>JACBWV010000472.1:7704282-8320436 GCA_013435795.1 Chlamydomonas sp. ICE-L
CACCACCTTACTTACACCACCCCCGAGCCGACACCACCAACCACCACACCATCACCACCACTTCACTCATCCACCCCATCACCACCACCACCACCACCATCACGCGACGCGACCACCACCACCCTCACCACCACCATCCCATCCACCACACTCACCACCACCACCACCCCATCACCACCGCCCACCATCAAACCACCCCCCACCTTTCACCACCACCAACCAGACCACCATCACTCACCCCACCTCCACCTCACCCCCGACCCTCACCACCTACCCCCCCTCCCAACGTACATACCGTATATTAGTTTCTTCTGTGTGGGGGGCCCCAGTCAAAGCAAACGGGCTGGCCCCATTAAACCTGAACAACAGACTTCTGTTAGGATTTATCAGCCTCTTTCTCAGAATCCTCTGGAACGCTGGTTTGTAGTGGTGGTGTCTCACTTCCTGGGGTGAAAATCCTTCCAAACAGGCAAAAGACAAATAAAAAACAAACAAACAAATCAAACAAACAAATCAATCAAACAAACAGCTCAAACAAACAAATGGCAAAGTTTTTTCTTTTACTTTATGCAAATCCTATACACATGGCCTTGGGATCAAAATCCTTTCAAACAGACAAATAACAAAAAACAAACAAATCAAACAAGTAAACAAACAAAAAAACAAAACAAAACGAAACAACAAATTAAAAACATAAACTTGATGCAGATCCTATACAAATTAAAACATAAACTTGATCCAGATCCTATACAAATTAAAAGCATATACTTGATGCAGATCCTACACAAATTAAAATCATCAACTTGATTCAGATCCTATACAAATTAAAAACATCAACTTCATGCAGATCCTATACACATGGCCAAGGAGACAGGAGCTGGTCTTGGACTTTCTTGCAAACACCACTCTGTCTATGAGTCACGTTGCAACGTTTTACATGACACTAGGAGGTACGCGGAATGAGTAGGATGGCACTTTGAGGTACAAAAGACGGGTGGGATGGCACTAGGAGGTACAAAGGACGGGTGGGATGGCACTACGAGTTACAAAGGACGGGTGGGATGGCACTAAGAGGTACAAAGGACGGGTGGGATGGCACTAAGAGGTACAAAGGAAGGACGGGATGGCACTAAGGACGGGATGGCACAAAGGACGGGATGGGACTAAGAGGTACAAATGAAGGACGGGATGGCACTTAAGAGGTACAAAGGACGGATGGGATGGCAACTTACCTGCGATTCGACTCCACCTGCACGAACATCATCTGGAACTGCTAGCCAGAGTTGTTCGGCCTCGGTAACCGCCCGCTGCACTAATCTTAGCTCCAGCTAGAGCGTGTAGAATAACATCTGCCCAGCCCGCCAGATGTGCTATGCGTGCTGGTATAAAGGGAGCTGCTAGCCAGAGTTGTTCAATGGGGGGGGGGGGGGGGGGGGGGAGGTGGTTTTAAGTTCAAGTTGTGAGTGTTGTCCCGTTATAAATATACGCTGTTTGTCCCATTCTTAACTCAGGAGCGTTCTGAAGTAGTGTTCCTACCAGGGATTGTGTTCCCGCTATACAGCCCTCGATGACGGCCATCTCACGAAGAACTGCATGGTGATGCTCCCGTCCACGTACGTGGCACCGACATTGGAGAGGTTCAAGCCTAAGAGAGAGGCTGCGTCCTTGCAGTTCATGTGCGTCCAGGCCTCGATGATCCCCTTATACAGGGATCGCTACTTTTGACCCTGTTTTGGCCTAAATTGCCGCTATAAAAACTAGAAAAAGGTTGTGGTCCTAAATGGCCCTTAAAAGCTATAAAAAAAAGCTATCAAACGCTGACCCTGGAGGAGGCCTAAAACCAACAAGCTAGAAAAAAAAAATTGAAAGTAAAATCCCTGGTTCCTTCTAACCATGGCCACTCCACCTGTAGCCAGTGAGCATTCTGAAGGCTGGTGTAGTGGACTAGTAACGAAAAACACAACAGCACGAGTGGGATTACGGATTTGGCACATAAAAAAAACAATTGGCACTTGTCTCAAGCCGTAAGTGCGCCTACTCTATTGCAGGAGTGGCAATGCCATTCAAACTGAATTCTCGGTGTTGCTGGTTTGTGTTGGGAGACCCACCTCCCGGGTTGAAAGTCCTTTCACAAGTAAAACAAAAACGCTTCATTCTCTGAGATACAGACTATCCCTTTAGGCCCCGAATCCATTTTGGTGTACGCGATCAACTGCCCAACTGCCCACCTGCCCCCTGGTTCGATTGTATAGTTTATCAGCCTTCGGGCTGCTCACTGTCTGCAGGCAGAGTAAACATGGGTTGTATAAATACTCCTACATCACATTCACGACTACAGACACCTTAGCATGAGGCTCACATGCCATTTGTATTTTTGTCTTTTGTGCTTTCACAAATGCATGTTTTGTGACAGAACCGTTTCTCTTAATAAGTTCCTCTTGGTAATCTAGAGTTTTTTTTCTTTTTTAGTTGACCTTGATTCTTCGAGGCTGGGTACGCCCCTTCAGCCTATTTGGCTACCCCTGGTCTGCTGTACACATACACATCTCGTAATAGCAGTACATGTAACGAGTTACATCATTTTCCATTCACGTCTCTGCAGCCATGTAATAGCAGTACATGTACTGAGGTACACCATTTGCCGTTCACCCCTATGCAGCCATCTTCACATTCCACACTTTCGTCCAAGGCAAAGTTTTGGAGATTCATGGAGCCCAGGCGCTAGGCATCGTAAATGCGATGCGCTCAAGCGTCATTTTAGTCGTCTCTGGTGTCATGTTCTGTTCGCCAACCAACCCGTTGGCATGTCTCACTCTCACATCTGTCGCCAGCGCACTTACTGTTTCTGCCGGGGTGCTCATGTGGACTCTGGCGCCAAAGGCTGCAGCTAAAGCTGTTTCTGCAGAGGAAGAACCCGGGAAGACAGCCCCTGACAAAAAGGAGGAGTAACCGGCCCGGCGGGAAGACAGCCACTGACAAGAAGGAGTAGTAACCGGACAGATAGCCACTGACAGGAAGGAGGAGTAATCGGCATGGCAGGAAGACAGCCACTGCCAAGAAGGAGGAGTAAGCGGCCCAGCGGGAAGATAGCCACTCACAAGGAGGAGTAATCGTTCCGGCGGGAAGACAGCCACTGACAAGAAGGAGGAGTAAGTGGCCCGGCGGGAAGACAGCAACTGACAAGAAGGAGGAGTAATTGTTCCGGCGGGAAGACAGCCACTGACAAGAAAGAGGAGTAACTGGCCCGGCGGGAAGACAGCCACTGACAAGAAGGAGGAGTAATCAGCATGGCAGGAAGACAGCCACTGACAAGAAGGAGGAGTAACTGGCCCGGCGGGAAGACAGCCACCAACAAGAAGGAGGAGTAACCGGCCTAGTGGGAAGACAGCCACTGACAAGAAGGAGGAGTAACCGGCCTGGTGGGAAGACAGCCACTGACAAGAAGAAGGAGTAAAGGAGTCGTCACTGGGCTCTGGAACACACACCAAAGTTCGCAACTTGAACTTGAACTTGTCTTGGACGTGGTTTCATGGCTCCAGCTAGCAATTTGACTGCTCGCCATCTTCGTCAATAAATTAATTGCCTAGAAAAATGTGATCGTTAACAAAAACAATCAAAATATATAAATATGATAAGCGTTTTCATCAAAGTATACCTGATCCAATATCTTGCTACATGCATGGATAAACCGAGGTAGCTTTGCACGACCTACCACTACTGGACTGCACATGAGATAATATAGGGGATTCATTTTGATATCAGAGTTTGAAATCAGGTGCTACTCTCTCTCTCTCTCTCTCTCTCTCTCTCTCCTCTCTTCTCTCTCTCTCTACATTCTCGATCACTCGGATCATCACAAGCCCAATCGACTCTCATCTCCCCTATCTCCCCTCTGCATCTCGTTCAACGTTCCTCTCTACCTCTCTGAACCAGTCATCACACCCAACTCCTACGACTCAAGCTCACTACGGACTCCACATGGCTCTCAAATTGACATACCGCACAAATGCCTACAAAAATCTCCTCCTAACTCAACGACTCTCTCGTCCAGATCAATCAATCCCTATTCCCAATCTTCAAAACTACGTCCTCTGACATCTTCTCTCATACCTCTCTCTCTCTTCGCTTATTAGTAATTCTTCCTCAGCTGGACTGTTCAGGACGCTGCGTCTTCCGTTGCAGATGCAACGTCGAAGGGCCTACTGCGTCGCAGGACGCAACGTGGAGAGGGTCCGTTGACCAGAAGGAAGGGTTCGTTGCATCGCAGGACGCAAGCTAAACAATTGGTTGCGTCTCAGGCAGAAGAGCTGGGGGTCCTCCTGGGGTACCCTGTTCGTCAGTACATTCAAGAGCTGGGGTTCCTCCTGGGGTACCTGTTCGTCAGTACATTCAAGAGCTGGGGTTCCTCATGGGGTACCCTGTTCGTCAGTACATTCAAGAGCCACGTGATGCTCGACTTGAAAGTTTACATAATCACATGGATGTAGGGAACGGCAATACTTATCATATGATATAATATGATGCCGGCAGTCTGACTAGGCTAAAGGTACCATTCATATACAATTTCATATGCAATTTGTATGATATCATATGAAATTTAAATTGTTACATCCGTGTAATGCAGTCACTCATAGAAGGTGAAATTAAGGACACCACCGCGTAAGCCGGAGCTAGCAGTCCGTCACCGTAGGACCACCTCATTAAAAACATATCAACGGTGCCACGGGCAAGCCCCTTGGCAAGCCCCAGACACCGTTGCCACATCATGCCAATGCAACTTACTAAGGGTTTTTTTCACCCCGGTTTGAAAGCACCAACATAATGTAGCAACCAGGCACGCTACTAAAATTAGTTGGCAAGCCTTACTGGCAAAATCTAAAAATGAGGAGTGGCACGGTATATCATATTGAAATTGAAATTGTTACATCCGTGTAGAACCTTAACTCACAGGACGTATATCATATGATATATTGATATCATACTCGCCTTTGGTCAACATGATAAGACATCATTGATATGCCGGCCCCTACATAGATGACACTCGATCATTCCAAAGAACAATGGGTCACTTCCCTCAACTAGTATCACTTTTCACCTTCAGGGTGTGGGAGGGAGTTCTGAATGTAGCCATATTAGTATATTACGCAACACTTTGTGAGGTAGGTATCGGATGAGATTACCAGGTGCCAGAATGGTGAACTACAGGCACACCGAATCGGTGTCACCGATATAGCATCTGTGCGCCTGTAGTTCAGTCACCGATATAGCATCTGTGTGCCTGTAGTTCAGTCACCGATATAGCATCTGTGTGCCTGTAGTTCAGTCACCGATATAGCATCTGTGTGTCACCGATATAGCATCTGTGTGCCTGTAGTTCAGTCACCGATATAGCATCTGTGCGCCTGTAGTTCAGTCACCGATATAGCATCTGTGTGCCTGTAGTTCAGTCACCGATATAGCATCTGTGTGCCTGTAGTTCAGTCACCGATATAGCATCTGTGTGCCTGTAGTTCAGTCACCGATATAGCATCTGTGTGCCTGTAGTTCACCATTCTGACACAGGATTATCAGGTTTACCATACTCATCCCATGATGAGGATCAGGGTACTTCAAAACCCTCTGAAACAGTGCGTATGCCACGCACATCCCCCCCCCCCCCCCCCCCCCCCAAATAACTGTGTGTGTCAACAAGTACGAGCTTGTCAAAATGTGTGACCTTTTTTCAATTGTTTGGTCTTCGTGACCTTCGTCTTCCTTGACCCCTTGTAGGTCGCCGGAAACCTCTTATTCGCCCCCAAGCTGACCTTCCTGCACGTTGCTCCATACAGTCATAATTGGCGAATCAACTGTTACATCATGGTACTTCTCAGTTTACCAAACAAGTTTTCAGAATTTTGGTGTTCTAGCATATTAGGCCGTTATGCTTCCCAGCAATTCAAAACTTGAATAGCTAATGCATGGGTTGACAGTAGGGAACGGCAAATCATATGATGCTGACCAAAGACGAGTATGATATCATATGGTATCATGCAAAAATCATATGCTTTAATATCATATGATATGATGCCCCAGGCCAAAGTTACCTAGTCAGACCGCAAGCATCATATTGCCTTTCTCTAGTTGACAGCAATCATACTCTCCCAATAGATGGGACCAATGAGGCTGCCCGGGGATGTCTTCTGACTATCTAATCCGCTAAGTGGGCAAATTTTGCTCCCAACAAAACAAGTATAATCAATTAAAAAATCAAACGCTAGCTTATTCGGTCAGAAGGAATCGGACAACGGTGAGCACTGTGTGCACCAGAAGTTGGTTGAACCAGTTCTATGTAGCGTCCCCGGCATGAACTTCAACTTGGGTACACGGCTCCAGCCAGCAATTTGGCTTCTCGCCGTTTTTGGCAGTACAAAAACGCTCACCGGTAATAATGTACAATTGTCTGTCGATCGTACAACTAGTATGTACAGTGGCACAATATATGCTGACACATATTTAGAAGACAAGTCAAGACAACATGTGAAACGCATGCAGTCCACGGTGGTCGGTCAAAGCTACATTTGCAACACCACCATCATTGCCATCATCCGTGAAGCAATTTGCAGGGGCCTGCCAGATGTCCTCAGGCCAACCCTGTACCCCCTCTGTCCAGCTCATCACCTAGCAGGGAGGTCGGGTGCGGTAGAATAAATAAATAAATAAATAAAGAAATAAATAAATAAATAAATACATAAAGAAATAAACAAATAAATAAATACATAAATAAACACACAAATACATAGTATGCCTTATTGCAAGGCGTGAGGTTGAGAGGCCCAAACCGTTTGCTTGAGCTGGGGCCAACCACCAAAAGGTTAGTTTGATAAGGTTTTACCCGGACTTTGACAGATGCTGACACCAAAGGATTGTATTGAGCAGTTATAGATCATGCTAATTGTTGAAGAATCGGTGATTTAAAGGTAGGTCATTGTTATTTTAAGTATTCAGATCAATGGCGAAGATTAATTAAAAAACGCAAATTAAATGATTAAATTATCACTGTAGCAAGAACTCA
Source organism: Chlamydomonas sp. ICE-L (assembly GCA_013435795.1). Taxonomy (NCBI): domain Eukaryota; kingdom Viridiplantae; phylum Chlorophyta; class Chlorophyceae; order Chlamydomonadales; family Chlamydomonadaceae; genus Chlamydomonas; species Chlamydomonas sp. ICE-L. Next base: position 7,711,334 of record JACBWV010000472.1, read on the forward strand.
GGGCCCCTGCCAGTAAAACAATTGTTTGGGCTTCAGTTCATCAGCCCCCCCCCCCCCCCCCCCCCCCCCCCCGTTTGCTCCTCCTGATATCATGGCTGGGCAAGTCCCTTTACCCTATTTGGCTACCCCTGGACTGTAACAACATACACAGGGAGGCCAGGTGCAGTCGGATAAGTTGTATATCAGAATAATTCAGATCCCCTCCAGATCAATTTTGAAGCTGGATTGTTACTTATTGGTTGGTCCTGCCTATTATGCCTATTTGGATACACCTGGAATGGAACATGCAGACGACTATAACAACTATTAGAAACACAACTGCAACAAACAACAGCTGTGACAAACATAACTGCACACAACAACAAATGAAACAAACACAGATCGAAGTATCCCATATAAGGTAGGCCACATCAGGGTGCTACATGACGCGCGCTATTGCGCTCTAGCGCTGAAGGTTTTGGAGCCCGACTGCGCAATTGATGCAATTTTTTGACCCCCCTCTGGGCGCATACATTTTAACAATAGCCATGTACTTGAACAATAGCCATACATTTAACAATAGGCATACATTTGAACAATAGCCATATATTTGAACAATAGCCATACCTTTTAACAATAGCCATACATTTGAACGAAAGCCATTTACATGAACAATAGGCATACATTTGAACAATAGCCATACATTTGAACAATAGGCATACATTTGAACAATAGCCGTACATTTGAACAATAGCCATACATTTGAACAATAGCCATACATTTTAACAATAGCCATACATTTGAATAATAGCCATACATTTTAACAATAGCCATACATTTGAATAATAGCCATACATTTTAACAATAGCCATACATTTTAACAATAGCCATATATTTGAATAAAAGCCATATATTTTAACAATAGCCATACATTTGAACAATAGCCATACATTTGAACAATAGCCAAACATTTTTACAATAGCCATACATTTGAACAATAGCCATACATTTGAACAATAGCCAAACATTTGAAAAGCCATACATTTGAACAATAGCCATACATTCGAATGGAACATACTCGGGACATACAATTTATCAATAAACGGGGAGCAGTGCAACGTGAGCCTATCAGAAACCTAGCGCAACCCATAAGAGGTAGTTGCGTCAAAAGCGCAACCCAAAATGACAAAATGCAGTTCCTGGGCCCCATGCTCCCCCACCCTTGCATCATGGTTAGGGTAAGACAAAGCCCGATATATCTATGTAGATTATATGTATCTATATGAGCAAAGCTGGGATTTGAAAAGGGGCATAGGGCACCTTCAAAAAATCAAAATCTGGTTTGATGGTAAGGGCATAGGATACCATATCATATTGCAGGCAGCTTCTGTAACAATAATGGTATTTTCTGATGTCTATCTGATGCAACTGCATAAATGAATTTACCAAGTATATATTTGCTCTATATAGATCTATATACGAGGGGGGGGGGGGGGGGGGGGGGGGGGGGGGTGGGGAGGCAAGTAAACATATTTTGTACCACACAATCGATGTGGGTAGTAGAGAGCACCGCGAGCACATCTCGATACCGCCGGGATCATGTGGAAACACCCAGGAGGGGGCCGAGATACGGTGTGTGCGTGTGTGTGGGTTGGGTTGGGTTGGGGGGGGGGGGGGCTCCGACTGGCTTTCCAACTTTGTTTTTACTGAAGTGTCTTGTGCTTGTGTAACTTCCTTGCCAGTGCGAATTTTTGAGTGTGGTGTGATAAGGCCCAAATTGGTTCCTAATAGCTTGGGGGAGGCCCAAAGAGAAAGTTCAATTAAATAAATAAAAATAAACACAATAAAGTAAAATAAAGCCCATCCTCCAGTACTCCCAAAGAGAACTTTCAATACAATAAATTAAATGCAAATAATATAACTACAATAATGAAAAATACATAAAATAAATGCAAATAAATAATACAAATAAAATAAATACAAATAAAATTAATACAAATAATATAACTACAATAAAGCCCATCCTGCAGTACCCAAAAGAGAATGTTAAACAGCATTACCTCAAATTGAAAGGGGCTGGAGTGGAAGATCCATCTAACTGGGTGACCAGTTGCTTCATCCTCATAGTAGGTGATGAAATCAGCCTACAAACATGAAAAATCAGTGTTTGTGTGATTGTATGTATGTCGTATAAGCAGAAAATACATGTAAATCACGAAATTGATGCAAATCATGAAAAACATGACAAAGCAGAAAATACATGTAAATCATGAAATCATGTTAATCATGAAATACATATATATCATGAAAAACATGACAAAGCATAAAATACTTGTAAATCATACAAGACATTTTAATCATGAAATCATGTTAATCATGATATACATATATATATATATATATATATATATATAACTATATAAAAAATAATATATATATATATATATAATATATAAAATATATACTATATAAAATAATATATATATATAATATATAAATAATATATATATATCTATTATATATATCTATATACTCTATATATATATATATATATCTTATATATATATATTATATATATCTATATATAATATATCTCTATCTATATTATATATATCTATCTATCTATACACGAAACACATGACAAAGCATAAAGTACATGTAAATCATACAATACATTTTAAGCATGAAATCATGTTAATCATGAAATACATATATATAACGAAACACATGACAAAGCATAAAATACATGTAAATCATACAATACATTTTAATCATGAAATCATGTTAATCGTGAAATACATGTATATCATGAAAAACATGACAAAGCAGAGAACACATGTAAATCATGAAAACATGGCAAAGCAGAAAATATATGTAAATCGTGTGCCTGAAAGCTGACATGTCACGAGTTCCAATGCAGCTGAAAGCTTTGGGATTGACCCAGTGCCTGGCTAATGGAGCTGGCTGGAAGCTGCCATGTGTAGCCGGAACAAGTCCTAGGTGACGTCGCAAGCGACGCGGGAAATTGGCTATGAGTGTTATCGGAGCGACAGGTGGCAACAGAATCGAGCAGACCGAAGCCAGTTAGTTACAAGAAAGTTGGTTGACGTGCCAGGCTTCGTGTCGGTCGCACAAAAGGACAACGGGGTGACCCTGCGGGCGCCCGCCTTCCAAAAGGAGGGCTTCGCCAAATAGAGACAGTGAAAACAGCATGCCTGCTCCCCAACAGGCAGCTACATTATATGAGTGAAACAGAGGCTTGCTTGTGTGTTTGTGCGTGTGTGTATGTGTGTATGTGTGTATGTGTGTGTGTGTATGTGTGTATGTGTGTGTGTATGTGTGTATGTGTGTGTGTATGTGTGTATGTGTATGTGTATGTGTGTGTGTGTATGTGTGTGTGTGTGTGTGTGTGTGTGTGTGTGTGTGTGTGTGTGTGTGTGTGTGTGTGTGTGGGGGGGGGGGCTATGGACAAGAGCGCAGCCTCCAAGGCACTCAACAGAGGCTTGCATGTGTGTTTGTGCGTGTGTGTATGTGTGTATGTGTGTGTGTGTGTGTGTGTGTGTGTGTGGGGGGGGGGGGGGGGGCTATGGACAAGAGCACGGCCTCCAAGGCACTCAACAGAGGCTTGCATGTGTGTTTGTGCGTGTGTGTATGTGTGTGTATGTGTGGGTGGGTGGGTGGGTGGGTGGGTGGGGGGGGCTATGGACAAGAGCGCGGCCTCCAAGGCCACTCAACATAGGCTTGCATGTGTGTTTGTGCGTGTGTGTATGTGTGGTGTGTGTGTGTGTGTGTGGGGGGGGGGGGGGGGGGGGGTGGGGGGGGGGGCTATGGACAAGAGCGCGGCCTCCAAGGCACTCAACAGAGGCTTGCATGTGTGTTCGTGTATGTATGTTACAGTCAGCGGGTATTATGCCTTGTGTGTTATTGTTACCTTTTCCTGTCTTCATGTTTGTTTTATCATATTTAAATATATGCTGCAGTCCACGTGTGTATGTATGTCACAACCAGGCCTTACTTATAGGAGCTCCTCGGGCGTATACCTGCTTTGTTCAGCCTGCCCATTGTACAGCCTTGTACTGCCTTGTTATGGTACAAGCACCTTGGTCGCATACCTGCTTTGTTCAGCCTGCCCATTGTACAGCCTTGTACTGCCTTGTACTGGTACAAGCACCTTGGTCGCATACCTGCTTTGTTCAGCCTGCCCATTGTACAGCCTTGTACTGCCTTGTACTGGTACAAGCACCTTGTCTGCATACTTGCTGTGCTCAGTCTGCTTGGTGCACTGCCTTATCTTGCATGCAACCTGACATCTAAATGTATGTTGCAGTCCACGGGTAGCCAATTAGGCTAAAGGGGCTTGTCCAACCTTGAATAATCAAGATGATTCTAGAAAAAAAGTCAAGATGATTCTAGAAAAAAGGCAAGATGATTCTAGAAAAAAAAATCAAGATGATTCTAGAAGAATAATCAAGATGATTCTAGAAGAAAAAAAATCAAGATGATTCTAGAAAAAAAGTAATGGTAACGCCTGGTGGGGCGTGGTATTAAGGGAGCCCTGTCTTCCGGCGGTACAGAACGGGCTGCTACTTTACCTGAAAAAAGATACCATGGCGTACAGCGACCGCGAACACTTAAGCGCACCGGTGGGGATTTGAACCCGGCACCTACGTCGTTCTGGTAGCTCTGCCATTGAGCCTTTCGCTGAACGGGGATATGATTGTAGATAGGGGGGGGGGGAGGGAAGAAAAATGGAGGGAGTAGCGGTGAGAAAAAAGGGGACGGGAACGGGGAGATGAGATGGGAATAAGAGAAAGGCAAGTAGAAGGGAAGAAAGAACGGAGGATGGACAGAGGAGACTTGGAGGGACGGGCGTGTACAGGGAGTGGGGGGGGATGGGGGGAAGGGTGGTGGGAAGAAGGGGCAAAAAATAGGGGAGGGGATAAGAGCATAAGGAGGTAGGGTGGAAAGCCCTTTTATTTTTTGCTAATGTATAGAAAGCGATGATTAGTTTTTGACCCCCGTTTTTATCTACAAAAAGTAGAAGAACATTTATTTTCTCCCCCTCCTAAATGCACCTAAAAGCTACAAATAGCTAGAAAAAGCACTATAAAGCACTAAAATGATGTCCCTGGAGAAAGCCCCAAATAGAGCTAGAAAAAACCCACTTTCAGATTTGAAAACAAAATCACTGTTCCAGACTATCAGTAGGAGTGCAGTTGCAGGTGCAGAGACGCGCACCTACTTCGTTCAAGGAACTCTGCCATTGAGCCTTTCGCTGAACGGGGACATGATTCTAAACTGTCAGGAGGGGTGCAGTTGCAGGTGCAGAGATCAGGCATACCTTCAACATTTTTGTTTTTGTTTTGAAATGAAATTAATTTTGTTTTTTTGTTATTGATCAGATAAAATTACATTTGTTTTTTGTTTTGCCTAAACTTACCGTTTGTTTTTTGTTTTGCCCATCCCCTTCATTTTGTTTTGTTTGCCCTCACCTTCCTCTTTTTTTTTTTGTTTTGAAAATAAATAACTTCATTTGTTTTTGTTTTGAAATAAAATTAATTTTGTTTTTGTTTTGAAATAAAATTAATTTTGTTTTTGTTTTGAACTAAAATAAAATTTGTTTTTGTTTAGAAATCAAACAATTTTTGTTTTTGTTTTGAAAAAAAAAATGATGAAAGGAATTTCAGCCCAGGAGGTGGGTCTCACGACACAAACCAGCGGCACCGAGGATTCAGTTCGAATGGTGTTGCCACTCCTACAAAGAGTAGGCGCACTTAGGATCGGCGGGAGATACTGACCCACGACCAGACGAACATGTATGCAGAATTGCAAGGCATTATACACTCAATGCCATATTCATGCAATCACAACAGATGCATGCACCATCAAGCATCATATTCACCAATAAATAAATAAATACCAGAACATATTACATATGCCAATAAATACCCATAACTCTGATCAAACATCACACTCACCAATAAATAAATGAATAAATACAAGAACATATACCCATAAATACCCAAAACTCTGAACAAGCATCATACTCACCAATAAATAAATAACAGAACATATACCATTAAATACCCCCAAATCTGATCAAACATCATGCTCACCAAAAATAAATACCAGAACATACATAAATAAATACCAAAAAATCCGATCAATCATCGTACTCTATAAATCCCAAATAATTGTTTCAGGTGTAAAGGTGACTTTTCCCAGCTGCGGCTTATAGAAGGGTACCCTAAACACCACGCCCCTCCAGGCGTTATCTTTTTCCTGTATCAGGTGTAATGGTGGATTTTCCCAGCTGCGGCGTATGTGAGGGTCCCCTTAACACCACGCCCCTCCAGGCGTTGTCTTTTTCTTGTATCAGGTGTAAGGTGACTTCTCCCTGCTATCTTGCTTTCATAAGAGACAAAATGTTCCCGTCAACATGGCTACTCATGCCTTCTAACAAGTAAGTTTTTACTCATGCCTTGAAAGTAAGTTTTTCTAGCATAATGGTCTTAGACCTCCTCCCGGGACAGCGTTTTAGTGCTTTTTACAGCATTCAGAGCTTATGGCTTATGGCTTATGGCTTTTTATGGCTTATAGCTTGTGGCTTTTTAGGGCCATATTGAGCAACAATTCTTATTTTTTACATTTTCATGGCGGGAATGTTTCCAAAACGGGCTCAAAACTAGCGATCCTTATAAATAGCGGAAAAAGAAAGGAACAGAGAAGGGACGGAGACCACAAGGGCGACTAAAGGGACATCGGAGGAAGTGGACATGAAACAAACCAGAGGGACAAGGAGGTAGATTTGACTCAGCCTCAGGCCTCAGACAAAAGGCTGACTGTGACTAATCAAGTTAAAATCAAAGGAACTCTCACCTTCGTCCACACTCGAGTAATGAAACCGCTAATGTTTTCGTTGCCCAGGTACTCAGCGCCGTCCAGCCAATCTGGACGAAGAATACCCTGTTACAAAAGATAGAAAGATATGTGTATGTGTGTATGTCTTTTATGCATGTTGTGTACGTTAGTCTGTGTGTGTGTGTGTCTGTATGTATTTTATGTATGTTAGTATGTGTGTATGTATGTTATGTATGTGTGTATGTGTGTATTTGTTTTATGTATGTTAGTATGTGTGTATGTACGCATGTTATGTATGTGTGTATGTGTGTATGTGTGTTACAGTCTAGGGCGTAGCCAATTAGACTATAGGGAACAAAGGATAAGAAGCTTCTGCGTCGGAATGGCGAGGCACTGTCAAGATTTCAACAGCACGGAATTCCAGCCAGCGGCTGGAATTCCATACAGCCACGGTGCCTCGTCATTCCAGCACATTGCGGTGGAATGGTGAGACGCCGACAAAAGAAAGAAGTCCATGCGCGGAAAAAATTGGCAGAGTGTGTTGGCATCGGAACGACAGGCGGCAACGGACTGGAGCTGACCGAAGCCAGTTAGTTATGACAGATGGCTAACGTGTCAGGCTTCAATTTTTTGGTCGGTCGGACAGACGGACAACGGGGTAACCCTGGGGGTTCCTGCCTCCCAGAAGGGGGGGCTCCGCCAAAAAAGTGGATGCAAGAGCACGCGCAAGTGAACTGTTTCATTTTATCCTCAAACTCTGCCTGACCCGACCTTCGTTTTCTTCTCGCCCCAACCTTCGTAGCTCTGCCAAAAATAGGTTGTGCACATTGCGGCGGAATGGCGAGGCGCAGACGAAAGAAAAAGAGTGCCTGGAAAGATGATTCTGTCAGCTTTCATATGCACTATGCTGCTGCAGGTTAAACTGGGTAGCTAGCTAGGGGAGCTGCCTAGAAGCTGCCTAGAAGCTGCTGCAGGTCGCTGGGAAAACAACTATGGCACACAACTACACAGACCTAAGTACCTGATAATCATATATATCACTAAGGGGTCAGTTTTTAATATTACAAAATGCGTAGAGAATTGCAAATTAATTGACTTATCGCTGCAGCATGAACTCAAGAAGTCCGTCGGTTTAATATTTGTTTTGGATTCAGCTCATCAGTGTTTTCTAGCCCCTCCTGGTATCATGGTCGGGCAAGTCCTTTCAGCCAATTTGGTAAACCCCTGGACTGTAACAACATACACGCTCATACGCTATACAGTCAATGTCCGTCACTGTTTCCTTTTTGGACTACGCGTTGCAGCTTGTAGGCAGCTCCCTTACTGCATGCTTAGGCCAAACATGAAGCTAGGTAGTCAGAGTCCGTCACTGTTTCCTTTTTGGACTACGCGTTGCAGCTTCTAGGCAGCTCCCTTTCTGCATCCTTAGGCCAAACATGAAGCTAGGTAGTGTGTCTGGAAGCTGACATGACATGACATGCACTATATTGCAGCTGAAAGCTATGGGAGTGACGGAGTGGCTGGCCAATGGAGCTGCCGGGAAGCTAGGTAGTGTGTCTGGATGCTGACATGACATGACATGACATGGCATGGCATGCACTATATTGCAGCTGAAAGCTATGGGATTGACGTAGTGGCTGGCCAATGGAGCTGCTGGGAAGCTGTCATGAGTAGCCCTAAAACGAAACAGTAGGAGTCAGTGTCCATAGAAGTACCGGACCTACTATAAAGTATTATATTCTACTGTTACAAAGAGCAACTTACCACATCGAAGTGAATGATTTTGCAGCTTCCCTTGGTTGGGTCGAAATAGAAGGAGGTCTTGTTGTTCCACTCAATGTCAAACAAAGTACCACGAGCTCCCATCTGCAAAGGGTGGGGTAAGGAAGGTGGGGCGGGGAAGGTGGGGTGGAGAAGGTGGGGTGGGGAAGGTGGGGCGGGGAAGGTGGGTCGAAGTAGAAGGAGGTGTTGATGTTCCACTCAATGTCAAACAAAGTACCACGAGCCTCCATCTGCAAAGGAGTGTGAGAGTGAATGATAGAAAATACAAATAAAGGATAGAAACAAACAAACAAACAAACAAACAAACAAACAAACAATGATATACACGAACCATTATACAAACAAACAAGGAAGGAAACAAGCAAGGAAGAAAACAAACAGTGAAGGAAACAAGCAAGGAAGGAAACAAACAAGCAAGGAAGGAAACAAGCAAGGAGGGAAATACACAAGGAAGGAAACAAACAAACAAGGAAGGAAACAAGCAAGGAAGGAAATACGCAAGAAAGGAAGCAAACAAACAAGGAAGGAAACAAGCAAGGAAGGAAACAAGCAAGGAAGGAAATAAATCAGGAAGGAAACAAGCAAGGAAGGAAACAAGCAAGGAAGGAAGTACACAAGGAAGGAAACAAACACGGAAGGAAGGAAACAAGCAAGGAAGAAAACAAGCAAGGAAGGAAATAAATCAGGAAGGAAACAAGCAAGGAAGGAAATACACAAGGAAGGAAACAAACAAACAAGGAAACAAGCAAGGAAGGAAACAAGCAAGGAAGGAAATAAATCAGGAAGGAAACAAGCAAGGAAGGAAACAAACAAGGAAGGAAACAAGCAAGGAAGGAAACAAGCAAGAAAGGAAATAAATCAGGAAGGAAACAAGCAAGGAAGGAAACAAACAAGGAAGGAAACAAGCAAGGAAGGAAACAAACAAGGAAGGAAGGAAACAAGCAAGGAAGGAAGGAAACAAACAAGGAAGGAAACAAACAAGGAAGGAAACAAACTAGGAAGGAAGGAAACAAGGAAACAAGGAAAGAAACAAAACATAAAAATGCGAGCCAGCAAATAATATCAACCACCAGACAAACAACACATCTGGGCACGCATATGAAAGGAGAGAGTCAGGGAATGGTACAAAAACAAATAAATAATGATAGAAAGAAAACACAAACTAACAGACAAAGATAGAACAAAGACAGGGAATGAGAAAAAACGAATAATGATAGAGATAAAAAAACAAGTTCTAAGCAGCATCGCCAGCGACGCTAAAAAATGGCGGAGAGTGATCGCGACGGAGCGACAGGTGGCAACGGAAGCGAGTTAGTTACGAGGCCGTTGGCTGACGTGTCGGGCTTCATCGCGGTCAGACGGATGGATGGTCGGATGGATGGTCGGACGGACAAATGGGTAACACTGGGGGCTCCTGCCCCCAGAAGGGGGGGCTCCGCCCAAAACACAAACTAACAAACAATGATAGAACAAAGACAGGGAATGAGAAAAAACTAATAATGATAGAGATAAAAATGATAAAACAAAGACAGGGAATGATGCAAACACAAACAAATAATGATAGAAAGGAAACACTAACGAACAGAAAATGATAAAAACAAAGACAGGGAATGAGATTACAGCACGGTAATGCTACTCCTGGTGTTTATAGATATATAAGCACAAACAAAAACAAAGAAGCAAGGAAAGAAACAAAGAAAACACAAACTAAGAGACAATGATAAAAAAATAGACAGGGAATGAGACTGGTGCACCATGGTGGTGCAACTCCTGATGAGTATAGATATACAAGCACAAACAAAAAAGGAAAACAAGCACAAGCACAAATAAAAAAGCACAAGCACAAGCACCAGACCCATACCCAGCCCATACGAAGCCCCCAGCACACCTACAGCAGACCAGAAAGCAGAACATCAAGCAAGCACCCGCACACAGCCAGCAGCCCCCGCCTATCACTTCCCCAGCCCCACGCCACACAAACAAAGCCAACCCGGCCACCCCGCCCCGCCAACATAAAGCACGCACGCACGAAGCCAGGACTACCATAGATTAAGGAGCAGCAAGGAAAGAAACAAGCAAAGAAACAAGGAAAGATACAAGGAAAGATGCAAGGAAAGATGCAAGGAAAGATGCAAGGAAATAAACAAGGAAAGATACAAGGAAAGAAACAACGAAAGAAGCAAAGAAATAAACAAGGAAATAAACAAGGAAAGAAGCAAAGAAATAAACAAGGAAATAAACAAGGAAAGAAGCAAAGAAATAAACAAGGAAATAAACAAGGAATTAAACAAGGAAAGAAACAACAGAAGAAGCAAGGAAAGAAAAAAGGAAAGAAACAAGGAAAGTTACAAGGAAAGAGACAAACAAAGAAACAAGGAAAAAACAAACAAAGAAACAGGGGAATAAACAAGGAAAGAAACAAGGAAAGAAACAAAGAAGCAAACATGCAATCCAGGAAATGCTCACATCCACTACACATACAAGTAGGGAACGGCAGTATGATATCATATAATATCATACTCGCATTCGGTCAACATCATATGATTTACCGGACCCTACATGCAACACAACAGCAAGTAAAAGCATAAACACACAACACAACGGCAAGTAAACACATACACATACAACACAACACATACAACACAACGGCAAAAAGACGGCAACACAAACAACACAACAGCTAGTAAAAGCATACACATACAATAAAACACATACAACACAACGGCAACACATCAACAACACATACAACACAACAGCTAGTAAAAGCATACACAAACAATACAACACAAACAACACAACACATACAACACAACGGCTAGTAAAAGCATACACATACAACACAAAACACAACAACAACCACGGCAGTTAAAAGAATACACAACAACACAAACACATACCAACACAACACATACAACACAACACATACAACACAACAGCTAGTATAAAGCATACACATACAAACACAACACATTTACACACCAACACAACCAGACAACACAACGCTAGTAAAAGCATACACATACACACAAACACAACAACCACAAAACACCATACAACAAACGGCTAGTAAAAGTACACACGTACAACACAACACACTGACAACACAACAAAACAACACAGGCTGTAACAGCATACACATACAACGACAAATCAGTACGACACAACGGCTAAAAAAGCATCACCTACAACACAACGACAACTACACTAAGGGCAACAATTACAACACAAACATATAAAACACAACACATACAACACAACACCTACAACACACGGCACACATACAACCAAACACATCCAACACAACACAACGGTAGGTCTAAAAGATAACACATATCAACACAACACATACAACCACAACGGCTAGTAAAAGCTACACATAAAACACAACACAACGGATAGTAAAAGCATAACATACAAACACAACACATACAACACAACGGCTAGTTAAAAAGCATAGACAATACCACACAACAAAGACAACAAAACCAAATACAACACAAAGGTAGTGCTAGTTTAAAAGCCCACACATACAACACAACAATACAACACAACACATACAACACAACACATACAACACAACGGCTAGTAAAAAGCATACAATACAACACAAACATACAAAACAAGGGGAACACCTACAACACAACCACAACGCTACAACACAACAAATAAAAAACACATACAAAACTACAACGGGGTCTAGCGAAAAAGCCATTACATTACAACACAACAAACGGCTAGTAAAGCATTACAATACAACACAACAATTAAACACAATCATACAACACAACACATACAACACAACGGGTAGTAAAAGCATACCAATACCAAACAACAATTACAAACACACATAAAACACCACAGCAAACACAACAACACAACAGACACACGACCAACAACAACTGGCAAAACATACAACACACGGCTAGTAAGAGCATACACATTACAACACAAAGATAACACAACAGAACGCGGGAAGAACAAAGGCAAACCCCCCCCAACCTGAACAAACAAACGGAACGTAAAAGCTTACAAAACAAACACACACATACGAACAACAGCACACGGCACACCAATGGCCAAAACAACAAACACAACAAGTAGTTAAAAGCAGACCAATAAAAGGGACAAATACAGACACAACACAACGGCTAGTAAAGCAGACACATACAAACAACACATGTAAAAAACAAACGGCTAGTTAAAAGCATCCACATACAAACAACACTAACAAACAACACACATTACAAACAAAAGGCTAGTAAAAGCATACACATACAACACAACACATACAACACAACACATACAACACAACACATACAACACAACGGCTAGTAAAAGCATACACATACAACACAACACATACAACACAAGGGCAACACATACAACACAACACATACAACACATACAACACAGCGGCTAGTAAAAGCATACACATACAACACAACACATACAACACAATCCATACAACACAACACATACAACACAACGGCTAGTAAAAGCATACAAATACAACACAACACATACAACACAACACATACAACACAACAGCAACACATACAACACATACAACACAACAGCAACACGACAACACAACGGCAACACATACAACACAACGGCTAGTAAGAGCATACACATACAACACAACATATACAACACAACGGCAACACGGAAGCACAAAGGCAACACATACAACACAACGGCAAGTAAAAGCTTACAAAAACAACACAACACATACGACACAACAGCAACACGGCAACACAATGGCAACACATACAACACAACAAGTAGTAAAAGCATACACATAAAAGACAACACATACAACAACAACGGCAACACATACAACACAACAGCTAGGAAAAGCATACACATAAAACACAACACATACAACACAACAGCTAGTAAAAGCACACACATACAACACAACACATACAACACAAGGGCAACACGGGTACACAACAGCAACACATACAACACAACGGCTAGTAAAAGCAATCATACCTGGGAGTGGATCAGGTTCAAGTTATACAGGTCGTACAATATCATATACTGCAATTTGTATGATATCATATGATATCATACTCACATTTGGTCAACATCATATTATTTGCCTGTCCCTACATACAACACATCGGCTATCCAGGAAAATCTCATCCATTGGTATCTCTCACCAACCCTCAGTGCGCCTACTTTGCATATTGTAGGAGTGGCACCACCATTCGAACTGAATCCTCTGTGTCGCTGGTTTGTGTCGGGAGACCCACCTCCTGGGGTGATAGGCCTTTCACAACCTGTCACAACTAAAAAAAAAAAATCCACCACACATATTACAAAATGGCTAGGCAAAGTAATAATACCTGGGAGTGGATCAGGTTCAAATTCCTCCCGCCTGGAAAGTCGTAGTACAAATCCACAAGGGCTAGGTTGCCTGAGCGATTCTGAAACATGACCTGCTCATGTGGGTGTTGGTGGGGGTGGGGATGTGGGTGGGAGTCGGGGTGCTTGAGCGATTCTGAAACATGACCTGCTCATGGGGGTGTTGGTGTTGGGTGTGGAGGTTTTCTAGTTGAGGCGTGGGTGTGTTGGTGTTGGTGTTGGTGGGGATGGGGGTGTTCTAGTTGGGGGGGGCGTGGGTGTTGGGGGTTTGGTAAAGAGAGTCTGGTCCATGTGCAGACATTGAGTAAATCAAACATAAACTTTTGCCTGCAGAAAATAACTTCCCACCCACTCACACACACACACACCTGCAGCCCCCCCCCCCCCCCCCCCCCCTCACCCCCCCCCCCCCCACACACAAATTGTTGCCAGCAGAAAACAACTTTGTACTGCATGAATCACACAAATAAACATATGTATGAAACATGACCTGCTAAGTGGATCAAACAGAATGGTGTTAGGTATCTTGTTTGAATTCTAGTCGCGGGGGTTGGGGGGCTGGAGGGGAGAGTCTGGACCATTTAAAAATTTTGTGGATCAAACCGAATGTTGTTAAACAGAATGGTGGTAGGTAAATCAAATAAATAAATAAATAAATCTTAACTTCCAAGATATGTCACAATGACACTTCTAAGGACATGGAGTTAAAGGAACCGGCTCGTAAGTATGCGATGGACGGGCTTACATCACACCTAGAGTCTAGTTACCATGCCGGTCGACGACCCTTCGGGTGGGCCCAGGTGACCTCGATGGGGTTCGAACCAGCAACCTGATAAGACTCCGCACCTACTTCTTATCGATCCGGGATCGCTCTACGATAGAGCCATCCTGTTCCAAACGGGGGTTATGTTGTTATGTATCTTGTTTGAATTCTAGTCACGGGGGTTGGGGAGCTGGAGGGGAGAGTCTGGACCATTTGTTTGAATTCTAGTCGGGGGGGTGGAGGGGAGAGTCTACACCATTTGGACGAATTATAAGTATGGAAGCTTGAGTAAATTTTAGTTGGGGGGTTGAAGGGGGGAGAGTCTGGCCCATGTAAATACATTGAGTGACTCACACACACACGCACCACACACATACATACATATATACACCATCACCACCACCCTCCCCCCATAACTCCCACACACTCCAATCTCGACCCGACACATTCACCCCACCCCACACACCATCACTCCCACCCACCCATACCTGCTCCCCAATATGGAACATAAGTTAAGCACTTTTACCCATTGAACTAAATAAAAAAGAAGCCCTAAAAGGACAGATCCTGCAGATCCTGTTAGTCAGTTAGTTAGTTAGTTAGTTAGTAAGTTAGTTGTTTGTTTGTTTGGTTAGTTAGTTAGTTAGTTAGTTAGTTAGTTAGTTAGTTAGTTAGTTAGTTAGTCAGTCAGTCAGTCAGTTAGTTAGTTAGTTGGTTGGTTGGTTGGTTGTTTGGCTGGTTGTTTGGTTGTTTGGTTGTTTGGTTGTTTGGTTGGTTGGTTGTTTGGTTGTTTGTTTGTTTGTTTGTTTGTTTGTTTGTTTGTTTGTTTGTTTGTTTGTTTGGTTAATAAGTTAGTTAGTTAGTTAGTTAGGATTCTGCAGGGGAGGCATAGAATACAAAATAGCATAATCCAGACTTTCAGTGTGACTTCAATTTCAAAAGGTGCCTCCCTAACCAGACCACCACTCCTGCCGCATGGATTTGTTCCGGTCAGATAGGGGGCTTAGGAACATCCTCCCCCCCTCACTCCCGCCCACCACCACCCCCGACCCCCACCCCCTGATAACCCCCATATCCTCCAATCCCGACCCCAGACCCCACTCAAACCCACACCCCTCTATTCCTAAATACCCACAATTATTCTCCACCCTCCCTAACCAGGCCACCACCACTCCTACCGCATGGAACTGTTCCGGCCAGATGGGGGGCTTAGGACCATCCGCCCCCATGCTCCCCACCCTCCCATCCACTAGGTTGGTGGGAGAGGAGACAGATGACGAGGAGGCGGCCACAAATACAGAGAGGAAGGTGAGCAGAACATGGAACAGAGCCATCCTGCTTCTGGGACTTCTGGTCTTTGCTTCGTAGGGAGGAAGGAAGGAAGAGGATATAAATGGAAGGAAAAGGAAATATAAGAAAGCACAGTGGCGTGGGAGGCGAAGTGACCGCAAGAACAGAAGTGGAACGCTTCGCCGATAAATCTTGGGAAGGGCCGACGTGATTTGACACGTCGAGATTGGAAGCATTACACGTGGTTCATGGTCCCGAAACCATCAACAAACCTTTCCTAGTACTAGCCAGTGCAGGGTGTTCGCACTCGAACGTCCGACTTTCCTTTTTCTCTCCCGCACATCGGCATTTGCGCACTGATTAACCGACTTTCGGACTCGTCTATCGTCCCTATTTCCCTCTTCCTCATTGCTACTGCTGGGACATACTGCCGTGTCCGGTCTCTCTCTTCACAACCATGCGATTCTTGATTCTAGCTCGCGATCTGTAGCTGTCGTGTCTCATGATAGAATAGGGACATTCTTCTATAACGAGATTGGATGCATTCCCAAGGGGGAGCTTCTATGATTCAAAAGTACAGTAGCAGCAGCAGTAGCAGGCGCATGCATATGCTTGGCGGCAAACGCAAGCAATCTGCTTGACAGTGAATGGTTGTAGCGCCCTGTGAATGCATTCTGAACTTGGGATTGTGGTGTACTAGTGTTGAAGCTGACTATGCTTACTACGTCTGGAGATGGTGAGCAGCCTGAAGGCTAGTTGAACATGTAACAGACACAACACGAATCAAACAATGTCAAAATAGCAGTTTGTGTAACAAAATAAAACAGATCATTCAATGTGGATATAAATATAAAAGGCAACTCATACCAAGATAGCAGATTACTCTGCCCCAGGATTGGATTGGATTGTTACATGGTTTGCCAACCAACTCAGTGCTGCTGACCATCTCCCAATTTCAAGTCCCTCTGTGCGATACCCACGGAAACCAGGGAGCATACTAACAGATCCTACTAGCAGATCCTGTTACTTGCATACCCATTTGACAGCAGATCCTGTTCATAGCAGATCCTGTTACTTGCATACCCATTTGACAGCAGATCCTGTTCATAGCAGATCCTGTTACTTGCATACCCATTTGACAGCAGATCCTGTTCATAGCAGATCCTGTTACTTGCAAACCCGTTTGATAGCAGATCCTGTTAATTGCAGATCCTGACCCAGGGCAAGTAACACAAGCATAGAGGACTCTCCTTTACACGCGTGAGATTCTTGGAGCAGGCATGGAGGAATTAGCGAGCACATGCAAATCAATAAAGGACGAGGCGACAGGCGAGGCGTTCTACCTGCTGGTGACCCTGGGGGATCGATATCTGGATATTTGTTGCACCTCAGTCTCCCAGTCCTGGGATGGCGCAGGTATGTGAGTGCATGTGAGTATGCATGTATGGTTGTGTATGTATGTATGCATGTATGTTTGGTTGTGAACGTGTGTATGCATGTACGGTTGTGTATGTATTTATGCTTGCATTTTTGTTGTGAGTGTGTGAATGCATGTATGGCTGTGTATGTTTCTATGCTCTCTGTGCATTTATGTGTGAGTGTTTGTGTGAATGTGTGTGTTTGTGCATGTGTGTATGTATGTACGTATGTGTATGTGTGTATGCTCGTATGTGGAGTTATGTGTGTGTATGTGAACTCGTGTATGTTTGCATGTGTGTTTGTGTATGTGTATGTGTTTTAAAAGTTTAGCATTTATGTGTGTTTGTGCGTGTGCGTGTGTGTGAAAGTATGTATGTGTGCCCGGACCTCGGACCTAGCATGAACCTCGGACCTCGGACCTCAAACCTAGGGTGGAACTCGTACAATCAAGACCTACTATAGATGTCTACGATGCACTAAGGATGGCTCTCAGACCTCAGACCTCAGACCTCAGACCAAGGATGGACCTCATACAATCAAGATCTACTCTAAATACCTGGATGTCTAAGATGGTCTAAGGACGGACCTCGTACAATCAAGATCTACTCTAGATGTCTACGATGGACTAAGGATGGATCTCAGACCTCAGACCTCAGACCTCAGACCAAGGATGGACCTCGTACAATCAAGATCTACTCTAAATACCTGGATGTCTAGGATGGACTAAGGATGGACCTCGAACCTCAGACATCAGAACTCGGACTAAGGATGGACCTTGCACGATCAAGATCTAATCTAGATACCTAGATGTCTAGGATGGACTAAGGATGAGAAGAAAAGAAAAAAAAGCAACAACAGCAACACCACCACCACCACCAACAACAAATAACAAACAACAAACAGCACAACCAAGCTCAGCACACAATAGCACAATATGACACACCAAAATACACAACACAGTAAAACAACACAGTAAAACACAGCACAGCACAGCTTAGTACAACACATCCCATCCCAACACAGCACAACACAACACAACACAACACAACACAACACAACACAACACAGCACAACAGAGTACAACACAGCACACCGCAGCACAGTACAACACAACACAGCACACCACAGCATAGCATAGCATAGCACATCTCATCACAACAAAACACAACAGAGTACAACACAACACAGCACAGCATAGCACAACACAACACGACAGATTACAACACAGCACACCACAGCACAGCATAGCACAACACATCCTATCGCAATACAACACTACAGAGTACAACACAGCACAACACAGCACTGTAAAACACAACACAGCACAGCACAGCATAGCATAGCACATCTCATCACAACAAAACACAACAGAGTACAACACAACACAGCACAGCATAGCACAACACAACACGACAGAGTACAACACAGCACACCACAGCACAGGATAGCACAACACATCCCATCACAACGCGACACAGTACAACACAGCACAGCCCAACAAAAGTAAAAACAACATAAACAAGAACGCCACCACACACCAACACCACCAACAACACCAACAACAACCAAACTAAACCTAACCACCCATGTGCAGGTGTACCAGCTCCCACTGGGCACGTGTTAACGGCATCTGCGTGGTTAGACTATGCCAAGGCCTGGTCAGCCACCCACCCACCCACCAGCCAAACCACCCGAGTGCAGGTGTAGCAGCTCCCACAGGGCACGTGTTCAAAGCATCGGAATGGTTAGACTATGCCAAGGCCTGGTCAGCCACCCACCCACCCACCAGCCAAACCACCCGAGTGCAGGTGTAGCAGCTCCCACAGGGCACGTGTTCAAAGCATCGGAATGGTTAGACTATGCCAAGGCCTGGTCAGCCACTCACCCACACAACCAACCTACTCATGTGTAGGGAACGGCAACTAATTTTAGTGTTTGAAAAACTAATGTCAACTAATATTATTCTAGTGTTCCAATACTATTAGTTCTGGTGTACTATTAGTTCTGGTGAGACGGCTCATCTGTCAAATATTAGCTAACATTCACTTATATTATTCATTCACTAATATTAAATAACTAAGCCTTTCCCTACTCATGTGTAAGTGTAACCCATCCAAACCAACCGTGTGCAGGTGTTACAGCTCCCACGAGTTCACAGCATCGGTGTGGGTAGACTATGCAAATGCCTGGTCAGCCACCCACCCACCCATCCAAACCAACCGTGTGCAGGTGTTACAGCTCCCACAGGGCACGAGTTCACAGCATCGGTGTGGATAGACTATGCAAAGGCCTGGTCAGCCACCCACCCACCCATCCAAACCAACCGTGTGCAGGTGTTACAGCTCCCACAGGGCACGAGTTCACAGCATCGGTGTGGATAGACTATGCAAAGGCCTGGTCAGCCACCCACCCACCCATCCAAACCAACCGTGTGCAGGTGTTACAGCTCCCACAGGGCACGAGTTTACAGCTTCCGAGTGTTTGGACTAAGCAAAGACCTAGTCAGCCACCCACCCACCCACCCAAACCACCATTGTGCAGGTGTTACAGCTCCCACAGGGCACGTGTTCACAGCATCTGCGTGGTTAGACTATACCAAGGCCTGGTCAGCCACCCACCCACGCAGCCTAACTAGCAATGTGCAGGTGTAGCAGCCTTTACAGGGCACGTGTTCACAGCATCCGAGTGGATAGACTGTGCAAAGGCCTGGTAAGCCAGCCACCCACCCATCCAACCCACCCATGTGCAGGTGTAGCAGCTCCCACAGGGCATGTGTTCACAGCATCCGAGTGGTTAGACTATGCCAAGGCCTGGTCAGCCACCCCCCCGCCCGTGCCCAGGTGTAATGGCCCCCACAGGGCACGTGTTCACAGCCTCGGAGTGGTTGGACGATGCAAAGGCCTGGTCAGCCACCCGCCCACCCATCCAACCCACCCATGTGCAGGTGTAACAGCTCCCACAGGGCACGTGTTCACAGCATCCGAGTGGTTAGACTATGCCAAGGCCTGGTCAGCCACCCACCCACCCATGCCCAGGTGTAATGGCTCCCACAGGGCAAGTGTTCACAGCCTCGGAGTGGTTGGACGATGCAAAGGCCTGGTCAGCCACCCGCCCACCCATCCAACCCACCCATGTGCAGGTGTAACAGCTCCCACAGGGCACGTGTTCACAGCATCCGAGTGGTTAGACTATGCCAAGGCCTGGTCAGCCACCCACCCACCCATGCCCAGGTGTCATGGCTCCCACAGGGCACGTGTTCACAGCACTGGAGTGGTTAGACGATGCAAAGGCCTGGTCAGCCACCCACCCACCCATCCAACCCACCCATGTGCAGGTGTAACAGCTCCCATAGGGCACGTGTTCACAGCATCCGAGTGGTTAGACTATGCCAAGGCCTGGTCAGCCACCCACCCACCCATGCCCAGGTGTAATGGCTCCCACAGGGCACGTGTTCACAGCACTGGAGTGGTTGGACGATGCAAAGGCCTGGTCAGCCACCCACCCACCCATCCAACCCACCCATGTGCAGGTGTAACAGCTCCCACAGGGCACGTGTTCACAGCATCCGAGTGGTTAGACTATGCCAAGGCCTGGTCAGCCACCCACCCACCCATGCCCAGGTGTCATGGCTCCCACAGGGCACGTGTTCACAGCCTCAGAGTGGTTGGACTATGCCAAGGCCTGGTCAGCCACCCACCCACCCACCCACCCAAACCACCCGTGTGCAGGTGTAACAGCTCCCACAGGGCACAAGTTTACAGCTTCCGAATGATTGGACAATGCAAAGACCTAGTCAGCCACCCGCCCACCCATCCAACCCACCCATGTCCAGGTGTAATAGCTCCCACAGGGCACGTGTTCACAGCATCCAAGTGGTAAGACTATGCAAAGGCCTGGTCAGCCACCCACCCACCCATCCAAACCAACCGTGTGCAGACGTTACAGCTCCCACAGGGCACGAGTTCACAGCATCGGTGTGGATAGACTATGCAAAGGCCTGGTCAGCCACCCACCCACCCATCCAAACCAACCGTGTGCAGGTGTTACAGCTCCCACAGGGCACGAGTTTACAGCTTCCGAGTGTTTGGACTATGCAAAGACCTAGTCAGCCACCCACCCACCCACCCAAACCACCATTGTGCAGGTGTTACAGCTCCCACAGGGCACGTGTTCACAGCATCTGCATGGTTAGACTATGCTAAGGCCTGGTCAGCCACCCACCCACCCATCCAAACCAACCGTGTGCAGGTGTTACAGCTCCCACAGGGCACGAGTTTACAGCTTCCAAGTGTTTGGACTATGCAAAGACCTAGTCAGCCACCCACCCACCCACCCAAACCACCATTGTGCAGGTGTTACAGCTCCCACAGGGCACGTGTTCACAGCATCTGCGTGGTTAGACTATGCCAAGGCCTGGTCAGCCACCCACCCACGCAGCCTAACTAGCAATGTGCAGGTGTAGCAGCCTTTACAGGGCACGTGTTCACAGCCTCGGAGTGGTTGGACGATGCAAAGGCCTGGTCAGCCACCCGCCCACCCATCCAACCCACCCATGTGCAGGTGTAACAGCTCCCACAGGGCATGTGTTCACAGCATCCGAGTGGTTAGACTATGCCAAGGCCTGGTCAGCCACCCACCCACCCATGCCCAGGTGTCATGGCTCCCACAGGGCACGTGTTCACAGCCTCGGAGTGGTTGGACGATGCAAAGGCCTGGTCAGCCACCCGCCCACCCATCCAACCCACCCATGTGCAGGTGTAACAGCTCCCACAGGGCACGTGTTCACAGCATCCGAGTGGTTAGACTATGCCAAGGCCTGGTCAGCCACCCACCCACCCATGCCCAGGTGTAATGGCTCCCACAGGGCACGTGTTCACAGCCTCGGAGTGGTTGGACGATGCAAAGGCCTGGTCAGCCACCCGCCCACCCATCCAACCCACCCATGTGCAGGTGTAACAGCTCCCACAGGGCACGTGTTCACAGCATCCGAGTGGTTAGACTATGCCAAGGCCTGGTCAGCCACCCCCCCGCCCATGCCCAGGTGTAAAGGCCCCCACAGGGCACGTATTCACAGCCTCGGAGTGGTTGGACGATGCAAAGGCCTGGTCAGCCACCCGCCCACCCATCCAACCCACCCATGTGCAGGTGTAACAGCTCCCACAGGGCACGTGTTCACAGCATCCGAGTGGTTAGACTATGCCAAGGCCTGGTCAGCCACCCACCCACCCATGCCCAGGTGTCATGGCTCCCACAGGGCACGTGTTCACAGCCTCGGAGTGGTTGGACGATGCAAAGGCCTGGTCAGCCACCCGCCCACCCATCCAACCCACCCATGTGCAGGTGTAACAGCTCCCACAGGGCACGTGTTCACAGCATCCGAGTGGTTAGACTATGCCAAGGCCTGGTCAGCCACCCACCCACCCATGCCCAGGTGTCATGGCTCCCACAGGGCACGTGTTCACAGCCTCGGAGTGGTTGGACGATGCAAAGGCCTGGTCAGCCACCCGCCCACCCATCCAACCCACCCATGTGCAGGTGTCAAAGCTCCCACAGGGCATGCGTTCACAGCATCCGAGTGGTTAGACTATGCCAAGGCCTGGTCAGCCACCCACCCACCCATGCCCAGGTGTCATGGCTCCCACAGGGCACGTGTTCACAGCCTCGGAGTGGTTGGACGATGCAAAGGCCTGGTCAGCCACCCGCCCACCCATCCAACCCACCCATGTGCAGGTGTAACAGCTCCCACAGGGCACGTGTTCACAGCATCCGAGTGGTTAGACTATGCCAAGGCTTGGTCAGCCACCCACCCACCCATGCCCAGGTGTCATGGCTCCCACAGGGCACGTGTTCACAGCCTCGGAGTGGTTGGACTATGCCAAGGCCTGGTCAGCCACCCACCCACCCACCCACCCAAACCACCCGTGTGCAGGTGTAACAGCTCCCACAGGGCACGAGTTTACAGCTTCCGAATGATTGGATAATGCAAAGACCTAGTCAGCCACCGCCCACCCATCCAACCCACCCATGTCCAGGTGTAATAGCTCCCACAGGGCACGTGTTCACAGCATCCAAGTGGTTAGACTATGCAAAGGCCTGGTCAGCCACCCACCCACCCATCCAAACCAACCGTGTGCAGATGTTACAGCTCCCACAGGGCACGAGTTCACAGCATCGGTGTGGATAGACTATGCAAAGGCCTGGTCAGCCACCCACCCACCCATCCAAACCAACCGTGTGCAGGTGTTATACAGCTCCCACAGGGCACGAGTTTACAGCTTCCGAGTGTTTGGCCTATGCAAAGACCTAGTCAGCCACCCACCCACCCACCCAAACCACCATTGTGCAGGTGTTACAGCTCCCACAGGGCACGTGTTCACAGCATCTGCGTGGTTAGACTATGCCAAGGCCTGGTCAGCCACCCACCCACCCATCCAAACCAACCGTGTGCAGGTGTTACAGCTCCCACAGGGCACGAGTTTACAGCTTCCGAGTGTTTTGGACTATGCAAAGACCTAGTCAGCCACCCACCCACCCACCCAAACCACCATTGTGCAGTTGTTACAGCTCCCACAGGGCACGTGTTCACAGCATCCGAGTGGTTAGACTATGCCAAGGCCTGGTCAGCCACCCACCCACGCAGCCTAACTAGCAATGTGCAGGTGTAGCAGCCTTTACAGGGCACGTGTTCACAGCCTCGGAGTGGTTGGACGATGCAAAGGCCTGGTCAGCCACCCGCCCACCCATCCAACCCACCCATGTGCAGGTGTAACAGCTCCCACAGGGCATGTGTTCACAGCATCCGAGTGGTTAGACTATGCCAAGGCCTGGTCAGCCACCCACCCACCCATGCCCAGGTGTAATGGCTCCCACAGGGCACGTATTCACAGCCTCGGAGTGGTTGGACGATGCAAAGGCCTGGTCAGCCACCCGCCCACCCATCCAACCCACCCATGTGCAGGTGTAACAGCTCCCACAGGGCACGTGTTCACAGCATCCGAGTGGTTAGACTATGCCAAGGCCTGGTCAGCCACCCACCCACCCATGCCCAGGTGTCATGGCTCCCACAGGGCACGTGTTCACAGCCTCGGAGTGGTTGGACGATGCAAAGGCCTGGTCAGCCACCCGCCCACCCATCCAACCCACCCATGTGCAGGTGTAACAGCTCCCACAGGGCACGTGTTCACAGCATCCGAGTGGTTAGACTATGCCAAGGCCTGGTCAGCCACCCCCCCCGCCCATGCCCAGGTGTAAAGGCCCCCACAGGGCACGTATTCACAGCCTCGGAGTGGTTGGACGATGCAAAGGCCTGGTCAGCCACCCGCCCACCCATCCAACCCACCCATGTGCAGGTGTAACAGCTCCCACAGGGCACGTGTTCACAGCATCCGAGTGTTTAGACTATGCCAAGGCCTGGTCAGCCACCCACCCACCCATGCCCAGGTGTCATGGCTCCCACAGGGCACGTGTTCACAGCCTCGGAGTGGTTGGACGATGCAAAGGCCTGGTCAGCCACCCGCCCACCCATCCAACCCACCATGTGCAGGTGTAACAGCTCCCACAGGGCACGTGTTCACAGCATCCGAGTGGTTAGACTATGCCAAGGCCTGGTCAGCCACCCACCCACCCATGCCCAGGTGTCATGGCTCCCACAGGGCACGTGTTCACAGCCTCGGAGTGGTTGGACGATGCAAAGGCCTGGTCAGCCACCCGCCCACCATCCAACCCACCCATGTGCAGGTGTAAAAGCTCCCACAGGGCATGCGTTCACAGCATCCGAGTGGTTAGACTATGCCAAGGCCTGGTCAGCCACCCACCCACCCATGCCCAGGTGTCATGGCTCCCACAGGGCACGTGTTCACAGCCTCGGAGTGGTTGGACGATGCAAAGGCCTGGTCAGCCACCCGCCCACCCATCCAACCCACCCATGTGCAGGTGTAACAGCTCCCACAGGGCACGTGTTCACAGCATCCGAGTGGTTAGACTATGCCAAGGCTTGGTCAGCCACCCACCCACCCATGCCCAGGTGTCATGGCTCCCACAGGGCACGTGTTCACAGCCTCGGAGTGGTTGGACTATGCCAAGGCCTGGTCAGCCACCCACCCACCCACCCACCCAAACCACCCGTGTGCAGGTGTAACAGCTCCCACAGGGCACGAGTTTACAGCTTCCGAATGATTGGATAATGCAAAGACCTAGTCAGCCACCCGCCCACCCATCCAACCCACCCATGTCCAGGTGTAATAGCTCCCACAGGGCACGTGTTCACAGCATCCAAGTGGTTAGACTATGCAAAGGCCTGGTCAGCCACCCACCCACCCATCCAAACCAACCGTGTGCAGATGTTACAGCTCCCACAGGGCACGAGTTCACAGCATCGGTGTGGATAGACTATGCAAAGGCCTGGTCAGCCACCCACCCACCCATCCAAACCAACCGTGTGCAGGTGTTACAGCTCCCACAGGGCACGAGTTTACAGCTTCCGAGTGTTTGGCCTATGCAAAGACCTAGTCAGCCACCCACCCACCCACCCAAACCACCATTGTGCAGGTGTTACAGCTCCCACAGGGCACGTGTTCACAGCATCTGCGTGGTTAGACTATGCCAAGGCCTGGTCAGCCACCCACCCACCCATCCAAACCAACCGTGTGCAGGTGTTACAGCTCCCACAGGGCACGAGTTTACAGCTTCCGAGTGTTTGGACTATGCAAAGACCTAGTCAGCCACCCACCCACCCACCCAAACCACCATTGTGCAGGTGTTACAGCTCCCACAGGGCACGTGTTCACAGCATCCGAGTGGTTAGACTATGCCAAGGCCTGGTCAGCCACCCACCCACGCAGCCTAACTAGCAATGTGCAGGTGTAGCAGCCTTTACAGGGCACGTGTTCACAGCCTCGGAGTGGTTGGACGATGCAAAGGCCTGGTCAGCCACCCGCCCACCCATCCAACCCACCCATGTGCAGGTGTAACAGCTCCCACAGGGCATGTGTTCACAGCATCCGAGTGGTTAGACTATGCCAAGGCCTGGTCAGCCACCCACCCACCCATGCCCAGGTGTAATGGCTCCCACAGGGCACGTATTCACAGCCTCGGAGTGGTTGGACGATGCAAAGGCCTGGTCAGCCACCCACCCACCCATCCAACCCACCCATGTGCAGGTGTAACAGCTCCCACAGGCACGTGTTCACAGCATCCGAGTGGTTAGACTATGCCAAGGCCTGGTCAGCCACCCACCCACCCATGCCCAGGTGTCATGGCTCCCACAGGGCACGTGTTCACAGCCTCGGAGTGGTTGGACGATGCAAAGGCCTGGTCAGCCACCCGCCCACCCATCCAACCCACCCATGTGCAGGTGTAACAGCTCCCACAGGGCACGTGTTCACAGCATCCGAGTGGTTAGACTATGCCAAGGCCTGGTCAGCCACCCCCCCGCCCATGCCCAGGTGTAATGGCCCCCACAGGGCACGTGTTCACAGCCTCGGAGTGGTTGGACGATGCAAAGGCCTGGTCAGCCACCCGCCACCCATCCAACCCACCCATGTGCAGGTGTAAACAGCTCCCACAGGGCACGTGTTCACAGCATCCGAGTGGTTAGACTATGCCAAGGCCTGGTCAGCCACCCACCCACCCATGCCCAGGTGTAATGGCTCCCACAGGGCACGTGTTCACAGCCTCGAGTGGTTGGACGATGCAAAGGCCTGGTCAGCCACCCCGCCCACCCATCCAACCCACCCATGTGCAGGTGTAACAGCTCCCACAGGGCACGTGTTCACAGCATCCGAGTGGTTAGACTATGCCAAGGCCTGGTCAGCCACCCACCCACCCATGCCCAGGTGTAATGGCTCCCACAGGGCACGTGTTCACAGCCTCGGAGTGGTTGGACGATGCAAAGGCCTGGTCAGCCACCCGCCCACCCATCCAACCCACCCATGTGCAGGTGTAACAGCTCCCACAGGGCACGTGTTCACAGCATCCGAGTGGTTAGACTATGCCAAGGCTTGGTCAGCCACCCACCCACCCATGCCCAGGTGTCATGGCTCCCACAGGGCACGTGTTCACAGCCTCGGAGTGGTTGGACTATGCCAAGGCCTGGTCAGCCACCCACCCACCCACCCACCCAAACCACCCGTGTGCAGGTGTAACAGCTCCCACAGGGCACGAGTTTACAGCTTCCGAATGATTGGATAATGCAAAGACCTAGTCAGCCACCCGCCCACCCATCCAACCCACCCATGTCCAGGTGTAATAGCTCCCACAGGGCACGTGTTCACAGCATCCAAGTGGTTAGACTATGCAAAGGCCTGGTCAGCCACCCACCCACCCATCCAAACCAACCGTGTGCAGATGTTACAGCTCCCACAGGGCACGAGTTCACAGCATCGGTGTGGATAGACTATGCAAAGGCCTGGTCAGCCACCCACCCTCCCATCCAACCCACCCATGTGCAGGTGTTACAGCTCCCACAGGGCACGAGTTTACAGCTTCCGAGTGTTTGGACTGTGCAAAGACCTAGTCAGCCACCCACCCACCCACCCAAACCACCATTGTGCAGGTGTTACAGCTCCCACAGGGCACGTGTTCACAGCATCTGCGTGGTTAGACTATGCCAAGGCCTGGTCAGCCACCCACCCACGCAGCCTAACTAGCAATGTGCAGGTGTAGCAGCCTTTACAGGGCACGTGTTCACAGCATCCGAGTGGATAGACTATGCAAAGGCCTGGTAAGCCAGCCACCCACCCATCCAACCCACCCATGTCCAGGTGTAGCAGCTCCCACAGGGCACGTGTTCACAGCATCCGAGTGGTTAGACTATGCCAAGGCCTGGTCAGCCACCCACCCACCCATGCCCAGGTGTAATGGCTCCCACAGGGCACGTGTTCACAGCCTCGGAGTGGTTGGACTATGCAAAGGCCTGGTCAGCCACCCACCCACCCATGCCCAGGTGTAATGGCTCCCACAGGGCACGTGTTCACAGCCTCGGAGTGGTTGGACTATGCAAAGGCCTGGTCAGCCACCCACCCATCCAACCCACCCGTGTGCAGGTGTAATAGCTCCCACAGGGCACGTGTTCACAGCATCCAAGTGGATAGACTATGCAAAGGCCTTGTCAGCCATCCGCCCACCCATCCAACCCACCCATGTGCAGGTGTAACAGCTCCCACAGGGCGCGTGTTCTCAGCATCCGAGTTGTTGGACTATGCAAAGGCCTTGTCAGTCACCCACCCAACCAAATCACCCTAGTGCATGTGTAATGATAATGATAACACCTGGTGGGGGCGTGAGATTAAGGGAGCCCTGTCTTACGGCGGTACAGAACGGGCTGCTACTTTACCTGGACAATGCTACCATGGCGGTTGACAGCGACCGCAAACACTACGGTGCACCCGTAGGGATTCGAAACCTGCACCTTCTGCCTGATTTCAACGAACCTATGTGCAGGTGTAACAGCTCCCACAGGGCACGTGTTCACAGCATCTGAGTGGATAGACTATGCGGAGGCCTGGCCAGCCACCCACCCACCCAGCCAGCCAGACCACCCACCCACCCACCCATCCAAACTACTCATGTGCAGGTGTAACAACTCCCACAGGGCACGTGTTCACTGCCTCGGAGTGGTTAGACTATGCCAAGCAAGCCTTATATGAGGTAGAGCCTGAGAGGAAGTTCAGCTACACCTGCATTGTAGATAGTAGCGGAAGCCGTCATGCTGATGGAGGATTTCCATTGAAGGTTAGTCGTGGTTGGGGTTGTTGGTGGTTGGGGTTTGGGGTGGTGATTGGGGGTGGGGGCTGTGGTTGGGGTTGGGGATGGTGGTGTTTGGGGTCGGGGGGTGGTGGTGTTTGGGGGTGGGGGTGGGGGTTGGTGTTGGGGTTGGGGGTTGGGTTTGGTGTTGGGGGTGGTGGTGGTGGTTGGGGGTAGGGGTGGTGGTTAACGGTGGGAGTGGTGGTTGGGGGTGGGGGTGGTGGTTAACGGTGGGGGTGGGGTTGGGGTTCAGGGTGGGTTTGGGGTTGGGGTGGGGTTGGGGTTGGGTTCGGGGGTGGGGGTGGGGGTGGTGGTTGGGAGTGGGGCAGTTGCTGCTGCGGTTGTCATTTCCATCCCATCCCAAACCAAATTAAACTAGACTTCTCCAAACCAATCCTAATCAATTCAATCCATCCCATCACATCACATCACATCACATTCCACCCCATCCCATCTCATCCCAACCCAGCCCAGCCCAACAAAACACCACACGACACAATGCAACCCAAAACAAAAACAAACAAAACAAAACCTAACCTAACAAAACAAAACAAAACTAAACCAAGCCCAACCCAACCCAACGCAACGCAACCCAACCCAATCCGCATAAAACCTAACTAATTCAAATAATGTCCCTTCATAATTTTCCAGCTGTCCTGGCAGTGGGAGGATGAGAGGTCAACGACTACATGCAGCTGCACACTGCAACCTGTGACTAATCATGTGGAGGCAGTACGCTCCCTCTTGGCTCATTTGTGTACTTCGTACCGCCTCATTCAGGTTTGTCAGAAATGGTTATTACAAAATATGGGCAAACATTTATCTACCCCACACATGCAACACATCCATGCCCCCCCCCCCCCCCCCCCCCTCCCCCCCCCGCACACACATGCACATGCACACACACACACACACACACACCTATGCTTACCCCCCCAACACACACACACACACACACACACACCACACTCTGTAGGAGACTAATATAGGTACATAGGTTACCACTGTGACTCTGTGAGACACTTATAATATCTCCAACAATCATCAGGATGCTTAGGTAGCAAGTAAACAGCAAGCAAGCATAGTTTCCCAACCAATCAGTAGGATCTACACGTGTGTGTGTGTGTGTGTGTGTGTGTGTGGGGGGGGGGGGGGGGGGGGGGGGGGGAATAAGCTGCCGTACCTCATCTTCGCTTTAAATAGAGCTTATTCTCAGGGTCCAATTACAACTTTTTATTTTTCACCCCAAATAAAGTTGAACAGGATGTTGGAGGTCTCCAAAGTTGTTTTGCCCCAATTCTCAGCGACAGCAACAACATAGGCTAGGTCTTACCGCTACCAGTGCCTCAGGCGCATATCTGCTTTGTTTGGTGCACGCAAGCAGGGCTCGACGCAAAGGGTGTGCAGACAACAAGATCAACAACAACAAAATCAACAACAACAACTACAACAACAACAACAACAACAACAACAACAACAACAACAACAACGAACAACAACACCAACACCAACATGGGCTAGGTTGCCTGAGACACAGGCAACAACAACAACGACGACGACACCACCAACAACAACAACATAGGCTAGATTGCCAGAGGCACTGGCAACAACAACAACAACAACAACAACAACAACGACACCACCACCAACAACATAGGCTAGGTCGAACTTGTACCTGTGCCTCACATGCATACATGCTTTGTTTGGTGCACGTTGTTACCAGTGCACCTACCCACCAGACACCAGTTTCCCCACCAGACAACCAGACACTAGGCACCAGGCACGTTGTTACAAGTGCCTCTGGCGCATACCTGCTTTGTTTGATGCTCGTTGTTACCAGGGCACCTACCCACCAGACACCACTTTTCCCACCAGACAACCAGGCACCAGGCACCAGCTACCAGACAACTAGACACCAGATACCAAGCACGTTGTAACCAGTGTCTCTGGCGCATACCTGCTATGTTTGGCGCACGTTGCCTTTGCCCTACCTTTGCCCAGCCTTTGCCCTACCTTGCACTTCACGTTCTAAAGATACTATAAATGGTGGAGCATGAACTAGGCGCAATGGGCGCACATACTCGGCAAATGCCAGCCGGAAGTCCTGCCCTGCCTTTGCCCTACCTTGCACTTCACATTCTAATGATACTATAAACGGTGGAGCATGAACTAGGCGCAATGGGCGCTCATACTCGGCAAATGCCAGCCGGAAGTCCTGCCCTGCCTTTGCCCTACCTTGCACTTCACATTCTAATGATACTATAAACGGTGGAGCATGAACTAGGCGCAACGGGAGCACATGCTCGGCACCTACCAGCCGGAAGACTTGCCCTGCCTTTGCCCTACCTTGCCTGCAACCTTCTCATCCTAGTGTATTCATTCCTGACCACCGCACACCATTTTGTGAACCCCCTCTGTGCGCAGCACGCAAATTTCTTTTTTCATTTGATTCAAAAGCGCAACCTAAAACGAGCGTCCTGCAACCCTCTCATCCTAGTATATTCTTTCCTGACCACTCCTCACAAGGGATTTTTGCCT
This sequence comes from Chlamydomonas sp. ICE-L, assembly GCA_013435795.1. Classification (NCBI taxonomy): domain Eukaryota; kingdom Viridiplantae; phylum Chlorophyta; class Chlorophyceae; order Chlamydomonadales; family Chlamydomonadaceae; genus Chlamydomonas; species Chlamydomonas sp. ICE-L. The sequence continues at coordinate 7,743,081 of JACBWV010000472.1, forward strand.
ACTCTGCATACTGTGCTTGCCTCTGCAAGGAAGCAAAGTTGGCAAAAGGAGGGCCCTGCAACCATTATTTTTGCCTACTTTACTTGCCCATTTTGCCTACTTTGCTTGCCTCTGCTTGCCTACTTTGCTTGCCCATTTTGCCTACTTTGCTTGCCTCTGCTTGCCTACTTGGCTTGTCTTTGCCTTACCTTGCCTGCTTTGCTTGCCCATTTTGCCGACTTTGCTTGCCTCTGCTTGCCTACTTGGCTTGTCTTTGCCTTACCTTGCCTGCTTTGCTTGCCCATTTTGCCTACTTTGCTTGCCTCTGCTTGCCTACTTGGCTTGCCTTTGCCTTACCTTACCTGCAACCTTCTCATCCTAGTGGATTCATTCCTGACCACTGCTCACCAGGGATTTGTTTCCTGCTATATATAGCAATCGCTATTTTCGACTCCCCCTTCGGCCGCTCTTGGCGTTGCAGGTCGTTGTCAACCGCGATGGTAGCTTGTCCAGTTGAGGTAGGAGACCGCTCCCCACCCGCGTACGACGGGCTCCCTTAACACCACGCCCCATCAGGCGTTATCATTACTTTAGCAATCGCTACTTTTGACCCCGTTTTGGTTCAAATTGCCGTTTTATAAAAGTGTTGGCCCTAAATGGCCCTAAAAACTATAAAAAGCTATAAAAAGCCTTGAAACCGCTGTCCCTAATGGAGGCCTGCCGCTCACCACTACCACATGCGTGCATTACAAGCAGGGCTCCATGCATCGTGTCAATCGATATAAGAAGGACTTGGATGAAAATCTGGCTGCGGCAAATAAGGTGCGTGTGCCACTTCAACCAATATCTTCTGGGTGAAAAAATGATGATAATGATGATGATGATGATGATTATTATTGTTGTTATTATTATTATTATTATTATTATTATTATTATTATTATTATAACTATTATTATTATTATTATTATTGTTATTATTATTCAAATGGTGGCAGTCCCCAGCTTCGTAAAGGACGGTCCCCTTAACACCGCGCCCCACCAGGCATTATTTTTTCTGTTTTGGAGCCCACAGATTCACCCCGTTGTTCGTTTGTTCGACTGGCCGACGACCGAGACGAAGCCTGACACGCCAGCCAACTAAATGTCTCATATCTGACTGGCATCGGCCAGCTCCATCGTTGCCACATGTCGTTACGATGCAGACACTCTCCGCCAATTTTCGCGTCGCTTGCGACACTGCATAGGACTTGTCTTTTCTTTCTGGGTGGAAAACGTGTTGTAAGGCAGGGGAGAGTGTGGTACTTGTAGAATTTGTTTACTACACTTCACGCCCCCTATCCTCCACCTAAGCGAAACCAATATCGTCTGGGTGGAAAACGTGTTGTTAGGCAGGGAAGAGTCTGGTCCAGGGGTGCATGGTAAGGTGTCTGGCTAGACCAATAAGTAGGCCCGAAGAAGGTACGGAAGTCTGAGGGGCGTGCCTCACCTGTCACGCCCCAGACGTAGTCGTCGTACACCAGCGCACACTCTTCTCGGTGATGTGGACTGCTGCGTACTCAGGTTCTCAGATGACCCGTGGCTTGCAGATGGCTCGCCCTTGGGAGCTGGGTGATGAAAAATAGTAAGCATGCGGTCTGAAGGGTGTTGAATGACACAGCTGCAGGTGCTCTCTAGACATCTTGCAAGATGGCTGGAGAGCACTCGCAGCCGTGTCGTTCAACAAAGGGGTGCATGATAAGCTGGCCAGCTAGATGCATATGAAGGGGAATTGCTGGGTGCAACAGAATGTGCATGGTTTGCATGATAACAATCCTCGTCATTTGATGTCGATAATTTGGTGTCGATAATTTGATGCTGATGATTTGATGTTGATAATTTGATGTCGATTGTTTGATGTTTATAATTTCAATGTTATATTAATCTGAAGGCGCCACCGCGGACCTGGCTTTATGGGTCCACTAGATATCCCTATTTCACCCGCAACAGCATCAACATTACCTGCATCAACATCAACACCCCCAGCATCAGCATCAACATCACCCGCAACAGCATCAACATTACCTGCATCAACATCAACACCCCCAGCATCAGCATCAACATCACCCGCAACAGCATCAACATTACCTGCATCAACATCAACACCACCAGCATCAGCATCAACATTACCTGCATCAGCATCAACATTACCTGCATCAACATCAACACAACCAGCAACAGCATCAACATTACCTGCATCAACATCAACACCACCAGCATCAGCATCAACATTACCTGCATCAACATCAACACCACCAGCATCAGCATCAACATTACCTGCATCAACATCAACACCCCCAGCATCAGCATCAACATCACCCGCAACAGCATCAACATTACCTGCATCAACATCAACACCCCCAGCATCAGCATCAACATTACCTGCATCAGCATCAACATTACCTGCATCAACATCAACACCACCAGCAACAGCATCAACATTACCTGCATCAACATCGACACCACCAGCATCAGCATCAACATTACCTGCATCAGCATCAACATTACCTGCATCAACATCAACACCACCAGCAACAGCATCAACATTACCTGCATCAACATCAACACCCCCAGCATCAGTCTCGGCACAAGTATCAGTATCAACATTCCGATTCGACGAATGGCTCAATGGGTCCACCAGATATCCCCGTGCTGGAAGGTGCTAAATTATGCTCCTTCCTGAAAGGTGCTTAAAGGCCTCCGAAAGGTGCTCCTTGCTGAAAGGTGCTCCTTCCTGAAAGGTGCTAAATTATGCTCCTTCCTGAAAGGTGCTAAAAGGCCTCCGAAAGGTGCTCCTTGCTGAAAGAAGATGCTAAATATGCTCCTTGCTGAAAGGTGCTAAAGGGGCCTGAAAGGTGCTCCTTGCTATAGGGTGCTAATTATGCTCCTTGCTGAAAGGTGCTACAAGATTCTAATGGTGCTCCTTGCTATAGTGTGCTAATTATGCTCCTTGCTGAAAGGTGCTAAAAGGCGCTGAGAGGTGCTCCTTGCAATAGGTTCCTAAATATGCTCCTTGCTAAAAGGTGCTAAAAGGCCCTGAAAGGTGCCTCTTGCTTTAGGGTGCTAAATATGCTCCTTGCTGAAAGGTGCTCCTTGCTATAGGGTGCTAAATATGCTCCTTGCTGAAAGGTGCTCCTTGCTATAGGGTGCTAAATATGCTCCTTGCTGAAAGGTGCTCCTTGCTATAGGGTGCTAAATATGCTCCTTGCTGAAAGGTGCTCCTTGCTATAGGGTGCTAAATATGCTCCTTGCTGAAAGGTGCTCCTTGCTATAGGGTGCTAAATATGCTCCTTGCTGAAAGGTGCTCCTTGCTATAGGGTGCTAAATATGCTCCTTGCTGAAAGGTGCTCCTTGCTATAGGGTGCTAATTATGCTCCTTGCTGAAAGGTGCTACAAGGTTCTAATGGTGCTCCTTGATACATGGTGCTAATTATGCTCCTAGCTGAAAGGTGCTAAAAGTGGCTGAGAGGTGCTCCTTGCTATAGGTTCCTAAATATGCTCCTTGCTAAAAGGTGCTAAAAGGCCCTGAAAGGTGCTTCTTGCTTTAGGGTGCTAAATATGCTCCTTGCTGAAAGGTGCTCCTTGCTATAGGGTGCTAAATATGCTCCTTGCTGAAAGATGCTAAAAGGCGCTGAAAGGTGCTCCTTGCGAAAGGGTGCTAAATATGCTCCTTGCTGAAAGGTGCTAAAAGTGGCTGAAAGGTGCTCCTTGCTGTAGGGTGCTAAATATGCTCATTGCTAAAAGGTGCTACGAGGTTCTTAATAGTGCTCCTTGCGAAAGGGTGTTAAATATGCTCCTTGCTGAAAGGTGCTTAAGGCGCTAAAAGGTGCTCCTTGCTATAGGGTGCTAAATATGCTCCTTGATGAAAGGTGCTTAAGGCGCTAAAAGGTGCTCCTTGCTATAGGGTGCTAAATATGCTCCTTGCTGAAAGGTGCTTAAGGCGCTGAAAGGTGCTCCTTGCGAAAGGGTGCTAAATATGATCCTTGCTGAAAGGTGCTAGAAGGCGCTGAAAGGTGCTCCTTGCGAAAGGGTGCTAAATATGCTCCTTGCTGAAAGGTGCAAGAGGGTTCTTAATGGTTCCACTAGATCTTTCCGTTTGGACGTATGGGGGATGGGAGAGTGGTAGATGTTTTTGTTTAGTTGTGAAAGGTATTTCACCCCAGGTGGTGGGTCTCCCGACACAAACCAGCGAAACTGAGGATTCAGTATGAATGGCGTTGCCACTTCTACTGTGTGTGGGTAATATGTGTAGGAGACCATTCCCGTTCGACGAATGGCTCAAAGGTTGAGCTCCTTGAACGAAGAAGGTGCCCAGTTTGAATTCCTACGGGTGCGCTTTAGTGTTGGCGGTCGCTGTCAACCGCCATGGCAGTTTTGTCCAGGTAAAGTAGCAGCCCGTTCCCCACCGCCGTAAGGCAGGGCTCCCTTAATACCACGCCCCACAAGGCGTTATCATTACACTTACAGACATGTGCAAACATAAATTGGCAGAATCCAGTAGTTTATGCTCAGGCGAAGCGAAACCCAAACCCATCATAGTAGCCATTCTGCAGTGTGTAGTTTGCATGCGAACGGGAGGGTTCCTTCAACCGCACGCCCCGTGGCAGGGTGTATGAATTTGAATTTGAACGGGAGGGTTTCTTCAACCTCACACCCCGTGGCAGGGTGTATGAATTTGAATTTGAACGGGAAGGTTTCTTCAACCTCACCCGTGGCAGGGTGTATGAATTTGAATTTGAATGGGAGGGTTCCTTCAACCGCACGCCCCGTGGCAGGGCATATGTTTTGTAAATTTTCAACTGTCAGAATCGTACAGAGAGCACTTGATTCCCGCAGGCCTTGAAGGAACTGGACCTGGGCTTAGCCTCTCAACCCCTCACCTTAGCCCCCCCCCACCCCCCCCTTCACCTCACCCCCTCACCCTAGCCCCCCCACCCCACCCACTCTTCACCCTAACCCCTCAACCCCTCGCCCTAGCCCCCCACCCCCCACCCACCCTTCACCCCATCACCTTCCTTCACCTCCCCTAACCCCTCAACCCCTCAACCCCTTACCCCTACCCCACCCTTTCACCCCCTCACTTGATCCCCGCAGGCCCTGAAGGATCAGATCCAGCGCAGCGCAGAAAGAGAGGAGGAGCTTTTTATGAAGGTTGGTTGACTGCAACTTGTGCATTGTTTATTCTTAGCTGTTTGCTGTTTGCTGTTTGCTGTTTGCCTAGTGTCTATCTATCTGTCTGTCTGTTAGCTATTTGTCAATCTGTCTGTCTATCTGTCTGTCTGTCTGTCTGTCTGTCTGTCTGTCTGTCTGTCTGTCTGTCTGTCTATCTGTTTGCCTGTTACCTGTATACCTCGTTACCAGGTTGTCTAGTTTATTCTTAGCTGTTAGCTGCAAGCTGATTGCCGTTTGCTGTTTCCTGTTAGCTGTTTGCCTAGCGGGGGCAAGAATATTAGTGTTTGAAAAACTAATATTAAATTGTATTACCGTATTATAGTGTCACAATAATATTAGTTTTTCAAATAAATTCAAAATTCTGGTAAAGCGGCTCGTCCGTCTAATATTTATTAACATCCACTCATAGTATATATTCAGTGATATGAACTAACTTAGCCTTTCCCTAGCTGTTTGCCTAGGGGGTCAATAATACACTTATCAGGCGGCATCTTAGGGAGTTGTTGTTTTCACCCCTGAGACCCCCCCCCCCCCCCTGGCCCATTTTGAGGCCTCATACCCAAACACCCAGGCAGTAATATGTAGTGAAAGGGGGTCCATGAGCATCAACTCGCCAAGGTCTTTCCAAGCATCCAGCGAAAATAAAACAATATTGAGTGTGAACAAAGTTATTCTGTATTCAGTAATTATTCTGTATTTAATTAATTATTCTGTATTCAGTAATTATTCTGAATTTAATTAATTATTCTGTATTCAGTAATTATTCTGAATTTAATTAATTATTCTGTATTCAGTAATTATTCTGTATTCAGTAATTATTCTGTATTTAATTAATTATTATGTATTCAGTAATTATTCTGTATTTAATTAATTATTTTGTATTCAGTAATTATTCTGTATTTAATTAATTATTTTGTATTCAGTAAGTATTCTGTATTTAATTAATTATTTTGTATTCATTAATTATTCTGTATTCAAGTAATTAATTTGTATTCAGTAATTATTATGTGTTTAATTAATTATTTTGTACTCAGTAATTATTCTGTATTTAATTAATTATTTTGTATTCAGTAATTATTCTGTATTTAATTAATTATTTTGTATTCAGTAATTATTCTGTATTTAATTAATTATTATGTATTCAGTAATTATTCTGTATTTAATTAATTATTTTGTATTCAGTAATTATTCTGTATTTAATTAATTATTTTGTATTCAGTAATTATTCTGTATTTAATTCATTATTCTGTGTTCAGTAATTATTCTGTATTTAATTAATTATTCTGTACTCAGTAATTATTCTGTATTTAATTAATTATTCTGTACTCAGTAATTATTCTGTATACAATTAATTATTCTGTACTCAGTAATGATTCTGTATTTAATTAATTATTCTGTATTTAATTAATCATTCTGTACTCAGTAATTATTCTGTATTTAATTAATTATTCTTTATTTAATTAATTATTCTGTACTCAGTAATTGTAACTTTCTTGGGTGCTCCGTAGACCGTACCCATGGAGGCACTATAAAATAGATATGTATAATGAAGCCAGCTTGTAATGAAGCATGTAATGTATATGTAATGCCCGGAATTTACATAAATGACGTTTTTATTGTCCTCTTCCTCCTTGTTTCGTGTGTTCCTATCAGAAGCATGTCCGTGTAAAAATGTGTTTTGAGAAACCATGGTTGAAGAGAGAAACCAAGGTGGCTAGGGATATAAAACTCTACACCAGCTTATAGCCATTCAGCGGATGATTTGGGTTCAAGGTTTCTGAAGAACCTGGACTTCGTACATGAAATTGAGAATTTGGCCTGGAAATCTGAGAATTCTCGATAATTGGCCTGAGATTCTGAGAACCAAGTCCGAAGTTCGAAGTGTGCTTCCCAAATCATCCCCTGAATTGTTATAATCCAGTTCCCTGTGCCCACACACGCAGTTCACATTGCTTCTCAACTCGAAGACCCGACGCATGGTCAGCATAACAGAGGAGCTAAGCCAAGCCAAACAAAGGATTCGAGATCTTGAGAGCCGCTTGGCTGAACAGGTGCCGTGTATGTTTCAAAAAAAAAATGCTTTCATTACATTACATGTTTTAAATAAAATAAGTGTTTTCAAGACAGTGAATGTTACGGCCTCTGACGACCCAGGTCAAGCCAAACAAAGGATTCGAGATCATGAGGGCTGTTCGACTGTCCAGGTGCCGTGTATGTTTTAAATAAAATAAATATTTTCCTTGTAATACATGTTTTAAATAAATAAATGTTTTCAATAAAATTAATGTGTTCAATAAAACATGTATTACGCCCTCTGACGACCTAGGCCAAGCCAAACAAAGGATTTAATATTTTGAGAGCTGCTTATCTGAGCATGTGCTTTGTATGTTTTACATAAATAAATGGTTTCAATAAAATAACTGTTACGCCTTCTGACAATCTAGGCCAAGCCAAACAAAAGATTCAAGAGCTTGAGAGCCGTTTGGCTGAGCAGGGGCTGTGTTTGTTTTGTTTGTTTGAATAAAATACATGGTATAAAAATAAAACTTGTTCTAAATAAAGAAAATTCTGACAGTCGTTTTGCTGGGCAGGTGCTGTGTATATTGTAATAAATAAATGAATACATGGTACGCCTTATTATGAGGCATGAAGTTGAGGGGGGCAGCCTGTTTGCTTGCACTGGGGCCAGACATGTTTACCAGACATGTATCTTTGCTGTGTTTACCACACATGTGTGCCATACATGTATCTTTGCTGTGGTTACCACACATGTGTGCCATACATGTATCTTTGCTGTGGTTACCACACATGTGTGCCATACATGTATCTTTGCTGTGGTTACCACACATGTGTGCCATACATGTATCTTTGCTGTGGTTACCAGACATGTTTAATCTCTGTTCAGTCTCGTCTAAGCATGACGCTATGTTGCGTTGAGCACATTACTCTGCAGCTTCTATCGTCTCTGACTTCGGCACCTTGCACTGCACCTTGCACTGTAATTACTTGTTCATCTCATCTCCTGTTGTTTCATTTCATCTCGTTTCTTGTCATGTCAAAAAATCTCATCTCATTGTATCTCGTATCTCATATCTCGTATCCCATACCTCATATCTCATCCCTCATTTCATTTCCTCCCATCCCATCCCATCCCATCCCATCCCATCCCATCCCATCCCATCCCATCCCATCCCATCCCATCCCATCCCAATCCATCCCATCCCAACCCATCCCATCCCATCCCATCCCATCCCATCCCATCCCATCCCGTCCTACCCCGTCCCATCCCATCCTACCCCGTCCCATCCCATCCCATCCCATCCCATCCCATCCCATCCCATCCCATCCCATCCCATCCTACCCCGTCCCATCCCATCCCATCCCATCCCATCCCATCCCATCCCATCCCATCCCACCCCATCCTATCCCATCCCACCCCATCCCATCCCATCTCATCCCGTCCCATCATCCAACCCACTCCATCTACCCTTCACAATTTAATACCCACACTTCATCTTCCACCACAGGGTCCTGACGCCAACCCCCAAAGTGATGAGGAGCGGCAGTTCGGCGATGACGGTGATGATGGTGACGAGGGAAGACCATTTGAGGCTATCGATGATTTAAACGGGGCTTTACAGGAAGAGCAGGGCCTGATAAGGCATGTTCCTCAAACCACCCAACAAGTGCAACACGGCCCGCACACGAGCATCGAACCCACAGCACCCACGGATAGCACAGGCGGCATCCGTGGAAGAGATGGCCATGCTGAGACATCCGGTGTTGGCGAGGGTGATGTTGGAATAAGGGGGGCCCAAGAGGGGTGCACTGGGGCTGTAGCAGGTATGGGGGGTGGTGATGCTGGTGGTGCAGGAACACAGAGAGGCCGCAAAAGACCGTTAGGGGCTCTGGTGGACGCAGATACTGGCGAGGAGCTAGGACTAGGGATGAGGCCATCAGTCAGACTGACATCAGTGGACAGGGGTGAGCCTCCGCTCATGGATCTGTCAGAGGCACAAGCACAGGGGGGCGCTGCGTCCCTGGACCCCTTGGACGCACCCACCCTTCCCCTGCCTGGGGATATGCTACTGCCTGTCATGGTCGGAGATGGGGTACAGGATGTAATGCCTGTCCTTGCCAGGGATGGGATACAAGATGTACAGCCTGTCATGGTCAGGGATGGGATACATGATGGGGAAGTTACTGCTAACTCTGTGGCACCGTCTAGGACTAGGCCTCAGGGCCAAGGCAGTCAGGGCCAACACACACAACTAGGGCTTTCAGGGGCTAATCCGCAGCATGTGCCAGAGTGTGGACAGGACCAGGCTGTTCCTCCCCGGCTAGGGCTTCCAGGTCACCAGGCAGAAGCCATGAAGGATCTTGGATTGGGGGCCTTCCCCAAGAGTCAAGGGGCACGAAACAGAAGTAGGGTAAGACCTCCCCCGAAGAGGCCATGACACCTGCCGTTTGATTGAAGTCCTTGCCCAGGAGTCAAGGGGCACGAAACAGAAGTAGGGTGAGACCTCCCTTAGGAGGCCATGACACCTGCGGTTTGATTGGGGGCCTTGCCCAAGAGTCAAGGGGCATGAAACAGAAGTAGGGTGAGACCTCTCCGAGGAGGCCATGGCACCTGCGGTTTGATTGGGGACCTTGCCGGATAGCCAAGGGGGCGAAACAGAAGTAGGGGGAGACCTACCCGAAGGAAGCCATGACACCTGCGGTTTGGATTGCGCAAATGGGCACCTTGCCCATGAGTCAAGAGGCATGAAACAGAAGCAGAGTGGGACCTTTCCACCACTGCAAACTTTGGGGGGGCATCGTCACGCTTTTATTGGGCTTGAAAGGGTGCCGTTTCATATGGTGCATAACTGCATATTTGACAATGTACCCTTCAAGTTTGGCTTGAAAGGGTGCGAAAGTGGACTGTAGCACAGTGCACTCTAGGGGCCTAAAGGGTGTAAAAGAAAGGGTGCGGGACAGAAGGTCGCGGAATGGAAGGGTGGCAATTGAATGATGGAAGGATGCCAATTGAATGATGGAGGGCGCGTAGCTTGCTATCAATAAGTCCCCCTTGACGCCGTCAAGAAGTGGGCACATTTCAAGTCCAATAGGGCACCAGGATAATGTAACCCTCATCCTCATCCTCATCAACATCATCAACATCATCAACATCATCAACATCATCAACAACAACAGCATCAACAACAACAGCAACAACAACAACAACAACAACAACAACAACAACAACAAACTTGGATCCACTGAGTTAATATGCATAATATCGCGGCCAGCCTATCCTCGCTGAAGTGAAGGCTGCAGCTACCCATATTACAAAATGTTGTCATCAACAAGCCATTGTTGACCCAAGACCCTAGCCCGCTCAAAAACATCCGGGAGGGGTCTACCAACTAATCATCAAAATTAGATAGGCAATATTCCAGCAAGCAAGCAAGCATTTTTGTCATCACTGATTTCATTAATCAAGAAACTAGGATATAGCAAGGATGCAGGAGTTCGATGCAATTGCCTCCAACCTATGTAAACTCGTGCCGTGATGGTGTGGTGTTGGATGAATAGGGAGTCCAGATCACCCACTCCCATCCAATTCTGGGTTGATCATTTTGTGTGCATGTAGGACTGGTTGGGCCCCTGTCGCACAGAGCATAGACTTTTCCCCCAAAAGAAAAAATTGATCATCATAGAGACAAAGTAATGATAGAGACTAGTCAGGTATCTCCCACCGACCCTGTCATCTTCTATCTCTAAAGGAGTGGAGGGACATTAAACTGTTATTGACTGATTTGTATATCAGTCTCTGAGTCGGCATAATGCACACCGGTACCTTTCCCTCCTGGTACCGTGTTGCCTGCCGCCAGGCCTCAGACTAGCTGTGGCCTGCACGTGACTGCAGTACCCTGCAGTACACATCTCTATTCTATATGATCGCGCCTGTTGCGCTTAATAGCATCTTCTCCTCTATCGAGCCTATGCCGTTGTAACACTCTTACATTAACAGGTTATGTGCGCCATCTTTAGACGCTAACGAAGAACAGCCGCTGATTTCCGCGCTCAGATTCAGTTCCCCTCTGACTTGTCGTTTAACTAAGCACCTGGACTCCCTGTGCGGATCCTACTTTCCGCTGCTCCGCCTGCCGCTTCCTACCAAGAATCCTTGGATCTGCCACTGCGTCTTACAACTGGAGCAAGCAAGAGCGACCACAATTCACCGAAATCTATGAAGTGAGTATAGGACGACGCCCTCACCGAGACCCACACAGTGCTGTATTGATCTCAGACGATCAATTTTGTCTACGCCTCCAGCTTAAGAGAAGCTTCTGTCGTCGAACATTGCCGCTTGGCAACGTTCATCCACCGGTAATCCGCTGGATCCCTTTGGATCGCCGATTCCCACACACACTCCATCCCCTCTTCCCCTGCCCCGCCCTCGTAACTCCCCCTATCCCAACACTCCGACCTACAACGCCAAGACTCCTAAACAGAAGACCTCACCATGCAACCTCCCCGTATATTCACCGGCAACAACTACTACACCTGCCGCTGCGCCAGGCAGAATATACTCCTCGCCCTCAAATCAGATAGGGACAGCATTGCCGTTGCTTTCGACTGCCAACAAGCGGTGGTCGCTGGCGAGCCTGCTGACTCTGATGGTTACCCTGCTGATGACATTACTTACCCTCCTGTTGCGGCTGCTGATCCGGCTGTTCCGGCTGCCCCTAGGATTGGTGTCCCCAACAGGATCTCCACCTGGAAGAACAACAAGGCCTTTAAGATCATCATAGATCATGTATCAGATCCCATCCAGCAGGCCATTCATGCTAACACAGATATGGCCACTAGAGCCTTCAGGTTTCTAGATGCCCTGTACTCTGAGGAAGGCAGCAGGCTAGAGCATACCACCCTGACTGCCATAATGGGATTACGTATGACTTCTACTGAATCCCTGCAGACTTACCTCTCTAGGGCAGCTGATCTGTACTCCCAGATTCCCAAGATACAAGGCACCCACATCATCTCTACCAGCACCTTCCTGAATCTCATTGTCAGGGAACTGAACTCCCGCCCTGAATATGATGGTTACATCAATCAATTCAACCCCACTGCTGTCACCACCTTTTCTATGCTCCAAAGTGCCCTCTTCAACTGGTGTTTAGTGAAGCAAGTTGACCATGCACCATCCCCTGAAGAGGCTGAGATGGCAGCTGCAGCTTACAGGGCCAGGAAGCCCTTCAACAGCAAGCACATCCCATTCAGAGACAGGACCATCTCCTATAAGAAGATGACCTGCTGGAACTGTGGGGGATTAGGCCATAGCTCCAGAGACTGCACCAGAGAGGACACTGATCTGGCTTTCAGACCAGCTGACTCAGATGAAGCTGACCATGGATCTAAGTCACCTCCCAAGAACAGATCAGGAGATGACAAGGATCCTGATGACAAGAAGACTCCCAAGAAGACCGGTCCAGACAGGAGGCGTCTAAGAAGATACCCAAGCAGGGGACGCCATGCCCATGTTGCTAATGGTGATCAGTCCACCTCCAACTCTGACAGTGAGGGTGAAGAACACAACTTCCTGTTCCTGGCACTGGATGAGGACAACCTCCAGCCCATGAGATTTGCTACACCAACCAGAGGCAAGTCTGTTTCATTTGCCTTGCCACCTGACCCCCTGGCTAATACAGCATTCTTTGGACAAATAAGTGCTGATGATGAATGCACTATAGAAGATGGAGAAGTTTTCCAGGCAGCACTGCAGACAGAATGGATCATAGATACTGCAGCGCACTCTCATGCAACAAGTAACATCTCCCATCTGCATGACATTCAGGACCTCCAACAGCCTATTAGGCTGCAGCTGGCAGATCAAGACTCTCCACCTATCTTCTGCAAGCAGATAGGGAAGGCCAAGATCAAGGGCCATGGCAGGACTCTGATCATCCTGAACAATGTACTTCTTGCTGACTGCAACATGCCCAACATCATTAGCATTCATGCAGCCACCAGCCTGTGCCCAGACCTCCAAGTTCACCTGTCCAAGACTCAAGCCACACTCTCCATCCCAAGACCATCTGGTACCAAACTGCTCCTCTCATGCCCCAAAAGGCATGGGCTCTACCTTACCCAAACTTCACCAGCCCCTGCCAGTAATCCCTCTATCCCTGTGGATCCTACCATTGCCTACATCATGATGGTTACCAAGCCTCCATCAACTCACACTGACTCTGAGACAGGGCAATACCCACCCACTCATGAGACCTCCCCCAGTAGAGCTGATCAAGACCTCCAGGACTTCCCCTCTACTTTTGACCCATCTGCACCCCACACTGATTCTGAGATAGGGCAGTACCCACCCACTCATGTGGAGGCAGATCAAGACCTCCAGGAATTTCCCTCTACTTCTGACCCATCTGCACCCCACACTGATTCTGAGATAGGGCAGTACCCACCCACTCATGTGGAGGCAGATCAAGACCTCCAGGACTTCCCCTCTACTTCTGACCCATCTGCACCCCACACTGATTCTGAGATAGGGCAGTACCCACCCACTCATGTGGAGGCAGATCAAGACCTCCAGGACTTCCCCTCTACTTCTGACCCATCTGCACCCCACACTGATTCTGAGATAGGGCAGTCTGTACCCACCCACTCATGTGGAGGCAGATCAAGAACTCCAGGACTTCCCCTCTACTTCTGACCCATCTGCACCCCACACTGATTCTGAGATAGGGCAGTACCCACCCACTCATGTGGAGGCAGACCAAGACCTCCAGGACCATCCTCCCCCTCTCTGCCAGTACCATTCCCCTTCCCCTGCAGACAATCTGGAAGACTCCATTGATGATACTGACAGTGATGATATGCCAGAGCTCATCCATCCAGAGGTACACAAGCCCCAGGATGACCCTGGACTAGGAGTAGATGACCCTCCTGAAACCACTCCAGACCTCCAACAACAGCTGGACAACCTGGGCCTGCAACGAGCCAGAGCAGAGATGGAACTCCTCAGTGACCAGATCAGGACCAACTATGAGGAATATGATGGCCCCATAGATGGGGACGGCCCACTCAAGCCATCTGATCTAGACACAGCAACTACCTGGGACCAATGGATACTGGTCAACAGGTCACCAGACATTGGACTACCACTGGGAGAAGTTAATCAGAATGTCAACAACATCCACTTCTCCAACAACTCCAGCCTTAGTCTCACACGTTTTGGATGCACCCTACACCACCTGAACAGCAGGCCTGATTCACCAGCTTTCAACATCAAGCCCAGGCCTCCACTGTCCAAGCTCATCACAGCATTCACCAGCAAGTTCCCTACCCTGCTAGCTTCTGAAAGAGCACAGTTCCCACACAGGTCAATGCACAAGGATCCATCTGATGCCTGCAGTCCTATCATCAAGCACAACAGCAGACTCCAGCAAATGGTGCAAGCCTACCCCACTGTTTCTACCACAGCCAGACCCACTCTACAGTGGGCCATTTGTCTCCAAGCTGCCATGGTCAATGCACATGCTCACACACTCTCATTCAGACCTAAGATGATCATGGACCCCAGGAGCTGTGCACATCCTGGAGGCAAAGTGCTATGTGTCAACCACCTCAGCATGAACTGGAGCCCCATGGACTTCACCTTTATCAACATTCTCACCCCCCCAGCCTGGCTCCCAAGTCATTTGACCAGTTCCTTGACCAGGTCTGCCAGCAACTTGACCTTGATGGCTTCCCCAGCAAGCCAGGCACTTAATTCAGTTTCCAACATTGCTCTTCATCTTATGGATAGACTTGAACACTCTAGAATTTTTTAAGATTACCTGCCTACTGTACTGCCTCATGTACTTCCACAGGCAGCACACCTTCTGAATTTTCGAATTTTTATAGTCTCTCCTTGATGTCTTTGCTTTAATTTAGGGCCTACCTAATGTAGCTCACCCAAATTATGGGGGGACTAGTCCAGACATCATGTCTAAATGACAAATCCTCTAGTCTCGAATCATGCAACTTCTCGTAGCCAAGGATATCTTCACAAGCCTTCACCAAGCCTGGACTTTCCTTCCCCAGCTTCCCATAGCAGCCTATTTGCTCTAGCCTGCAGCCTACCTGCAGCTTTCTTGCACCTTCTCAGCAGTCTTTCTGCTACTTAGCCTGCAGCCTACCTGCAGTGCCACTTACATAGCCAACTACCCCAGAAGACTGACATTTCTTTGAAGACCCCTGCTGAAGTGATTTCTCCCTTTCAGCTACTAGAAATTCTTGAAGTCTCCCTAGTTTTAATATTTTGATTTTCTTATGCCCCTCAGTTAATTCCAGGAATTCTTGAGCTCAAGAATACCTTGAATTGGGGGGATGTTATTGACTGATCTATATATCAGTCTCTGAGTCGGCATAATGCACACCGGTACCTTTCCCTCCTGGTACCGTGTTGCCTGCCGCTAGGCCTCAGACTAGCTGTGGCCTGCACGTGACTGCAGTACCCTGCAGTACACATCTCTATTCTATATGATTGCGCCTGTTGCGCTTAATAGCATCTTCTCCTCTATCGAGCCTATGCCGTTGTAACAATCTTACATTAACATAAACAGCGGCAGCACTCTTGATCTTTGTTACACAGAAGAGGTAAAGATAAAGGGAAGGGTGGCCCAATAAGGGGCACACCGCTACGGGGGACAGAAGGACACAAAACCTGGATTACAACAGGGTTTGGCTATACTGTGTCACTGACAGCGATAGCTGTCAGTGTACATCAGGAGATCGTTCTAAGGACACACAAAAGTAGTCAGCAAGGCATAAACAGCGGGTGTAACACACCAGATGCTGATAAACCCTAAGTGTGCATACTCTCTTGTTGATGTGGCAACGCCATTCGAACTCAATCCTCGGTGTCGCTGGTTTGTGCAGGGAGGCCCAAATCCTGGGGTGAAATATTTTTCACCACTTAAAAAAGGGGCAGAGTTTTTTGTTTGTAGAGACACATGATGATTTAGAGATTTGAGGTTACCCCTAATTGAAGTGAGAGAGATACTGATCTATTGTTACTGCTGAAGGCAGCAAGCAGACGTTAAGGCTGGGCCCATGTAACGAAGTTCAAGTTGAGCATACTGGTCTGTCTGGCAGATAGAGGACACGAGAGACAGGGTACTTCAAACTGACCCCAGGGGTTGCGTCCTGGGGCGCACCCTAATTCGGTAGGTTGCGTCCTGGGACGCACCCAGCTCGGTAGGTTGCGTCCTGGGACGCACCCGGCCCTGCAGGCTGCGTCAATCTACCAACAGAACCCACAGCCCAAGGCAGCAGATAGAGGACACGAGAGATAGAGACCAGGTACTTCAGGAGGACCCGCAGCTTTGCTGCCTGAGACGCAACCAATTGTATAATCTGCGTCCTGCGACGCAACAAACCTTCCTTCTGGTCAACGGACCCTCACCACGTTGTGTCCTGCGACGCAACGTACCCTTCGAAGATGAGTTTGCGACGGAGGACGCAGCGACCTGGACAACTCTGATAGAGACGAATGATTGCAAACAGCAGGACCAGTTTTGCCATAACGGCTTCATCATGCGGCAGTAATTTAGCTCACGTCGGGGATTGTCGAGTTATTTATTGACATGTTGGCATTCACTAACGTAGCCACAACGTGGGCTGGTTAATAGGGGACTGGTACTAGGTCATTAAAGGGGTCCTGGTCGCAAGAAAAATCCAAGCAAATGGAGAAAGCTCACTTGATATCAAAGCAAAGAGACTGAGAAGAAAAAAGGCGCTTGGGAAGTAGCAAGGGTTACCTATCAGTAAACAACTGCAGGCACTTAGATACACTGCAGAAAAACTAGAGTTGCAATCAAGATGAATCAGCTGCTCCTCCAAGCTCCAAGCTCCTGAAAGCCCACAGCTCCTCCAAAGCAAGACATGAGACTATCCAACGCCTAAGGGAGGGAGCTGGGCATGCTGGTATATCTAGGGGTCGGCTATGTTATATAATATTAGTGAATAAATAATATTTATAATATTATATATTATTAGTCGGACGAGCCGTCTCATCAGAATTTCGAATATATTTGGAAAACTAAATTTATTGTGACACTGTCTTAATATGAGTTAATATTAGTTTTTCAAATACTAATATTAGTTGCCATTCCCTAGGTATATCTCAAGACATGCAGAGCAGCCCAAGGCAGCTGCTGGATGGCAGAAGACATCAGAAGCAAGAGCATCAGCATCAGCATCAGCAGAAGAGACAACAAGTTCTATGCAGCTTCGCAAGCGACGCTAAAAATTGGCGGAGAGTGTTCGCGTCTGTAGGTGGCAACGGAAGTGAGTTAGTTACGAGACCGTTGGCTGTCGTGTCAGGCTTCGTCTTGAGCAGACGGTCAGATGGTCAGAAAAACTGACAACAGGGTAACCCTGGGGGCTCCCGCCCCCTTAAAGAGGGGGCTCTGCCCAATAGCAAGACAGCAGCAGACCTATCAGTTGACTAAGCAGAGTGCAAGAGTAGCAAGGGCAGGACACCACCTCATCCTCGCAAACCCCCAGTACATACCCCCCATCCTCAAGCATCAAACCCATCAAGTTCATCCTCCGCTGCTACCGCATCAGCGTTGTAGTGGGAAGTCTCCTCATCAGGGAGGTGAGGGCCCAACTGTGTGTGTGTGTGTGTGTGAGAGAGAGTGTGTGTGTGTGTGTGGTGGTGGTGGTGGTGGGGTGTTTGTGTGTGTGTGTTGTGTGTGTGTGGGGGGGTGTTTGTGTGTATGTGTGTGGGGGGGGAGGGAGGTTGGGGTTGCACTCACATTTTGCAAGGTGCTGAGGATTTGGAGACCAAGTGATAGAAGGAGATTTTCAAGGCCTCGTCCATCTTGTCCCATTGAGAAACTTGCAGTTGCGAGTATTTGCTCAAGAGGAGGACCAGTGCTCCTCCTCCTGAACTCCAACTTCTTGTTGCAAGTTTCCAGGCTGCCATGTCAGCTTTATTGTGGAGGTTGGCACTGAACATTTCCAGGGAATCATGGGACCATGCAAAACTTACACAAAACCGTAAACACAATCTAAAAGTGCAAGGAATATGCTAAATAAACAGGCGGCTCCCAATCCTTATGAGCACTACAAAAGCAATGCCCTAGCTATGTGAAGAAGCTATTGCTCGATTGCAAAGGCTTGCTCCAAGGAGTCTGACAGGGCTCATCTGATATACCTGACGTCAACGCCATGAAGGGTAGGGTGTCAGACTCAAAAACGTCAGACTTACTTGATACAGCGCTTGGGTCGACGCTCATACATGCATGCATGCCCATACATACATGCAGACAGAATGCTACAACACAAGCGTAGTACACATCTCATATCCCACATGCATGCAATATATATAGACACAAACTCTCATGCAGACACATGGAACAACAAACGCATGGTACATACCCCACATTCATGCTTTAGGATGCATCGCACACATAACACACACAACCTCACATGCAGACAGACCGACACAACACACCGAGTTTCCAGGATGATAGTACTCTTCTTGGCACTTCCATCCATGCTGTAGCCCCTGGCCCTCTGATGACTCAAGAGGACTTGGACCAGCTCATCCTGGTATTCTATTCCTCCGCGAAGGGGTGAAATCGACGCCATTCGACTTATATATAGGATCTAGTAATGCTTGGGTCACATCTGCAGGATAAGGAAGGAATTTCACTGGATCCTGCCCATGTTGTGTCAAGATGAATCGCGTGTCTACGAGATCCTGGTCGATGCTTACATCTTCGTTAGATCCTGCAAATCTGCACTTCACTTATCCCAGTGTAACGACCAAGTCCTTGAATGATACCTCTCGATGGCTGTTTACGGCTGCTGCAGGAAGTCGATGTTGAATAGCTATAATCTGGTTGATCTCGGCAAAGAACGCCACCGTCATGGTGGAAACTCCATCTGCAGGGCAGTGCTGGTCATGCACAAAGGATAGGGCGGCAAGATGAAATACAGAATGAAAGCAAATCGCAAATTCGGCTGGGGCTGGTGGAGAGGGAATATTTCCGTTGTTTCGTTTGAAGACGAGACCTAGCACCTACGTACCTGGAGGGACCCACCTACCTGGTCGCAAGTGAAGGGATAACGAGTTACCCCTCGTCCGGCCCACGCCCACGCTGTGAATCGTGATTCGCTATTGACCAGAGATCTCTGCTATTGACCACCATGGCACCGAAGATTTGTCTACCTGTGCAAACCCGCGTTCGGGCTAAACCTGCGCCTGGCTCGTCCTGGCTGTCCCAAATGGGTGGCGCGGGCACCCAGTTTCAGCCAAACCCGATTCCGGACCCTCAATTTCCGGGGCGATGAACATCTGGAGCCAGCCTGCGAAAATTTTCAGAGCGCTAGATGGCTGGATTATTGCTCCAGGAGTAGAGCTTGTACCTCCCATTCGTAGATTTGAAAGGGGTGGCCGCTCGGCTCCTTCTCCGGAACCTCAGGAGCTCGCGAACTGGTGGGACATTCCCCTCAAAGCTAGGCCATGGTGAGTTGGCAATTGTCCCACTTCCAAGATGAAGTCGATCGAACTCGCTGAGCATCAGTTTGGCAATCTGTAAAGCGCATGGCCTTCCCAACATCTTGGAACAATACTCCATCAATCTAGATCATTTCGAGCATCAGCATCGCAATCAAGATACGGATTCCCCCGGAGCAGGTTTCGCCCAGAGGGAAGTACGGCTGAAATACTGCCCATTTGGTGCTGGGGACAGCCGCAGCCGCCTGCGCCTGCGTCCAGGGTTTTTGACTGGTTTTTGACATGTACTTCAGTACTCGCAACGAACACGCAGTTGGTCACGTTGCTGACTAGAGGATTCGCTCCGGTTGCGGTGTTACTAACTCTGCCAGGTAGACTCCTGACACACAAGCCCTAAAATGCCAGACCATCACCTGCACCTGTTGGACCCAGCGCGGAGGTCTCCTCCTCCGCCGTTGGATACAAGCAGTTGCAAAAAATCTCGGCATCGAAGCGACGCGAACAAGTCCTAGGTACAGTCGCAAGCGACGCAGAAAATTGGCGGAGAGTGTTGGTTATCGGAACGACAGGTGGCAACGGAATGGGGCGACCGAAGCCAGTTAGTTACGAGACGGTTGGCTGACGTGTCAGGCTTAGTCTCGGTCGTCGGCGGTCGGACGAACAGACGATCAACCGCAGCGGCAGGGGCAAAACTGTAGAAAACGAGAGCCATGCTTGTCTTGCTTTCTTCCGTGGCGCCTGGACCTGCCTCCTGTCAATAGGTAGAGTGACAAGTGTGAGAAGGGTTTAGGAGATGACGCTGGCAAAGTCCGAAAACAATGGACCGGCAGCAGCGAATCTATGAAATCCTAGCTGCCACATGGCTTCTGGGGGGCGGGAGCTCCCAGATTCACCCAGTTGTCCGTCTGTGCGACCGACCGACCGACCGGCCGAAAAAACGAAGCCTGACTCGCTAGCCATCTTTTTCGTAACTAACTCGCTTCGGTTCGCACAATTCCGCTGCCAACACTCTCCGCCAATTTCCCGCGTCGCAAGCGACTCTGCCTAGGACTTTCTGATGTGTGGCCAGCGGAAACCCAGCGCAAGTTAGGGTATTTCGGAGTAAGGCTGGGGGTACAACCGCCAATACCCTAAGACCTACGTTTAGGCCACGCTTCTCCTCATTGTTTTCCGGAGCTTTCGACAGAAGTTGAAAGCTAGCAACCTAACGCTCTCAAAATCGCCCCCTTTAACACTGCTAACAGACAATAATAAGATTGCTTCCAGTGAAGGATATCGCTCAGGCACAAAAACTGCCACTAGCAAAAGTCAGGTAGGTGCTCTGCTTCTCTCGCGCCAGCAACCCGTTGACCGCCCACGCGTTTTAGCTCCTTTTGCGCATGTGCGTACGCTGTGTCCCCTCGGAAATCTATGATTTGCTTTCTGGTGTTCAACGTCACTGGATCCAACCCGATACCTAGAACCAAAGATTTTGACGCTTTCGTACAATTACTCGCAGCGTTCTCTAGTCCCGCAAGCTAATCGAGTCTCGACTAACGGCCCGGCCAAGGCCTATTAGCCAGAAATGCCTCGAAAATGCATTTACGCAAACCCGACACGCGCCATGAACTTTCACTTCCAACTGTTCCAGGGAGCATTGCAGGGCCACCTCTTATACTCGCCAGTTTAGATTTCTGCGTTTGGAATTCATAGGCACGGAGTCGAGGATGCAGATATAACCTCGTCCTTACCCACGTCACGCCAACCCTATAACCTCATCCACCCATACGGCCATACCCACAAGACCACGAACACAAAAACCGAGTCCCCCTTCACCCCCATATCCACTTGGACAGATTCTGACTCCACCAAGCGAGATCAACATATATACGAGAGCAAGGGCAGCACAGAAGGCATGGTACAAAGTACAGCTAGCTCCATCCAGCATGTAGTTAACATCGTCCATGCAAAGACTTAAGGAGAGAGCAGCCTACATATGACATGAGGACAACCGGGGCCATGCAACATCCTGAGCAGTCCCTAATATTGCATAACTGATCTTCAGCCTACCCAATCAGGCTTTCTCATGTCAGCCACAGGCCATGCAGCGCCCAGCCTCGGAAAATGATGCAGGGAGGTGTACGCTGCAACAAGGCTCGTCCACAGGACTCATGCGCCAGCCCATGTCAGCTGAACAACACACTCTTGCTAGCTCTTCCATGGAGGCACTGCACCCGAACCCACACCAGCACCTTGTGCAGCAATACGCCCAACATGGAGGGGTGCAGCTGCAGCAGCCTTCCGCCAGCACTGTAGTAAACGGCCACCACATTCCACTCCACTATCATATCCCCCAGCACACTAGAGAAGCTTTAGGTAAAGAGTATCTGCAACGTAGTATCCTTATGCCAGTCCAGCACCCCCATGCAGCCCACTATGCACACACCCATGCACACCACCCACACATTATTGTACAGCAGCCAGGGCAGTACGTATCATATGACCAGGAATCCGTACCTCACCAACAAGCTTATAGCTCTTCTCATAGTGACCAGCATCACATGCTTGTGCAGCAACAACCACAGCATATGAGCGTGCTGCAACAGCTCCAACACATTCCTCAACATCAGCTAGGTCAACACTACCCTTTGCAACAACAGCACCAACCCCAACCCGCCTCGGAGCCTCAACTGGAGCCCCAACCTGCATCTGCTCCTGTAGCTTCATCCATGCAGCAGTTAGCAAACTCAGTCATGGTAATGAAGAGGCCGCAGCTGATGAAGTTGCAGCAGCTCCTATTAAAGCATCAACGAGCCGGCGAGGTAGGACAAGGACAGAACCAGCAGCACCAGCAGGGGGCTGCGCCCGGGCCGGCTCCACAGGCCTCCCCAGAGCAAGACAGTCAGCAATCTGCGTCCCCGCACCCCAGTGCACCGCCTCTGGGAATTTCAACCACAGCTAGCAGACCAAGCCAGACAGGGCAGGTCACTGCGTCCAGGCAGCAGTCGCCATTACAAGCACAGCAAACAAGTCAGGCAAGCTACATGCAACCTAACGAGGAACAGCTGCAGCTCATCCTCAGGAGGCACGCCGCAGCTCATTCCCTGCAGCACGCAGCATCCCATCCCCAGCAGCAAGCCGCATCTCATCTGCAGCAGCTCGCCGCATCTCATCCTCAGCAGCTCGCAGCAACCCATCCCCAGCAGCAGCAGGCAGCAACTCATCCTCAGCCTGAGCCCCAACACTACATGTATGCTAGTATGCAACCATTTGCTTCTGCCCCCTCCATTCAAGGACAACTCCCATCACCTGTTGCACAGTACAATACTTTCGTCTCCTGCCTGCGGGTGCCTGCGGGTGCCAGTCAACAGAGCCAAGCCTCCAACATAGCTCCCCCTCCCCAGCCGCAGCCCCCACAAACTAGTGACGGTCAGAGTGCAGCTGTGGCAGTATCCCGAAGGCCAGCAGGGCCAAGTCTGGCCCTAGCTGGTACCAAGCGGACAGCTGCCCTGTTGGAGGCAGCCCCTGTAGGGCAGGAGTGGACGGGTGACCCAAGATCCCAAGCGCAAGGTCAGGTGAAGCAACGCCTTGCAGCCCTATGTGATCGATTCTCAAGGAAAGAACAACAGCCGCAGCAGCAGGCCAAGCCGCCTGCCGGCGTGCCGTCTGGCAAGGCTAGGGGGAGATTAGGTTCCCTCAAAGTTATGACCATATCAGAAGGGAAGAGGAACCCCCAACAAGGCTGGCTGAAGCAGCAGCAGTCGCCTAAAAAAACGGACCAAGGCAATCAAGAGATAAGGAGACTGCAGCAGGCCAAGCCGACTGCCGGCATCAAGAGATCCGCATCAGGGCGTGAACTCCTGAGTGAGCGGGAGGAGGCAGAGAAGTTCTATGTAGGCCCTCAGTACCAGGCTACCATCCCATGCTTGCAGTTAGAAAAACCAACAGCTGAGAACTTCCCTGCAGATATTGCAGGTGCGCATGACTTGGGAAATGCTAAGTTAGATCATATTAGTGAATGAATAATAAAAGTGAATTTTAATTTATATTAGACTGGCGAGCCGTCTCACCAGAAATTTGTTTGTATTTGAAAAACTAATATTACTTTGACACTATAATAGTAGTAGTTAATATTGGTTTTTCAAACGCTTATATTAGTTGCCGTTCCCTACGCCTGACCCCCCTCGCATACCCATATCATATGCATATATATGTGTGATGCATGCATCAACCGTATACGCCAGTGTTTTTCTTCTAAGCTGCAAGCAGCAGCTTCTAGGCAGCTCCCCTGTCTGGCTATTTAGCCAGACTTGGCGCAAACTGGAGCACCTTATAGCTGATATTACCAGCTTTCCAGAACTGCTGAAATAATTCGGTGCAGCCCAGTGGTCGGCTCAGGGAGCTGCCTAGAAGCTGCTATGACAAGCTGAAAAGAAAGTCTCTGGTATCGTGGCTTCCATCTGATAAGGGTTCAGGGTTTTGGTTTGTTCCAACACCGACCAACACTCCTTCCCTTGTTCAGATGAGATCAGGAGACGGTGTGGGTCTTTAGATGGAATCAGGAGACGGTGTGGGTGTTAAGATGGAACCAGCAGACGGTGTGGGTGTTGTGTTTAGATGGAATCAGGAGACGTTGTGGGAGTTTAGATGGAATCAGAAAACAGTGTGGGTGTTTGAATGGAATCACTTTTTTCCTGCTATGAGCAGCAGCTTCTAGGCAGCTCCCGTGGCTGGCTAATCAGCCAAACCTAAAGCAACCTAGTGCACCTTAAAGCTGCTGTTATCAGCTTTCTAGCGCTGCTGAATGTTTTAGACTTAGCCCAGTGGCTTGCTCAGGGAGCCGCCTAGAAGCTGCTGCTTGTAGCCGAAAAGGAAAACACTGGATGGAATGCATATGAACGTATAACCAAAAGGAAAATAGTAGATTCAGCCTATCGAAGTCAAAATGACAAAAAAGCTGACCTACCCTCCTGCTCTGGGCCCCACCGAGCAAGTACCAGGTGAGTCACCCAGGCCCCCCTGCTTTGGGCCCCACCATGCAAGTACCAGGTGAGTCACCCAGACTCCCCTGCTCAAGCCCCCCTGCTCTGGGCCCCACAGAGCAAGTACCAGGTGAGTCACCCAGGCCCCTCTGCTCAGGCCCCCCTACTCTGGGCTCCACAGAGCAAGTACCAGGTGAATCATCCAGGCCCCCCCTGCTCAGGCCCAGCCCCCCCTGCTCTGGGCCCCACAGAGCAAGTACCAGGTGATACTAACATAAATCCCCACACCCAAACCCACACACCTGCACCCACCCACCAACACCCCTGCACACCCTTGCTGATCCCCACACCCAAACCCACACACCTACACCCACCCACCAACACCCCTGCACACCCTTGCTGATCCCCACACCCAAACCCACACACCTACAAACACCCACCCACCCACACCCCTGCACACCCTTGCTGATCCCCACACCCAAACCCACACACCTACACCAACCCACCCACACCCCTGCACACCCTTGCAGATCCCCACACCGCAACCAAACCACCTAGCATTGCCCCACAACACCCTGCACCCCTTGCTGATCCCCACACCCAACCCACACACCTACACCCACCCACCAACACCCCTGCACACCCTTGCTGATCCCCACACCCAACCACACACCTACACCCACCACACACACCCCCCACCCTCCCACCTTGCTGAGCCCCACAACCCAAAAACCCACCACCTACACCCACCCAAGCCAACCACACCCCTGCACACCCTTCTTCCACAACAAACCCCACACCCACCCCCATGCAACCCCTTGCTGATCCCACACACCCAAACCCCACATCTACACCCACCCACCACACCCCTGCAAGACCTCCGCTGATCCCCCACACCAACACCCACACAACCATATCCCCAACCACCCACACCGCCTGCACACCCTTCTGATCCCCACAAAACCACCCTAACCACACACCTAAACGCAACCCACACCCACCCCCCTGCGCACCCTTGGCTTGATCCCCACAACCCTAACCCACAACCTACAACCCACCCACCCACACCCCTGCACACCCTTGCTGATCCCCCCCACACACACCCCAACCACTACGCCCACGCCTACAACACAGCCCCCCACCACACCCCGTGCCACCCTTCAGATCCCCACACCCAAGTCCCACCCACCTTACACCCGACCCACCAGCAACCCCTGAGCACCCTTTCTGCTGATCCCCACACCCTAACCCACACACCTACACCCAAAACCAAACACCATACAACCCACACCCACCCAACCCCTGCACACCCTTACGGATCCGCCACACGCCTAACCCCCAACACCAAACAACCTACCCCACCCACAACCCCTGCACGGACCCTTTTGCTATCCCCACACCCCACCACACAAAACCAGGGATGTGCTTGCAGTGGGGAGCAGTGGGAGCAGCTTCCAATCAGCTTCGCATGTAAAAATAACCATGAAGTACCATGGAGGCTACAAGGAGCACCAAGGTGCCATGTAAGGTGCAAGGCACAGGTCCCTCGCCATTAATAAGACACACGACTTTTAATCACCCCCACCCACCCACACCCACCCACCCACCCACACCCACACCTCTCCACACCCTTGCTGATCCCCACACCCCCACACAACCCGGGGATTGTACTTGCAGTGGGGAGCAGTACACCAAGGTGCTATGTACCCTGCAAGGCACTGGTTCCTTTCCTTCAAAAATAACCCTGCTCCACCCGTGCTGCAGGTTTGCTTGGCCTCTCGGAAGACCCTGCTGTGCTCTGTGCTACCTAATACTGTTTTTGAAGCTGTGAAAAATAACCCTGCTCCTCCCGTGCTGCAGGTTTGCCTGGCCCCACGGAAGCCCATGCTATGTTCTGTCTCGGCAATGTGGAGAAGGCTGCGGCCGGGAGGTTACCATTGGACGCGATCGTTGATCCACCCACTGATGAGGAAGACGACGGGGGCCGAGAGAGAGCAGCCACCCCTTACGCGTTAAGCGATGGGGACAGGGACAGTGAGCTCCATGGTGGTGTTGTACGGCGTGGACGCAATGGGAAGAGACTAACGGGGGTATTTGCGACCAGGCCAGAGCTTGAGGAGGCGTACTACTTCTTTGTGCGCTTTGCAGGTGAGTGCTCATCCAGATTGGATTAAATTGGATTGAAGATTATATTTGATCAGGTTAGGCTGGATATTACATTTGATTAGATAAGATAAGACTGGAGATGATGTTGGATTATATTAGATTAAACTGGAGATATTTGCGTCCAGGCCAGAGCTTGAGGAAGCGCACTACTTTTTTGTGCGTTTCACAGGTGGGTGCTCACTAGACTTCTGGATTGGATTGATTGCATTATATTAGACTGGAGATTATATTGGATAAGATTGGATCAGACAAGACTGGATATTATATTGGATTATATAAGATAAGACTGGAAATCATGTTGGATTATTTTAGATTAGACTGGAGATAATATTGGATTATATACGATTAGACTGGAGATAAGGTTGGGTTTGATTATATTAGATACGACTGGAGATAAGATTAGACTGGAGATTGGATTGTATTGTTACATGGTTTTTCAGCCGCCTCTGGGCTGCTCACCGACTGCCAATTCCATGTCCCCCTGAGCAATACCCACGTAAACCAGGGAGCAAACTGAGCGGATTAGACAGTATAAAGACTTGCCCAGGTCTGGAGAGACTTAGATGGATGTGGGTTGATAACACGGTCTATCAGCCGTCAGGCTGCCCACCATCTGCAGGCGGAGTAAACATTGGTAGTATAAATGCTACAACACCATCAACCTCCTCCTCATCATCACACTCATGAACCTCCTCCTCCTCAGCGTTATCCTCCTCCTACTACTCCTGCTCATCATCATCATCATCATCATCATCATCATCATCATCATCATCATCATCATCATCATCATCATCATCATCATCATCACCATCATCATCATCATCATCATCACCATCATCATCATCATCATCATCATCATCATCATCATCATTCAGACCACTTTTGATTTTAGCAAAACGAGCCAGTGCCAACAGTTCAGCAAGCAATCGCGTTTTTTGTTGACAAAACGAGCCAGTCCTAAATGAGCTGGTGCCATCAGTACAGCATGCAATCACGTTTTTTGCGAACGAAATGAGCTAGTGCTAAAATGAGCCAGTGTCATCAGTACAGCATGCAATCACTTTTTTTGCTAACAAAATGAGCCAGTGTCAAATGAGCCAGTGCCATCAGAACAGCATGCAATCACTTGGTTTTGTAAAGATGTATCTGGCCAAATGATTGATGGTGTGAGACCCGTCAGTCTGTTAGTTTTTGCTTCATAGTGGTACAGGGTTTTCTTGAAGTTGGTACAAATGCTATTGTCAATAAAGTGTTACTGTGCAAGGAGTTTCATCGGTTCCAGGGTACTACATTTTGTCAAATTGGACAGCGCTTAAAGCGCACAAACGTCAAATCGGTCAGCGCTTTGTAGTGCCAAAAGCGCAAAAACTGCGCGCTGCGCCCTCAGGGAGTTGCCAAAACTGCGCGAATCGTGCAGTGGGGCTCAAAAGGGCAGCGCGTTAACGCGCACGCTTTGTAGTACCCTGATCGGTTTCATCGCTGTACTCATCTCTCCTTCATAGGATCCCTTTGTCCTTTTTATTGTTAATAAAAGGTGACTTAAAGGCTCTTCTATATTACGTACCTAGGTGTTTTGGGGTTTCTGTGCTAGAGCCTCTCTTGGGAGCCAAAAAGCTGATAGTAGCAACCCAGAGACTTATATGTAGGGAACGGCAAATCATATGATGTTGACCAAAGACGAGTATGATATCATATGATATCATACAAAAATCATATGATTTAATATCATATGGTGTGATGCCCGGGGCCAAAGTTACCTAGTCAGACCGCCGGCATCATATGATATCGTATGATGACATGATATCATATGATATCATATTACCGACCCCTACTTATATGTAGGCAACGGCCACTGGTATTAGTGGTTGTAAAGCTTATATGAACTAATATTATTATAGTGTCACAATAGTAATAGTTTTTCAAATAGAATCAAAATTCTGGTGAGACGGCTCGTCAGACTAATATTATTTATTCACTAATATTACATAACATAGCCGACCCCTACTTATATGTAGGGAACGGCAATATGACATCATATGATATCATGTGATATCATAATATGCCGGCAGTCTGACTAGGCGAAAGTTACCATTTATATACAATACCATATGATGCAATGTGTGTGATATTATATGATATCATACTCGCCTTCAGTCAACATCATATGATATGCCGATCCCTATGTAATGTAATGATAACGCCTGGTGGGGCATGGTGTTAAGGGAGCCCGTCGTACGCGGGCGGGGAGCGGTCTCCTACCTCAACTGGACAAGCTACCATTGCGGTACACGACGACCTGCAACGCCAAGAGCGACCGATGGGGGAGTCGAACCCGCGACTCTTCATTCTTCAGCGATCTGGTCTACCACTAGACCATTGTAAATCACTGAAAGGGGCTCATGCCGATCCTTACTTACATGCGCACCATGGAGCTACGGAAATACGCCGGTTCATTTTGTTAGAAACAAGTTCTATGCAGCGTCGCATGCGACGCTAAAAAATCGCGGAGAGTGTTCCCAGCGGAGAGGCATGTGGCAATGGAAGCTAGTTAGTTACGAGACCGTTGGCTGACGTGTCAGGCGTCAGCGCGGTCAGACGGATGGTCGCACAGACGGACAAATGGGTAACCTTGGGGGCTCCCGCCCCCTTGAAGAGGGGGCTCCGCCAAAAACCCTTTAGTGGTATGGGTGCAGGTATTGATGATGAGGATGATGATGAGGAGGAGGAGGAGGAGAAAAACGCTGATAAGGAGGAGGTTGATGATGGTGGTGGTGGTGTCTGAATGATTCATGGTGTGAGGCGTGCCAGTCTGGCAGTTATTGCTACGTAGTGGTAAGGGTGCAGGTATTGATGATGAGGAGGAGGAGGAGAAGGAATATGTTGAGGAGGAGGATGTTGATGATGGTGGTGGTGGTGGTGTCTGAATGATTCATGGTGCGAGACGTGCCAGTCCGGCAGTTATTGCTATGTAATGGTGAGAGTGCAGGTATTGATGATGAGGCGGAGGAGGAGGAGGCTGATGATGATAGTGGTGGTGGTGTCTGAATTATTCATGGTGTGAGACGTGCCAGTCTGGCATTTATTGCTATGTAGTGGTAAGGGTGCAGGTATTGATGATGATGATGAGGAGGAGGAGGAGGAGAAGGAAAACGCTGAGGAGGAGGATGTTGATGATAGTGGTGGTAGTGTCTAATTGATCCATGGTGCGAGACGTGCCAGTCCGGTAGTTATTGCTATGTAGTGGTGAGAGTGCAGGTATTGATATTGATGATAAGGAGGAGGAGGACGCTGAGGAGGAGGAGGAGGCTGGGGAGAGGTATCTGGCTGAATAATTGATACCAATATTGATGGTACAAGATGTGGCAGTATTTGCTCCAGAGTGGTGAGAGTGCAGGAGTTCATGATGATGAGGACACGTTTTTTTGTTGTGTGCGACGCGTCGCTATTCCGTCTCTGCATGGCGTCGCATGAGTACAGCTAAACTGGTCAGAAATGCCCTGCGCGCTCCGTGGGGTTCGTGGGGCAACGCGTTGCACTGGGGTAGCTCAATTAGCGGCACCGAGTAGCTAAATTAGCGGCGCGTCACTTGGAAAAAAGGAGATGAGGAGGAGGTTGATGGTGGTGGTGATCAGGGTACTACATTTTGTCAAATTGGTCAGCACTTAAAGCGCACAAACGTCAAATTGGTCAGCGCCTAAAGCGCACAAGCGTCAAATCGGCCAGTGCTTTGTAGTGCAAAAAGCGCAAAAACTGCGCGCTGCGCCCACAGGGGGTTGAAAAAACAGCGCGAAATGCGCAGTGGGGCTCAAATAGGCAGCGCGTTAACGCGCTGCCGCACATGCTTTGTAGTACCCTGGTGGTGGTGTCAGAACTTGAACTTGATCACATGGCTCCAGCCTTTATCACGTTTCCCCTTTATGATGATATCTTGGAGAAAATCATAGAGAAGAAGACGGATTGGAGCTGACCGAAGCCAGTTAGTTATAAGACAGTTGGCTGACGTGTCAGGCTGCAATTTGTCGGTCGGTCGGTCGGACGTGCAGACGGACACCAAGGTGAATCTGGGGGCTTCCTCCCCCCTGGAGGGGGGGCTCCGCCAAAACCTCCTCACGGCCATTCCAATATCCAGGATTCAGCTGTGTTGCAGCCCCCCCCATGGGAGCGCGGCCCGGGTGTATGCGCTTATATGACTTGGACCTTTGTACATTCCCATCATGCACAAGCGCGAACCTAATGTGTGTGTGTTTATGCATTTGTTTATTATGCAATTTCAAGACGCAATACATCCCTGTTGTTAAACTTCCTGGGTGAGGGGATGGGAATAATAACCCTTATCCACCCACCCACCCACCCACCCATCCACCCATCTGTCCATCCATCCACCCATTCATCCACCCATCTGTCCATCTGTCCATCCATACATCCACCCATTCATCCACCCATCTGTCCATCCATACATCCACCCATTCATCCACCCATCTGTCCATCCATCCACCCATTCGTCCACCCATCTTTCCATCCACCCATTCATCCACCCATCTGCACATCCATCCATTCACCGATTCATCCACCCCTCTATCCATCTGTCCATCCTGTTAACAGGCTTCATTCCCGTGATGCGAAAGCGAGGTCCTGAGTGGAGTGGTGGTGAGGACCTCGCCTTTGACAACGAAGCAACCCCTCTGCCAACGCCGTCCCTAGATACCGTGATGGCGGAGTACAAAACCGTCTTCGCCTCAGCCGAAGCTCAGCATCTGCTGCTCCCTAAGGATGGGGGTGGTAGGGGGAAAAAGGCTGGGCCATCAACCCTTGGGCCAGCTCCCACTCAAAGAACCCAGGTTGCTGTCGCTCAGGTTGTGCCAGCAGTAGCAGGGGTAGCAGCAGCAACTAGAATTGGCGGGGTGGCTGGTGGATCTGTAGCTAGTAATGCATCAGCAGCAGCAGGGGTAGCAGCAGCAGTGTCAGCGTCAGCAGGGGTACCAGCAGCAACCAGAATTGGCGGGGCAGCTGGTGCATCCGTAGCTAGTCATGCAGCAGCAGCAGGGGTAGCAGCAGCAGTGTCAGCAGGTGTACCAGCAGCAACCAGAATTGGAGGGGTGGCTGGTGCATCCGTATCTAGTCATTCAGCAGCAGCAGCAGTGTCAGCGTCTGGTGTCCCATCAGTTGCTGGTCAGCCTGGACCCCCAGGAGTAGCTCCACGTAGGATACTGACTACCGAGGGAGCTCCTGGACCCAAACAACCCACACCAGCACCTGCACCAGCACAAGCACCCATAGCTCAACTGCCTGCACCCACACCAGCACCCGCAGCCAAAAAACCCACACCAGCACCTGCACAAGCCCCCAAGGCTGAAGTGACTGCGCCCACCCCAGCACCCGATCCCAAACAACCCACACCAGCACCTGCACCTGCACAAGCTCCCAAGGCTGAAGCGCCTGGGCCTGCCCCACCACCTGCACCCAAACAACCCACACCAGCACCTGCACCCGCACAAGCTCCCAAGGCTGAAGCGCCTGGGCCTGGCCCACCACCTGCACCCAAACAACCCACACCAGCACCTGCACCCGCACAAGCTTCCAAGGCTGAAGCGCCTGGGCCTGCCCCACCACCTGCACCCAAACAACCCACACCAGCACCTGCACCCGCACAAGCTCCCAAGGCTGAAGCGCCTGGGCCCGCCCCACCACCCGCACCCAAACAACCCACACCAGCACAAGCACCCAAGGCTCAAGCACCTGGGCTCGCCCCAGCACCCGCAACCAAAAAACCCACACCAGCACCTGCCCCAGCACCCACAGCCCAAGCACCTGCGCCTGCCCCAGCACCCACACCCAAACAACCCACACCAGCGCAAGTGCCCACGGCTCAAGCGACTGCCCCCGCCTCAGCACCTGCACCCAAACAACCCGCAATTGCGCAAGTGCCCAAGGCTCAAACAACTGCGCCTGCCCCAGCACCTGCACCCAAACAAACCACACTTCTGGAGGCACCCAAGGCTCAAGCGACTGCGCCAGCCCAACCTCCTGCACCCGAGCAGCCCACACTTGCAGAAGCACTCAAGGCTCAGGCGGCTGCCCCCGCCTCAGCACCTGCACCCAAACAAACCGCACCAGCGCAAGTGCCCAAGGCTCAAGCGACTGCGCCCACCCCAGCACCGGAACCCAAGCAACCCACACCAGCACCTGCACAAGTACCCACAGCGCAAGCGACTGTGCCCACCCGAGCACCAGATCCCAAACAAACCACTCCAGCACCTGCGCAAGCTCCCAAGGCTCACACACCTACACTAGCACCGGCACCTGCACAGGCACCCGTAGCTCACCCACCTGCGCCCGCCCCTGCACCCGCACCCAAAGCTCAGGCACCTACACCAGCACCCACACAAGCACTCCAGTCTCAGGCACCTGCACCAGCAACAAAGGCTCATGCGACTGCCCCGGCCCCAGCACCTGCACCCGAGCAACCCACACCAGCACCTGCACAAGCACCCACAGCTCAAGCACCTGCGCCCACCCTAGCACCGGAACCCAAGCAACCCACACCTGCAACCACAGCTCAAGCACCTGCGCCCACCCCAGCACCGGAACCCAAACAAACCACACCAGCACCTGCACAAGCTCCCAAGGCTCACACACCTACGCTAGCACCGGCACCTGCACAAGCACCCGTTGCTCACCCACCTGCGCCCGCCCCTGCACCCGCGCCCAAAGCTCAGGCACCTACATCAGCAACCACACAAGCACTCCAGTCTCAGGCGCCTGCCCCAGCACCCACACCCAACCAAACCACACCAGCACCTGCACAGGCACCCAAAGCTCACCCACCTGCGCCCACCCCAGCATCCGCACCTAAACAACCCACACCAGCACCTGCACAAGCAACTGCGCTCGCCCCAGCACCCGCACCCAAACAAACAACACAAGCACCTGCACAAGCACCAAAACAACCCACACCAGCACCAGCGCAAGCACCCATATCTCAACCACCTGCACCCACACCAGCACCCGCACCCAAACAACCCACACCAGCACCTGCTAAAGCACCCAAAGCTCAAGCGACTGGGCCTGCCCCATCACCCCCACCCAAACAACCCACAAATGCACAAGAGCCCAAGGCTAAAGCGCTTGGGCCCGCCCCAGCACCTGCACCCAAGCAACCCACACCAGCACCTGTGCAAGCACCCAAACAACCCACTCCAGCACCAGGGCAAGCGCCCATAGCTCAACCGCCTGCACCCACACCAGCACTCGCACCCAAACAAACCACACAAGCACCTGTGCAAGCACCCAAGGATCAAGGGCCTGTGCCCACCCCAGCACCCGCCCCCAAACAACCCACACCAGCACCTGCACAAGCACCTGCGCTCGCCCCAGCACCCGCACCCAAACAAACCACACCAGCACCTGTGCAAGCACCCAAGGATCAAGCGACTGCGCCTTCCCCAGCTCCCGCACCCCAAGAAACCACACTAGCACCTGCGCAAGCACCCAAAGCTCAAGCGACTGCGCCTGCCCCAGCACCCGCACCCAAGGCTCAGACACCGACACTAGCACTGGCTTCGGCACAAGCACCCGTAGCTCACCCACCTGCGCCTGCCCCAGCACCCGCACCCAAAGCTCAGGCACCTACACCAGCACCCACACAAGCACTCCAGTCTCAGGCACCTGCACCAGCACCCAAGGCTCAAGCATTAGCTACACCTTCAGCCACACCAGCAGCCTCAACTTCAGCTACACCAGCAGCCACAGCATTAGCCTCAACTTCAGCTACACCCTCAGCCACAACAGCAGCGACACAGTCAACTGGCTCGCTACTCAAGGGTGCTAAGGCACTCTCAGGCTCAGCTCGGGTTGTAATTGTTCCCTCTCGTGCAGCAGCACGGCCACCATCCACTGCTGCTGCCTCAATGAAACCTGGGGCCGGAATGGGAAAAGTCACCAGCCAACTTCCTGCGGCCTCCTCGAAGTCCAGTATTGCTCCTCGCCATGCTGTGAGCAGTACATGTGTAGTAGTTGGTCTCAGGCCAGCTAGCACTGTGACAGCAGCAGGTACCACGCATAATGTTGGGAGACAGCCTGGTGCTACTCCAACAAATCATACGGCAACAGCTGGAACCACACGACCTAGCACAGGAGCAGCGAATGTAGCCAAGCCACCTAATGCCACGTCAGCACTTGTGGCCAAGCCACTTAACACAGGTGCAGCAAATGTAGCCAAGCCACCTGGCACCGGATCAGTAGATTTAGCCCTGCCGCATAGCACTGGGACAGCAACAGTAGCCAAGCCACCTGACACAGGTTCAGTACATTTAGCCAAGCCACTAAGCACTGGGACAGCAACAGTAGCCAAGCCACCTGGCACAGGTTCAATACGTTTAGCCATGCCACCTAGCACTGGGACAGCAACAGTAGCCAAGCCACCTGGCACCGGATCAGTACCTTTAGCCAAGCCACCTAGCAATGGGACAGCAACAGTAGCCAAGCCACCTGACACAGGTTCAGTACGTTTAGCCATGCCGCATAGCAATGGGACAGCAACAGTAGCCAAGCCTCCTTATACAGGTTCAGTACATTTAGCCATGCCATCTAGCACTGGGACAGCAACAGTAGCCAGGCCACCTGGCACATTTACAGCAGTTGTAGCCAAGCCACTTGGCACAGGATTAGTACATTTAGCCATACCACCTAACACTGGAACAACAGTTGTTATCAAGCCAGCTAGCACTGGGACATTACCTGTATTCAAGCCAGCTGGCACTGGGACAGCACCAGTGGCCAAGCCAGATAGCACCGGAACAGCAACAGTAGCCAAGCCAGCTAGCACTGGGACATCACCTGTGACCAAGCCAGCTAGCACTGGGACAGCACCTGTGGCCAAGCCACTTGGCACATGGACATCACCTGTAGCCAAGCCACCTGGCACAGGTACAGCAGTTGTTGTCAAGCCACCTGGCACTGGGACGGCTCCTGTAGCCAAGCCACCTGGTACTGGAACAGTACCTGTAGCCAAGCCCCCTGCTACAGGTTCAATACCTTTAGCAAAGCGACTTAGCAATGGAACAGCAGCCGTTGTAAAGCCAGCTAACAGTGGGACGGCACCTCTTGCTGCTGCTCCTCGACTTGTTGCTAGCAAAATGCCTGCTGCTGCTGCTGCTCGGACACCAGACGCTACAGCCCCTGCACCTACTGCTGCTGCCCCTCGACTTGTTGCTAGCACCACCCCTACATCTGCCATCCCTCCACCTATTGCTAGCAATAAGCCTGCTGCTGCTGCTTGGACACCAGTCACTACAGCCCCTGCATCTACTGCTGCTGCCCCTCGATCGGTTGCTAGCACCACCCTTGTGCCTGCTGCCCCTCCATCTGTTGCTACCGCCCCTGCACCTACTGCTGCTACCCCTCCATTGATCGCTAGCCCAATGCCTCTAGCCGCCACCCGCGCACCAGCCGCCAATGGCACTACCCATGCAGGTAGCAGCAGTGCTCCTAGCAGCAGTCTCACACCATCCCCTAATAACACTCTTGCCTCGCAAGGGCAAACTCAAGCGCCAAGCCAAGCGCAAACGTTTGCCAAAACCATTGCAAATATGAGTCACCTCCTGTTACGGCATGTCACGGCCAGGTCACAGGGTGCAGCAAATACAGGAGCGACCAACTGTCCCCCAGCCAACGTACCATATCCTGCTGCCTCACCTGCAGCTTCTACCAGCAGGCCTGCTCCACCACACCCCGCTTCTGCCCCTGCTTCTGCTACTACCGGTAGGGCTGCTCCAACACACCCCGCGTCTTCCCCTGCTGCTGCTGCTATCGGCTGGGCTGCCCCACCACACCCCGCTTCTGTCCCTGCTGCTACTGCCGGCAGGGCTGCGCCACCAAGCGCCTCTTCTGCACCTGCTGCTGCTGCTATCGGCTGGGCTGTTCCACCACACCCCGCTTCTGCCCCTGCTGCTGCCGGCAGGGCTGCTCCACCACACTCCTCTCTAGCCCATGCTGCTGCTGCTACTACCGGCAGGGCTGCGCCACCAAGCGCCTCTTCTGCCCCTGCTGCCGTCCTTGCTTCACCTAGCCTGGATCTCTCATCCCCCCGGGAGATATCCCCAGGTCAAGCCAACTCCATGCCATCTTTTAGCCAGACATTTCACGCTCGTCCCAAGCTCCCCTTGCCCTCGTTTCCCCTACTCAGTGGATACACCGCCTCCCAGAAACCCACCATGCCCTCTTCCACCCCACCCAGTGGATACACCCCCACCCAGCAGCACCCCATGCCCTCTTCCACCCCACCCAGTGGATACACCCCCACCCAGCAGCACCTCATGCCCTTTTCCACCCCATGCAGTGGATACGCCCCCACCCAGCAGCATCCCATTCCCTCTTCCACCCCACCC
Organism: Chlamydomonas sp. ICE-L; assembly: GCA_013435795.1. NCBI lineage: Eukaryota > Viridiplantae > Chlorophyta > Chlorophyceae > Chlamydomonadales > Chlamydomonadaceae > Chlamydomonas > Chlamydomonas sp. ICE-L. The sequence goes on from JACBWV010000472.1 coordinate 7,780,295, forward strand.
AGTGGATACGCCCCCACCCAGCAGCATCCCATTCCCTCTTCCACCCCACCCAGTGGATACACCCCCACCCAGCAGCACCCCATGCCCTCTTCCACCCCACCCAGTGGATACACCACCACCCAACAGGCCCATGTTCCCTCTTCTACCCCACCCAGTGGATACACCGCCCCCCAGAATCCCACCATGCCCTATTCTGCCCCGCCTACTGGACACACCGCTGCCCACCACTCAGCTGGTAGGGCGCCTGCCCCGGTAGCTCCAGCCAGCACTGCAAGCCATGCTCGCTACCAACCAATTCCCCGCAGTTCTCCTCCCGCCAATGTACCCATCGGATATTTCGGCGTTCGAAGACCCAGTCCCACGCCCCCATCCAGTCAAGCCTTCCCCGTGGGACACATCCAGTCTGCATCTTACCCGAGCAAAATCTCGCCCTCACCCGATGCAGGCCTCCCCACGGGACACCCGCAGTCCGCAGATTACCCAAACATAGCCTTGACACGCATGCCGCACGCCATGGATCAAGACCAGGCGTACAGACAACCTGCACCCAGGCAGCTTCAGCGTGCCCACCTCCAGGCTGGGGGATCCGCCTCCCCTCCTAGGGTCATGTATTCCATGGTGTCACCCCAGCACCATGCGCAGCAAGTGGGGATGGCATCTTCTCAAGCAGGTGAGCAGTCACACAACCAGGCCTACTGGTCTGTGATGGATTGCTCTGAGCAGGCCTACTCCAAGACTAGACTTGCATCCCACCAGTGGGATCAGGCGTCTTGGCCCGGGCAGATGCAGGGCCAGGGGCAAGTGTATGAGATGCAGGGCCAGGGGCAGGGGCAAGTGTCTGTGCCCCACTTGATCGCTGTGCCCCACTCCCCGGAGCAGCTGGTCATCGTGGCAAACGGGGTGCAGCTAAGCCAGGCTCAGCGCACGATTTTGCAACGCTGTGGCTTTGACCCCGCCCAGCTTAGCTCCTTGCCACAAGAGAAGCAGGAGGAGGCATGGAAGGTCCTGTGTTTAATGGAAGGACGACAGACTGCCCAGCCACAAGGTACGGAAAAAAAGCGTCTGGAGGTGTGTGGTGTTTAGGGGACCCTCTCGTACGCCGCATCCGGGGGAAATCACCATGGCAGACATAGTAAGTGTCACCCTCCAGGTGCGAATGTAGCTTGTGATAAGCTGCACCTTGGGTGTGGAGGGAGCTGTGTTGGGGTGATGTGTTAAGCAAAGTGACTTGTGGCCACATAGATTGAAGGAGGAGTGGCTTCCCAGCCTCAAGGTGCGCATGTAGCTGGTGGTAAGCCACACCTTGGATGTGGAGGGAGCTGTGTTGGGGTGATGTGTTAAGCAAAGTGACTCGTGGCCAGCTAGCTTGTGATAAGATGGAAGGACGACAGACTTCCCAGCCTCAAGGTGCGTATGTAGCTTTAGGTAATCAGAGCACGAAGAGCTGGTTAACTGAAGGCACTGAAACTTCCTAAAATCATGGTTTAAATGACAAAGAGGAGAATGGAGAAATCACTCAGTGGTAAGCTGCACCTTAGATGTGTAGTAGTGTAAAGAGCTGTGTTGTTGGGGTATTGTGTTAAGCAAAGTGACTCGTGGCCGGCTAGCTTGTGATAAGATGGAAGGACGACAGACTTCCCAGCCTCAAGGTGCGCATGTAGCTGGTGGTAGGCCACACCTTGGATGTGGAGGGAGCTGTGTTTGGGTGATGTGTTGCAGGGTGCTACATTTTGTCAGTTTGGGTTGTGCTTTTGACGCAACTGCCTCCTCTTGGGTTGCGCTTTTAACTCAACCGAAAACGGAAATCTGCGCGCTGCGACCAGAGGGGGTTCAAAAAATTGCGTCAATCGAGGAGAGGCTTCCCAGTCCCGAGGTGTGTACATCAAGCATGGTACAGGACGTAGGCAGTATCAGTCATCATGTGTTCATGTAGTTATGTAGTCATCATCATCAGTTCATGTAGTCGTGTGTTCACTGACCCTCCCACTCACTAAATCTCGCACCCACGCACTCGTTGATTCCCAGTTTTGAGGTACGTACATAAGCAGGGGTGTATGTAAGGTCCTGGTAGCGCAAGTGCTAAATAAAGTACCGTAGTGTTTTGGGGTGCAATGTTAGAGACTTGTAGGGTTCCTTTGAGGGGCCAAAAAAGCTGCTAGTAGCACCAGTGATTTTTATTTTTTTCAAATCTGAAAGTGGGTTTCTTCTAGCTTCATGGTTCCAGGCCTCCTCCAGGGATAGCGTTTGAGTGCTTTCTATAGCTTTTTGTAGCTTTTGGGGGGCATTTAAGGCACACAAAAAAAACTTTTTTGTATGGCGATAATTTCGCTGAACGGGGTCAAAACTAGCGATCGCTATATATAGCGGAAATAAAAATACCTGAGTAGCACCTCCAAGGCTACTAGGAGCACTATGGTGCTATGGTTTAGGGTTTGAACTAATAAAGTTTCTAGTTCCTGTCATTAAAAGTTTATATTTCCTGTCATTAATAACACCCCTGTACAGCAGCCAGGGTAATGGGCGTAGGCAATATCTGTCTTCATCAGAGGTTCATATAGTCATGTGAGCAATGCAATCATGAGACAGTGACAGAGGACTAGTGAGGTGTGTGTGTGTGTGTGTGGGGGGGGGGGGGGTAACAGGGGGTGTTGGCGGAGCCTGGGGGGGGGGGGGGGCGTGACAGATACAGAGGACACTCGGTTCATTTAGTCATGTGAGCATTCACCCTCCCACTCACTCACTCACTCATTGATTCATTTGCTAACTCACTCATTCATTGATTAATTCACACACACACGCACGCATTGATTTACTATTGCACCCACGCACTCATTCATTGATTCATTCGCACACTCACCCACTCACTCACTCACTTACACATTGATTCACTATTGCACCTACGCACTCATTCATTGATTCATGCACCCTCTCACTCACTCAATCACTCAATCACTCAATCACTCAATCACTCACTCACTCACTCACTCACTCACTCACTCACTCACACATTGATTCACTATTGCACCCACGCACTCATTCATTGATTCATGCACCCTCTCACTCACTCACTCACACATTGATTCATGCGCACACTCACCATCTTCCATTCACTCTAAACCCCAACAACTATTGTTCTCACTCAATGTCTTTCAGGGTCGGCCTCCTGCTAGCGATTTTGGTAGGTGGCCCGAATGGCCGCCCTGCGGTCGGCCCGGGCGCATTCGCCGATTCGAGGGGGGGGGGGGGGGGGTTCTCAGGGGCTGGTAGCGGAAAAGAAAAACTCTGCATGATCTCGTCACCATGAAAATGATTTCATCAACATGCGCATGCTTTCATTCCCGTCTTTGTTTTTTGCCTTTGCCTTAAACGAAAGGCTGAAGTGCAAATTCTAAAATACTTGTGTCTTTTCTTTTACAAGAGCTTATGGATAAGCGAGCGGATTCGTCTACGCAACTTTTTAATGACAAATATTTCCATTCAATAGAACTACCTACACATGGTATATCTCTTTTAGGGATTTTTTCAAACCTAAAAGTGGGTTTTTTCTAGCTGTTTGGTTGTAGGCCACTCTAGGGACAGCGTGTTAGTGCCTTTTATAGCTTTTTAGGGCCATTTAGGCAAACACAAACATGCTTTTGTACAGCGATAATTTCGCTAAAACGGGGTCAAAACTAGCGATCGCTATACAAAGCAGAAATAAAAAATCCTGATCCCTTTCACCCCAGACTGAAACAGGGTTGTCTCATTCACTTGTCAGGTGCTACAAGGACATCTGCCACCGCCCAGGGAGAACAGAGTGCTGACATCGATCTTACAGAGGACTGAAGCACTGGTTGGGTTCGCTGGGAACTAGTGGGCTTGGCACAGGAGCACCCCTCTATCCCACCTGGAATGCGATGGTAGGTGCTAGTTCCTCGTCAGGTCCTACAAGGAGTCCTGCCTCCGGCCAGAGGGAACAGAGCGCTGTCATTGATCTTTTAGAGGACCAAACCACTGGTTGGGTTGTCTGGGAACTATTAGGCTTGGCGCAGGAGTACCTCCCTGGGAATGGGGGGGGGGGGGGGGGGGGGGGGGGGTAGGTGCTAGTTACATGTCAAGTCCTACAAGGAGTTCTGACTATATCCAGGTAGAGCAGAGCGCTGTCATCGATCTTACAGAGGACTGATCCACGGGTTGCGCTGACTGGGAATTATTGGGCTTCGCACAGGAGCACCCCTCTATCCCACTTGGAATGGGGATGGTAGGTGCTAGTTCCACATCAGGTGCTACAAGGAGTCCTGCCTCAGGCCAGAGGGAACAGAGCCCAGTCAGCAGCCTAACAGACGACTAGACCACTGGTTGGGTTGACCTATAATTATTGAGCATGGGGCAGGAGCACCCCACAGGAGTCCTGCCTCCATCCAGAGGCAACAGAGCCCAGTCAGCAACCTTACTAAGGACTACACCACTGGTTGGGTTGACCCATAGAAGTGATGATACCGTCGGTGGGGCGTGGTATTAAGGGAGCACCTCCTTCTGGCGGTAGGGAACGGGCTGCTACTTCACCTGGACAGAGGTACCATGGCAGAAGGGGCTTTAACGGAAAAGCACTGGTGGGCAAAACACTAAACAGTATGGAGCTCATGCTGTCTCTTGGTGGTGCCAATTTCTAACATCCTTTTGTGTAATGATAACGCCGGGTGGGGAGTGGTTTTACAGGAGCCCCGTCTTCCGGCGGTAGGGAACGGGCTGCTACTTTACCTGGACAGAGCTACCATGGCGGTTGACAGTGACTGCGAACACTAAATCTCACCCGTGGGGATTCGAACCCGGCAACTTCTTCCTTCTTTCTAGGAGCTCAACCATGGAGCCATGGTTGAGCTCCTAGAAGGATGTTGACCCATAATTATTGAGCTTGGGTTAGGAGCACGTGTGACAGGCACCAAGCTTGGGAGTACCAAGGTCATCCCGTTCTTGACTTGCTTCTGAATAGGCATGATGAGCTAATCAGATGAAGTGGAGCATGCGTGATAGGTCCTGATGAATGGTTAGCACGTCAACCAATTGGCGAAACGGGATACACCCACTGTTTCTTTTGTGGGCTATGCGTAGCAGCTTCCACCCAGCTCCATTAGCCAGCGACTGATTTGAGCCCAAAGATAACATCTGCTTGTGAATGCCTGTCATGCTAGCGTTCAGACCAGGGTAATTCAAAGCGTGTGCTTTTGAGCGCTGACTTTTTGCCCCCCTCTGCACTCTAAGCGCAGTTTTTTGCAACCCACTGTGGGCGCAGCAAGCAATTTTTGCGCTTTTTGCACTATAAAGCGCAGTTTTTTTGTTTTCAAGTGCGCTAAAGTGCTGGCCAATTTGGCCATTTGAAGTACCCTGGTTCAGACGCTCTAGCTAACTTCAGGTTTGCCCCTAAGGTGGGTGAAAGGAGAGACAACGACCTGCAACGCTCAGGGTGACCGTAGGGGGAATCGAACCCCCGACCCCGCTTCGTTTCAGCAATTTGATGCACCACTAGACTGATCGTATCACTGAAACAGGCTGTTACATCCTGTCGAATGCTTCCCCCCCTGGACCCACCGATATCAAAACACGCTGCCCCCCCCCCCACCCACACACACCCACCCACACACACACACACAATATATGTGCACTGTGGTAGGCTCCGTGATGAGCATCTGGCGATGAAACCCAATAGATGAACTGCTGCACCCGGCGCTCACACTGTTGATGATGTGGTCCATTGTAAGTTAGGATTTTATTTTTAGGGTAGTTAAAGGATACTTCAAAATCTACGTTGTGCGACCGTTCTCAAAATCTGTCCTTGTGATAGAATGGCTTGATGGCGTGTCTGGCTGGCCACGTCACACTGGGCCTAACAGACACGCCAATTCTATGTAGCCATTATAATCCAGTCATTGTGATAGAATGGCTTGATGGCGTGTCTGGCAGGCCACGTCACAATGGGCCTAACAGACACGCCAATTCTATGTAGCCATTATAATCCAGCCCTTGTGATTGAATTGCTTGATGGTGCGTCTGGCAGGCCACGCCACACTGAAACTTGCAGACAAGCTGATTATATAAAGCCGTTCTAACAAGCCATTATATTCAAGTTTTTTGCAACCAGTCCGTGAGATTGAATGGCTTGATGGCGTGTCTAGCAGGCCACACCACACTGGGCCTCAATGACATAGTTAGAGTCAGGGTAACGTGCCGATAACATGATAAACAGACAGACAACACGACATATGGACAAAGGGGTAACCAACATCTACGTTGTGCGGCTGTTCTCAAAGTCTGTGTTTCATGAGCCCAGCGCTTTTGTTAGTTTAAGGGTAGTGGAAGGTTTTGCCACAGGGTCCCAGGTAGCGATCGCTACTGGTAGCAGGTGAAAGAAGCTCTGCATGAGCCCATCTACGTTTGCTACGTAACATACCCTCACAATACCGTGTTTGAGACGTGAAACTTATGGTTTGGACAATCCTGCTGCTCCCTGTCTGCGGCTGCTCTTAGGCTGCTCACTGTTTGGCTGGCTGGCTCTGCCTCTGCTCTGCCTTTTGCCCTGGCTGGCTGGCAGGCTGGCTGCCCTTGCTGGCTGGCTTCTGCCCTGGCTGGCTGGCTCTGCCTCTGCTCTGCCCTGGCTGGCTGGAAGGCTGGCTGCCCTGGCTGACTCTGCTTCTGCCCTGGCTGGCAGGTTGGCTGCCCTGGCTGGCTCTACCTCTGCTTTTGCCCTGGCTGGCTCTGCCTCTGCTCTGCCCTGGCTGTCTGGAAGGCTGGCTGCCCTGGCTGGCTCTGCTTCTGCTTCTGCCCTGGCTGGCTGGCTCTGCCTCTGCCTCTGCCCTGGCTGGCTGGCTGGCTGGCTTCTGTCCAGGTTGGCTCTAGCTGCTCACCGTCTGCGGGCGGAGTCAACACAGTCGGTATACGAAGGAGGCTACTCGTAGTGCTAAATTGTGTACCTTGGTGTTTGGGGGGCTTGGGGTAACTTTGGGGGGGGGGGGGGGAGGGGGGGGGGGGGGGGGGGGGGGGGCGGATACTGCTAGTAGCACCCCCACGACAGCACCACGGTGCTACATAAAAACGCTGCTCCATTTCCTCCTTGCTTGTTAAAATAAACTGCTAAAAAGTGTCACTGCACCATATTCCAGAGCACAGAATCTCACCACACGGCCTGCCCTTCACATCTATACGTACCTGTGCTTGCCTGCTGCTGAATCTGAATGCCCTGCCCAGACCGAAACAAAAAGACTGAACATAGTCCTATTCAATTTAATATCTTATACATTTCCAGCCTCATTTGAATTTTAAATTACGTAAATCTGTTATGTTCATCGATTTAATTTGAATGAATTTTGCATTCATTAAGAAAACAGTGAGTTTAATTGAAGGAGAACGTCAGACAGAAGAGAAGAAGACATCACAAAGTGATGCTTTCGTAGCAGCAGAAAAAATATATTAGACTTCTATTTCATGAAGCCCATGGAGTGGTGTGAATAAATAAATAAATAAATAGTAGACCTTATTACGAGGTGTGAGGTTGAGGGGGCCAGCCTGTTTGCTTGCACTGGGGCCAACCACCAAATGGAATGGTGTATGCACCAGTATTTTTGTTTTAGGCCCATGCAGCAGCTTCTAGGCAGCTAGGGGCGCTACCCACTACCTAGTAGTAACTACCCACAACCTACTACCTCCTATGCTGCTGCGCCTAGCCGAAATGAAAACAGTGGTACACTCCTTCATAAAGCTTGATGAATGGTGTCCATACAACTGTTTTTGTTTTCGGATGCAAGCATCAGCTTATAGGCAGCTAGGGGGAACTACCTGCTACCTCCTATGCTGCTACGCCTAGCCGAAATGAAATGGAAACAGTGGCACACTCTTGCATGAAGCACATGGGATGGTGTGCATACAACTGTTTTTGTTTTCGGCTGCAAGCATCAGCATGTAGGCAGCTAGGGGGGAGCTACCTACTGAATAGTATGCTGTAGCTGTGTTCATAAGTATCAGTCGCTTCCGAAATAAATTAACCTATGAAGCCTTTCTGCATATTTCTTCTCCCACACTGTGCAACTCTGGGAGTTTGGGGCCCGTACTTGGTGGGTATACTAGACTCATCTTGCATGCACATGTGGCACCCATTATAATTTGAACTGACTATTGAGGATGGGGCCCCATGCAATAGGTCAAGTGCTCATATAGCTACTACATGCTGGGGTCCATACACATTTAGGTCAATCTGTGAGCCCACGACACACACTAGCATCAGAGTAGCACAACAGGCTTACTAGTCTGCCCCCCTAAGTACACCTATGGAGCAGCAATAAATTCTGGGCTGGTGTGCCTTGTAATAGAGGGTACTTGTGACATGCCCCAACACCCTTGTTTATTTGACTATCGGAAGGGGGGAAATAGAGGGACTAGTTTACAGCTGCGTAGTCATTGCTTCATAACACATGATGACCAATGCATGATATGAGCCATCAATTGTGTTATATTCCTAAATACCATCCAATTAGTTTATGATGGTTGTTTGCATGTGGCCATTTTATGAAGATACTTTTGAACAAGCCTACTGCCACATCTAGCCCAAATCAAAAGAGCGGTACATCCTTTCATGGATCCCATGGAATGGTGTCCACGCAACTGTTTCTATTTTCGGCTACAAGCATCAGCTTCTAATCGGCTATCTGAACCTGAACTTGGTGAAATGGCGCCAGCCAGCAATTTGGCTGCTTGAGGTCTTCGGCAGTTACATGAACTTGAACTTGGTTACATAGCTTCAGCCAGCAATTTGGCTGCCCGCAGTCTTCGGCAGTTAAAAATATTATTACCAGGAACAAGAACAAGTAAAATCAGCGTCCAGGCACCTAGGCAGTAAGGGGATCTTCCCTCTACCTGCGGACTTGCACTTTGCCTTGGGTACAGCCTCTTTAGCGATTCACAATGGGTCTAGTGGTAGACCAGATCGCTAAGGAATGAAGAGTCGGGGGTTCGACTCCCCCTTCGGTCGCTCTTGGCGTTGCAGGTCGTCGTCAACCGCGATGGTAGCTTGTCCAGTTGAGGTAGGAGACCGCTCCCCACCCGCGTACGACGGGCTCCCTTAACACCACGCCCCATCAGGCGTTATCATAAGTTGGGTACAGAGCTTCAGCCAGCAATTTGGCTGCTCGCCGTCTTGGGTATTAAAACAATTATCATCATTAAAATGGAAACGCGAAGCTGCTATATTTAGCCAACAGGGAAACAGTGGTATATGCTGCCCACCAACTGCTTCGGGCGGCGTAAACATGGACGGTATTAACACAGCTACTTACCGGTACACGGCTCAAGCCTGTAAGGCTGCTCTCCATCTTTGGTAGTGATATAATGCATGTACAGGAGAGCATTTTTAATACCGCTACACTGCTATGGACTTCAAGCGGGAGAACGGCCTCAGCGGTTAGGGGTCGGTTGCATCCCAGGATGCAGGCTATGTTATGGTACGCCTTATTGGTCGTATCATACTAAACTCGGCTACGCGTATGCCCGGGCAGGTTCTCTACCCTGGGCCGCTGGCCAGCTACTGGCTGATACCATTCGCCAGGTAGGTCCGTTATATTATAGCTAAGGCAGGCCCTTGTGCCGCCATCCCTGATAGCTACTAATACCGGCAAGTTCATCCTGCCGCTATCCCAATACTGTGTGACAATTGCATCATCGCCTACCGTGTCTGTCCCATCGTCTCTACGAGAAGCAGGAAACTGAAGGCTACGCTAGGTCCGTTGCATCACGGGACGCAGGCTATGCGTTTGGATACGTCTCGGGACGCAGGCTATACAATTGGTTGCGTGTCAGGTCGCAGAGCTAGGGGTCCTCCTGAGCAACCCTGTTGCCCACCTAATTCTAATGACGAGGTTGCTGGAAAGGGCATAGTTGCCTCTGTTGTTCCATCACTTGATGAAGAGGTTGGATAAAGCATATTTGTATAATACAATGCCTTTATTTGGATTTCTAATGTTACTGCCAAGGACAGCGAGCAAACAAATTGTTGGCTGGAGGCCTCATGCCATGTAAACAAGTTCAAGTTAAATTCCCTGACTTTCTGGTCTTTGGATTGCTACTTTATGTATATAAAGGTAATGATAACGCCTGGTGGGGCGTGGTGTTAAGGGAGCCCGTCGTACACGGGTGGGGAGCGGTCTCCTACCTCAACTGGAGAAGCTACCATCGCGGTTGACGACGACCTACAACGCCAAGAGCGACCTAAGGGGAAGTCGACCCCCCCCCGACGCTTCATCCTTAAGCGATCTGGTGTACCACTTGACCATTGCATATCACTGAAAGGGACTTTTATGTACCGTATATATTTTGCTAGTACCCTATGGTTTTGAGGATCGTTGGACCCTGTGATTTTGAGGATGGTTAGAAGTTTGAAGACCCCCCCCCCCCCCCCCCCCCCCCCCCCCCTGGATGTTGTGGAGCGGTCCATAGTTTATTATTTTTAGCTACGAGCAGCAGCTCCGAGAGCCAGCCACTGGGCTAAGCCCCAAGATTTCGGCAGTTCTGTACAGCAGATTATGTTAAGAGCTTCCAGGCTCAATAGGTTGCATAAGCTTTGGCTGAAAAGCCAGTCAGGGGATTTGCTTAGAAGCTGCTGCTTTTCGTTGAAAAGGACAACACTGGAGCGGTCTTGTCTTGGGTGCAGAGTACTTCAAATGGCCAGATTGGCCAGCGCTTTAGCGCACTTGAAAACGAAAAAAGTGCGCTTTGCAGTGCAAAAAGCGCAAAAGCGCGCGCTTTGAATTACCATGCTTGGGTGAGCCTAAGCCTGCCTATGCAAAATTACAGTAAGTTAAATCCCCTATTAAATACGGTTGAAGTGGGCAAGTCACTGTCGGACCTTCACAGTGAAAGCATGTCAACGCATATGATGATGATGACATTTTTCCAGGTGCCCTGCTGGACTCGAAATGTGCCCGCGGCCTGACGGAGTCAAGGGGGACTTTAGAAAATCACGAAACATTATGAGTCAAACTGTCTAGTGAATCGTTTTCCCGGTTTGCCGAGTGCGGTACGTAAAGCTAGGCAACATCGTGATCTGAGCGCGCTGAGTGCTAGGTCAAGAAAGCTTGAAGAGAAAGCCATAAGAGCCATGTGAGAAAACCACAAGATCGCTTACAAGTTCTATGCTAAAATTGGCGGAGTGTGTTCGGAACGGAGCGACAGGTGACAGCGGAAGCGAGTTAGGTCCAAGACTCTTGGCTTCGTCTCGGTCAGACGGTCAACCGGTCACGCGCACAGACGGACACCGGGTGACCCTGGGGGCTCCCACCCCTTGAAGAGGGGGCTTCGCCAAAAAAGACAAGAGTAATCATGTACAACAGAGTGCCATCGGCTTGCAGTCAAGTTCAGGGTTTGGGGTTTAGGAAGCCCTAAACCCTAAGTGCCAGTCATCAGCATCACATATCCAGTTCAGCCATCATCACACATCCACGTCCAGTGCAGTCATCAGCATCACATATCCAGTTCAGCCATCATCACACATCCACGTCCAGTCCAGTCATCAGCATCACATATCCAGTTCAGACATCATCACACATCCACGTCCAGTCCAGTCATCAGCATCACATATCCAGTTCAGCCATCATCACACATCCATGTCCAGTCCAGTCATCAGCATCACATATCCAGTTCAGCCATCATCACACATTCACGCCCAGTCCAGTCATCAGCATCACATATATTGTGTGCATAGAGCACGCCATAAGAGCGTTCAGTGCAGGGATGCAGTTGAGCAGCCCAGTATATAATCAATACAAAATCAGTGCAGGGGTGCAGTTAAGCAGCCCAGTGTATAAACAGCGAACCAGATTCACAGAGCGGGCGGGCGGGCTCGGGAGGAAGGGGTCAAGTGGGCAAGTCCCTCTCAGCCCATCACAGTGAAATCATGTCAACGCATAAAAGCTTATCCTAGACAAACAAGGGTACACTTAGCTGGGTGAGTTCCTGCTGAGCGTATGGGCCTGCGCAACCACTCCCTGCAGCATTGAGCTACAACGCGACTGTGAGCGGAGTTGGGCAAGTCCCTCTCAGCACATTCCGGTGAAATAGTGACAACAATGTCAATAATGTCATATAAGCTATTCCGAGACGAGATAGACGAGATAGAGACGAGATAGACGAATAGGGGTGAAGTGAGCTCGGTGTGTCCCTTCTGAGCTTGTTATCCTTCGCCACCACTCTCTGCAGTCGCCTCTAAAAAACAAGAGTTGGTTCCCCTTTATCATATAATACAAAAACAAGGGCACATTTGAGCCTCCACTTTTTCTTTTCGAAAAAGGAATTTCACCCCCAGGAGGTGGGTCTCCTAACACAACCAGCGACACTGAGGATTCAGTTTGAATGGCGTTGCCGCTCCTACAAAATAGTAGGCACACTTAGGAAATATAATGGCTTGATAACGTGTCAGGCAGGCCACACCTCAATGGGTCTAAACAGACACGCCAATTCTATCAAGCCAATATAAATCAGTCCATATGATGTATATAATATATAATCCAATCCATATGATATGATATGAATGGCTTGATAATGTGTCTGGCAGGCCACTCCTCAATGGGCCTAAACAGACATGCCAATTTTATCAAGCCATTATAATCCAGTCCATATGATATATATATATATATATATATAATCATATGATCCATATGATATATCAGTATATATAAAGTTGGGCGTCCGAGGTTTAGCGCGTGCCCGGCGCGTGGTCGGCGCCTTTTGGCCTAGCCGCTTGGGGTTTTGGTTCCATATCTTGCCGACCTGTCGCCCAGGTGGCAGCCAGTCTGGGATCTCGATTTCTCGGCGCAGCCACAGGAACGATTGCCTCTCTGCCGACCACCCATCCACCCACCCTTCCAAAGTTACCCGGCTTGAGTCGTGCCCGAATTTTCCTGCGCCGACCTGTTCACCCCCTGCGCTGCTTTGCACTGCTCTATCTTGAAGCCGGTGTCGTTTTCAACTCCTTCTCGCTGCTCCTCTTGCATTTCCTGAGCCTAGCCGTTCTCATACCCGAATTTTTCTTCGCACTTCTGCTATTTTCGGTGCTCGCTGCCTATATCACCCCATATATTCAACGGTGTAGCCTCCCTTTGTCTGCCTAAACTCTTTCCCAAACAATTACCTGCCCCTGTCAATAACTTCGCAGCTCCCCCCCTCGCAGCATTCCTTTCTCCTTCTCCTGCTCTCTCACTCCTGCCAGCTCGCTGGCTGTCTTTCGCTGACGTGGCCAGGGGAGCCGTTCCAGAGTCGTTTCGGAGTTACACGTTTCGGAATTACCCGTTCTGGAGTTTGGTTTCGGATCTCGATTTTTCGAGACCTGTCGCTGACGTGGGCAGGGGCAGTGGTTTCGGAATACCCCTTTACGGAGTGACCCGTTTTCGGATCTCGATTTTCCGAGACCTGTCGCTGACGTGGCCACGGGGGTGGTCCGCCCGTCGGGATGACGGGCTCAGATGCTAGTCAGTATATATATAATCCAGTCCATATGATACATATGATATGAATGGCTTGATAACGTGTCTGGCAGGCCACTCCTCAATGGGCCTAAACAGCTATTATATTCAAGGGTTTTGCAACCAGTCTAGGTGACCAAATGGCTTGATGGTGTGTCTGGCAGGCCACGCCACACTGGGCCTAACAGACACGCCAATTATATCAAGGCATTCTAATGCAGCCTTTGTGATTGAATGGCTTGATGGTATGTCTCGCACGCCACACCACAATGGGCCTCAATGACATAGTTAAGTTCAAGGTTACGCACATAATGACAAAACAGACAGACAAGAAGATAAATGGACTAAGGGGCAACCCTGGGGGCTCCCGCCCCCCAGAAGGGGGGGCTCAACAAAAAACGATGAACTGAGCAAGTCCCATCTGAGTGAATGGTCACGATCGCAACTAGTCCCTGTAGCATACAGTTACCCCTTAAGTTTAAATTAAGGTGGGCAAGGCCTTCTCAGCCCGCTGCACAGAAACCCACCGCACCCACCACCCCATCACACCCACCACCCAAACCATGTGCAGTGGGTGAGCAAGTGGGTGAGTAAGTCCTTCTAAGACCACTGCACAGAAACCCTGTATAAACAACGACACCCAAAATCTAATCCACCACAAACACTGAGCTGGTTGAGCGCCTTCTGAGCAGAAGGTCCTCCGCAGCCACTCCCTATGGTTAAGGTGTAATATGTGCAGTATCGTTTGGGGTGTTTAATCATCGCATTTTGGATATATCGACTACTGGAAATTTAACTTCTTAACTAAATTATATGCTTTTATTATCATTTTATCAGTATAATTGAGCTACACCAGGACTGTGAACCCAGGTGGGCCAAGTCCTGTTAGCCCAAAGCGAGAAAACCTGTCAGTATCTAAAAGCCAATCCTAGACAAATAGCAGTCAACTGAGCTGGGTGAGTCCCTCCTAGGCGGGTGGTTCTTCGCAGCCAGTCACTGTGATTTTTAGCTACACCAGGACTGTGAACCCAGATGAGCCAAGTCCTGTTAGCACAAAGCGAGAAAACCTGTCGGTATCTAAAGGCCAACCCAAGACAAACAGCAGTCAACTGAGCTGGGTGAGTCCCTCCTAGTGGATAGTTCTTCGCAGCCAGTCACTGTGATTTTTAGCTACACCAGGACTGTGAACCCAGATGAGCCAAGTCCTGTTTGCCCAAAGCGAGAAAACCTGTCAGTATCTAAAATCCAACCCAAGACAAACAGCAGTCAACTGAGCTGGGTGAGTCCCTCCTGGTGGATGGTTCTTCGCTGCCAGTCACTGTGACGTATTGAGCTACCCCTTGATTTGAGTGGGCAAGTCCCACTCAGCTCAACACTACATGTATCTGTCAGTCGCTACGGGCTACTACCAGGGTAATTAAAAGCGCGCGCTTTTGCTCTTTTGAGTGCTGACTTTTTGACCCCCTCTGCGCTTTAAGCGCAGTTTTTTGCAACCCCTTGTGGGCGCTGCAAGCAATTTTTGCACTACAAAGCGCAGTTTTTTTGTTTTCAAGTGCGCTGAAGCGCTGGCCAATTTGGCCATTTGAAGTTCCCTGGCTAGTACAGGTTTCGGAGATTAATCCAGGCGGGCTCGTCAATTTGGTATTTAGGTAGGGAACAGCAATATGATATCATATTATATCATGTCATCGTATGACAGCACATGAAATTATAAGATGCTGTCAGTCTGATGAGGCTTAAGTTACCATTTATATACAATATCATATGATGCAATTTGCATGATATCATATGATAACATACTTGCTTTTTGGGAACATCATATGATATGCCGGTCCCTAGGTATATTGCCCTTAGCCTGCCACATAAGCTGTTGATTTGAACCGACTGGAAAAGTCCCTCCCAGCTCGTCACTACGTGTCTCTATTAGTCGCTTCGAGTTACTCCTGAGTTTGGAGTTTAATAAAAGGTGGGCTGGTCCTTAGGTATATTGCCATTAGCCTGCCACATAGGCTTTTGATTTGAACTGAGTCGATATCCTTCTCAGCTCGTCACTACATGCCTGCCAGTCGCTTCAAGCTACTCCTGGTTTTGGAGTTTAATAAAAGGTAGGCTGGTCCAGGCTCGGGCTGGTCCTTAGGTTTATTGCCATTAGCCTGCTACATAGGATGTTGATCTGAACCAAATAGGCAAGTCCCTCTGGGCCCATCACTACGTGTCTCTATCAGTCGCTTCGAGCTACTCCTGAGTTTAATAAAAGGTAGGCTGGTCGAAATGGTATATTGCCATTAGCCTGCCACGTAGGATATTGATCTGACCCAAGTAGGCAAGTCCCTCTGGGCCCATCACTACGTGTTTCTACCAGTCGCTTCGAGCTACTCCTGAGTTTGGAGTTCAAGTCAAGTTTTTTTTACTGCAAGGATTTTCACCCCAGGATTGAAGTGGGCCCCCGTAGGGGTAGCCAATCAGGCTAAAGAGACTCAGCAAAACAGGAAATGTTGGGCAAGTATCCTGTAGCCTGCCCCGTAGGCTCCAAGGGATTCAAGATTGTGAACTGATCTGGGCCAGCACGTTTGAAGTGATCTGAGGCAGCACTTTTGAACTGATCTGAACCAGTACGTTTGAACTGATCTGAGGCAGCACTTTTGAACTGATATGAGGGGCAGCACTTTTGAACTGATCTGAGGCAGCACAATTTGGTCCTTCACAATCACTCCCAGTATTGGCTTGGGCTGCGTGGTAACGGGTGTGCGGATCTCTGGATGAGGGCGATAAGATCCATTGGCGTCAGCGCCTGCAACAACTTTGGCGTCAGCACTGGCAACAACGTTGGCGTCAGCACCAGCAACAAATTTGGCGTCAGCACCAGCAGCACCTTTGGCATCAACACCAGCAGCATCTTTGGCGTCAGCACCAGCAGAGCCCCCAACCTTGTTGGGCTTCGATATACGCCTAGCAGCAGTCATCTGATTCAATTGTTGACACACAGATGACCAACGATACTGGCCCTGGCAACTTGCCACACTCATCCCCAAAACTCCCTTCAAGTTGCTAGGATCAGGCTTCTGTGGGTTGGGAGACCTTGAGGGGGGAGACCTTGGGGGGGGAGATCTTGGAAGGGGAGATCTTGAGGGGGAAGACCTGAAGGAGTGGCCACTGCTGCCGCTGGCCTTCCTCTTTTCTTCCCGGTTAGCCATCTCTCGGGCAGCGTTGAGGGTCATGATTCGGTGCCAAGTGCCTCGGTACTGAGAGCTTCTGGTGGAAGAGGCGGTTACAGAACAGCCTTCCAGCCTTCCATGGGAAGGGAGCCTACTTCGATCCGATCTGTTTGAGGACGAGAGTTCCAGCAGGCTATCCAAGGGATCAACGTGGTTGGAGTTTTGAGTGGAGGAGAGCCTGGACCTGCCTAGAGCATGCCGCCTGACATCGGGATCTCCTGAGAAGGGTTTGGGGGCTATCGGTTAGGGGCTTGGGGGAATGGTTGTGGTAAAGATATGCATGGTTCAGTTTATCAGTGATTTGTTCGTGTTAGCCCTTCCTGATGTCATGGTTTGGCAAGTCCCTTTAGCATATTTGGCTATCCCTGGACTGTAACAACATTCACATGGTTGTGTGTCAGATGTTCCGGCTTAGTTTAGGTCAGTTTGATCATGGCGAAGGAAGAAAAGTGAGGCCGGAGCCCCCAGGCTTACCCATTTGTCCGTCTGTGTGTACGACCGACCGACCAACCGTTTGACCGAGACGAAGCCTGGCACGTCAGCCAATGGTCTTGTAACTCACTCGCTTCTGTTGCCACCTGTAGCACGTTGCAAACACTCTCCGCCATTTTTTTGCGTAGCATGCGTCTGTGCATAGAACTTGTTATTACCCCGCCTCCCCCCCAAGGGTGGCCCCGGGGCCCTCAGCTGTACCCCTGGGGGTGGCCCCTTGCGTCCGCCACTTCTTATATAAAAAAGGTAATGATAACGCCTGGTGGGGCGTGGTGTTAAGGGAGCCCGTAGTACGCGGTTGGGGAGTGGTCTCCTACCTCAACTGGTCAAGCTACCATCGCGGTAGACGACGACCTGCAACGCCAAGAGCGACCGAAGGGGGAGTCGAACCCTCGACTCTTCATTCTTTAGCAATCTGGTCTACCACTAGACCATTGTAAATCACTGAAAGAGGGTACTTCTTATATAGTTATATGGGAGTTATATTGTATGGGAGTTATATGGGAGTTATATGGGAGGAATTGGAGTATGGATATACTTTCTTTATTCAATTAAACAACAATTTGTTTTTTGTCAAGTTTTATTTGTTTATCAAAAACAGCAAAGGATGCTCAGAACTTCCCTTACCTAGGTACTGCATCTCTGTTGATCCCCAACTGTCCACTGTCATGAACACACTTGGAGGAGGGGTGAAATCACTGTACGGGGTGAAATCCGTCTCATCGATGTTGGGTCCCAAGATTAGTAATGTTTGGCCTGGGCTAGAGTTGCGGATGGGAGGGCGTGGAGGGGGGAAGGTGGAAGAAAGGCGAGGATGAAAAGTGCGAGGTCCGGGAGGAGAAGACATGGAAGACCGATCATATTCGCAAGAGCGCCGTACTGGAGGGTGGCTCAGTCGGCAGGCAGAGGTGGGAGGTGCCGCTGGGGCGCTTGTCCTTTCGTGGGTGTTGGCAGGGGAAGGGACGGCAAAGGGGGGGAGCTGGGGGGAAGCTAAGGAAGACGCAGATGTCCTCTCATGCGATCTCGGTTTGGCAGTACGGGGGGGAGAGTGAGGGAGCAGACAGGATGAAGCAAGATCTCCAGAGCAGGGCATACAATCATGATCTAGGATGTCTAGGGTCACCAGAAGTGCGCATGGGAATTCGTTCAAGCTGTTTTCAATCGGCAGCATTTTTGGTAGGCAGGTGGAGGTGGATCCAGTGAGTTGGCGGCTTTAGATGATCTCGCAAGGGGGATACAAGCGCAACCAACTGGCCCTCTCAGGGGTACAGAGCATGGCTCCTGCAAAATCTGAAGACACATTCTCCACTTCTGATGTGGACTCCCTAAAGGCTGATGCGACGCTCGCTGCTACAACCGCTGCTGCAAAATCCAAAGAATCCCTAACGGCTGGTGTGGCATCCTTAGCATAGCCAGGTGCACAGTGGTGTGGGGAGCTGGCTTTGAACGGCTGCTCATGGGAGTTGTTTATAGAAAAATTAAAGGAAAAGCGGGACTGCTCAGAAGCTGGCAGAAAAATGTGATCATTCAAGCTGCCAATCACACCTGCAATATTAATTCCCGACTCAACCTCAACCAAATCTTCTGATGAGCACGTGCCGAGCGCTAAGTTGTCAACCATGTTGTCAGAGTTGTCTGAGGTGTCTGAGTTGTCTGAGTTGTCTGATTGGGCAACCGATGAACGGGGTGAGGGAGTCGATTGTTGGGAGATGTATACCCCTTAGTGTTAGCTCACGAGAGTGACAACAAGGAGCGACAGGAGACTTGGAGCCGGACGGAGACGGAGACGGGAGATGACTGGCCGTTGATCAGGGGAAGAGTAGCACAGTTGGACGGTGTTGGGAGTCACCTTCGTCCTGAAAGCAGGGCAGGTCCTGATGGGAGATGAAGGCAGGAGGAGGTACGGGGTAAGGAATAGGGCAGAGAGTGGGTGAGGGTGAGGGTGAGGGGGGGAGGGGGAGGAAGAGGAGGAAGGGGAGGAAGGAGAGAAAAGGAGGGGGAGGAAGGGAGGGGTGGGTAAGTCGGCAGGGGTAATGTCCGTATACCGCCCCGGTGTACATATCTTAGGGTTGGCTCATAATTGTATGACAGCCCGATGCAGGGGCTCTTCAGCTAGGGTGTGGTCAAGAGCACTTGAGACAGCATTGATGTGAGGGGGGTGCATATTAGTGGGATAGCGAAGGATGCTGGATGCCCAGCCTCCAAAAAATATCCAGGAGCATCTTCTGAGGCGACCTGAAAACAAGTCACCACATGCACAGTTGGGCCATAACCGGCAGTAACAACCCCAAACAAGACGTTACGAAGCGTATTGCGACAGCCATGAGTAAGACATCCGCGCGCCAGATGGTTCTGTGCAAGCGTGTGTGAAGAGGCCATACTGGGCGAGCGCTCCCATCCCGTCCCCTGCAATGGAAATGCGTTCTGGATGGTCGCCCCCAACCGAACATCAAGTACTACAACCGACAAAACCCATTATGGGAATTCACATTTAGAGGCCATACTGGGCGAGCGTTATAGCAATTCAGGGGATGATTTGGGAAGCACACTTTGTACTTCGGACTTGGTTCTCAGAATCTCAGGTCAATTATCGAGAATTCTCGCGAGAATTCTCAGATTTCCAGGCCAAATTCTCGATTTCATGTACGAAGTCCGGGTTCTTCAGAAACCTTGAACCCAAATCATCCGCTGAATTGCTATAACGAACCCTTGGGATTGGGATGCTCTTGGGATTGCCCAAGAGAGAGTCTCGATGGCATTTTCAGTCTTGGTCTCAAGCTACCGATCAGGGGCTTTCAGCTGGGACAACTGATATACTAGCTGGTATTGGACTTGGTAACATTCATGACCACATGTCGCGGTTCGATTAGCTTATGCGTAGCTTGGTCACCAAAGTTGCAGAATACAGCACCATCAAATGTTCACCCAGTCCACTCACCGGGTCGGAGTGCGCCTAGCACGCTGCACAGTGCCTAGCGAGTCGCTTCTCGTCTCGTCGATGGACGATGGGAAGGGTCCTTGAGGGCTCAACACCAGTCCAAGGGTACGCGCGCTCCGCTTGGTAGCCTAGCGGAAGACTTGGCTGCTTTTCATTCGCGCCCCTACTGACAGCGGTTGGGTCATTGAGCGGAAGATATTTGATTTAGTATACTTTGATTAGAATGCTTCGACTGTTGCTCGTATCGAGGAGGTGAAGCCTGCATCAGTTGCGTTACGATCTATGGCAGCCCAAAGCTGAAGGGATCAGCGCAATAAATAGTCGGCGCGGACGCTCAGAACTAATAAAACTGTGTAGCAGCACTGTGGCAGCATGTTTCTAGTATTTATAGCACGATAATAACAGTTAGCAGTTGGAAGTTCAGGGTTCGGAAGGGTAGTTGAGGGTACATGCCCAGGATCGAGAGATAAGCTGCGCTGAAAATATCTCGAGTAAATATCTCGAGGACGGCATGGAGTTTACCTTGATAAGAATGCTTCGACTGTTGCTCTTCTGAAGAAGGTGAAGCCTGAATCAATTGCTTTACGATCTATGACAGTTCAAATTCGAAGGGATCAGCGCACGGACGCTCTGAACTAATAAAACTGTGTAGCGGCACTGTAGCAGCACGTTTCTAGTATTTATGGTACGATCATACCAGTTAGCAGTTGGAAGTTCAGGGTTCGGAAGGGTTGTTGGGGTATGTGCCCGACATCGAGAGATAAGTGGCGCTGGAAATATCTCGAGTAAATATCTCGAGGACGGCTTGGAGTGAAGCGGTGTCTGGAGTGGTTATCGGTTAGTGAAGCGGAGGCTCAATTGTTTGCGTTATGCATTACCATACAGGTGAACAAATTCTATGCAGCGTCGCCTGCGACGCTAAAAAATGGCGGAGAGTGATCGCGACGGAGCGACAGGTGGCAACCAGAGAGGGTCTCTGGTGGCAACGGAAGCGAGTTAGTTGCGAGACCGTTGGCTGACGTGTCAGGCATCATCACGGTCAGACGTGTGCGGATGGTCGGATGGATGGATGGATGGATGGTCGCTCGGTCGGTCGGACGGACAAATGGGTAAATCCCTCTGGGGTAAATAGTCCTCCTGTCAAGTAACGGCTGGGAACGATTCGGCTGGGAGGGGTGTACAGCCTGAAATGAGTGAAGCTGACGCTGGCAGCTCGGAGCCGGCCGAGCAGCGAATCCAGGAAATCTTGCTGGGCATCCCCGCCGCAGGCGCAGGCGCCACATGGAGCTGGGAATGGGAATAGAAACTCGCAACCTTCTCGCAACCTCGGAACTTCAAATCTCTGCCCCCAATCATGCGCAATTCTTTCTCACCAGCGACCTTGCCTCTCCTACCTCCCTTCCCGGTATCAGCATGTATAGCGGTGCTCTCACGCGTTTTATGACTTGGTGACTACTTATGTACTCCCTTAGAACTATCGGCTCTCCTGAGCCAGCTTCCCGTGGGACTGAGTCATCTTGAGATGACTCAGTGGCAGCTTCCTGTCACCTACGTCTCCGGTCTGATCTGTACCCTGTTAGGTTCCTGTCTACCGCCTCCTTTCACCACAGGTGCCCCTTTATGGGTCTCCTGTGTCTGTAACGTTATCCTTGTCTCCGTGTATAGATTGGTGCGTCTGTTCCGCTGCTTTAATCTACTGTCCACTCTACCGGAGTGATTTCAAGCTGATAGGTTACTGGGCTCCTCATCACTACCACTGCTTTGATAATGCAACTTCCGCGAGGGCCTCCTGCCGGCTTTGTGAAACTTACCAAACTTAATGGTGTTTCATGGGCTCGTGGGATCCGCAGTGTCATTGTGAGCAATGGATGCGACCGAATCCTCCCAACGGGGGTGAAGGTTCCTCTAGATTGGCTAGACGACTGCGCGCCAGCGGCCTCTGCTGCCGGAGAAGAGGGTCCTTCCGCCATCAAGGAAGTAACCCCCCCGATCAATCCTCCAACTTTACGGTTCCTTCTCTCAATGTTCGACGCCTGTCCTCTGATGTTGAGGATGTCCTGATGAAGCTGTGTTGTGTACAGACACAGATCATCCGTTGTGCATCAGACCCGCAGCCTCATTGCGTCCCCTTCAATTATGATGAAGACTACTCTACTACTACTGATGATGAGGAGGACTTGAAGAGTGCTACGAGTGCTGACTCCGGTGGCGTGTCCCCATCTGCTGTTGCCACTCGTGTCTTTGAGACTTCCGCTGTTTCACCGGTGTATGAGCTTGCTGATCAGCAGATGCCTAATCGAGAGCTTTCGCCTGTGTATCAGCCTCAGCCTTCGTCGGCGCCTCCCTTTGAGCCTGTTCCCCCGGCTTACCCGGAGGTGGCTAAGCCCACTTTCTTGAAGGGCTTTGCTTCTTTTTCCTCTGCATCTGCCCCCATGGAGCGTGGCCTCCCTGGCTACCACACTCGCTCTCGCGAGGCTGCTGTTTCCTCTGCACGCACCTCTGCTGCTGGTGCCTCCCTGGAACCCCCTCCGCCTCCGCCGGTGGAGCTGCCTCCTGCCCCTGGCCCTCCTCCTATGCTATATACGCGGTCATGCGAATCTTGGGAGCATCTGCTCACTGGCGGATCTCCTCCGACTTTGAACCTTCGGGACTACCGCCTGATCAACCAGGATCGACGGGATGGTGAGTCCTTGAACCGCTCTTTGTACGGTCGGATGGATATGCAGGCTACAATGGCAAATGTTAGTGTGAAGCTGAGGCATCGCCGAGTGATGGCTTTCTCTGAGCTTGGTACCAGGTGTCGTTCTTTTCTTGGTCCAGTCACTTCTGGGATTCTGTATCCCCCAGATCATGGTGTTTCCTTTGGTGGTACGAGGCGTAGTGATCACGAGAAGCTTGGTTATCAGTTTGTGCGAGTGCCTGTCCCTCGGTGTCCTGTTAGCCCAGATTTCGAGCTGCTTATGAGTGTTGCGAGGTCCATTCCTGTGATTAGGAACATAGACGACCAGCGCGCTCTTGACGCTGGTCTTGCTGCGGAGTATTTCATGGACATTCGTAGGTCCTTGGCTCCTGTCCCTTCTGCGATTGGAGCTGGGTCTAATACCCTCATTCATGGTGAGTCTCGGTTTGATCCTGCACTGTTGGGGTTCAGTGCACTGCCTCTCGAACGTCAGGATTTCATGTGTTTAACTATGATGCTCGCGAACATGGAGGATGATATGGTCAAGGTATACCAGAACTTTGCCACCCCTCGGGATATCCTTTTGGATATCCGGAAGACGCAGTCTGATGCCCTTGCCTCTAGAGTCCCTCTCATGCGTATCGAACTTCATAATGCGCACATGGGCCCTTCTGACCGTGTCGATGATTTCTTTCGCATGGTTCGCAGTCTGCGCACTGACCTCCGCAGTGCTGGACATCCTGTCACTCAGCGCCACGCCATGGAAACCATTGTGAATGGGATCCGTTTGATCCGATTTGAATCGCTGCGGATCCAGTACGGTATGATGTTGGCTAACAGACAGACTGTAGATTACTGGTCTTGTCTGGAGGCATATCGGTCTCTCGACATTTTGAACATTGCTCTCCCCAGGTCCGACTCCAGGCATCCTGGTTGGTCCCGGGACGCTCCCCAGGTTCCTGCCAATGCTGCGTTTCAGCGTGGGCAGGGATCTGGTTCTCAGGGTTCCGGTTCCAACAAGCGGCGTCTGGATTGCACTTGGGGCCCATGCCTCAGCAAGACGACCCACTCGGAGGATCGCTGTTTCACGAAGCATCCGCACCTGCGTAAGACCAAGCCTGGTGCACCGGTTACCAATCCGGTGCCCATGGCCTTGGCCCTTCCAGGTGTGCTTACTCCGCGGCAGCTGGCCTCCTTGCAGGCTCAGATTGATGGGTATGCTTTGGACAAGAAATAGGAGGTACGCTCTGTCCTTTTCTCTTGCACTGCGAAATTTTCAAATGTCTGCAGCCCGAGCCTGTCTGAGGGTGTCTGGCATGTTGATTCTGGAGCTGGGATGTCAATCACAGGTGATATGTCTTTGTTCACTGTGTTTCATGCTTCTGAGACTGGGCCAGCAGTTAAATTTCGTGATGGTGTGGTTCAACGGTCTGTGGGTCAGGGTTCTATTGTGTTATGTAGTGATTGGTTACCAACACCAATCACTTTAACCAATGTTCTCTACATCCCACACTGTCCGGTGAACCTCATGTCAGTAAATGCTGTTGCCCATGCTCACAACTGCAATATTTCTTTTGATAGTCTTAGTTGTACTGCCACACAGGGCTCTTCTGTTCTGTGGTCTTTCCCTGAATCCAGTGATGGTGTGACAAGTTTGCATGTAGGCCTTGTCACACCCCTCGTGGCTGTTTGTATGGTGCTGAAAATTATCCAGCTTTTGCTCTTGATGTTGATGAGGATGGTGGAGTTGTGATCCCTACCACTCCTGAATGGTTGTGGCATAGGCGGCTGGGTCACCCTGGCTATGATGCCATGCACAACCTTGTAAGGAAGGGTTTGGTTCAGAACTTACCCCTCACTCTCCAACAGGTGCAAAGACTGTCTAAGATCCCATGTGATGCTTGTCAGAAGGCAAAGGGAAAACGTCTCCCTTTTCCTAAAGAAAGCAAAACTAGGATCCGTGCCCCATTACAACGCCTTCACTTGGACATCATGGGGCCATTTAATATTAGGGGCTTGCGTGGGGAGTTTTATGTTCTGTGTCTCACTGACCAATACTCTGGCTATGCCGAGGTCTTGTGCTTGAGAACCAGGGATGAAGCTCCCTTAGCAGTTCAAACTACCATCCTCAGATGGATGACTCAGCTGCATGGATTTGTTTTCAAGTGTCTTAGGTCTGACAGGGCTAAGGAATTTATAGTGAAGTGGTTCGAGGATTGGTTAGAATCGGTTGGTGCTGTGCATGAATTGTCTATGGCTTACACTGCTCAGCAGAATGCGACTGTGGAACGGTACAATGGGGTCCTTCAGAACGTAGCTAGGAGCATTCACTTGGAGTCTAAGCTCACTAAGTCCTTCTGGCCCTATGCCTTCCTCGCCGCGTGTTACCTACGCAACCGGCTGCCTAATCAGGGTGACAAGACTCCTTATGAGTTGTTCTTTGGGGTTCTACCTGATGTATCGTTATTGCGCGTGTTCGGGTGCCCATGCTATGTTACCTTAGTGAATGGGAAGAAGCGCAATAAGCTTGACGAAAGGGCGTTATCTGGTTGACTGGTTGGGTATTCTTTGGTGAGTAAGGGTTATTTTGTTTGGGATCCGAAGTTGCGCCAGGTGGTAGAGAGTCGTGATGTGCTCTTCTATGAACAGTTTAGCTATAACTGTATCCCTGGGCTCTTTCCCTATGATGGATCTCAGTATTTTTCTCGCACCCCTGCCGCTATCATCGGTAAAGGGCTTGATACTACTGACAATGTCCTGGGCCCTTTACCAACCCCGATTGTTGACCGCTTTACTGGTCATGGGATGACGATGCGTCCCAGGCCAGGTAATGATGGTGCTGTATCGCGTGCGGCGGCATTGGGCCAGGGGGAGTCTGATGTTCCTTCAAGCTCTAATTTATTCGAATCTCAGGGGGTCGCCGGGCCTTCCTCTGCGCCACGTTTCGTCGGTGAAGTCGTAGGATTAGGACAGCCTCAGGTCATAGTGGAACCTAGTACAGGTCCACTGCCCACTAGTCGCCACCCCCCGTCCACCTATTCGGATAGCTCGCGGGAGTTGTTGATCACTTCACCCCCTGCTATACCTGGTGGTTTATACCGGACCAGGCATTGCGACGATGTGGCCGTCACAGATGATGTGAGTGATGACCTCGAACACTGGTCCGGGTCAGATACTGCGTATGGCTGGGGTGTTCCAGTGTACCCAGGCTTCGACGATTTAGAGGCAAAGGAGGCCGGCCTTGTTCAACCACGCATGAGTGCTGCGCTGGGGGCTTAATTACCGGTTACTGCTGATACTGCTGATATCCCCGCTGCCCATGTACAAGTACACTGCTTGTACGTGGGGGCTTTTATTTCTACCTCTACTGAACTCTCTTATAAAGCTGCAATGTTACCTACCAACCCTGACAGAGATCTCTGGCTGCAGGCTATGAAGGATGAGATGGCCTCCCTCCATGCTCATGGCACTTGGGTCCTCACTCCACAGCCTCCTAGGCAGAGGATTCTATCTGGCAGATGGTTATTTGTCAAGAAACATGGGGCTGATGGTTCTTTGCGTTTTAAAGCTCGTTTTGTAGTTCGTGGTTTTCTGCAACGTCCTGGGCTGGACTACCATGATGTATATGCCCCCGTCTCCTCTAAAGCAGGTCTTCGTGTGCTCCTTGCTGCCATCACTCATGGAAAAATGTTTGTGAGGCAGCTGGACATCAAGACTGCATTCTTGAATGCCAAGCTGGAACCTGGTCTGGACCTGTTCTGTTACCAGCCTGAGGGCTTTCATGAACTTGGTCCTGACAATGTTCCCCTTGTGTGCAAGCTGATTAAATCTCTTTATGGTTTGAAGCAGGCACCCAGGGCTTGGAGCAAAGATGTAAAGCAGGTTTTGGTTGCCCACGGTTTTTACCATGTGCAAAGCTGAACCTGCTCTGTATTTCAGGAGGGATTCTACTGGTGGGTGGAGCTATGTCCTGACCTATGTGGATGACTTTATCTGTGCTTTTAGTGAGCTGCATAGGTATGCCTTGCTGATCAAGGCTATGGAAGCAGCTGGGTGGGAAGTCAAGGAAATGGGTGTACCTGTCCAGTTCCTTTCATTGGACATGACTTGTACACTTGATTCTGACGGCAGGTGTGTTAAGATCGACCTCTCCCAGCACTCCTACATTGTTGAGCTGGTGGAGCAGTTTGGTCTCACTGCTGCTACCAAGCCCAAGTTTTCAGTTCCCATGTCCGAGTGCACTGTCACTGATCCTCCTGGAGAACCTCTGGCCTCTAATAGCCAGTACCTCTCTCTTGTGGGGGCTTTGCTGTACCTGGCTACATGCACAAGGCCTGATATTTCTTTTGCTGTTAGCTACCTGTCCAGGTTTTCTGCTCAACCCACTGCCCCCCTGTGGGCTGCAGCCAAGCGCTTGCTTTTGTATTTGAGAGAACATTCCCATCTGGGCCTCACTTACACTCACAGCCCTGGTTTCTCTTTTACTGTCTTTAGTGACTCATCCTTTGCTGATGATGGGTCTGACAGGAGATCTCAGACTGGCTATGCTGTACTTGCTGGAGGCTGCCTTGTGAACTGGATGAGCAAAAGGCAACCCACTGTTGCTGTTAGCTCCAGTGAGGCTGAGTATCAGGCCCTGTCTCAGACTGCCAGGGAGGTGCAATGGTTGAAAAAGTTGAGAATTGATCTAGGGCTGCCTTGTGACCTGGTCACCATTCAGGGTGACAACTTGGGGTCCTTGAGCTGGGCCAATGACTGTCAGCTGCTCCCTCGCAACAAGCACATTGATGTCATCCATCACTATATCCAGGAGCTGGTGGAGGATGGCCAGGTGGATGTTGCCTATGTTAACACTAAGGACAACTGTGCTGACCCCTTCACCAAGCCCCTTGATCCTATGGTGTTCTGGCGTTTCATTCGCATGTTTGGAATGACTGCTTCTCCTTAAACCAATTTTTTTGGTTACATGTATTCTAGAATTTTGGTTACATGTATTCTGGAATTTTTGGTTACATTTTAGGGTTTCTTTGGTTACATTTAGAGTTTCTTTAAGTTATCATTGATTGGCATTAGGTTCCTATTCCCGGATCGGGTTTTCTATACCGTTGTTACCCGACTTTGATATTTAGTTGTCCTCTTATATCCACTTGGCAAATTTTTGTTCTTTGCCTTGCTTCATACCTTCCCTTACACCCTTCGGGTTTCATTTGAAGTTTCTCTCGATTTTTTTTTCCCGGAGTTCTTTGATTTTTTTTTTTTTTTAATTTGTTACATATAGTTCTATGTCACCAGTGCCATAGGTGGAGTAGTACTATTGTATGTCACCTGTGTCATAGGTGGAGTATCAGCATGTATAGCGGTGCTCTCACGCGTTTTATGACTTGGTGACTACTTATGTACTCCCTTAGAACTATCGGCTCTCCTGAGCCAGCTTCCCGTGGGACTGAGTCATCTTGAGATGACTCAGTGGCAGCTTCCTGTCACCTACGTCTCCGGTCTGATCTGTACCCTGTTAGGTTCCTGTCTACCGCCTCCTTTCACCACAGGTGCCCCTTTATGGGTCTCCTGTGTCTGTAACGTTATCCTTGTCTCCGTGTATAGATTGGTGCGTCTGTTCCGCTGCTTTAATCTACTGTCCACTCTACCGGAGTGATTTCAAGCTGATACCCTGTCCCCCACCCAGACTCTCGCATGGAGAGCCAGGGGCATTCGAATTCTCAAAATACAAGGTTGCGAGCAAACCTTGAGGGCTATCAAAATCAAAATACAAGATCGCGGGAGGTCTTTGAACAGATGGGCTGCAGAACTCTTTATTCGCGCCTTCACAGGTATCAGCTATTAAGCACTTCTAAGAGTGGACAGAGATGTATGCAGCGGAGACAGACGCGCCAATCTATACACAGAGACGAGAATAACGTTACAAGCAAGGACGTACACTAAAGGACACCAGCGGTGGGCGAAGTGGATGCCTGTAACCTGAATAGACCCTAAGCCCGGATCTTGTCACCCTGACACCGTTTAACACAGGAGATGTCAGGGAGAGACCGATAAGACACAGAGAGACAGGCAGTCAATAGGAAGCTGACACTGAGTCACTAAAGGATGACTCAGTTCTACGGGAAGCTATCACTATGGGAAGCTATCAGGGCCGATAGTTCTAAGGGAGTACATAAGTAGTCACCAAGTCATAAAACGCTTGAGAGCACCGCAATTCATGCTGACACTCCACCTATGACACAGGTGACGTACAATACTACTACTCCACCTATGGCACTGGGGACATAGAACTATATGTAACAGATTAAAAAAAAATTAAAGAACTCCGAAAAAACGAGAGAACTTCAAATGTAACCCAAAGGGTGTAAATGAAGGAATGGACCAAGGCAAAATACCAAAGAGTGCCAAGGGAGAAAAGAGGATAACCGAATATCAATGACGGGTAACAACGGTATAGAAAACCCGATCCGGGAATAGGAACCTAATGCCATACAATGATAACCAAAAAATAAGAAACGTATGTAACCAAAAAACTAAAAAATGACCCTAAGAAGTAGCGGTCATTCCAAGCATACGGACAAACCGCCAGAACACAGCAGGATCAAGGGGCTTGGTGAAGGGGTCAGCACAGTTATCCACAGTGTTAACATAGGCAACAGCCAGTTGGCCATCCTCCACCAGCTCCTTGATGTAGTGATGAATAACATCAATGTGCTTGCTGCGAGGCAGAAGCTGCCAGTCAGTGGCCCAACTCAGGGAACCTAAGTTGTCACCCTGAATTGTAACCAAAGCACAAGGCAGACCCAGATCCACCCTCAATTTCTTCAACCATTGGACCTCCCTGGCAGCCTGGGACAGGGCCTGATACTCAGCCTCACTAGAGCTAATAGCAACAGTAGGCTGTCGCTTGCTCATCCAGTTAACAATGCACCCACCAGCTAGAACTGCAAAGCCAGTCTGAGATCTCCTGTCAGACCCATCATCAGCATAAGATGAGTCACTAAAGACAGTAAAAGTGAAATCAGGGCTGTGGGTGTAAGTGAGACCCAGGTGAGAATGTGTTCTCAAATACAAGAGTAACCGTTTGGCAGCCCCCCAGAGAGGGACTGTAGGGTGAGCAGAGAACCTGGATAAATAGCTAACAGCAAAGGAAATATCAGGCCTGGTGCAAGTGGCCAGGTATAGCAAAGCACCTACAAGAGAGAGGTACTGGCTATTAGACGGCAGGGGCTCTCCAGGGGCGTCAGAAACAGTGGATTTGGCCATGGGAGCAGCAAACTTGGGTGGGGCAGCAGCAGTAAGACCAAACTGCTCCACCAGATCAACAATGTAGGTGAGCTGAGAGAGATTGATCTGAACACACCTGCCTTCAGAGTCAAGGGTAACATCCATGTCCAAAGAGAGGAACTGAATTGGAACACCCATCTCTTTGACCTCCCAGCCAGCTGCTTCCATTGCCTGGATCAGCAACACATACCTATCCAGCTCACTAAAAGCACAGATAAAGTCATCAACATAGGTCAGGACATAGCTCCACCCACCATCAGAATCCTTCCTAAAGTACAGAGCAGGTTCTGCCTTGCACATAGTAAAGCCATGAGCAACCAGAACCCGCTTGACATCCCTACTCCAAGCTCTGGGTGCCTGCTTCAATCCATAAAGGGACTTGATCAGTTTGCAGACAAGTGGAACACCGTTAGGACCAAGGTGCCTAAAGCCCTCAGGCTGGTGGCAGTACAGTCCAGACCAGGCTCCAGCTTGGCATTTAGGAATGCAGTCTTGATGTCTAGCTGCCGAACAAACATCTTCCTATGAGTGATGGCAGCCAGGAGCACCCTAAGACCTGCTTTGGAGGAGACAGGGGCATATACATCATGAAAATCCAGCCCAGGACGCTGCAGAAAACCACGGACCACAAAACGTGCCTTGAAGCGTATAGTACCATCAACACCAATCTTCTTCACAAATAACCACCTGCCAGACAGGATCTTCTGCTTACGAGGCTGTGGAGTGAGAACCCATGTACCATGGGCATGAAGGGAAGCCATCTCATCCTTCATGGCTATCAGCTTGAAATCACTCCGGTAGAGTGGACAGTAGATTAAAGCAGCGGAACAGACGCACCAATCTATACACGGAGACAAGGATAACGTTACAGACACAGGAGACCCATAAAGGGGCACCTGTGGTGAAAGGAGGCGGTAGACAGGAACCTAACAGGGTACAGATCAGACCGGAGACGTAGGTGACAGGAAGCTGCCACTGAGTCATCTCAAGATGACTCAGTCCCACGGGAAGCTGGCTCAGGAGAGCCGATAGTTCTAAGGGAGTACATAAGTAGTCACCAAGTCATAAAACGCGTGAGAGCACCGCTATACATGCTGATACTCCACCTATGACACAGGTGACATACAATAGTACTACTCCACCTATGGCACTGGTGACATAGAACTATATGTAACAAATTAAAAAAAAAAAAAATCAAAGAACTCCGAAAAATAAAAATCGAGAGAAACTTCAAATGAAACCCGAAGGGTGTAAGGGAAGGTATGAAGCAAGGCAAAGAACCAAAATTTGCCAAGTGGATATAAGAGGACAACTAAATATCAAAGTCGGGTAACAACGGTATAGAAAACCCGATCCGGGAATAGGAACCTAATGCCAATCAATGATAACTTAAAGAAACTCTAAATGTAACCAAAAATTCCAGAATACATGTAACCAAAATTCTAGAATACATGTAACCAAAAAATTGGTTTAAGGAGAAGCAGTCATTCCAAACATGCGAATGAAACGCCAGAACACCATAGGATCAAGGGGCTTGGTGAAGGGGTCAGCACAGTTGTCCTTAGTGTTAACATAGGCAACATCCACCTGGCCATCCTCCACCAGCTCCTGGATATAGTGATGGATGACATCAATGTGCTTGTTGCGAGGGAGCAGCTGACAGTCATTGGCCCAGCTCAAGGACCCCAAGTTGTCACCCTGAATGGTGACCAGGTCACAAGGCAGCCCTAGATCAATTCTCAACTTTTTCAACCATTGCACCTCCCTGGCAGTCTGAGACAGGGCCTGATACTCAGCCTCACTGGAGCTAACAGCAACAGTGGGTTGCCTTTTGCTCATCCAATTCACAAGGCAGCCTCCAGCAAGCACAGCATAGCCAGTCTGAGATCTCCTGTCAGACCCATCATCAGCAAAGGATGAGTCACTAAAGACAGTAAAAGAGAAACCAGGGCTGTGAGTGTAAGTGAGGCCCAGATGGGAATGTTCTCTCAAATACAAAAGCAAGCGCTTGGCTGCAGCCCACAGGGGGGCAGTGGGTTGAGCAGAAAACCTGGACAGGTAGCTAACAGCAAAAGAAATATCAGGCCTTGTGCATGTAGCCAGGTACAGCAAAGCCCCCACAAGAGAGAGGTACTGGCTATTAGAGGCCAGAGGTTCTCCAGGAGGATCAGTGACAGTGCACTTGGACATGGGAACTGAAAACTTGGGCTTGGTAGCAGCAGTGAGACCAAACTGCTCCACCAGCTCAACAATGTAGGAGTGCTGGGAGAGGTCGATCTTAACACACCTGCCGTCAGAATCAAGTGTACAAGTCATGTCCAATGAAAGGAACTGGACAGGTACACCCATTTCCTTGACTTCCCACCCAGCTGCTTCCATAGCCTTGATCAGCAAGGCATACCTATGCAGCTCACTAAAAGCACAGATAAAGTCATCCACATAGGTCAGGACATAGCTCCACCCACCAGTAGAATCCCTCCTGAAATACAGAGCAGGTTCAGCTTTGCACATGGTAAAACCGTGGGCAACCAAAACCTGCTTTACATCTTTGCTCCAAGCCCTGGGTGCCTGCTTCAAACCATAAAGAGATTTAATTAGCTTGCACATAAGGGGAACATTGTCAGGACCAAGTTCATGAAAGCCCTCAGGCTGGTAGCAGAACAGGTCCAGACCAGGTTCCAGCTTGGCATTCAAGAATGCAGTCTTGATGTCCAGCTGCCTCACAAACATTTTTCTATGAGTGATGGCAGCAAGGAGCACACGAAGACCTGCTTTAGAGGAGACGGGGGCATATACATCATGGTAGTCCAGCCCAGGACGTTGCAGAAAAACCACGAACTACAAAACGAGCTTTAAAACGTAAAGAACCATCAGCCCCATGTTTCTTGACAAATAACCATCTGCCAGATAGAATCCTCTGCCTAGGAGGCTGTGGAGTGAGGACCCAAGTGCCATGAGCATGGAGGGAGGCCATCTCATCCCTCATAGCCTGCAGCCAGAGATCTCTGTCTGGGTTGGTAGGTAACATTGCAGCTTTATAAGAGAGTTCAGTAGAGGTAGAAATAAAAGCCCCCACGTACAAGCAGTGTACTTGTACATGGGCAGCGGGGATATCAGCAGTATCAGCAGTAACCGGTAATAAAGCCCCCAGCGCAGCACTCATGCGTGGTTGAACAAGGCCGGCCTCCTTTGCCTCTAAATCGTCGAAGCCTGGGTACACTGGAACACCCCAGCCATACGCAGTATCTGACCCGGACCAGTGTTCGAGGTCATCACTCACATCATCTGTAACGGCCACATCGTCGCAATGCCTGGTCCGGTATAAACCACCAGGTATAGCAGGGGGTGAAGTGATCAACAACTCCCGCGAGCTATCCGAATAGGTGGACGGGGGGTGGCGACTAGTGGGCAGTGGACCTGTACTAGGTTCCACTATGACCCGAGGCTGTCCTAATCCTACGACTTCACCGACGAAACGTGGCGCAGAGGAAGGCCCGGCGAACCCCCTGAGATTCGAATAAATTAGAGCTTGAAGGAACATCAGACTCCCCCTGGCCCATGCCGCCGCACGCGATACAGCACCATCATTACCTGGCCTGGGACGCATCGTCATCCCATGACCAGTAAAGCGGTCAACAATCGGGATTGGTAAAGGGCCCAGGACATTGTCAGTAGTATCAAGCCCTTTACCGATGATAGCGGCAGGGGTGCGAGAAAAATACTGAGATCCATCACAGGGAAAAAGCCCAGGGATACAGTTATAGCTAAACTGTTCATAGAAGAGCACATCACGACTCTCTACCACCTGGCGCAACTTCGGAACCCAAACAAAATAACCCTTACTCACCAGAGAATACCCAACCAGTCTACCAGATAACGCCCTTTCGTCAAGCTTATTGCGCTTCTTCCCATTCACTAAGGTAACATAGCATGGGCACCCGAACACGCGCAATAACGATACATCACACATTCATACATACACCCTCGCGGTGTCAAGTAGACTTTAACATGTAATGTAATGTAATGTAATGTAATCAGGTAGAACCCCAAAGAACAACTCATAAGGAGTCTTGTCACCCTGATTAGGCAGCCGGTTGCGTAGGTAACACGCGGCGAGGAAGGCATAGGGCCAGAAGGACTTAGTGAGCTTAGACTCCAAGTGAATGCTCCTAGCTACGTTCTGAAGGACCCCATTGTACCGTTCCACAGTCGCATTCTGCTGAGCAGTGTAAGCCATGGACAATTCATGCACAGCACCAACCGATTCTAACCAATCCTCGAACCACTTCACTATAAATTCCTTAGCCCTGTCAGACCTAAGACACTTGAAAACAAATCCATGCAGCTGAGTCATCCATCTGAGGATGGTAGTTTGAACTGCTAAGGGAGCTTCATCCCTGGTTCTCAAGCACAAGACCTCAGCATAGCCAGAGTATTGGTCAGTGAGACACAGAACATAAAACTCCCCACGCAAGCCCCTAATATTAAATGGCCCCATGATGTCCAAGTGAAGGCGTTGTAATGGGGCACGGATCCTAGTTTTGCTTTCTTTAGGAAAAGGGAGACGTTTTCCCTTTGCCTTCTGACAAGCATCACATGGGATCTTAGACAGTCTTTGCACCTGTTGGAGAGTGAGGGGTAAGTTCTGAACCAAACCCTTCCTTACAAGGTTGTGCATGGCATCATAGCCAGGGTGACCCAGCCGCCTATGCCACAACCATTCAGGAGTGGTAGGGATCACAACTCCACCATCCTCATCAACATCAAGAGCAAAAGCTGGATAATCTTCAGCACCATACAAACGGCCACGAGGGGTGTGACAAGGCCTACATGCAAACTTGTACACACCATCACTGGAGGCAGGGAAAGACCACAGAACAGAAGAGCCCTGTGTGGCAGTACAACTAAGACTATCAAAAGAAATATTGCAGTTGTGAGCATGGGCAACAGCATTTACTGACATGAGGTTCACCGGACAGTGTGGGATGTAGAGAACATTGGTTAAAGTGATTGGTGTTGGTAACCAATCACTACATAACACAATAGAACCCTGACCCACAGACCGTTGAACCACACCATCACGAAATTTAACTGCTGGCCCAGTCTCAGAAGCATGAAACACAGTGAACAAAGACATATCACCTGTGATTGACATCCCAGCTCCAGAATCAACATGCCAGACACCCTCAGACAGGCTCGGGCTGCAGACATTTGAAAATTTCGCAGTGCAAGAGAAAAGGACAGAGCGTACCTCCTATTTCTTGTCCAAAGCATACCCATCAATCTGAGCCTGCAAGGAGGCCAGCTGCCGCGGAGTAAGCACACCTGGAAGGGCCAAGGCCATGGGCACCGGATTGGTAACCGGTGCACCAGGCTTGGTCTTACGCAGGTGCGGATGCTTCGTGAAACAGCGATCCTCCGAGTGGGTCGTCTTGCTGAGGCATGGGCCCCAAGTGCAATCCAGACGTCGCTTGTTGGAACCAGAACCCTGAGAACCAGATCCCTGCCCACGCTGAAACGCAGCATTGGCAGGAAACTGGGGAGCGTCCCGGGACCAACCAGGATGCCTGGAGTCGGACCTGGGGAGAGCAATGTTCAAAATGTCGAGAGACCGATATGCCTCTAGACAAGACCAGTAATCTACAGTCTGTCTGTTAGCCAACATCATACCGTACTGGATCCGCAGCGATTCAAATCGGATCAAACGGATCCCATTCACAATGGTTTCCATGGCGTGGCGCTGAGTGACAGGATGTCCAGCACTGCGGAGGTCAGTGCGCAGACTGCGAACCATGCGAAAGAAATCATCGACACGGTCAGAAGGGCCCATGTGCGCATTATGAAGTTCGATACGCATGAGAGGGACTCTAGAGGCAAGGGCATCAGACTGCGTCTTCCGGATATCCAAAAGGATATCCCGAGGGGTGGCAAAGTCCTGGTATACCTTGACCATATCGTCCTCCATGTTCGCGAGCATCATAGTTAAACACATGAACTCCTGACGTTCGAGAGGCAGTGCACTGAAACCCAACAGTGCAGGATCAAACCGAGACTCACCATGAATGAGGGTATTAGACCCAGCTCCAATCGCAGAAGGGACAGGAGCCAAGGACCTACGAATGTCCATGAAATACTCCGCAGCAAGACCAGCGTCAAGAGCGCGCTGGTCGTCTATGTTCCTAATCACAGGAATGGACCTCGCAACACTCATAAGCAGCTCGAAATCTGGGCTAACAGGACACCGAGGGACAGGCACTCGCACAAACTGATAACCAAGCTTCTCGTGATCACTACGCCTCGTACCACCAAAGGAAACACCATGATCTGGGGGATACAGAATCCCAGAAGTGACTGGACCAAGAAAAGAACGACACCTGGTACCAAGCTCAGAGAAAGCCATCACTCGGCGATGCCTCAGCTTCACACTAACATTTGCCATTGTAGCCTGCATATCCATCCGACCGTACAAAGAGCGGTTCAAGGACTCACCATCCCGTCGATCCTGGTTGATCAGGCGGTAGTCCCGCAAGTTTAAAGTCGGAGGAGATCCACCAGTGAGCAGATGCTCCCAAGATTCGCATGACCGCGTATATAGCATAGGAGGAGGGCCAGGGGCAGGAGGCAGCTCCACCGGCGGAGGCGGAGGGGGTTCCAGGGAGGCACCAGCAGCAGAGGTGCGTGCAGAGGAAACAGCAGCCTCGCGAGAGCGAGTGTGGTAGCCAGGGAGGCCACGCTCCATGGGGGCAGATGCAGAGGAAAAAGAAGCAAAGCCCTTCAAGAAAGTGGGCTTAGCCACCTCCGGGTAAGCCGGGGGAACAGGCTCAAAGGGAGGCGCCGACGAAGGCTGAGGCTGATACACAGGCGAAAGCTCTCGATTAGGCATCTGCTGATCAGCAGGCTCATACACCGGCGAAACAGCGGAAGTCTCAAAGACACGAGT
The DNA here is from genome assembly GCA_013435795.1 of Chlamydomonas sp. ICE-L. Taxonomy (NCBI): domain Eukaryota; kingdom Viridiplantae; phylum Chlorophyta; class Chlorophyceae; order Chlamydomonadales; family Chlamydomonadaceae; genus Chlamydomonas; species Chlamydomonas sp. ICE-L. The sequence continues at coordinate 7,817,322 of JACBWV010000472.1, forward strand.
GGCAGCAGCAGATGGGGTCACGCCACCGAAGTCAGCACTCGTAGCACTCTTCAAGTCCTCCTCATCATCAGTAGTAGTAGAGTAGTCTTCATCATAATTGAAGGGGACGCAATGAGGCTGCGGGTCTGATGCACAACGGATGATCTGTGTCTGTACACAACACAGCTTCATCAGGACATCCTCAACATCAGAGGACAGGCGTCGAACATTGAGAGAAGGAACCGTAAAGTTGGAGGATTGATCGGGGGGGTTACTTCCTTGATGGCGGAAGGACCCTCCTCTCCGGCAGCAGAGGCCGCTGGCGCGCAGTCGTCTAGCCAATCTAGAGGAACCTTCACCCCCGTTGGGAGGATTCGGTCGCATCCATTGCTCACAATGACACTGCGGATCCCACGAGCCCATGAAACACCATTAAGTTTGGTAAGTTTCACAAAGCCGGCAGGAGGCCCTCGCGGAAGTTGCATTATCAAAGCAGTGGTAGTGATGAGGAGCCCAGTAACCTATCAGCTTGAAATCACTCCGGTAGAGTGGACAGTAGATTAAAGCAGCGGAACAGACGCACCAATCTATACACGGAGACAAGGATAACGTTACAGACACAGGAGACCCATAAAGGGGCACCTGTGGTGAAAGGAGGCGGTAGACAGGAACCTAACAGGGTACAGATCAGACCGGAGACGTAGGTGACAGGAAGCTGCCACTGAGTCATCTCAAGATGACTCAGTCCCACGGGAAGCTGGCTCAGGAGAGCCGATAGTTCTAAGGGAGTACATAAGTAGTCACCAAGTCATAAAACGCGTGAGAGCACCGCTATACATGCTGATAATGGCAAGAAGCCATTGATCCCTGTCAGGGTTGGTATGCAACATGGCAGCTTTGTAGGTCAGTTCAGTGGTGGATGCAACAGATGCTCCCACGTACAAGCAGTTTACTTGTACATGGGCAGCGGGGGTATCAGCAGTATCAGCAGTAACCATTAGTAAAGCCCCCAGTGCAGAACTACTGCCTGGTTGAACAGGGCCGGCCTTCTTTGCCTCTAAATCAACGAAGCCTGGGTCGACCGGAACACCCCAGCCATACGCAGTATCGGAGCCTGACCACGGTTCAAGATCATCACTTGCATCATCTGCAACGGCTACATCATCACCCGGACTCCTGAGTAATCTATCAGAGACGGCAGGAGGTGAAGCGTTCACCAACTCCATCGAGCTATCAGTGATGATGGGAGTATGATGACTAGTAGGCAATGGATCTAACAAAGGATCCACTATGGTCTGAGTTGGTGTAAATCCAACGACTTCACCGACGGAATGTGACGCAGAGGAGGGCCTGGCGACCCCCTGAGATTCGGCTAAGATTTTGTCCGTAGGAGCCGCAGAAACTCGCCCGCCCAGTGTGTTCTCACGCAAAACAGTACCACTGGCCCCCGACCTAGGTCGCAGAGTCATCCTATGGCCAGGACAGTGGTCAACAATTGGGGAAGACAAAGGGTCTAGGGAATCAACCGCAACCTCAGGCATGTGTCCGTTGATGGCGGCAGGGATGCTAGAGACATATGGCGACCCATCATAGGGAGTTAGCCCAGGAATGCAGTTATGATCAAACTGCTCATAGAAGAGTACATCACGACTCTCTACTACCTGGCGCAACTTAGGAACCCAAACAAAATAACCCTTACTCACCAGAGAATACCCAACCAGTCTACCAGATAACGCCCTTTCGTCTAGCTTATTACGTTTCTTCCCATTGACTAGAGTAACATAGCAGGGGCATCCAAACACACGTAATAACGACACATCAGGTTTCACCCCATAAAACAACTCAAAGGGTGTCTTGCGTCCCTGGTTAGGCAGACGGTTTCTAAGGTAACAAGCAGCCAGGAAGGCATAGGGCCAAAAGGACTTAGTAAGCTTAGACTCCAAGTGGATACTCCTAGCTATATTCTGAAGGACCCCATTATACCTTTCCACAGTTGCATTCTGCTGTGCAGTGTATGCCAAAGACAACTCATGTACTGCCCCAACCGATTCTAACCAATCCTCGAACCATTTAACTATAAACTCTTTAGCCCTGTCAGATCTCAGACACTTAAAGGCAAACCCCTGCAGCTGATTTGACCATCTGAGGATGATAGTCTGGACTGCTAAGGGAGCTTCATCCTTGGTCCTCAAGCACAATACCTCAGCATAGCCAGAGAATTGGTCTACAAGGCACAAGATATAAAACTCCCCACGAAGACCCCTAATATGAACCGGTCCCATGATATCCAAGTGAAGGCGTTGGAGGGGTGCAAGGACCTCAGTCATGCTTTCTTTAGGAAAAGGGAGACGCTTTCCCTTAGCCTTTTGACAAGCATCACATGGGATCTTACCCATCTTTTGTACTTGATGAAGGCTGAGGGGTAAGTTCTTAACCATACCACGCTTGACAAGGTTGTGCAAGGCATCATAACCGGGATGACCCAGTCGCCTATGCCACAACCATGCAGGAGTGGTAGGGATAATAACTCCACCGTCCTCATCAACATCAAGTGCAAAAGCTGGATAATATTCAGCAACCCTCAAACAACGACTGGAGGTGTGACAAGGCCTACATGCAAACTTATACACACCATCACTGGAAGCAGGAAAGGACCAGAGCACAGAAGAGCCCTGAGTGGCAGTACAACTAATACTATCAAAAGCAATCTTGCAGTGGAGGGAATGAGCTACAGCATTTACGGACAGGAGATTTACTGGACAGTGGGGTATGTATAGAACATTGGTTAAGGTGATTGATGTTGGTAACCAATCACTACATAACACAATGGACCCCATACCCTCTGATTGTTGAATCACCCCATCAGCAAATCGAACTGCAGGCCCAACAGCAGAGGATTCAAACACAGTGAACAACGACCTATCACCTGTGATTGACATCACAGCTCCCGAGTCCACATGCCAGATACCTTCAGAAAGACTTGGGCTGCAAATGTTTGAGAACTTAGTCGTGCAAGAAAATAGGACAGAGCTTACCTCCTAGTTCTTTGAAATGGCGTACCCATCGATCTGAGCCTGCAAGGACGACAGCTGCTTACGTGTAAGCGACCCTGGAAGGGCCAAAGCTACGGGCACCGGTTCAGAACCAGGTGCACGTCCCTTGGCCTTTCTGAGTTCCGGATACTTTGTAAAGCAGCGGTCTTCCGAGTGGCTCGTTTTCGAACGACAGGGTCCCCAAGTGCAATCCAAGCGCCTCTTGGTGCCCCCGGAACTCTGAGAACCAGATCCCTTGCCCCGCTGGAAAGCAGCATTAGCAGGGATCTGGGGAGGGTCGCGGGACCAGCCAGGATGCCTTGGATCAGACCTGGGGAGAGACACATTTAAGAAATCTAACGATCTATAAGCATCAAGACAAGACCAGTAGTCTACGGTCTTGTTCTGGTACAACTCAAAGCCAAACTGGAGGCGCAGCGAATCGCATCGAGGGTGAGTGATGCCATTGATTATAGTGTGCATCGCGTGACGCTGCGGCTGCGGGTATCCCGCACTGCGAAGATCAGTGCACAACTGCCGCACCCTGCGAAATAACACATCCACGGGTTCAGAGTTGTTCATGGTCACACTACGAAGCTCAACAAGCATGAGGGGAACCCGAGCAGCAAGGGCATCAGAATGCTGCCTCTTGATATGCAGTAAGATATCGCGAGGTGTAGCAAAATCCTGATACACCTGTACCATCGGTTCCGTCATGTGCGCGAGCATCATGGTGAGACACATGAACTCCTGGCGTGCAAGGGGCAGGGTACTAAATCCTAACAGTGCAGGATCTACACGAGTCTGACTAGGAGAGGCAGGTGGTGAGGCAACAGGCGAAAACGGCGTGGCATCATACATAGCGCGAACCGACAGAAAGTACTCGGCAGCGATGCCAGCATCATATGCACGCTGGTCATCAAGGTTCTCAATCTCATCCAAAGAACTCGCAACATTTACGAGTAGCTCAAAATCTGGCCTAGGAGGTACAAAGCTGAGAGGAACTTTGGCAAACTGGTACTTGCGTAGATTTGCATTTCGAACTTCCAATCCACCAAAGGTAGCACCACCAGGAGGGGGGTAGTCAATCCCTGCCTGCACAGGCCCCAGATAAGCACGGCATGCATGACCCAACTCAGAGAACACCATCACTCGCCTAGCCCGCCCCTTCGTATCTAGAGTGGCAGCCTGATCCATCCTACCGTACAAAGTGCGGTCCAAGGAGTCACCAGCTTTCTGCGCCTTGCGAATTTGGCGGCAACTCCGCACATCCATGCGCGAAGGTGTGGAGCCATCAAGCAGGTGCTCCCAGGATAAGCATCCCAGCGAGCGATTCGGGTAGTAGGGCAGGGGGGGAGGAAAAGGAGAAGGGGCAGGAGGCTGCTCCACCGGTGGAGGTGGAGGTGGATTCAGGGAGGGGCCAGCAGCATCGCTGTGGACACTCGAGGCAGCAGCAGCAGTCTCACGAGACCGCGTGTGGTAGCCAGCCAGAGCTCGCTCAGAAGGGTTGCGAACAAAGGGGAGGGGAGGAATCAAAGGACCAAGTGACGAGCTTCTCAGCAAAGTCGGCATAGCCAACTCAGGTACCGCAGGTGGATGCGGAGGAGCAGTCGGAGGCTTGTAGACAGGAGGAGGAGGAGGAGGAGGAGGAGCCGACTGGTGCTCAAACACCGGAGACTCAAAAACACGAGTGGCAGTGGATGGTGTGACTCCACCGAAGTCACCACTCCGCGCACTCTGTAGGTCTTCCTCTTCGTCGTCATCGTCATCCTCAGTGTAGTAGCCATCTTCATGCTTATGGCGAGCCAGATCAGCATTGTCATACTCAAAACGGGCATCAGGAGGCGGAGGAGAAGACTTGTATTTGATGATCTGAGTCGAGACGCAGCATAGACGCATCAGAATATCCTCTACCTCAGGAAGGAGGCGTTGGACAAGAGGAGAAGGAGGGAGAGAAATGGAGGTTTGGTAGGGGGGGATGTCTTCCATGATGGCGGAAGGAGACTCATCTAAGGCAGCAGAGGCCGCTGGCGCGCAATTATCAAGCCAATCAGTGGGAACACGAGTCTTGAACGGAAGAATGCGGTCGCAGCCATTGGATACAATGACGCTCTCCATACCACGCGACCAAGACAAACCATTCTGTGGGGTTAGCTTTTCGAAGCCGGCAGGAGGCCCACGCGGAAGTTGCATTATAAAGCAGTGGTAGATCGAGATGAAGCCCAGAACCTATCAGCTATTAAGCACTTCTAAGAGTGGACAGAGATGTATGCAGCGGAGACAGACGCGCCAATCTATACACAGAGACGAGAATAACGTTACAAGCAAGGACGTACACTAAAGGACACCAGCGGTGGGCGAAGTGGATGCCTGTAACCTGAATAGACCCTAAGCCCGGATCTTGTCACCCTGACACCGTTTAACACAGGAGATGTCAGGGAGAGACCGATAAGACACAGAGAGACAGGCAGTCAATAGGAAGCTGACACTGAGTCACTAAAGGATGACTCAGTTCTACGGGAAGCTATCACTATGGGAAGCTATCAGGGCCGATAGTTCTAAGGGAGTACATAAGTAGTCACCAAGTCATAAAACGCTTGAGAGCACCGCAATTCATGCTGACAACAGGGCTGGTGTTTCCTCAATACTTTTGTCTTCATGCCATCTGATGGAGTGTTGCCCATGCTGCATGACTCCTTAGGGGTCGAGCAGCAGGATCAGCTATTCCTCGAGCCTCCGAGCAGGCTCGAGGCCACTTTCAGGCGCTTCTCCAGCGAATTCGCCAATGGGCGCGCTGCAACTCAGAAGTTGCTGGTGACCAAGGATCTGCTGGCTGAACGTTTTTTCGATGTGAACACGACATTGGGCTTCAAGGAGTCATTGCGGGATGATGCTGTTGCACTCTTGCACCAATTCCCCGGGTTCCCTACCCCCTTCCGAGTTAGCACAAGGCAGACACACACACACACACACAAACACTCACTCACAAATACACACTCACACACGCAAACACGCACATACACACATACACACGCAAAACACTCACACACACATGCACACACATACCCCCCCCCCCCCCCCCCACCCCCCCACCCACCCCCACCCACCCACCCACCCACCCACCCACCCACACACACACATACACACGTACACACACACTCACACATACACACACATACACACACCTGCACACGCAAACACCCACCCACCCACCCACGCACACACACACACTCACACACATACACACACACATATACACACCCGCACACACACTGACCCACACACACATACACACACGCATGCACGCACACACACACACACACACACACAAACATGCACACACTCACGCACACACACACACATACACACACATACACACACATACACACACCTGCACACGCAAGCACACGCACGCACACGCACGCACACACACATGCACACACACACACGTGCACACACAAACCACGAACACAAGCACACACACAAACACACACATGCAAACACGTTTGAGTGTGTATGTGTGCATTTGTATGTGTGTGTGTATGTGTGTGTGTATATGTGTGTGCGTGTCTGTGTTTGTGTGTGTGTGTGTAAGTGTGTGTGTGTATCTGTGTGTGTGTGTCTGTGCGTGGGTGTGGGTGTATGCGTGTGTGTCTAAGTGCATGTGTGTATGTGTGTGTCTGTGTTTGTGTGTGTGTGTAAGTGTGTGTGTGTATCTGTGTGTGTGTCTGTGCGTGGGTGTGTGTGTATGCGTGTGTGTCTAAGTGCATGTGTGTATGTGTGTGTGTCTGAGTGCATGTGTGTGTGTGTGTTTGCGTGTGTGTGTGCGTATTTGTGTGCATGTGTGTATGTGTGTGTGCGTGTGTGTGTCTGTGTGTGTATATGTGTGTGTGCTTGTGTGTTTACGTGTGTGTGCGTGTATGTGTATGCGTGGGTCTGTCTGAGTGCATGTGTGCATGTGCGTGTTTGTGTGTGTGTGCGTGCGTGTGTGCGTGTTTGTGTGTGTGTGTTTGTGTGCGCGCACGTGTTTGCGGGTGTGTTTGTGTGTGTGCATGTGTGTGCGTGTGTGTCTGTGCGTGTGTGTGCTTGTGTGTGTAGGTGTGTGTGTGCGCGTGTCAGAGTGCATGTGTATGTGTATGAGTGTGTGTGTCTTTGTGCATGTGTGTGTGTATGTGTGTGGGCGTGTACGTGTGTGTGCGTGTCTGTGTGTGTGTATGTGTGTGTGTATCTGTGTGTGTGTGTGTGTGTGTGTGTGTGTGTGCGTTGTGTGTATGTGCTTGTGTGTGTACGTGTGTGTGCGTGTCTGTTTATGTGTGTGTGGGGGTCTGTCTGAGTGCATGTGTGCGCGTGTGTGTGTGTTTGTGTGTGTGTGCGTGTTTGTGCACGTGTGTATGTGTGTGCGTGTGTGTGTCCGTGTGTGTGTGCGTGTGTATGTGTGTGTGTCTGTGTGCGTGTGTGTCTGTGTGTGTGCTTGTGTGTGTGCTTGTGCTTGTATGTGTGTGTGTGTACGTGTGTGTGTGTTTGTGCGTGCGTGTGAGTGTGCGTGTTTGCTTGCATGTGTGTAGGTGTGAGTGTGTGTATGTATGTATGTGTGTGTGCGTGTGTGTATGTGTGCGCGTATGTGTGCGTGTGGGTGTGTGTGTGTGGGGGGGGGGGCGTGTGCGTTTGTGTGTGTGAGTGTTTGTGTGTATGTGTATGTGTGCGTGCGTGTGTATGTGTGTGTGTGCTGAAGTGTGTGTGTGTGGACAGAAGGGGGACAGATCCTTCCCATCGAGTTTGTCAGGTCCGCATCATCGGGCAGATATTTTTCGAAATTCCGAGGTTGCGAGTATCTCGCTCCTTGTTCCCCACTTCTTGAGAATTCGAATGCCCCTGGCTCTCCATGCGAGAGTCTGGGTGAGGGACAGGGGAGGGAGGTAGGGATGTCTAGGCACTAAGATCGCTGGTGAGAAAGAATTGCGCATGGTTGGGGACAGAGATTTGAAGTTCCGAGGTTGTGAGAAGGTTGCGAGTATCTATTTCCATTCCCAGCTCGTCGCTCCATGTGGCGCCTGCGCCTGCGCCTGCGGATGCCCAGCATGATTTCCTGGATTCGCTGCTCGGCCGGCTCCGAGCTGCCAGCGTCAGCTTCACATGGTCAGCGTCACTCATTTCAGGCCCTCTGTTTCAGGCTGTACACCCTTCCCAGCCGAATCGTTCCCAGCCGTTACTTGACAGGAGGTAAATAGTAGGGTGCCCTTAGGGCCCCTGCGGTGGTCGGCCCAAGGGTTGAACTGAGCGAAGACAGGCGGGCAGGCAGTTCGCAGAACCTAGGCAAGGGCGGCCATGTCGCAATCGGGAAGGGGAGGCGAGTCGAAGGTCGCAAGACGCAGGACGGAAAAATGAGACGCCAGATTGGGCTTCTAGGAATTCGACGTTTATGCCCTTCAATCATTCAGCACTTGCATCCAAGTCGGACCTAATGACTTCATTTCGACCAGCAACTTTCACGCCGACGGCAACAGTCACGGGTTGGTTGTATTCTTTAACCAGCTTCGCACAGCTTCGACGGACCCAATCAAAGTGAATCAGTAAATATAAAGTAGAGCGAAGTAAGAGCGTGGAGGGTATAGCGCGTGCCCGGCGCGTGGTCGACCCCTTTTGGCCCGGCCGCTTGGGGTTTTGGTTCCATATCTTGCCGACCTGTCGCCCAGGTGGCAGCCAGTCTGGGATCTCGATTTCTCGGCGCAGCCACAGGTGACCACCCATCCACCCACCCGTCCAAGGTTACCCGGCTTGGTGCCCGAATTTTCCTGCGACCTGTTCACCCCGTGCGCTGCTTTGCGCTGCTCTAATGAAGCCGGTGTCGTTTTCAACTCCTTCTCGCTGCTCTTCCTGGCCCAGCCGTTCTGATACCCGAATTTTCCTTCGCACTTCTGCTATTTTCGGTGCTCGCTGCCTGAGCCGCCCGATATTCAACGGTGTAGCCTCTCTTTGTTCATCTGCCCAAACTCTTTCCCACAAATTTCGCTGCCCCTGTCAATAACTTCGCATGCAACTCCCCCCGTCGCAGCATTACCTTGGCCTTCTCCTGCGCTCTCACGCACTCTTGCCCGCTCACTGACTGCCATTCGCTGAAGTGGCCAGGGGCAGTGGTTTCAGGATAACCCGTTACGGAGTTACCCGTCTCGGATCTCGATTTTCCGACACCTGTCGCTGACGTGGCCACGGGGGTGGTCCTCCCGTCGGTACGACGGGCTCAGATGCTAGCCATTTTGGCCCAGGCATGCATGCAGGCAGTTGGGTCTTTGGTTTCATATTTTGCTGACCTGTCGCCCAGGCGGCAGCGATTCTCGGATCTCGATTTTCCGAGACCTGTCGCTGACATGGCCACGGGGGTGGTCCGCCCGTCGGTACGACGGGCTCAGATGCTAGTCAAAGTGAATTCCTGACAATTCCAACGGACTGTTCGCCCATCTCCGGCTTTATGTTCAACCGTTCTAAAAGGCAATATAACCAACTATCTCATTCGCCAACTGTTTCTCTGTGATTTTCGACCGTCCCAACCGTTTTTACGACCAATTGACGGTTAGTTAACCAACATTTCGACCAATTTCTCAAATTTCTCCAATGTCGGTTAATTAACCAACATTTCGACCATTTTCTCAGTTCCTATCGCATAGGTCAGCCCGGGTCAGCTCCCTACGGACCGACCAACGCACGGCAACTTGTAGAGTATCGCAACTGTCCAGTGTAACTAACTCGTACACGTCAGCTTCTAACACGCATCCATGTGCGGAATCACAAAACGGGGTGTGAAGAGGTCCCGGGAAAACATTTCTCTAGACAGCGATGCTGATGCTCGAAATGATCTGTTCTGATGAAGTATTGCCGAAGGATGTTGGGAAGGCCATGCGCTTAAAAGATAGCCAAACTGTTGCTCAGCGAGCTCAATCGAGTTCATTTCCTGGTATCAGTCACCATTGGCGAGGGACGGATAACAGTCTGCGAGCTCCTGCGCTTCCGAGCGTCCAACCCTTTCTAATCTATGAATCGCAGATGCAAGCTCTACTCCTTCGGCAATGATCCTTCTATCTAGCGACCTGAACAGTTTAGCATGCGACTCGAAATTTGATCGCCCGGAAAACTAAGGGCCACAAATAGGGTTTTTTGCCGCTGACGGTGCGCTGACGCCCATTTCAGGCCAAATCCCTTGTACTTAATTCGGTACAGCTTCAGTACTCCACAAGTTGCCGTGCCAACGTGGGGCTCCCGCCTTCTTGAAGAGGTGGGGGGAAGCTACCCTCCGGTGAGGTTCCCCTTCACAAGCCAGATCTCTTAGGGTTTAGGGGTTTAGGGTTTAGGGTTTAGGGTCTAGGGATTTAGGATATAAAGTTTGGGGTTAGGTTTTCGGTTTTGGGGTTTAGAGTATAGGAGATCTGGCTTGTGGAGGGTAGCTCACTGGAGGGTAGCTTTCCCCCTCCCCTTGAAGAGGGGGTTCCGCCAAAAATTAACCGGCGAACTCGCCCAACCGTATTGTGTGGAGGGGTATTGTGGTGTCGCTGCATAGGTCTGGCGCCTACAGGCCGACCAACCAGGGCAAACCCTGGCAAACCAGGGGGAAAGTGCCCTTGGTAAAAAACACGTCATCATAAGCTAACTGCCATTCGTCAGGTCTGGCACATGGTTGGTCTACATGTACTGTTCACCCTTCGTTCTGACATCTGGAGGCTGATAGACCATGTAATCAAACAAAACCCGACTTCAGGCTACTCACCATAATGGGGTGGGTTGGGGTGGGGGTATTGGAGCACGACTAGGTGTGTGTGTACTGCTAGGGGGTAGGACCCCTTTACTGCCCACGAAGCAGACCCTTCTTAATCAGCCACTCTGTGGCTACCTTCCTGAATGCCAAGCCATGTAACGATAAAGTATAATACTTCGTCCCCTGTCGACTTGACAGCCCTTCTATCTATTGCGGCATCAGGAGGGAACGGGTACCATGACAACCAATATACCGCACTCCTGAGCAGGTTTTTTCTGGTTGAATAAACAAGTTCACTAATAGGATGCGTATTGTTGTGTGCTTGTTGACCCCTTCAAGTTACATTTGGTTATTTTTCAGATGCTTATAGTTTGGATAGAGCTTTCTCGATTGGAATCTTCTCCTGGGGACAGAATGCGATCACATGGCCAAAGACAGGTTCAACACCAAATCTCATATGTTCTGCTACTAGCAGTAGCTTCTAGGCAGCTCCTTGGGATAGCCCCTAAGCTAACCCCCAATAGCTCAGCAGTTCTGGACAGCAGAGTTTGTCAGCTTCTAGGTGCACTGGGTGTTATATAGTACGGCTTGTATGCCGTACCTTGTAGCACACGTAGGCGCCTGCCAGTGTCCACACAGTCTAGTCAGCTAGTGACTGAGACTACGCCAGTCTTTCATGTTCTGTAGACGTCACTGCTGTCACTCTAACGACCATGGCAGGGAGCTTGTCTGCCGTGGTCAACAGGGGTAGTGGTGAATGTTCGTTTGGTCATGGGTTGGTATCTCTCACCAACCCTCGTATGCTTGTTTGTCTTCGACCCCCTTACTGTCCATCTGATATAGGGTGTCTGCTTGTCAACGCCCCTCTAGCTTGGTTTCTTGTTGGTTGGCCCCAGTGCAAGCGAATGGGCTGGCACTGGGGCAACTACATGCTTGTTTGTCTTCGACCCCCTAACTGTCTATCTGACCTTGTGAATTTCCGGAGTTATGTGCAAGGCACAGAGACGAGGGGAAGACAGTAAGGATAAGATTTTTACAGTTAGATAAAGCATTCGATCAATGCGCAAGGAGAAAGTACTGAGATGGCGCGGCACCTCAGGGTACCGGCATCAGAGTCCGTGCCATAGCTGGCAGCGGCATCGCAGTACAGTGCTACAGGGCAGGAGACCTGTGCACTCTAAGTCACTCTAGGGGAACCGGTGAAACCCGGTGAATAACATCCCCCCCAATTCCTGGTATTCTTCATTCTGAAGAATTCCAGGAATTAGAGGAGTTAAAAAACTAGAGTGACAATTGAAAACTATTATGGAGGTACAATACATTTGTAACTCATCAGGCTTGTCAAGGAGTCAATTATAAAATTATACCGGCTGTGGCGAGGCAGGCTGGCTCAGCAAAGGCGGTTATCATGTCTAAAGAACTCTCAATCACTGATCTAGGCTGGCAGCTTAAAGGGCTGCCATGGAGGTACAGACTTAAGCTGGATAGAAGAGAGCAGCCAGTCATGGTGCAATCAATCAATATCAAGGAAAGATCTGCGGGATCAGGCTCGGGCCTGTCAGGAGGGTGCTGGGGTGAACTCCTAGGAGCTGCAAGGAGGCTGCAGGGCATACTACTAGGGGCTGCAGGGAGGCTGCAGGGACAGATCCAAGATTAGCCTGTGGGGCAAGGTCTCTGTTCAGGGCTAAACTAAAATAGAAGAAAGCAGTCATTCATGATGCAATCAATCAATATCTAGGGAACAGTCTGAATCTTGGATCTGTCAGGGAAGGTCTAGAATGGACTGCATAGGAGCTGCAGGAAGCTACATGATTAATCAAGCTGCAGGAAGCTGCATGATTAATCAAGCTGTAGGGAACACTACGTAGGAATGCTGCAGGATAGCTACAAGGTGTCAGCAGCTACTTGGGGCTGCGAGGTAGCTAGGGTCACTGCAGGAGCAGTAGGAGCGGATAGATAAGATGTAGTGACGGTAGGGACTGCTGAGGCTGGTGGGATCTGCTGGGTCATTGCAGATCAACGTCATCATAACTATGAAAGCTGCAGGGAATGCAAGGGCTGCAGGGAATACAACTGATGATGTCTGTGCTAGGCTCCCCCCATAATTTGGGAGTGAAGGCTAAGTACTGAAATGCTAAATTAGAATCGGGCAGGCATCATGTTGTCAGCATGAAAACATCGAAGGGGTAGAAGCTTGAACAGCACGTGGCTAAGTACATGTGGCAGTACGGGGCAGATCAAGAATTATTTCCTAGAGTGTTCATTACTAATTGTTTAACAGATGGTGGGGATTATCAAATCGCACTATGTAACTATGCCATGAGGTTGACTATGCACTGCATGAAAGGTACAAGGTGTCAACAGCTACTTGGGGCTGCAAGGTAGCATTAGCACATGGGCAGTACGCTAGTGCTATGTAGCGCTGCAGTTTGGTCCATGTAGATCATTACACGAGGGTATCGCTCGCTTAGGATCTGCAATGCAGCATTGCAGTTTAGTGCACAGCAATTCAGTACAGCAGTGCATTACACATGGGCAGTACGTTAGTACTGTACAGCACTTCAATCTTGTGCAGTACAGTATATCAGTTCGTTGCTGTGCATCAATGCATCAGGATTATGTCTCACGAGGGTATCGCTCATGCTTATATCTGCATGCAAGAATAGGTCACATCACATGGTGCATTGCAGTTTAGTGCAGCAGTAATTCTGTACATCAGCACATGGTTGGTACGTTAGTGCTGTACAGCGCTGCAGTTTATTGCATGTAAGTCAGACCACGGTGAGTAAATGATCCTCTTATGCTAATGTTCCCCCTTTTCCCTTTCATCTACTGATCAGTTATCCGATGCCTATAGAAAGGCGTAATGCCTTGATGTGCCTACGGCTGGTGGGCAGGGAGAACAGGGGGTACGTGGATGTGTGTGGATGAGTGTGGATGAGTGTGGATGAGTGTGGATGAGTGTGATTGTGATGCAAAGCTCAGCGGTGTTGGCATGAGCCTGGTGCTTGTCGCATTCAGGGGGAAGAGGTGGGACACGTGGTTGGATAGGTATGTTGGTGAAAGTGTGATCCCAATCAGTTGAGATTGATGGGGTCATCATGTCACTATTGTGGATGACGGGAATGCAGGCCGTGGTTGACATGGTGTCTTGCTGGGTGGAGCAGGATGAGATACCAGTGGCAGATGGTTCTGTCGTGGAGGTGGATGTGGGGTTTGTGCTCAGATCCCCCTCATGCAAGTCATCAGAGTTGACACAAGGGCTAGGTGCTGAAGAGGAGGCATGAGTGGCATTCTGTGAGATGTTATTGTTCTCATATTCGAGGATCAGTGATGCAACTGTCATAGGGATATCAATAACAACATCAAGCACGGGTGCGTATGAGGGAGTGTGTTCTGACAGAGGGAGGACATGTGTGACAGAAGTGTAGTCATCATGGTTTACATCAGGTACACTTGTATGAGGGATGACAGGATTGTCAGACAGTTCCCCCCCATGCAAGTGTTCAATGTCAACGACAGTGGATCTGGGGCTGTTGTCCTTAATGGTTGCATTTGCAGACATAAGAGGGACGGCTCCAGCAGGCACAGGTGTGCAAGCAAGAGCATCAGGTACACTTGTATGAGGGACGGCTACAGCAGGCACAGGCGTGCAAGCTAGAGCATCAGGTACACTTGTATGAGGGATGACAGGATTGTCAGACAGTTCCCCCCCATGCAAGTGTTCAATGTCAACGACAGTGGATCTGTGGCTGTTGTCCCCAATTGTTGCATTTGCAGACATAAGAGGGACGGCTACGACAGCGGGCACAGGCGTGCAAGCAAGGGCAGCAGTCGGGACAGGTCGATGATGTTCGGCCATGACAGGGTTGATTTTTCCAAAGTGCAATCTGAGGTCTGTGTACTCGTCATCATCAACATCATCATAGTAATCAGGATCTAGCTCGTGGTCCGGCTGGTAATCAAGCATAGCATCTGCCGTGATGGACTTGCTATAAGGGGCATTGGCGATGTCATGGCAGATAGCTGAGTACCACTTACCAAAATCATTGCCTGGTTCATAGGCGTTGAAATGGGCAGGCTTAATCCCGCTCAATATCGGTTCAGGATAATATCTCCACATTGGGGAGGTGTTGATCTGAAGCTCGATCTCTCAAGAATCGTGTGAGGTGGAGAGTCTAGCGAGACGGCCAGCGAGATGGCCACCTTGGCGATCAGGATGTGCCCCCCATCAGGCGATTGCCGGATAGGATCCGTCAAGTGTGGCCACGGAGCAGAATGGTGTCGGGATCGATGACAGAGAGTGGTATTTGAGCGGCGGAAAGGGGGGGTGGGGGTGGGGTGGGGTGGGGTGGGGGGGGGTGCGTTGCGAGTAACAGGGGATGAGGATTCGGGAGGGTTTGAGGCGAAGGGAGGGTAGGAGATTGGAAAAGGTGGTGGAAAGTTGCGAAGCAACAGGGGTGGGAATAAATGGAATCTGGTGGTGGGGGAGGCGAGTTGGAGGTGGAGGCCAACTTTTGAGAGATCTGGAGGGTTCATTTAGTTTGATAGGTCAGGAGGTGGTGGAGAGCGGCTGAGGTTGCTTACGCAACGGGACGTGGGAGATGGGAAGGGGTGGTGGGGGCGCAGTGGTCTTGGAGATGGTTGTCAGTGGGGTGTGCTGGAAGACAGCTTTGGGCTCATTGGAGCATAATCAATCCGAACGCGGATGATGGGTCCGCACAAGAAAAGGTATCCCAACGGGGAGGTTCTTGTCGGTTGGAGAGCCTTACTCAATCCTTTCAACTGTAGCATTCAGCACGACAACAATCAAAATGTCCTCTGCTCGGAATACCGTTAAAGCAAGGACAATCTAAAGCGAATGGGACCGTAACCTGTGAATTTCCGGAGTTATGTGCAAGGCACGCACAGAGACGAGGGGAAGACAGTAAGGATAAGATCTTTACAGTTAGATAAAGCATTCGATCAATGCGCTAGGAGGAAGTACTGAGATGGCGCGGCACCTCAGGGTACCGGCATCAGAGTCCGTGCCATAGCTGGCAGCGGCATCGCAGTACAGTGCTACAGGGCAGGAGACCTATGCACTCTAAGTCACTCTAGGTGAACCGGTGAAACCCGGTGAATAACAGACCTAGGGTGGCTGCTTGTCAGCGCCCCTCTAGCTTGGTTTATTGTTGGTTGGCCCCAGTGCAAGCGAATGGGCTGGCACTGGGGGCAACTACATGCGTGTTTGTCTTCGACCCCCTAAGGCCCTAACCGTCTATCTGACCTAGGGTGACTGCTTGTCGGCGCCCCTCTAGCTAGGTTTATTGTTGGTTGGCCCCAAGCGAATGGGCTGGTACTGGGGGCAACTACATGCTTGTTTGTCTTCAACCCGCTTAGTGTCTATCTTATATAAGGCGGCTGCTTGTCAGCGCCCCTGTAGCTGTGTTCTCTATGAGACACATTGGGCTGTCATGTTTTTTGGCAGAGGCCCCTCTTCAAGGGGGAGGGAGCCCCCAGGGTAACCCATTTGTCCGTCCGACCGACAGACCATCCGACAATCCGTCTCACCGTAACTAACTCGCTTTCGTTGCCACTTGTCGATCCGTCGCGATCACTCCGCTAATTTGTAGACTCGCATGCAATGCTGCATTTCGTTTGGTCGTGGGTTGGTATCTCTCACCTGGTTTCTGTGGGTATCGCTTGGAGGAACTCGGAATTGGAAGGCGATGAGAAACCCATAGTTGAATGAAAGACCATGTTCATGCAAAAACCGAGCCTCGACCAAAAGAAAAGGTATAGGTAGATGCGTTTCCTTGAGCGCTTTAAGACGAGCACAAGAACACAGAAACGTATGGAGGGAAGAGTGAGAAAAAGGCTGTCGAAGTTTAGGTCGGCCAGAGGAGTGAAAAGTCGCCCAGGTGCATGCCGCACGCCCCGCAACGAATTGAAGGAGGTTACGAAGCTCAAGAAGCTGCGCCAAAGATGCGGAAGCCGAAAAAGATCGGATTTGAGAAAGTTTGAGGTGCTGAAAGGTGCTGAAAGAAGGTTAGGTAGTGCTCACATGCTTCGCCCCAGCTTGCGCTGACAGCTTCTACATGTCCTTCGGCTACATTTTCATCTCGAATCACTCGGGGAAGTCGACAGATCGCTAAATGCGTACGAGCGCAGCGGAATGCACGCGGAACGCACGCGGGGTCCGCGATTAGTCATAGTCCTCTAATGACCTGGCACTTCTGACTCTAGCGGTAAGCCCTATACCCGCGTTGCGTGTAGCTCAGAATCCCGAGACATTTCGCCTGCATTTCGCCAAGGCGGATTGTCGTCGAAATGTCTCAGACTTCTGAGATATTTCGACGGCATCTCGCCACGCACGGCGGCTTGTGCACGGTAATGAGGCGAAATGTTCGGTCTTCTGAGACATTTCGCCTGTACTTCGCCTGCAGGGCCGTTTGGGCATGGTGGTCGGAGAGGTCACATTTTCAGGAATATTTTCTAGGAGCATTTCTCAATTACATCAGGAGTCGAGAAGATAGATTACATACATAATAAACTATGCATCCATTAACCTATTGATCTACCTATATATCTATATAAGCATCCTTACACATGTACATCCACTACAGCCCATATATTTCCTCTATATCCATTAACCATAGATAGACAGCAAGCAAAAACGAGCAGCCAAATTGCTGGCTGGAGCCATGTAGCTAATTAAGTTCAAGTACAAGTATATACGCAGCCTGCAGGTAGCTATCTATTTGTCTACTTATGAAAACATAGGCCTATATATCCACCAAGAAGAAACTCCCAATCAAAGCTATACATCTATATATATTCGCTGATTCTATTTTATATTTCCATCTTCAGCATGTGTAGTTCCTTCGTGGCAACAATCTTCATCGCAGCCGTAGAATTACCATCCATCCTTTTGCCCTGCAAGACATGCAAAGCAGGGCATGCGTTAGAGAGCAACCAATGGCAGGGTTAATGGCAAGGGGCAGGACGGTGATGAGCAGAGCATGGCATGCGTTATATCAGCTTGAAATCACTCCGGTAGAGTGGACAGTAGATTAAAGCAGCGGAACAGACACACCAATCTATACACGGAGACAAGGATAACGTTACAGACACAGGAGACCCATAAAGGGGCACCTGTGGTGAAAGGAGGCGGTAGACAGGAACCTAACAGGGTACAGACCAGACCGGAGACGTAGGTGACAGGAAGCTGCCACTGAGTCATCTCAAGATGACTCAGTCCCACGGGAAGCTGGCTCAGGAGAGCCGATAGTTCTAAGGGAGTACATAAGTAGTCACCAAGTCATAAAACGCGTGAGAGCACCGCTATACATGCTGATACTCCACCTATGACACAGGTGACATACAATAGTACTACTCCACCTATGGCACTGGTGACATAGAACTATATGTAACAAATTAAAAAAAAAAATCAAAGAACTCCGGAAAAAAAAATCGAGAGATACTTCAAATGAAACCCGAAGGGTGTAAGGGAAGGTATGAAGCAAGGCAAATAACCAAAATTTGCCAAGTGGATATAAGAGGACAACTAAATATCAAAGTCGGGTAACAACGGTATAGAAAACCCGATCCGGGAATAGGAACCTAATGCCAATCAATGATAACTTAGAGAAACTCTAAATGTAACCAAAGAAACCCTAAAATGTAACCAAAAATTCCAGAATACATGTAACCAAAACTCTAGAATACATGTAACCAAAAAAATTGGTTTAAGGAGAAGCAGTCATTCCAAACATGCGAATGAAACGCCAGAACACCATAGGATCAAGGGGCTTGGTGAAGGGGTCAGCACAGTTGTCCTTAGTGTTAACATAGGCAATATCCACCTGGCCATCCTCCACCAGCTCCTGGATATAGTGATGGATGACATCAATGTGCTTGTTGCGAGGGAGCAGCTGACAGTCATTGGCCCAGCTCAAGGACCCCAAGTTGTCACCCTGAATGGTGACCAGGTCACAAGGCAGCCCTAGATCAATTCTCAACTTTTTCAACCATTGCACCTCCCTGGCAGTCTGAGACAGGGCCTGATACTCAGCCTAACTGGAGCTAACAGCAACAGTGGGTTGCCTTTTGCTCATCCAGTTCACAAGGCAGCCTCCAGCAAGCACAGCGTAGCCAGTCTGAGATCTCCTGTCAGACCCATCATCAGCAAAGGATGAGTCACTAAAGACAGTAAAAGAGAAACCAGGGCTGTGAGTGTAAGTGAGGCCCAGATGGGAATGTTCTCTCAAATACAAAAGCAAGCGCTTGGCTGCAGCCCACAGGGGGGCAGTGGGTTGAGCAGAAAACCTGGACAGGTAGCTAACAGCAAAAGAAATATCAGGCCTTGTGCAGGTAGCCAGGTACAGCAAAGCCCCCACAAGAGAGAGGTACTGGCTATTAGAGGCCAGAGGTTCTCCAGGAGGATCAGTGACAGTGCACTTGGACATGGGAACTGAAAACTTGGGCTTGGTAGCAGCAGTGAGACCAAACTGCTCCACCAGCTCAACAATGTAGGAGTGCTGGGAGAGGTCGATCTTAACACACCTGCCGTCAGAATCAAGTGTACAAGTCATGTCCAATGAAAGGAACTGGACAGGTACACCCATTTCCTTGACTTCCCACCCAGCTGCTTCCATAGCCTTGATCAGCAAGGCATACCTATGCAGCTCACTAAAAGCACAGATAAAGTCATCCACATAGGTCAGGACATAGCTCCACCCACCAGTAGAATCCCTCCTGAAATACAGAGCAGGTTCAGCTTTGCACATGGTAAAACCGTGGGCAACCAAAACCTGCTTTACATCTTTGCTCCAAGCCCTGGGTGCCTGCTTCAAACCATAAAGAGATTTAATCAGCTTGCACACAAGGGGAACATTGTCAGGACCAAGTTCATGAAAGCCCTCAGGCTGGTAACAGAACAGGTCCAGACCAGGTTCCAGCTTGGCATTCAAGAATGCAGTCTTGATGTCCAGCTGCCTCACAAACATTTTTCTATGAGTGATGGCAGCAAGGAGCACACGAAGACCTGCTTTAGAGGAGACGGGGGCATATACATCATGGTAGTCCAGCCCAGGACGTTGCAGAAAACCACGAACTACAAAACGAGCTTTAAAACGCAAAGAACCATCAGCCCCATGTTTCTTGACAAATAACCATCTGCCAGATAGAATCCTCTGCCTAGGAGGCTGTGGAGTGAGGACCCAAGTGCCATGAGCATGGAGGGAGGCCATCTCATCCTTCATAGCCTGCAGCCAGAGATCTCTGTCAGGGTTGGTAGGTAACATTGCAGCTTTATAAGAGAGTTCAGTAGAGGTAGAAATAAAAGCCCCCACGTACAAGCAGTGTACTTGTACATGGGCAGCGGGGATATCAGCAGTATCAGCAGTAACCGGTAATAAAGCCCCCAGCGCAGCACTCATGCGTGGTTGAACAAGGCCGGCCTCCTTTGCCTCTAAATCGTCGAAGCCTGGGTACACTGGAACACCCCAGCCATACGCAGTATCTGACCCGGACCAGTGTTCGAGGTCATCACTCACATCATCTGTGACGGCCACATCGTCGCAATGCCTGGTCCGGTATAAACCACCAGGTATAGCAGGGGGTGAAGTGATCAACAACTCCCGCGAGCTATCCGAATAGGTGGACGGGGGGTGGCGACTAGTGGGCAGTGGACCTGTACTAGGTTCCACTATGACCCGAGGCTGTCCTAATCCTACGACTTCACCGACGAAACGTGGCGCAGAGGAAGGCCCGGCGACCCCCTGAGATTCGAATAAATTAGAGCTTGAAGGAACATCAGACTCCCCCTGGCCCAATGCCGCCGCACGCGATACAGCACCATCATTACCTGGCCTGGGACTCTAGAGGCAAGGGCATCAGACTGCGTCTTCCGGATATCCAAAAGGATATCCCGAGGGGTGGCAAAGTCCTGGTATACCTTGACCATATCGTCCTCCATGTTCGCGAGCATCATAGTTAAAAACATGAACTCCTGACGTTCGAGAGGCAGTGCACTGAACCCCAACAGTGCAGGATCAAACCGAGACTCACCATGAATGAGGGTATTAGACCCAGCTCCAATCGCAGAAGGGACAGGAGCCAAGGACCTACGAATGTCCATGAAATACTCCGCAGCAAGACCAGCGTCAAGAGCGCGCTGGTCGTCTATGTTCCTAATCACAGGAATGGACTTCGCAACACTCATAAGCAGCTCGAAATCTGGGCTAACAGGACACAGAGGGACAGGCACTCGCACAAACTGATAACCAAGCTTCTCGTGATCACTACGCCTCGTACCACCAAAGGAAACACCATGATCTGGGGGATACAGAATCCCAGAAGTGACTGGACCAAGAAAAGAACGACACCTGGTACCAAGCTCAGAGAAAGCCATCACTCGGCGATGCCTCAGCTTCACACTAACATTTGCCATTGTAGCCTGCATATCCATCCGACCGTACAAAGAGCGGTTCAAGGACTCACCATCCCGTCATCCATGTTGATCAGGCGGTAGTCCCGAAGGTTCAAAGTCGGAGGAGATCCACCAGTGAGCAGATGCTCCCAAGATTCGCATGACCGCGTATATAGCATAGGAGGAGGGCCAGGGGCAGGTGGCAGCTCCACCGGCGGAGGCGGAGGGGGTTCCAGGGAGGCACCAGCAGCAGAGGTGCGTGCAGAGGAAACAGCAGCCTCGCGAGAGCGAGTGTGGTAGCCAGGGAGGCCACGCTCCATGGGGGCAGGTGCAGAGGAAAATGAAGCAAAGCCCTTCAAGAAAGTGGGCTTAGCCACCTCCGGGTAAGCCGGGGGAACAGGCTCAAAGGGAGGCGCCGACGAAGGATGAGGCTGATACACAGGCGAAAGCTCTCGATTAGGCATCTGCTGATCAGCAGGCTCATACACCGGCGAAACAGCGGAAGTCTCAAAGACACGAGTGGCAGCAGCAGATGGAGTCACGCCACCGAAGTCAGCACTCGTAGCACTCTTCAAGTCCTCCTCATCATCAGTAGTAGTAGAGTAGTCTTCATCATAATTGAAGGGGACGCAATGAGGCTGCGGGTCTGATGCACAACGGATGATCTGTGTCTGTACACAACACAGCTTCATCAGGACATCCTCAACATCAGAGGACAGGAGTCGAACATTGAGAGAAGGAACCGTAAAGTTGGAGGATTGATCGGGGGGGGGTTACTTCCTTGATGGCGGAAGGACCCTCCTCTCCGGCAGCAGAGGCCGCTGGCGCGCAGTCGTCTAGCCAATCCAGAGGAACCTTCACCCCCGTTGGGAGGATTCGGTCGCATCCATTGCTCACAATGACACTGCGGATCCCACGAGCCCATGAAACACCATTAAGTTTGGTAAGTTTCACAAAGCCGGCAGGAGGCCCTCGCGGAAGTTGCATTATCAAAGCAGTGGTAGTGATGAGGAGCCCAATTACCTATCAGCTTGAAATCACTCCGGTAGAGTGGACAGTAGATTAAAGCAGCGGAACAGACGCACCAATCTATACACGGAGACAAGGATAACGTTACAGACACAGGAGACCCATAAAGGGGCACCTGTGGTGAAAGGAGGCGGTAGACAGGAACCTAACAGGGTACAGATCGTCCGGAGACGTAGGTGACAGGAAGCTGCCACTGAGTCATCTCAAGATGACTCAGTCCCACGGGAAGCTGGCTCAGGAGAGCCGATAGTTCTAAGGGAGTACATAAGTAGTCACCAAGTCATAAAACGCGTGAGAGCACCGCTATACATGCTGATACGTTACATAGCAACCAATGGCAGGGAGCATGGCAAGGGGCATGCATGTGCTAAACAGAGCAGAGCAGGCATTACAGAGCAATGAATGGCAGGGAGCACGGTAAGGGGCATGGATGCGATAAGCAGATCAGGGCATGTGTTAGAGAGCAAAGCAGGGAAGGGAGCAAAGTACGCCTGGAAAGTGATGATAAGAGAAGGGCATGCGTTCAAGAGGAAGGAAGGGAAGGGAGCACGGCAAGGGGCAGGACCACAGTGATGAGCATAGTAAGGCATGCATTTGAGAACCAAGAGCATGGATAATGGCAATTGCCAGTATCCATGCCCCTCTTTAACGCCTGCCCTGCTCTGCTCATCACTGTCGTCCTGCCCTTTGCCATTATCCCTGCCCCTCTTTGCTCTCTAACGCCTGCCCTGCTCTGCTCATCACTGTCGTCCTGCCCCTCGCCATTATCCCTGCCCCTCTTTGCTCTCTAACACCTGCCCTGCTCTGCTCATCACTGTCGTCCTGCCCCTCGCCATTATCCCTGCCAGCTGGTTTGTACTCACGAGAGTAAAGAGTGGCAGGGATAATGGCAAGGGGCAAGACGACAGTGATGAGCAGAGCGGGGCAGGCGTAAGAGAGCAAAGAGTGGCAGGGATAATGGCAAGAGGCAAGACGAGAGTGATAAGCAGAGCGGGGCAGGCATAAGAGAGCAAAGAGGGGCAGGGATAATGGCGAGTGGCAAGACGACAGTGATGAGCAGAGCAGGGCAGGCGTTAGAGAGCAAAGAGGGGCAGGGATAATGGCAAGGGGCAGGACGACAGTGATGAACAAGGCAGGGCAGGCGTTAGAGAGCAAAGAGGGGCAGGGATAACGGAAAGGGGCAAGGCGACAGTGATGAGCAGAGCAGGGCAGGCGTTAGAGAGCAAGGAAGGGCAGGGAGCACGGATAAGGGCAGGATGGTGATTAGCAGGGCATGGCCTGCGAAACAGAGCAATGAAAGGCAGGGAGAATGGCAAGGGGCAGGACAGTGACGTGCAGAGCAGGGTATGCGTTAGAGATCAATGAAGGGCAGTACATAGACAGAGGCATAGTACAGATGTAGTAACAGAGACGATGGCAGAGACAGTGATACAAACATAGACAGATGCACGTGGGCACCACCTAGGAATGAATCAATACATAATTCTCTATGCCACACAATTGTTGCGAAACCGCACCTACAAGCAAGCTTCACTTATTACTTACGTTGTTGTCCAAAAGCCTCATGTGACAGTGGAACATCAGAACTGGGAGGGAAGACAGAGCAATGGTCCCTGCATGTACAGAATGTAGGCATAGTTAAATTAAGTAGCACCTTTACTTCTTATTTGATGATAGTTTAAAGCCCCCTTCTCTTGTGTCAACAATGGCCAAGCGCTCAAGCAGACTGACAAGCAAGTATTCATGCGTACAACAGATAGGCATGCAAGCAACCAAGCCACTTTCCCATGCATGGGCTGAACACTCTATGCCTAGCACCTCCAAGCTGCAGTCACCATCCAGATAGTCTGCCAATCAGTCACCAGGGATGAAGACAGAAAGGCAGGCATACAGACATGAATGCACAAAAGGAGGCATGCAAGCAGGTGGACACTATTTAGGCATGTGATCAAGTCAGAATTCCCTAGGCCACATTGTTGTGAAACCCTACCTACAAGCAACCTTCAGACCGCTACCAGACAGAGCATGGGTCCCTGCAAAAATCAAGGGCGGGCATAGTTACATTTATTGACACCCTTTGTGTTGTTTTTGCGTATTGGTAGGGAGATACCCCTGGAAGTCCAACCTGCCTTAAGCTTAGGTACCTGAACCTCAGGTCCTACCCCAGCCTTGCATTGTCCACACTTGCCTGAGTTTACCATGCAGAATGGATCTGGAAGACCCAAGCATAAAGACAAGGTTGGACTGTCACCCAACACCCAGCAAAGCAAGGAGAACCAGTCTCCACCACAACACAAGAGGCAACGTGACAAGACTGCCACAACTACTAGGAGTGAACCCAATGTGAAGATGCATGCCATGGACATGGGTCTAGTGCGTCAGCCAAATAGACACAGTGCTGCCACCATCTATCATGCAGGGTCTCAAGGGATAATTGCCACGCATGATCTCCTGATACAATGCTCAAGGGCACCATGCAGCCAGGGCAGTGCATGATCCAACTAGAGTGTAAGTCCCCGTGTCCTTTAAAGCTCTACTCAGGCCCAGGAGAGAACAGGTGGAAGTATGACTCACATAAGAGTTGGGAGCAAGTTGTCCCAGCATCCTACTTTGCACAGTGCCAACTAATCATGCTGCCATCCCAAGCTGAAGTCATGCTCCTGGCACAGCAGACTCCACATACCACCATATTTGACCGTGTACAGAGCAACGTCGAGTGGGCTGCCGAGATGCTGCAACGTATGCAGCTTATTCATGCAGTGGCAGTACAGCAGCGCCGACCGGGCTTCCTGGTTAGTTGAGGAGTTGACGACGCAAGGGCCGCTGGCTGCAAGATACCATGCCTCCAGCACTGACAACCTACACAGGTCTAGCATAGACGGATCGGTTGCGAGAATTAGCGGCACCGATGTAAGGGAATTTATGTAGGAGAGAGGACCAGAGCATTTGTCAAATTTCCAATACAATCTGACGCACTACTTCGCGCTTGTCCACGCGGAAGGCGGAAGAGGGCGTTGCGCAGTAATACTGAAAAGATATATGGAAAGAAAGGAGGGAATAAAGCAGGACGCCAGAAATATCAAGGAGCAACAAACACATGATTTGGGCGAGGGAGGGAAGAATATGAGGTAGGAGTACGAGAGGTAGAAGGTAGGCGTGGCTTACCTTAGCCATACTGCAAAGGCTCTAATCAGAGGGCTCTAATCGTACGGCCATTTCGCCATGCCGCGTCCAATCCGCCTTGGCTAAATGTACGTGAAAGGCTGGTGAAAGGAAACCCTGCGAAAACATCTATCAAAATTAGTAAGAGCACTGACAGGTCATCGCGTCACACTAATATTTCAGTGTGACTTAGGCTTTCATCACAGTGATTAAAATCGTCCTGGTTTCGCCCTACAACAGCGCCATTTTCGACGCATGCAGAAAAAGCACATCGGTGACTTCGGGTGTCCATTTTCCCGAATGAAAGCTATTCGCCAACAAGTAGTTCGCGCTAGTACTTCGTTGCCTAATTGTTCACCCTATCTCGGAATCGCTGGCAGAGCTTGGCAGGTTCGCAAGATTGACCCCTCGAAAAGGTTGCTAACAGACCCTCGAGCGACAGAAAGCTGCATACCCCTTCGCGTATTACAACTCAGTAGTTAACGTGTGATCGAGGAGTTATTGGTCACGCTTCAGTCTACGAAAAGTTCTGGGTGTCTGTCGGGATCGCTAGTTTGCGGTGAGCCGAGACATTTCGTCCACTGTACGCCTACATTTATCTGTAGTTCCGCTGCAAATCGTGTCTTTCGCCTACATTTAGCGAAATTGTCACTTCCGAGTGAATTGAGGGTTGACTTGCGACAACAGAGAAATAAGCCATTCGGCAAAATATGAAGCTAAGAAACCGTCCAGGTCTGACCCCTCCACCATCAAAACCACGAAACCACAGCGGCGCGTGCGGGACTACGGGACTAGTACTAGTAGGCACGAGTAGGCACAAAAAAAAGTAGGCGCCATGTAGGCCCGCGATATCTAAGTACGCCTACTTTGCATATTGTAGGAGTGGCACCACAATTCGAACTGAATCCTCCGTGTTGCTGGTTTGTGTCAGGAGATCCACCTTATTGCGGCGCGCAGGCTATAGCTGGCTTCAACGCCTGGCGGCAGACGACACGTGCCCGTGATGGGACTTAGACTTGTGCTTACTTAGCCTACTCTAGAGATGAAAAATAAGTCAGACAATAACACAGTAGGTTGTACCGCTGGCGTACATCGAGGAAAGGTTCCACTTCAGGGTACTACAAAGCGTGAAAGCGCGCGTTTACGCGCTGCCTTGTTGAGCCCAACTGCGCGTGTTGCGCAGTTATTTCACCCCCCTGTGGGCGCAGCGAGCAGTTTTTGCGTTTTTTCACTAAAAAGCGCTGACCAATTTGACAAATGTAGTACCCAAAATCATCTCAACCCTACTCAATCAAAAAATATCTGGAACAAACCAGTGATTTTTTTTCCCGCTATATATAGCGATCGCTAGGTTTGACCCCGTTTTGGGCGAGCAAATCGCTATATGAGATCCGATTTGAGATTCCTGCACCCAGACCCAAATCGCTAGAAAGAACCCAATTCGACACAAATCGCTACAGAGAACCCAATACGACAGTTCGACACAGACTCCAGTACTTCTGATTCCTGAACCTGGAAAGACCTAGCTGGCAGGTCGCCAGGTCACCATAAATAACCTCGTGCACCTCGACACCAAGAATAGCTCTGACCAACTTCACAGCTTATTTCCCTCATTCAATCTCGACTCGAAGTTCTCGAATCCTCGACCCCAAACCGTACTTCATTAGCTAGCTTGATGGCTCGGCCATCCTGTTGTGTTTGAAGTTCTCGAGCATACCGCCTCAAGACTCGCCTTCAGATTCACATTCAGACTCGCCCGTTCCCAAGAAGGCGAAGAGAGGTCTCAGTCTTGGTGGCTACAAGGATCGGTATCTTAACCAAGGAACAGTGAAGCTAAAGGCGCCTTGGCTCGAGGGGCGTCCGTGGCTCGCTTGTGCTGGCATACAAGATGGTCGATGGAAAGTCAGATGCTTCGTATGCACTTATACTTTCGACAGTAAGATGTGTGGTGTAAAGGGTCATGAGAAGACAGTGACCCACATCAAAAGTCAGCAGACCCTGGCTCGCTTCTTTACACCGGCTGCTGCTGAGGCTGATGCTGCGAGGGTGCTGAGGGAGCAGAAGGCAAAGCTTGAACCAGGGACAGTGAAGCAACTGGTGGTAGTGCATGACCTGCTTGCCAGTGGCAGACCCATGACAGATTACCCAAGGCAGAAAGCGGTGCAGGCCCGGCTGGGGAATAAGTCACTGCCCGCCATGCATTGGTCCATACTGTCTGGTCTATCATGTATGATTCCCCATGACCCCCCCCCCCCCCCCCCCCCCCCCAGCTCAAGGCGCCGCCCCCTGGGGCAGCCCTTTGGGCCGCCCAGAAATAGCTATATGGAGGCTGTTCTTGGAGGAGGACTAAAACCAAAAAGCTAGCAAAAAGTCACTTTCAGATTTGAAAAAAAAAAAACTGGAACAAACAAGATAGACGAAATCCTCCTACTACGAACTCTGCCATTCACCTTATCAATGCCCTTCTTCTCGTCAACTGTTTGAATATCACCGCCGCTTCAACAGCCTCTTTCCGCACTCCCTTATCTTTCTTCGCACCAAACTCTCACTCAGCCACCAGCATGTATTCAATGGGAGCTCAACAAAACAGGGTGCAACAAGGTAAGATCGATAGGAAATCGAACCGCCGCGAGAAACAAGCTGCTAATTCCCGCCTCGCTTTCCCACCTTTTCACCACACCGCCGCATACCTCTTTCCCCCGGCTACCACACCGCACTATCTTATAAACTGCAAACATTCTAACACTACACTCATTGGCCATCTTCGAAACCCCATATTCTCTAAGCCTCTCATGGCGACTAATACCGCCTCTCACGGCGTGGGTGCAAGTCCCGATATGCCTCTCATGGCATTATCGTCTGTGTCGATTAATACAGCCTCTCATGGCGTGGGTGCAAGTCCCGATATGCCTCTCATGGCATTGTCGTCTCTGACGATTAATACAGCCTCTCATGGCGTGGGTGCAAGTCCCGACATGCCTCTCATGGCATTGTCGTCTCTGACGATTAATACAGCCTCTCATGGCGTGGGTGCAAGTCCCGATATGCCTCTCATGGCATTGTCGTCTCTGACGATTAATACAGCCTCTCATGGCGTGGGTGCAAGTCCCGACATGCCTCTCTTGGCATTGTCGTCTCTGACGATTAATACAAAAAACAATAAAACCATACATTTAATTTAATGTGATTTCTTTCTTTATATCGCACCTCGTCGCATCCTTCCTCACCGCATCGCATCGCATCGCATACCCAAACTCGCAACTTTCAAATTGCACCTGTCACCCGGCACCCAATAACTCGCTGCTCTCCCAACTAAACCTGTGCGAATAGCTATGACAATAACTAGAAGTCAGACGCAAGACATGAGCATTGACCCTGGATCACCCTTGGATAGTGCACTCCCCCCGTGGTTTGCAATGTGGTACGCCACAGTGCTTAAACCCACACTGGACAAATCGTTCGACTCGATTAAAAAAGAGTCGCATCAAACATTGAAGTCGGTGGAAGGACTTTTGAGTGAGATGCGGGAAACCGTTCAGAAACAGACCACTAAGATCGCAAACATAGAGGCCACTCTGAACGCCCAGAGGGATACGATAGTATCCCAGGAGAAGCGCATTTCCGCCCTGGAAGCTGCTATCAAGGATCGGCCGGTGGTGCCCCCAGCAGGGGGAAAAGAATCTGCATGGAGTCGGCCACTCATACAGCGACCGGGCTCAGCCCCCCCAGACCAAGCAGGTTACGACATGCAATTCAGGATCTCAGGCATCCCTGAAGATCCCAACGAGAATGACAGACAGCTAGCGGTGGCTGTAAAGTCTAAGCTCACCCAGGCTTTAGAAGCCAACAACACCTACGCCCAGAAGGAGCAAGACAAGGCAGAGTTTACTATTGTGTCCGCTCGACGCATGGGAGGCAAGGTGGATCCCTCACAACCCCGCCTTGCCCTAATCACAGTATCCTCCAGCTTCGATGCTTCCTCCATTGTGAGGAACCGAAGGTTTCTCAAGGATAGCGGAATAGCAGCTCTGGATTTCTTGTCTCCTGAGGAGCTGAAGCTGCACAAGGAACACCTCCCAGCGTTTCTGGAAGCTAAGAGGGACCCCTCTAAGTGGGTTTCGTTCAATAGAGGACTCCTGAAGGTGCGGGACAAGGCCCCCCCCTCAGGTGTCTCATCGACTGATGCATGAAGTGGACTAAGGTGCCTTGCATGGAACATCAGAGGACAACTCAGTGTTCTAAGCAGCTGCGGTGCAGCAATGAAAGTGGTGAGAAAACACAACATTTTATTGTTTTCACACACAGGGGTGCGTGGCCAGCTAGACACCCCCCACATTCCAGGTTTCAAATGCCTTTCTTGTGCCCCTCGCCCCAAGTTGAGCAAGGATGGGGGGGGTCGCTATCTATGTCCGCACTTGCCTAAATGCTACTTTAGTCCATGAGGCACCTGAATTAGGCATGGCATGGATTCGCATACATGGAACACACATTGGTGTGTGCTATATCCCACATGCTAACAGCTCATACTACAAACATGGTGACGACTGCATTAGTATAGAGGACCACTTCCTCACTCTAGGTAAAATCATTGGGAACTTCCAGGAAAAAGGCAACGTTGTGGTGATGGGTGACTTCAACGCTCGGGTTGGTCTTGGTGTGGACAATGATGATACCGAGTTAGGAGATGAACCAGTATCCCAAACCAGTAGTACAGCCCCCAACCAAACCATTCAACCGAGGTGTAGCATGGACACAGCTCCCCCCAATCGATTGGGGGGGGGCCTACTCCAGCTATGTGTAGTAACTGGTCTTATCATCCTTAACGGTAGAACAGAAGGTGATATGCAAGGTGCACATACCTTCTTTGCAGATGGCATGGACAAGAAATCTGTCATTGATTATGCGCTAGCCGCCCCTCGTCTTCTCAACACCCCAGGTGTCAAGTTTAGTGTGGCTCCCAAGCATGACTGCCCTCTCAGGCCCGGGGGTGGAAAGTTTGACCACATGCCTATCACACTCCACATACCAGATGCTGCCCTTAGGCCTTCTCAAGGTACTATTAGTACACCTGCTGGTAGTAAACCTTCGCCCAAACTGAAATGGAAAGACAACTATGTCCAGATGTATGCACACACAATTAAGCGTGATCCAGACGTTAACCGATTACTTGACAATGCACTCCATAGCTCATCTATGGAAGATTCAGAGAAGGGGATTGCTAGTGCTATTGAACTAGCCATAAGCAAATGCACACCATGTCACAAACCTGTAGCTAAGCGTAAGCACGGGCCCGTGAACGCATGGTATGATGATGAATGCAATCGTGCTAGACAGGCAGCAAGCCAAGCAGAACATCAACATGGCTCTAGCTCTGACTTGGATGGTTCTATGCACAAGGAGTACAAGAGGATTCTCAGAAGAAAGAAGAGGAAGTGGCTAGAAACACGCATGGAGAACCTTCATACGAATCTTCGGCATAATCCGAAAAGTTTTTGGAAAGACGTGCGTGAGCCTAACAAGGCCACTACGGCAGACATCACAATTCATGATTGGACTGATTATTTTGCAGACCTCTTTGATGTGCAAGTAGGTATTGATCCAAGTCTGGATGCTAGGGACTTTGTCCCTCAAGCTGATGGACCTCAGATAGAGGCCGCACCAACATGGTTATGTCAAGACTTTACCACCAAGGAGGTGTTTTCTGTTCTCCAATCCCTACGGAAAAACTCCTCCCCCGGGGTAGATGGTATCCCTGCAGAATGGTACAGATTTGCTTCCCATGAAGCCAACTCCCGATTTGTACAAGCTATGACTAACCTGTTTAATCTCATCTGGAAGACTTCTTACCCTAGCCAATGGGCTGCAGCTGCCTTGGTACCCGTACCCAAATCCAAAGGCAGTGTGTATGACAAGGACAACTATCGAGGTCTTGCGGTGAGCAACTCCATAGGAAAGATCTTCTCCCTTTGCATGCTACGTAGACTACATGATTGGTCAGAAGAATTCAACCTCAGAGCCGCTGGCCAATATGGATTTAGAAGTGGTAGGGGTACTGCAGATGCATCATTCATTCTTAACCATATTGTAGATAAATATAGAGAAAAGAAAAAACCACTCTTTGTGGCTTTTGTTGATTTCAAGAAGGCTTATGATTGGGTCAACAGAGACTTGCTATGGGATTGCTTAGCAAGGCTAGGAGTCAAGGACCCCTATCTCAGTCTTCTGAAGTCCATGTATATTCATGTTGTTTTCCAAGTTCGCCTACATGGGGACATTGGATCCTCCTTTCCATCCCTTGTAGGAGTTAAACAAGGAGACCCCCTATCCCCACTCCTATTCGGTCTGTTCATTGATAGAATTGAATCGTTCCTCCAATCCAAGCTCCCAAATGTAGGGGCCGAGCTTAGGGGAAAGATTCTGCAACTGTTACTTTATGCTGATGACCTAGCTATAATGGCAGAATCCCCGGCAGATATGCAAGCGATGCTTGACTGTCTGAGAGATTTCTGTGAGGCTACTAAGATGGCTGTGAATATAAAGAAAACTGAGATTGTCGTTTTCAACAAGCAATTCTGTGATGAGGCCCGCATGGATCCTGATTACAAATTTGTCTATGATGGAGCACAACTTTCTACAAAGTTATATTTTATCTACTTGGGATCCCTCTTTGTGGATGGTGACTCAAGCAATCGTGCAAAAGCTGCTTTTTCTAGGATGCTCACTAAGGCCCAAAAGGCACACCACATGCTCCGTAGGCGATGCCATACTATGGAGATATACAATATTGATATTCTCACCCACCTGTTTGATTCTCTTGTACAACCTATCCTGAATTTTGGCTGTGAGGTGTGGGCTCCTTCTATTCTGAACAACACACTTATCTCAAATGACCATGCTTGTGAGAAATGGCATAGAGGTATACTTAAACAAATGTTGGGTGTTTGCCAATCTACTACATCTAATATTATCATGGAAGAGCTGGGTAGAACCCCGTTGTGTTTTGCTTGGCTTAAACAAGCTTTGCGCTTCTGGAACAAGACCATACATAAAGAACCTGAGGATCTCATTAGAATGGCTCTTGAGGAATCTTTTGACTCCAACACTGGCTGGGTTCATGACTTGCGTTGTGCTCTCCACAAGCTAGGATCCAGTAAAAACATCAACATTTTGGAGGCTGTCGATGTCGAAGGTATTATGTCTGAAGTTTTTGAGTCATGGAGGTTTAAGTACCCAAGTGACACCAATGCAGTTAGAGACATCCCTGATGAGAGAAGGGTTGGCTTTAAACGCCTCCGATACCAAAAATGGTTCGCAGCCAACAGCAATGATGAGAATAGCTTGATTCCCTTTACATCCGCCTTACATAAGCAGGATCAGATTCGTTCTATAGCACAGTTTAGAATGGGTTCCCATTGGCTGAACACAGAAAGAATGAGGGTGGTGGATAGAGCACACATCCCTCGCTCAATGAGACACTGTCAAATATGTGGGTTCCAAAAAACTGAGGATGAAATGCATATGTTTGAGTGCCCTTTTTATAATGATATTCGCCTCCGCTACCAGAAGCTGTTTACAGATATTTATAGGCATGTCCATGAGGATACCAACTTAACCGTATGGAATGTGGAATTCTGCGATTCCACATTCAGAACCTTTATGAATGGAAATGGCACTAAGTCTTTTTGGAGCAACCTAGCCGACTATCTTTCTACTTGTAGAAGAGCAAGACAGGAAGCCCTGGACTGCTTAGTGGCACCGTAATTTATCATCCCTTTTTTTCTTCTTCTTGTGACTTCTCATTTGTTAGCTTCTTACCTCCGCCACTGTAAGTGGTTGAGATCTGGGTCCGGCTCTAAGGGGTTTAATACCTACGCCACCAAAACGGTGGTTGGGAGTTTGGTTTGTTTGTCCTCGACACACCCCTGATGTAATGGGTTTTTTTGCTTTGTGGGTGCTTTTTCTTTTTGTTTAAAGCACAGAGTCTCATACACCCTCGCGGTGTCAAGTAGACTTTAACATGTAATGTAATGTAATGTAATGTAATGTAATGTAATGTAATGTAATGTAATGTAATGTAATGTAATGTAATGTAATACAGCCTCTCATGGCGTGGGTGCAAGTCCCGATATGCCTCTCATGGCATTATCGTCTCTGACGATTAATACACATAACTATACTTTTAATTTCACAGGCAGCCACTCCTGCCCCAGCAGCTGGACCCAGCCAGCCCAGGAGACAGCCAGCACCCAACAACCAGTGGAAGGAGGTGTCCAAGAAGACGGTCTGGAAGAAGCCATAGGGATTTCTTGTGCATCCATAGTGATCCCTTGCTCCTTAGTCATAGACTTTTATAGCACCTCCCTGATTGCTCTCCTCCTCCTGGCTACTTGTTGGATCATAGGGTGTACCAAGCACAGTACATCCACTGTTGATAAGTCAATCGTGAATAGCCTCCTTCTTTTTAATTCCCCTGCAAAGCAGAACTCTAGTTGTGAACCTAATAGGAAATTCTTCACTCATCAGGACTTTAGAACTTTGACCTATCCCACCTGGGAAACAACCCCTAGGGGAGGCAGACCTACTCCCAGACTTCGTTCCACCTCTGTAAACAGTTCTAGTTATTGGGAACCTCAAATATCCTCTCACTGTCAAATTCATTCTATTAACGCCTACCTCGGATACAAGGCCCTGGACTACAAAGATGTCCTACAGTTCTCCATAAACCTCAATACACACGTCACTAACTACACTCAACATGAATGGGATCTAGAACATGGCTATTTTAACAAACTAACCGGTAACTACACAATCCCTTTAGTCAACTACTACCTGGCTAAAAGGAAATCTCACTTAGGCTTTCTCACTGGCCACAGAAACTCACAAACATACATCCCATCCCATCCTCCCACCACTACACCAACGACTGAAGACACATCTGAGAATTATTCTGCAGGAATTATGCTTGGCAGCACAAAACAGCAAATCCTTTCTCGACTTCCTCCTAGCTGCTCAAGGTTTATCCTCCACTACAACTGTGGATATATATGGACATGCTAGCACCATTAAGCAAATAAATGGTAAGTGGTGGGACATGAACTCTGAACACAACGGCCCTAGTCTCCTCCACTCACAAGACTGGATAAAACTCCAAGGGCACATCTAGACTCTTACTAAAACACCAACCTCCTTCCTATCCTACCCCTTTCAACCAGAAATTAACCACACACTAGACCACCCTATGAGGCAGAATATTGACATGGTCTTCCCTACTAGTAGCACCACACCCACTCACAACCATCCTGACTCTCCCTACAGTATGGACCACATGGCCTGCAGAACTCACAGATCACAATTTACCAGATCAGGACAACTCCTCAGATCTCACCTTCCCAGGTCTCACTCTCCTAGACTCCACTTTCTCAGATCACGAAGACCTCATAGATCCTCCTTCTTTAAATCAAAAAGACCTCACAGAAACTACTTACCTAGTCTCTTAAGATGAGGAACCTCCCAGATCAAAACAAAAAACATCCTTTACAAAGAAAAATCATTTAACTACAAAACGCTCCCACTCCTGCACACATCAGATGCACAACACACCTCTCCCTATACCTAGCAAAGTCGTCCTTCCTGACTTCACTAAGTTTCGCCAATGCAGAATCTTTGGAGCAGAACCTCCTACCAAGAAAACTGCTCCTCCCAGACCCACTACTAAAACCCTGCCAACGAAAAGAATTAAAATAATTCGTACTACCTTACATCCTGTCCAACAACAGCAAACTGCACTATATCTCACTAACATTATCACCTCCAACTGCAGAGGCATCTTCTCATCTTGGGAAACACTCTATGACCATATTCGAACTAATGAGCCAGACATTGCTATTCTCACCAAAACAAAACTCATCTCCAACAACACAGGTATAATTAATATGATCAAACAAGACCTTTCTGACTACCACTTCCATCACAGCAGCAAAACCATTAAGCAAGCTACCAATGCAGACAACATTGTTACCCGCTCAGCTTGAGTTATCACACTCATAAAAAAGACTCTTACTACCCACCCAATTAAACATGAACTCCTCACTGACATAGCTGGTCATCTCACTCATCAAACTATTAACAACATCACTCACATTTTAGGCGTCTACATGCCCTGCAATGACTCTGCCAAAAGAGCCCGTATCTATGAACACATTCACTACATCATATCCCAGAACCCCTCTCACCACTATATTGCAGGGGGAGACTGGAATGCAGCTTACTACCTCACTGATAGAAGCAACACAGTCCAGCACCTGGAGGACCAGCCTCACTATCAGCATCTTAATAAATACCCAATTCACATTCAACCATCACCACGCCCCCATCCTTACTCAGACAACACTTCCTACAGCAGCAGGATAGATGGCATCATTCTCATCAACCCCCCACCTGCAACCACGGTGACAGAAACCACACACCAAATGGGAAACACACTTGACCAATTGACCCTGGAACAACAAATTACCTCCTCTCTCTTTCCCCCTCCCAACATGGACACACCACCTCACAATCCAACACCCCAACTGCAACTTCCTCTCAAACAACAGGACATGGCCAAAGCTAAAGAGGCCATTTCAAATCATTTTCTTCATCAATTTCAGCACAGCCACATCAACATAAATAAAGCCTGGACTATAGCACAAACTTTACTGGGAGAAGATAAAGCATCTGCACACATTCAATCTATTAGACAAGAACTCACAGCCACCATGCCAGAAAACCTTAACAGCATGGCAGATCATCTCATGATCACTTTTCACCAAGCTCTCTCCATCATGACTGACACCT
This sequence comes from Chlamydomonas sp. ICE-L, assembly GCA_013435795.1. Taxonomy (NCBI): domain Eukaryota; kingdom Viridiplantae; phylum Chlorophyta; class Chlorophyceae; order Chlamydomonadales; family Chlamydomonadaceae; genus Chlamydomonas; species Chlamydomonas sp. ICE-L. The sequence goes on from JACBWV010000472.1 coordinate 7,853,518, forward strand.
GCCCCACTAAGCCTAGCACACCAGGCACTTTCTTGCCCAGGCAAACTGCTAAAACTTACAGACGTCTTAACTACCATATTAAACACATTAAAGCACTTCGAACAGCCTCCAACCATCTTGACCAACAACAATACATGGAGCTTAGAAGCACACCCCACACGGCAGGCACATACTCACCTACCACTAAAATTAAAACACAACAACACCTACAAAACTCACTCCTCCCTGACTACTGCCTCTCTCTAACTGCTGATATTAAACAAAGTATTACAGAACTACGTAACGTGCAGGCTGCACTCAAAGAGGAGAGAGCAACCGCCTCCATCAAGAAATTCCGACGCCGCCTCAGCACACAGGCACGACAAACTCACAGGTATATTTTCTCTCCTGAAAATTACACACATACACCCACTGCTCTACTGGACGCATCCTCAAACACACTTAGCACCAGCACCCAGGGTCTCCTGGAAGTTATGACAAAACACATGGGTAAACTTATGTCACCTCCCACACCACCCATCTCAGATGACTATACACGACATGCCACCCCCCCACCATGGGAAACACACACGGATAAATATCACCTTGAAATCCCAGCCAACTCCATACAAAACACTGCCTCCCCTTACACCTATCTCTCCTCCTCAACCACCTATGATGACTGTATTAGGAAACTCTCCACCAACAAAGCTATCAGCATGTATAGCGGTGCTCTCACGCGTTTTATGACTTGGTGACTACTTATGTACTCCCTTAGAACTATCGGCTCTCCTGAGCCAGCTTCCCGTGGGACTGAGTCATCTTGAGATGACTCAGTAACAGCTTCCTGTCACCTACGTTCTGATCTCCTGTCTCCTACGGTCTGATCTGTACCCTGTTAGGTTCCTGTCTACCGTCTCCTTTCACCACAGGTGCCCCTTTATGGGTCTCCTATGTCTGTAACGTTATCCTTGTCTCCGTGTATAGATTGGTGCGTCTGTTCCGCTGCTTTAATCTACTGTCCACTCTACCGGAGTGATTTCAAGCTGATAGGTTATTGGGCTCCTCATCACTACCACTGCTTTGATAATGCAACTTCCGCGCGGGCCTCCTGCCGGCTTTGTGAAACTTACCAAACTTAATGGTGTTTCATGGGCTCGTGGGATCCGCAGTGTCATTGTGAGCAATGGATGCGACCGAATCCTCCCAACGGGGGTGAAGGTTCCTCTGGATTGGCTAGACGACTGCGCGCCAGCGGCCTCTGCTGCCGGAGAGGAGGGTCCTTCCGCCATCAAGGAAGTAACCCCCCCCGATCAATCCTCCAACTTTACGGTTCCTTCTCTCAATGTTCGACGCCTGTCCTCTGATGTTGAGGATGTCCTGATGAAGCTGTGTTGTGTACAGACACAGATCATCCGTTGTGCATCAGACCCGCAGCCTCATTGCGTCCCCTTCAATTATGATGAAGACTACTCTACTACTACTGATGATGAGGAGGACTTGAAGAGTGCTACGAGTGCTGACTTCGGTGGCGTGACCCCATCTGCTGCTGCCACTTGTGTCTTTGAGACTTCCGCTGTTTCACCGGTGTATGAGCCTGCTGATCAGCAGATGCCTAATCGAGAGCTTTCGCCTGTGTATCAGCCTCAGCCTTCGTCGGCGCCTCCCTTTGAGCCTGTTCCCCCGGCTTACCCGGAGGTGGCTAAGCCCACTTTCTTGAAGGGCTTTGCTTCTTTTTCCTCTGCATCTGCCCCCATGGAGCGTGGCCTCCCTGGCTACCACACTCGCTCTCGCGAGGCTGCTGTTTCCTCTGCACGCACCTCTGCTGCTGGTGCCTCCCTGGAACCCCCTCCGCCTCCGCCGGTGGAGCTGCCTCCTGCCCCTGGCCCTCCTCCTATGCTACATACGCGGTCTTGCGCATCTTGGCGGATCTCCTCCGACTTTGAACCTTCGGGACTACCGCCTGATCAACATGGATCGACGGGATGGTGAGTCCTTGAACCGCTCTTTGTACGGTCGGATGGATATGCAGGCTACAATGGCAAATGTTAGTGTGAAGCTGAGGCATCGCCGAGTGATGGCTTTCTCTGAGCTTGGTACCAGGTGTCGTTCTTTTCTTGGTCCAGTCACTTCTGGGATTCTGCATCCCCCAGATCATGGTGTTTCCTTTGGTGGTACGAGGCGTAGTGATCACGAAAAGCTTGGTTATCAGTTTGTGCGAGTGCCTGTCCCTCTGTGTCCTGTTAGCCCAGATTTCGAGCTGCTTATGAGTGTTGCGAGGTCCATTCCTGTGATTAGGAACATAGACGACCAGCGCGCTCTTGACGCTGGTCTTGCTGCGGAGTATTTCATGGACATTCGCAGGTCCTTGGCTCCTGTCCCTTCTGCGATTGGAGCTGGGTCTAATACCCTCATTTATGGTGAGTCTCGGTTTGATCCTGCACTGTTGGGGTTCAGTGCACTGCCTCTCGAACGTCAGGAGTTCATGTGTTTAACTATGATGCTCGCGAACATGGAGGACGATATGGTCAAGGTATACCAGGACTTTGCCACCCCTCAGGATATCCTTTTGGATATCCGGAAGACGCAGTCTGATGCCCTTGCCTCTAGAGTCCCTCTCATGCGTATCGAACTTCATAATGCGCACATGGGCCCTTCTGACCGTGTCGATGATTTCTTTCGCATGGTTCGCAGTCTGTGCACTGACCTCCGCAGTGCTGGACATCCTGTCACTCAGCGCCACGCCATGGAAACCATTGTGAATGGGATCCGTTTGGTCCGATTTGAATCGCTGCGGATCCAGTACGGTATGATGTTGGCTAACAGACAGACTGTAGATTACTGGTCTTGTCTGGAGGCATATAGGTCTCTCGACATTTTGAACATTGCTCTCCCCAGGTCCGACTCCAGGCATCCTGGTTGGTCCCGGGACGCTCCCCAGGTTCCTGCCAATGCTGCGTTTCAGCGTGGGCAGGGATCTGGTTCTCAGGGTTCTGGTTCCAACAAGCGACGTCTGGATTGCACTTGGGGCCCATGCCTCAGCAAGACGACCCACTCGGAGGATCGCTGTTTCACGAAGCATCCGCACCTGCGTAAGACCAAGCCTGGTGCACCGGTTACCAATCCGGTGCCCATGGCCTTGGCCCTTCCAGGTGTGCTTACTCCGCGGCAGCTGGCCTCCTTGCAGGCTCAGATTGATGGGTATGCTTTGGACAAGAAATAGGAGGTACGCTCTGTCCTTTTCTCTTGCACTGCGAAATTTTCAAATGTCTGCAGCCCGAGCCTGTCTGAGGGTGTCTGGCATGTTGATTCTGGAGCTGGGATGTCAATCACAGGTGATATGTCTTTGTTCACTGTGTTTCATGCTTCTGAGACTGGGCCAGCAGTTAAATTTCGTGATGGTGTGGTTCAACGGTCTGTGGGTCAGGGTTCTATTGTGTTATGTAGTGATTGGTTACCAACACCAATCACTTTAACCAATGTTCTCTACATCCCACACTGTCCGGTGAACCTCATGTCAGTAAATGCTGTTGCCCATGCTCACAACTGCAAGATTTCTTTTGATAGTCTTAGTTGTACTGCCACACAGGGCTCTTCTGTTCTGTGGTCTTTCCCTGAATCCAGTGATGGTGTGTACAAGTTTGCATGTAGGCCTTGTCACACCCCTCGTGGCCGTTTGTATGGTGCTGAAGATTATCCAGCTTTTGCTCTTGATGTTGATGAGGATGGTGGAGTTGTGATCCCTACCACTCCTGAATGGTTGTGGCATAGGCGGCTGGGTCACCCTGGCTATGATGCCATGCACAACCTTGTAAGGAAGGGTTTGGTTCAGAACTGACCCCTCACTCTCCAACAGGTGCAAAGACTGTCTAAGATCCCATGTGATGCTTGTCAGAAGGCAAAGGGAAAACGTCTCCCTTTTCCTAAAGAAAGCAAAACTAGGATCCGTGCCCCATTACAACGCCTTCACTTGGACATCATGGGGCCATTTAATATTAGGGGCTTGCGTGGGGAGTTTTATGTTCTGTGTCTCACTGACCAATACTCTGGCTATGCTGAGGTCTTGTGCTTGAGAACCAGGGATGAAGCTCCCTTAGCAGTTCAAACTACCATCCTCAGATGGATGACTCAGCTGCATGGATTTGTTTTCAAGTGTTTTAGGTCTGACAGGGCTAAGGAATTTATAGTGAAGTGGTTCGAGGATTGGTTAGAATCGGTTGGTGCTGTGCATGAATTGTCCATGGCTTACACTGCTCAGCAGAATGCGACTGTGGAACGGTACAATGGGGTCCTTCAGAACGTAGCTAGGAGCATTCACTTAGAGTCTAAGCTCACTAAGTCCTTCTGGCCCTATGCCTCCCTCGCCGCTTGTTACCTACGCAACCGGCTGCCTAATCAGGGTGACAAGACTCCTTATGAGTTGTTCTTTGGGGTTCTACCTGATGTACCGTTATTGCGCGTGTTCGGGTGCCCATGCTATGTTACCTTAGTGAATGGGAAGAAACGCAATAAACTGACGAAAGGGCTTTATCTGGTAGATTGGTTGGGTATTCTTTGGTGAGTAAGGGTTATTTTGTTTGGGTTCCGAAGTTGCGCCAGGTGGTAGAGAGTCGTGATGTGCTCTTCTATGAACAGTTTAGCTATAACTGTATCCCTGGGCTCTTTCCCTATGATGGATCTCAGTATTTTTCTCGCACCCCTGCCGCTATCATCGGTAACGGGCTTGATACTACTGACAATGTCCTGGGCCCTTTACCAACCCCGATTGTTGACCGCTTTACTGGTCATGGGATGACGATGCGTCCCAGGCCAGGTAATGATGGTGCTGTATCGCGTGCGGCGGCATTGGGCCAGGGGGAGTCTGATGTTCCTTCAAGCTCTAATTTATTCGAATCTCAGGGGGTCGCCGGGCCTTCCTCTGCGCCACGTTTCGTCGGTGAAGTCGTAGGATTAGGACAGCCTCGGGTCATAGTGGAACCTAGTACAGGTCCACTGCCCACTAGTCGCCACCCCCCGTCCACCTATTCGGATGGCTCGCGGGAGTTGTTGATCACTTCGCCCCCTGCTATACCTGGTGGTTTATACCGGACCAGGCATTGCGACGATGTGGCCGTCACAGATGATGTGAGTGATGACCTCGAACACTGGTCCGGGTCAGATACTGCGTATGGCTGGGGTGTTCCAGTGTACCCAGGCTTCGACGATTTAGAGGCAAAGGAGGCCGGCCTTGTTCAACCACGCATGAGTGCTGCGCTGGGGGCTTTATTACCGGTTACTGCTGATACTGCTGATATCCCCGCTGCCCATGTACAAGTACACTGCTTGTACGTGGGGGCTTTTATTTCTACCTCTACTGAACTCTCTCATAAAGCTGCAATGTTACCTACCAACCCTGACAGAGATCTCTGGCTGCAGGCTATGAAGGATGAGATGGCCTCCCTCCATGCTCATGGCACTTGGGTCCTCACTCCACAGCCTCCTAGGCAGAGGATTCTATCTGGCAGATGGTTATTTGTCAAGAAACATGGGGCTGATGGTTCTTTGCGTTTTAAAGCTCGTTTTGTAGTTCGTGGTTTTCTGCAACGTCCTGGGCTGGACTACCATGATGTATATGCCCCCGTCTCCTCTAAAGCAGGTCTTCGTGTGCTCCTTGCTGCCATCACTCATAGAAAAATGTTTGTGAGGCAGCTGGACATCAAGACTGCATTCTTGAATGCCAAGCTGGAACCTGGTCTGGACCTGTTCTGTTACCAGCCTGAGGGCTTTCATGAACTTGGTCCTGACAATGTTCCCCTTGTGTGCAAGCTGATTAAATCTCTTTATGGTTTGAAGCAGGCACCCAGGGCTTGGAGCAAAGATGTAAAGCAGGTTTTGGTTGCCCACGGTTTTACCATGTGCAAAGCTGAACCTGCTCTGTATTTCAGGAGGGATTCTACTGGTGGGTGGAGCTATGTTCTGACCTATGTGGATGACTTTATCTGTGCTTTTAGTGAGCTGCATAGGTATGCCTTGCTGATCAAGGCTATGGAAGCAGCTGGGTGGGAAGTCAAGGAAATGGGTGTACCTGTCCAGTTCCTTTCATTGGACATGACTTGTACACTTGATTCTGACGGCAGGTGTGTTAAGATCGACCTCTCCCAGCACTCCTACATTGTTGAGCTGGTGGAGCAGTTTGGTCTCACTGCTGCTACCAAGCCCAAGTTTTCAGTTCCCATGGCCAAGTGCACTGTCACTGATCCTCCTGGAGAACCTCTGGCCTCTAATAGTCAGTACCTCTCTCTTGTGGGGGCTTTGCTGTACCTGGCTACCTGCACAAGGCCTGATATTTCTTTTGCTGTTAGCTACCTGTCCAGGTTTTCTGCTCAACCCACTGCCCCCCTGTGGGCTGCAGCCAAGCGCTTGCTTTTGTATTTGAGAGAACATTCCCATCTGGGCCTCACTTACACTCACAGCCCTGGTTTCTCTTTTACTGTCTTTAGTGACTCATCCTTTGCTGATGATGGGTCTGACAGGAGACCTCAGACTGGCTATGCTGTGCTTGCTGGGGGCTGCCTTGTGAACTGGATGAGCAAAAGGCAACCCACTGTTGCTGTTAGCTCCAGTGAGGCTGAGTATCAGGCCCTGTCTCAGACTGCCAGGGAGGTGCAATGGTTGAAAAAGTTGAGAATTGATCTAGGGCTGCCTTGTGACCTGGTCACCATTCAGGGTGACAACTTGGGGTCCTTGAGCTGGGCCAATGACTGTCAGCTGCTCCCTCGCAACAAGCACATTGATGTCATCCATCACTATATCCAGGAGCTGGTGGAGGATGGCCAGGTGGATGTTGCCTATGTTAACACTAAGGGCAACTGTGCTGACCCCTTCACCAAGCCCCTTGATCCTATGGTGTTCTGGCGTTTCATTCGCATGTTTGGAATGACTGCTTCTCCTTAAACAAATTTTTTTGGTTACATGTATACTAGAATTTTGGTTACATGTATTCTGGAATTTTTGGTTACATTTTATGGTTTCTTTGGTTACATTTAGAGTTTCTTTAAGTTATCATTGATTGGCATTAGGTTCCTATTCCCGGATCGGGTTTTCTATACCGTTGTTACCCGACTTTGATATTTAGTTGTCCTCTTATATCCACTTGGCAAATTTTGGTTCTTTGCCTTGCTTCATACCTTCCCTTACACCCTTTGGGTTTCATTTGAAGTTTCTCTCGATTTTTTTTTCCGGAGTTCTTTGATTTTTTTTTTTTTTAATTTGTTACATATAGTTCTATGTCACCAGTGCCATAGGTGGAGTAGTACTATTGTATTTCACCTGTGTCATAGGTGGAGTATCAGCATGTATAGCGGTGCTCTCACGCGTTTTATGACTTGGTGACTACTTATGTACTCCCTTAGAACTATCGGCTCTCCTGAGCCAGCTTCCCGTGGGACTGAGTCATCTTGAGATGACTCAGTGACAGCTTCCTGTCACCTACGTTCTGATCTCCTGTCTCCTACGTTCTGATCTGTACCCTGTTAGGTTCCTGTCTACCGTCTCCTTCCACCACAGGTGCCCCTTTATGGGTCTCCTGTGTCTGTAACGTTATCCTTGTCTCCGTGTATAGATTGGTGCGTCTGTTCCGCTGCTTTAATCTACTGTCCACTCTACCGGAGTGATTTCAAGCTGATAAAAGCCACAGGCCCAGACGGCATACCTAATGAACTACTTATGTGCCTCCCACAGGAAATGCACCTCACCATACACAAACGCATGCAGCTAGTATGGATCCTGGGAGACACACCAGACTGCTGGATGTCAGCATGAATTGCGGTGCTCTCACGCGTTTTATGACTTGGTGACTACTTATGTACTTCCTTAGAACTATCGGCCCAGACAGTGTTTCTGTCTGTACTGTGTCAGCTTCCCGTAGACTGTGTCATCCTTCATGACACGGTGACAGCTTCCTGTTGACTGCGTCATCGGTCTCTCACTGACACACTCTGTATAGCCGGTGCCTGACTTAAGATTCCTGACTTAGGGTCTAGTCAGGTTACAGGCATCCGCCTCTCCCACCGCTGGTGTTCTTTGGCGTCCGCCTGTCCTTGTAACGCTATTCTTGTCTCCGTGTATAGATTGGCGCGTCTGTCTCCGCTGCATACATCTCTCTCCACTCTTCGAAGTGCTTTCTAGCTGATAGGTTACGGGCTTATTACTTCTACCACTGCTTTACAATGCAACTTCCGCGTGGGGCTCCTGCCGGCTTCGAGAAACTTACCCCACAGAATGGTATTTCCTGGTCGCGCGGTATGGAGAGCGTCATTATCAGTAATGGATGCGACCGAATTCTTCCTCTAAAGATTCGAGTTCCCACTGATTGGCTAGATGATTGCGCGCCAGCGGCCTCTGCTGCCGGAGATGAGTCTTCTTCCGCCATCATGGAAGCCACCCCCCCCTCCAATACCTCCATTTCTCCGTCTCCTTCTCCTTTTGTCCAACGTCTCCGACCTGATGTTGAGGATATTCTGATGCGCCTATGCTGTGTTTCCACACAGATTATCCAGTATGCAAGGTCGCCTCCACCCGCTGATGCCCGCTTTACCTACGACACTGTAGACCTTGCTCTCCATAGCCATGAAGATGGCTATGCTCACGGCAAGTCTGACGACTCAGAGGAAGATTACTCTGATGATTGTATGGAAGATCTACAGAGTGCCAGAAGTGGCGACTTCGGTGGAGTCACTCCCTCTTCTGCTACTAGGGTTTTCCACACCTCCACTGTCTCTCCGGTGTATGAGCCTCAATTGGCACCTTCTCCTGCGGTCTTCAAGCCTCCGTCTGCCGCTCTGCTTGCGCCGCTTCCACCGGACCTACCTGAGGTGGTCAAGCCGTCTTTGCTGCGGAGTTCGTCTCTTGGTCCTTTGGGTCCTCTACTCAACCTTGCAGAGCAGGCTCGCAACCCTGCAGAGCGGGCTCTTGGTGCTTACCATACTCGGGCTCGCGAGGCTGCTACCACGAGTGTCCACAGATCTGCTGCTGGCACCTCGCAGGAGCCCCCTCCACCTCCACCGGTGGATCTGCCACCTGCGCCTGGCCCTCCGCCGTCTATGAATCCTACGCTGTCCGGCATATCCTGGGAACATCTGCTTGATGGCACACCACCTGTGCGGCTGGCTGTGCGGGACTGCCGGCTTATTCGCCAAGCCCAGTATGCTGGAAATTCTCTTGATCGCACTTTGTACGGTAGGCTGGATGAGGCAGCCACTCGGGCTAATCTAGATAGAAAGGGTCGCCCTCAGCGTGTGATGGCTTACTCTGAGCTGGGTCATGAGTGTCGTGCTTTTCTAGGATCTGTGAAGGCAGGGATTAACTACCCTTCCCCTGGAGGTGTTACCTTTGGTGGGATTGGGCGTAGGAACAATGATCTCCGAGGGTATCAGTATGTGAAGGTCCCTCTCAGTTTTGTTCCTGTTAGGCCTGATTTCGAGCTCGTTGCGAGTGTTGCGCGTTCCTTAGATCTCATTAGGAACTTAGATGATTAGCGCGCATATGATGCTGGCATTGCTGCCGAGTATTTTATGTCGGTTCGTGCCTCGTATGCTCCTGTGCCTGATCCTCTTGCTGCTGGACCCTCGGCCTCTCATGGTGAGTCTCGTGTAGATCCTGCACTGTTGGGTTTTAGTGCCCTGCCCCTGGAACGTCAGGAGTTCATGTGTCTCACTATGATGCTTGCGAACATGACGGATGCGATGGTCAATGTGTATCAGGATTTTGCCACTCCTCGGGATATCTTCTTGCATATCCGAAGACAGCGTTCTGATGCTCTTGCTGCTCGTGTCCCTCTCATGCTTGTTGAGCTTCGGCGTGCAACCATGGACAACTCTGAACGTGTGGATGTGTTCTTTCGCAGGGTCCGGGGCTTGTGCACTGACCTCCGCAGTGCGGGATACCCACAGCCTCAGCGCCATGCCATGCATACTATTATTAATGGCATCATGCACCCCCGCTTCGACTCTCTGCGGCTACAGTTTGGTCTCGCACTGCATCAGAACCAGCCTGTTGATTACTGGACCTGTCTGGCAGCATATAGATCATTAGATTTCTTGAACGTGTCTCTCCCTAAGTCTGATCCGAGGCATCCTGGTTGGTCCCGCGATCCTCCCCAGGTCCCTGCCAATGCTGCTTTTCAGCGTGGCAGGGGACCTGGTCCTCAGGGTTCCGGGACTACCAAGAGGCGCTTGGATTGCACTTGGGGCCCCTGTCTTTCCAAAACGAGCCACTCGGATGACCGTTGCTGGACGAAACATCCGCACCTGCGAAAGGCCAAGGCTGGTGCACCGGGCATTGAACCCGTGCCCGTTGCCTTGGCCCTTCCAGGTTCGCTGACTCGCAAGCAGTTGTCCTCCTTGCAGGCTCAGATTGATGGGTACGCCATGTCCAAGAACTAGGAGGTACGCTCTGTCCTATTCTCTTGCACTACGAAGTTCTCTAACGTGTGTAGCCCTAGTCTTTCTGAGGGTGTCTGGCATGTGGACTCTGGAGCTGGAATGTCAATCACGGGTGATAAGTCTTTGTTCACTGTGTTTGAATCTTCTGCTGTTGGGCCTACGGTTCGATTTGGTGACGGGGTGATTCAACGGTCAGAGGGTAAGGGATCCATTGTGTTATGTAGTGATTGGTTACCAACATCAATCACTCTAACCAATGTTCTTTATATCCCTCACTGTCCGGTGAATCTCCTGTCAGTAACCAAACTCGCAACTTTCAAATTGCACCTGTCACCCGGCACCCAATAACTCGCTGCTCTCCCAACTAAACCTGTGCGAATAGCTATGACAATAACTAGAAGTCAGACGCAAGACATGAGCATTGACCCTGGATCACCCGGGGATAATGCACCCCCCCCGTTGTTTGCAATGTGGTACGCTACAACGCTTAAACCCACACTGGACAAATCGTTCGACTCGATTAAAAAAGAGTCGCATCAAACATTGAAGTCGGTGGAAGGACTTTTGAGTGAGATGCGGGAAACCGTTCAGAAACAGACCAATAAGATCGCAAACATAGAGGCCACTCTGAACGCCCAGAGGGATACGATAGTATCCCAGGAGAAGCGCATTTCCGCCCTGGAAGCTGCTATCAAGGATCGGCCGGTGGTGCCCCCAGCAGGGGGAAAAGAATCTGCATGGAGTCGGCCACTCATACAGCGACCAGGCTCAGCCCCCCCAGACCAAGCAGGTTACGACATGCAATTCAGGATCTCAGGCATCCCTGAAGATCCCAAAAAGAACGACAGGCAGCTAGCGGTGGCTGTAAAGTCTAAGCTCACCCAGGCTTTAGAAGCCAACAACACCTACGCCCAGAAGGAGCAAGACAAGGCAGAGTTTACTATTGTGTCCGCTCGACGCATGGGAGGCAAGGTGGATCCCTCACGACCCCGCCTTGCCCTAATCACAGTATCCTCCAGCTTCGATGCTTCCTCCATTGTGAGGAACCGAAGGTTCCTCAAGGATAGCGGAATAGCAGCTCTGGATTTCTTGTCTCCTGAGGAGCTGAAGCTGCACAAGGAACACCTCCCAGCGTTTCTGGAAGCTAAGAGGGACCCCTCTAAGTGGGTTTCGTTCAATAGAGGACTCCTGAAGGTGCGGGACAAGGCTCCCCCTTCAGGTGTCTCATCGACTGATGCATGAAGTGGACTAAGGTGCCTTGCATGGAACATCAGAGGACAACTCAGTGTTCTGAGCAGCTGCGGTGCAGCAATGAAAGTGGTGAGAAAACACGACATTTTATTGTTTTCACACACAGGGGTGCGTGGCCAGCTAGACACCCCCCACATTCCAGGTTTCAAATGCCTTTCTTGTGCCCCTCGCCCCAAGTTGAGCAAGGATGGGGGGGTCGCTATCTATGTCCGCACTTGCCTAAATGCTACTTTAGTCCATGAGGCACCTGAATTAGGCATGGCATGGATTCGCATACATGGAACACACATTGGTGTGTGCTATATCCCACATGCTAACAGCTCATACTACAAACATGGTGACGACTGCATTAGTATAGAGGACCACTTCCTCACTCTAGGTAAAATCATTGGGAACTTCCAGGAAAAAGGCAACGTTGTGGTGATGGGTGACTTCAACGCTCGGGTTGGTCTTGGTGTGGACAATGATGATACCGAGTTAGGAGATGAACCAGTATCCCAAACCAGTAGTACAGCCCCCAACCAAACCATTCAACCGAGGTGTAGCATGGACACAGCTCCCCCCAATCGATTGGGGGGGGGCCTACTCCAGCTATGTGTAGTAACTGGTCTTATCATCCTTAACGGTAGAACAGAAGGTGATATGCAAGGTGCACATACCTTCTTTGCAGATGGCATGGACAAGAAATCTGTCATTGATTATGCGCTAGCCGCCCCTAGTCTTCTCAACACCCCAGGAGTCAAGTTTAGTGTGGCTCCCAAGCATGACTGCCCTCTCAGGCCCGGGGGTGGAAAGTTTGACCACATGCCTATCACACTCCACATACCAGATGCTGCCCTTAGGCCTTCTCAAGGTACTATTAGTACACCTGCTGGTGGTAAACCTTCGCCCAAACTGAAATGGAAAGACAACTATGTCCAGATGTATGCACACACAATTAAGCGTGATCCAGACGTTAACCGATTACTTGACAATGCACTCCATAGCTCATCTATGGAAGATTCAGAGAAGGGGATTGCTAGTGCTATTGAACTAGCCATAAGCAAATGCACACCATGTCACAAACCTGTAGCTAAGCGTAAGCACGGGCCCGTGAACGCATGGTATGATGATGAATGCAATCGTGCTAGACAGGCAGCAAGCCAAGCAGAACATCAACATGGCTCTAGCTCTGACTTGGCTGGTTCTATGCACAAGGAGTACAAGAGGATTCTCAGAAGAAAGAAGAGGAAGTGGCTAGAAACACGCATGGAGAACCTTCATACGAATCTTCGGCATAATCCGAAAAGTTTTTGGAAAGACGTGCGTGAGCCTAACAAGGCCACTACGGCAGATATCACAATTCATGATTGGACTGATTATTTTGCAGACCTCTTTGATGTGCAAGTAGGTATTGATCCAAGTCTGGATGCTAGGGACTTTGTCCCTCAAGCTGATGGACCTCAGATAGAGGCCGCACCAACATGGTTATGTCAAGACTTTACCACCCAGGAGGTGTTTCCTGTTCTCCAATCCCTACGGAAAAACTCCTCCCCCGGGGTAGATGGTATCCCTGCAGAATGGTACAGATTTGCTTCCCATGAGGCCAACTCCCGATTTGTACAAGCTATGACTAACCTGTTTAATCTCATCTGGAAGACTTCTTACCCTAGCCAATGGGCTGCAGCTGCCTTGGTACCCGTACCCAAATCCAAAGGCAGTGTGTATGACAAGGACAACTATCGAGGTCTTGCGGTGAGCAACTCCATAGGAAAGATCTTCTCCCTTTGCATGCTACGTAGACTAGATGATTGGTCAGAAGAATTCAACCTCAGAGCCGCTGGCCAATATGGATTTAGAAGTGGTAGGGGTACTGCAGATGCATCATTCATTCTTAACCATATTGTAGATAAATATAGAGAAAAGAAAAAACCACTCTTTGTGGCTTTTGTTGATTTCAAGAAGGCTTATGATTGGGTCAACAGAGACTTGCTATGGGATTGCTTAGCAAGGCTAGGAGTCAAGGACCCCTATCTCAGTATTCTGAAGTCCATGTATAATCATGTTGTTTTCCAAGTTCGCCTACATGGGGACATTGGATCCTCCTTTCCATCCCTTGTAGGAGTTAAACAAGGAGACCCCCTATCCCCACTCCTATTCGGTCTGTTCATTGATAGAATTGAATCGTTCCTCCAATCCAAGCTCCCAAATGTAGGGGCTGAGCTTAGGGGAAAGATTCTGCAACTGTTACTTTATGCTGATGACCTATCTATAATGGCAGAATCCCCGGCAGATATGCAAGCGATGCTTGACTGCCTGAGAGATTTCTGCGAGGCTACTAAGATGGCTGTGAATATAAAGAAAACTGAGATTGTCGTTTTCAACAAGCAATTCTGTGATGAGGCCCGCATGGATCCTGATTACAAATTTGTCTATGATGGAGCACAACTTTCTACAAAGTTATCTTTTATCTACTTGGGATCCCTCTTTGTGGATGGTGACTCAAGCAATCGTGCAAAAGCTGCTTTTCTAGGATGCTCACTAAGGCCCAAAAGGCACACCACATGCTTCGTAGGCGATGCCATACTATGGAGATATACAATATTGATATTCTCACCCACCTGTTTGATTCTCTTGTACAACCTATCCTGAATTTTGGCTGTGAGGTGTGGGCTCCTTCTATTCTGAACAACACACTTATCTCAAATGACCATGCTTGTGAGAAATGGCATAGAGGTATACTTAAACAAATGTTGGGTGTTTGCCAATCTACTACATCTAATATTATCATGGAAGAGCTGGGTAGAACCCCGTTGTGTTTTGCTTGGCTTAAACAAGCTTTGCGCTTCTGGAACAAGACCATACATAAAGAACCTGAGGATCTCATTAGAATGGCTCTTGAGGAATCTTTTGACTCCAACACTGGCTGGGTTCATGACTTGCGTTGTGCTCTCCACAAGCTAGGATCCAGTAAAAACATCAACATTTTGGAGGCTGTCGATGTCGAAGGTATTATGTCTGAAGTTTTTGAGTCATGGAGGTTTAAGTACCCAAGTGACACCAATGCAGTTAGAGACATCCCTGATGAGAGAAGGGTTGGCTTTAAACGCCTCCGATACCAAAAATGGTTCGCAGCCAACAGCAATGATGAGAATGGCTTGATTCCTTTTACATCCGCCTTACATAAGCAGGATCAGATTCGTTCTATAGCACAGTTTAGAATGGGTTCCCATTGGCTGAACACAGAAAGAATGAGGGTGGTGGATAGAGCACACATCCCTCGCTCAATGAGACACTATCAAATGTGTGGGTTCCAAAAAACTGAGGATGAAATGCATATGTTTGAGTGCCCTTTTTATAATGATATTCGCCTCCGCTACCAGAATCTGTTTACAGATATTTATAGGCATGTCCATGAGGATACCGACTTAACCGTATGGAATGTGGAATTCTGCGATTCCACATTCAGAACCTTTATGAATGGAAATGGCACTAAGTCTTTTTGGAGCAACCTAGCCGACTATCTTTCTACTTGTAGAAGAGCAAGACAGGAAGCCCTGGACTGCTTAGTGGCACCGTAATTTATTATCCCTTTTTTTCTTCTTGAGACTTCTCATTTGTTAGCTTCTTACCTCCGCCACTGTAAGTGGTTGAGATCTGGGTCCTGCTCTAAGGGGTTTAATACCTACGCCACCAAAACGGTGGTTGGGAGTTTGGTTTGTTTGTCCTCGACACACCCCTGATGTAATGGGTTTTTTTGCTTTGTGGGTGCTTTTTCTTTTTGTTTAAAGCACAGAGTCTCATACACCCTCGCGGTGTCAAGTAGACTTTAACATGTAATGTAATGTAATGTAATGTAAAGTAAATGCTGTAGCTCATTCTCTCCACTGCCAGGTTTCTTTTGATAGTCTTAGTTGCACTGCCACTCAGGGCTCTTCTGTTCTCTGGTCCTTCCCTGCCTCCAGTGATGGTGTGTACAAGTTTGCATGTAGGCCTTGTCACACCTCCAGTCGTTGTTTAAGAGTTGCTGACAATTATCCAGCGTTTGCACTTGATGTTGATGAGGACGGTGGAGTTGTTCTCCCTACCACTCCTGCATGGTTGTGGCATAGGCGGTTGGGTCATCCCGGCTATAGTGCCTTACACAAACTTGTCAAGAGTGGTATGGTTAAGAACTTACCCCTCAGTCTGGGTCAAGTGCAAAAGTTGGGTAAGATCCCATGTGATGCTTGTCACAAGGCTAAGGGCAAACGTCTCCCTTTTCCTAAAGAAAGCAAAACTGAGATCCGTGCACCTCTCCAACGACTTCACTTGGATATAATGGGACCAGTTCATATTGTGTCTGAGATCTGAGATCTGACAGGGCCAAGGAGTTTATAGTTAAATGGTTCGAGGATTGGCTGATATCGGTTGGGGCAGTACATGAGTTATCGTTGGTGTACACTGCCCAGCAGAACGCAACTGTGGAAAGGTATAATGGGGTCTTGCAGTCTATAGCTAGGAGTATCCACCTGGAATCAAAGCTAGCTAAGTCTTTCTGGCCTTATGCCTTCCTAGCTGCTTGTTACCTTCGTAACCGACTGCCCAATCAGGGACGCAAGACACCTTATGAGTTGTTTTATGGGGTGATGCCTGATGTGTCGTTGTTACGTGTGTTTGGATGCCCCTGCTATGTCACGTTAGTCAATGGGAAGAAACGTAACAAGCTGGACGAAAGGGCGTTATCTGGTAGACTGGTTGGGTATTCTCTGGTGAGTAAGGGTTATTTTATTTGGGTTCCTAAGTTGCGCCAGGTAGTAGAGAGTCGTGATGTACTCTTCTATGAACAGTTTAGCTATAACTGTATTCCTGGGCTTCCTCCCTATGACGGGTCGCCGTATGTTTCTAGCATCCCTGCCGCTATCAACGGACACATGCCTGAGGCTGCGGGCCATTCCTTAGATCCTTTGCTTTCCCCAATTGTTGACCACTGTCCTGGCCATAGGATGATTCTGCGTCCCAGGTCAGGGGCTGCTGGTACTGTATTGCGTGAGAATGCACTGGGCGGGCGAGGTTCTGCAGTTCCTACGGATAAAATCTTAGCCGAATCTCAGGGGGTCGCCAGGCCCTCCTCTGCGTCAAATTCCGTCGGTGAAGCTCTAGGATTACGACAATCTCAGATCATAGTGGAGCCTCTTATAGGTCCATTGTCTAATAGTCACCCTGCTCCAATCATCTTGGATGGCTCGAAGGGGTTGGTGAGCGCTTCGCCTCCTGCCGTTCCTGATAGATTAATCGGGAGCCCGGGTGATGATGTAGCCTTTGCCGATAGTGCAAGTGATGATCTTGATCATTGGTCAGGCTCCGATACTGCGTATGGCTGGGGTGTTCCGGTCGACCCAGGCTTCGTTGAATTAGAGGCAAATAAGGCCGGCCCTGTTCAACCAGGCAGTAGTTCTGCACTGGGGGCTCTACTACCGGTTACTGCTGATACTGCTGATATCCCCGCTGCTCATGTACAAGTAAACTGCTTGTACGTGGGAGCATCTGTTGCCCCCTCCACTGAACTAACCTATAAAGCTGCCATGCTCCCTACCAACCCTGACAGGGATCAATGGCTTCTTGCTATGAAGGATGAGATGGCTTCCCTACATGCCCATGGTACTTGGGTACTCACTCCACAGCCTCGTAAGCAAAAGATCCTGTCAGGCAGGTGGTTATTTGTGAAGAAGATTGGGGTTGATGGTTCTATACGCTTCAAGGCACGTTTTGTGGTACGTGGCTTTCTGCAACGTCCTAGGCTGGATTTTCATGACGTATATGCCCCTGTCTCCTCTAAAGCAGGTCTTCGGGTGCTCCTGGCTGCCATCACTCATAGAAAGATGTTTGTTCGGCAGCTGGACATCAAAACTGCATTTCTGAACGCTAAGCTGGAACCTGGTCTGGACCTGTACTGCCGCCAGCCTGAGGGCTTTCAGCACCTTGGTCCCAACGGTGTTCCCCTTGTGTGCAAGCTGCTCAAGTCTCTTTATGGATTGAAGCAGGCACCCAGGGCTTGGAGTAGGGATGTCAAGCGGGTTCTGGTTGCACACGGCTTCACTATGTGCAAGGCTGAACCTGCTCTGTATTTTAGGAAGGATTCTGATGGTGGGTGGAGCTATGTTCTGACCTATGTTGATGATTTTATCTGTGCTTTTAGTGAGCTGGATAGGTATGTGTTGCTTATCCAGGCTATGGAAAAGGCTGGCTGGGAGGTCAAAGAGATGGGTGTTCCGGTTCAGTTCCTTTCTTTGGACATGCATGTTACACTTGATTCTGAAGGCAGGTGTGTTCAGATCAACATCTCTCAGCACACCTACATTGTTGATCTGGTGGAGCAGTTTGGTCTTACTGATGCTGCCCCACCCAGGTTTGCTGCCCCCATGGCCAAGTCCACCGTTTCTGACGCCCCTGGAGAACCCCTGCCGTCTAATAGCCAGTACCTCTCTCTTGTGGGTGCTTTGCTATACCTGGCTACTTGCACCAGGCCTGATATTTCTTTTGCTGTGAGCTACCTGTCCAGGTTTTCTGCTCACCCTACCGTCCCTCTCTGGGGGGCTGCCAAGCGGTTGCTCTTGTATTTGAGAACACATTCCCACCTGGGTCTCACTTACACCCACAACCCTGAGTTCTCTTTTACTGTCTTTAGTGACTCATCCTTTGCTGATGATGGGTCTGACAGGCGGTCTCAGACTGGCTTTGCTGTGCTAGCTGGGGGGGTGCATAGTGAACTGGATGAGCAAGAGGCAGCCTACTGTTGCCATTAGCTCTAGTGAGGCTGAGTATCAGGCCCTGTCCCAGGCTGCCAGGGAGGTACAATGGTTGAAGAAATTGAGGGTGTATCTGGGTCTGCCTTGTGCTTTGGTTACCATTCAGGGTGACAACTTAGGGTCTCTAAGTTGGGCCAAAGACTGGCAGCTCCTGCCTCGCAGCAAGCACATTGATGTTATTCATCACTACATCAAGGAGCTGGTGGAGGATGGTTCACTGGATGTTGCCTATGTTAACACCGTGGATAACTGTGCTGCCCCCTTCACCAAGCCCCTTGATCCTGCTGTGTTCTGGAGGTTTGTCCGCATGTTAGGTATGACCGCTTCTTCTTAGGGTCATCCTTGCATTTGGTCATATTAGTTTCTTTTCGTTATCAAAGTTTGGCATTAGGTTCCTATTCCCGGATCGGGTTTTCTATACCGTTGTTACCCATTTTTTGATATTAGTTTTTCCTCTCTTTCTAGCTTGGCAAATTGTTTTAGAATTTTTTGCCTTGTTTCATTCCTTCCTATAACCCTTTGGGTTCCATTTGAAGTTCTCTCGAATTTTTTTTTCGGAGTTCTTTGATTTTTTTTTTATATATGTTACATATACTTCTATGTCCCCAGTGCCATAGGTGGAGAGGTAGTATTGTATGTCACCTGTGTCATAGGTGGAGTGTCAGCATGAATTGCGGTGCTCTCACGCGTTTTATGACTTGGTGACTACTTATGTACTTCCTTAGAACTATCGGCCCAGACAGTGTTTCTGTCTGTACTGTGTCAGCTTCCCGTAGACTGTGTCATCCTTCATGACACGGTGACAGCTTCCTGTTGACTGCGTCATCGGTCTCTCACTGACACACTCTGTATAGCCGGTGCCTGACTTAAGATTCCTGACTTAGGGTCTAGTCAGGTTACAGGCATCCGCCTCTCCCACCGCTGGTGTTCTTTGGCGTCCGCCTGTCCTTGTAACGCTATTCTTGTCTCCGTGTATAGATTGGCGCGTCTGTCTCCGCTGCATACATCTCTCTCCACTCTTCGAAGTGCTTTCTAGCTGATACTGGAAAACCTCACACACAGTCATGCTCTACAAAAAATCAGATCCTTGCTTGCCTCAAAACTACAGTCCAATAGGCCTTAACAATGCTGTAGCCAAACTCTGGACCTCTCTTGTCACTAACACTATTACTACCTACTCTGAAACCAACCACATTCTTAGTGCCTGCCAACAGGGTTTCAGAAAAGACAAAAGTACCTATAGACAACTCTTGACCCTACTCCACAACATTGAGGATGCTACCCTCTTCCATCAGGACCTCTATGCTGCCTACTTTGACTTTAGCTCTGCTTTCAACATGATTCACCACCAAAAACTCCTTTGCATCATGCACAGCTTGGGTTACACCCACGACACTATAGACACTATTAAAGGAATTTACACAAACTCTACTACACATATCCTCCTCAACAATACATCTGGCTCCCCTATCCCCATCACCAAGGGCACTATCCAGGGAGACACTCTCTCCCCCTTACTCTTCATTATTTTTCTAGAACCCCTACACAGATGGCTCCGTTCTGGCCGGGGGGACGAGGATACAGAGCAGCATCCCTACCCCCCAAAACAGCAGATGAAAATCACACTAGCAGCTTGGGGTATGCTGACGACACTGCCGTCCTAACCGGCAACTCAGAGGACCTTCGTATCCAATGTGGTAAAGTCCAAACTTTTAGCATCTGGTCGGGCATTCCTCTTAACGCCACTAAATGTGTGGTCAGTGGCATACTCCACAAATCACACCCCTCACAACCTACTCACAACAACACTCTTAAACAAAGGTTAGAAAAATTCCCTTAGGAAATTCCTATACTACCTACCAGCCTCCAGACCAAGCCTACAAATACTTGGGGGTTCACATCTCACTTACCCTAAATTGGAAAACTCAACTCCACTCTACTATTGAAACCATTCACAACAAAGGCTTGAGCATCCTCACTTAAGCTAAAAACAGGGCAACCCCCACTCAATGCTTACGAATAATTTCACAATGTGTCAGAGCAGCTATTAAATACCCCATGATAGTAGCCCCCTTCTCACTAACCGACATTCATGTCATTGACAGAGCAGTATTAAAAACAGTTAAACTCTGCTGCTCCCTTCCTAGATCTTTTCCGACAAGAGCACTCCACCTCCCCAAAACAGAGGCAGGACTAGGGGTGCCCTCTCTACTCACTGAATATACCCAGATTACTGCAACAGCCCTCACCCAGTCCATGAACGACCAAGGTCACCTGGGAATCCTTACCAGGGCTCTTCTTAACAAATCAACCTCCACCATGACCACTCTAGATCCTCTCTCTCTCTCCCGCAAGCAACTTAAATATATGTCCCTAGCCCGCCAGCTGGAAATTATTAAAAAATCTGACATAATAATTTCTTGGAATGACACAGAACTTCTTGACAAACTTGACATACACTCTCTCCCTCTCCCCCCACAGGCAATTCCTGTCTCACTCATGACTCCATTTCATGACCTGGACATTTACTCATACCATGACCTGGTCACCCCTATGGGAACCCATCTTATCAGCACTACAGATCTCTCCCTTATCACCTTACACAAAATTACTAAACACCACAAGCGATCTCTGAACCGCCTCACCGCTCACCTCTCTTCCCTCCAAACCGTCGGTCCTCCAATACACTCTGACCCACTTCCTCTCTCTCACCGACAACTTGCGCCTGGTTACGCAATTGCGCAGAACAAAACAGACAACGTTAAATCTCCTGCTCCTAACGAACCCTCCACTCCACTCACCCAGCGCTACCAACCTCACGCCACCGTTACTGATTCAGACTACGAGGCGGATCCCACTGGGGACCTGGAAGGAAACCAATGGTGGGCGTGGCCCACGCAGATCGCAGGCAGCCACGCGCACCAAGCATGGGGCTGCCCCAGCAGTGATGCCACCTGGTCAGCACGCCACTACTTGTGCAAATCTTGGACTCGACACTCCTCCACTTCTAAAATTTACCGCGCATATAAAATAACTCCCACTTCATATCCTGACAGGATCCGCGAGGCCATGACATTTCCCGACAGCAGCGCACCTGAACCACCGGCGCGCCTGCTCCACCTTACCTACGGATCCCAGTACAAAGCCCTGCACATTACGAGCTGGCTGGGCAAGCGCTCTTACAGCGACGACAAACTTGCCACCACTACCGTTGTCCACGTCCAATGGGCCCCAACAATTATGCACAACGACCATATCAACTCCTACACACACATGGGATACAGCATCCACCACAACACACCTCTTACCTCCACTACCTCAACCATATATTGGAAACCCCAATCTCACCATGCGGCTCATCTTGCTGAACTGGTGGGACAATCAGCATATGCCCAAGTAACCCACACTTTTAAAACCACTCCCCCAACAACCACACACCTCAACCCCAGGAAGGACATCCACCTCACTAACCTCCAGCAACAAGGCCAATGGGCCACCTCTCCAGGATTTAATGCTGACAACCACAACATGATGACAACCATAACCCTTTCGTCTAGCTTGTTGCGTTTCTTCCCATTGACTAACGTGACGTAGCAAGGGCAACCAAACACACGCAACAACGACACATCAGGCACAACCCCAAAGAACAGCTCGTATGGAGTTCTGTCTCCCTGATTGGGCAGCCGATTACGTAGGTAACAAGCAGCCAGGAAGGCATAGGGCCAGAAAGACTTAGCTAGTTTAGACTCCAGGTGGATGCTCCTAGCTACAGACTGTAAGACCCCATTGTACCTCTCCACAGTTTCATTCTGCTGTGCAGTGTATGCCAACGATAACTCATGCACTGCACCAACCGATATCAGCCAATCCTCGAACCAATTTACTATAAACTCCTTAGCCCTGTCAGATCTCAGACACTTAAAGACGAACCCATGCAGCTGATTCATCCATCTGAGGATGATAGTTTGAACTGCTAAGGGAGCTTCATCCCTGGACCTCAAGCACAATACCTCAGCATAGCCAGAGTATTGGTCTGTGAGGCACAGAATATAAAACTCCCCACGCAGGCCCCTAACATGAACTGGTCCCATGATGTCCAAGTGAAGGCGTTGGAGAGGTGCACGGATCTTAGTAGTGCTCTCTTTAGGAAAAGGTAGACGTTTGCCCTTAGCCTTCTGACAAGCATCACAAGGGACCTTAGCCAGTTTCTGCACCTGCCTGAAAGAGAGGGGTAAGTTCTTAACCATACCTTTCTTGACTAGTCTGCGCATAGCATCATAGCCGGGGTGACCCAGCCGCCTATGCCACAGCCATTCAGGAGTGGTAGGAATAACAACTCCACCGTCCTCATCAACATCAAGTGCAAAAACTGGGTAATGGTCAGCACTAATCAAACGGCCACGGGTGGTGTTACAAGGCCTACAGGCAGGTACCCTTGTAAACACCATCACTGAAGGCAGGGAAAGACCAGAGAACAGAAGAGCCCTGAGTGGCAGTGCAACTAAGATTATCAAAAGAAACCTGGCAGTGATGAGAATGAGCCACAGCATTTACTGACAGGAGGTTCACCGGACAGTGAGGTATGTAGAGAACATTGGTCAGAGTGATCGAAGTTGGTAACCAATCACTACATAACACAATGGATCCCATACCCTCTGACCGTTGAACCACCCCATCACCAAATCGAACTGCAGGATAATGTTCAGAAGCATTATACACAGTGAACAAAGACATATCACCTGTGATAGACATGCCAGCTCCAGAGTCCACATGCCAGACACCCTCAGACAGGCTCGGGCTACACACGTTAGAGAACTTCGTGGTGCAGGAGAATAGGACAGAGCGTACCTCCTAGTTCTTGGGCATAGCGAACTCATCAATCTGGGCCTGCAAGGAGGACAACTGCTTACAAGTCAGCGAACCTGGAAGGGCCAAGGCGATGGGCACGGGTCCACTGCCCGGTGCACCATCCTTGGCCTTTCGCAGGTGCGGGTGCTTCGTCCAGCAGCGGTCCTCCGAGTGGGTCTATCTTCTTGTGAGGACAAGGTCCCCAAGCGCAATCCAGGTATCTCTTGGTAGACCCGGAACCCTGAGCTCCAGGTCCCCGCCCACGCTGGAAAGCAGCATTGGCAGGAACTTGGGGAGTGTCCCGGGACCACCCAGGATGCCTGGAGTCCGACTTGGGGAGCGCCACATTCAAGAAATCTAACGACCTATATTCTGCAAGACAGGTCCAGTAATCAACAGGCTGCGATTGGTACAGCAACGTACCATATTTGATCCGCAAGGAGTCGAAGCGAGAAAGACGAATATCCTGAACGATAGTGTTCATGGCATGACGCTGAGTCTGTGGATACCCAGCACTGCGGAGGTCAGTGCAAAGACCGCGAACCGTGCGAAAGAAATCATCTACGCGGTCAGAAGGGCTCATGGATGCACCTTGAAGCTCGATGAGCATGAGAGGGACACGAGAGGCAAGGGCATCAGACTGCTTCCTCCGGATATCGATCAAGATATCCCGAGGAGTAGCAAAATCTTGGTACACCTTGACCATCGCATCCGTCATGTTAGCAAGCATCATGGTCAAACACATGAACTCCTGACGGTCCAGAGGCAGTGCACTAAAACCCAACAGTGCAAGATCTACACGAGACTCACCATGAGAGGCCGAAGTTCCAGCAGCAGGAGCAGGGGACAGGGGTGCCAAAGACTTACGAACCTCCAGAAAATACTCAGCCGCAAGACCAGCGTCATACGCGCGCTGGTCATCTACGTTCCTAATACTAGGCAGGGACCGCGCAAAACTCACTACCAGCTCGAAATCAGGCCTAACAGGACAGAGAGGGCGGGGAATCTTCACCCACTGGTAACCCTGCAAATCAGCATCCCTACGCCTCACACCACCAAACGTAACCCCATGAGCAGGAGGATAGCGAATCCCATCCGGAACAGGCCCTAGAAAAGACCGGCACTTGAGACCTAGCTCAGTGAATGCCATCACACGCCGAGTACGACCCTTGATATCAACATTGGCCTGAGTGGCCTTCATATCCAGCCTACCGTACAAGATGCCATCCAAAGATCCAGCTTCCGATTGAGCTTGGCGGACTAGACGGAAGTCCCGCAGCTGTAGATCAGAAGGAGGTCCTCCAGTGAGCAGATGCTCCCAAGACTCGCGAGACCGCGAAGTCAAAACTGGAGGGGGTGGGATTGGGGCAGGTTGCAGCTCCACCGGCGGTGGCGGAGGGGGCTCCTGCGAAGTGCCAGCAGCAGATGTGCAGACAGCCGTGGCAGCAGCTTCTCGAGCACGAGTGTTGTAGCCAGGAAGACCTCGCTCCATAGGGTTGGTGGTGGTGAAGGACGCAGAGCTTCTCAGCAAAGACGGCTTGGCCACATCCGGGTGGATCGGTGGAAGAGGCGCAAGCGGAGGTGCATGCTGAGGCGCTGGCGTAGGTGCAGGTAGAGGCCCCGACTGAGGAGCAGGCTCATACACAGGCGAAACTGTAGAAGTCTCAAAGACTCGAGTAGCAGCAGTCGGAGTCACTCCACCGTAGTCGCCACTCGTAGCACTCATCAAATCATCAGAATCAGAACGGTTGAAGTCCTCCTCATCTTCAGTCAGGAAATCATCAGTTTGGCAGCCACCCCTGAACTGGGCAGTAAGCGGCACAACACCCGAAGAATACTGAATTATCTGTGTCTGGACACAGCACAGAGTCATTAGAACGTCCTCAACCTCAGGAGAGAGGCGTTGGACTGGAGAAGGAGGGGCAAAGTTGGAGAATTGATTGGGGGGGGTGGCTTCCACGATGGCGGAAGGAGACTCCTCTCCGGCAGCAGAGGCCGCTGGCACGCAAACATCAAGCCAATCAGAAGGAACCGTGACCTCCGGAGGAAGGACAAGGTCGCAGCCATTGCTAATGATGACATGACGAATCCCGTGCGACCAAGAAACACCATTGTGAGGTGCGAGTTTCTCGAAGCCGGCGGGAGGCCCTCGCGGAAGTTGCATCGAATAGCAGTAGTAGAAATGAGGAACCCGTAACCTATCAGCTAGAATGCACTCCGTAGAGTGGACAGAGATGAAAGCAGCGGAACAGACGCGCCAATCTATACACGGAGACGAGAATAACTTACAAGCACTGGAGGCCCAACAAGGGGCACCAGCGGTGAAAGGGGCGGTAGCTTGGAACCTAACAGGGTACAGGCTATACGGCGCGTGCCAGTGGAACCGGTGACGCAGCCAACAGGAAGCTGTCACTGAGTCATGAAGGATGACACAGTCTACGGGAAGCTGGCAGAGCCGATAGTTCTAAGGAAGTACATAAGTTATACATAATTTATCATCCCTTTTTTTCTTCTTCTTGTGACTTCTCATTTGTTAGCTTCTTACCTCCGCCACTGTAAGTGGTTGAGATCTGGGTCCGGCTCTAAGGGGTTTAATACCTACGCCACCAAAACGGTGGTTGGGAGTTTGGTTTGTTTGTCCTCGACACACCCCTGATGTAATGGGTTTTTTTGCTTTGTGGGTGCTTTTTCTTTTTGTTTAAAGCACAGAGTCTCATACACCCTCGCGGTGTCAAGTAGACTTTAACATGTAATGTAATGTAATGTAATAAGTAGTCACCAAGTCATAAAACGCGTGAGAGCACCGCAATTCATGCTGATAACAAACTTTTGAAAATTGACACACACGACAGGCACCCAGACTGGGACATTCAACCACCCTCAGCCTACACTATACAAACAGGCATTCTCACTACTCTGGATGGCCAATCCACACACACACACACCAACGCCTCATTTCTTTATAACCCCACTGGTCACTGTCTTGGGCACATTCCCAACGACAGACTCACCTCTCTTAAACAAAACTATGACCATTTTAAAAACCACCACCCTACCAAATGGAACCAACTGGCTCAAGGAGGAACATACCACACTGACTTAGCTGCCCTCTTCACCAGATACAGAGCTGCCCCTGCCGCCACCAACATTCTTTCTCCTTTTCTCTACCAAGCAGCAGCTGCTCTGGGCATTACTCACCATCGTACTTCTAACCCCCTTAGCTACGACCAAAGCCTCACCAGCTTCTCTTCTACCAGCCCTGCTGACCAGCTCTTTGGCTCCAACCAAGACCCCTTTCTTACCATCTGGACTGGGGGCTCACTGGTGGACGTTCCCAACTCCACCACACAAGCACACCAAGCTCTAAGGTGGGCCCTAGCCAGTGCTGACCATGCTGAAAATACTCTCAGCCCTACCTGCACCCTGATGCTCCTCCCTGATGATCTTGCTGCCCCTTACAAAACTCTTCTCCATCACTCCTGGATTCACTATATTGACTCTAAACCACAGTCTGAATTTTATACTACCTCTGAAATTTGGCTTGGCAGCAAATCTCACACTCCACCCTCCACTCAAAAACTACATCTCATTCTTATATGCAACCCCCACAGCCAAGCTACTTACTTTCCTAAACTCCCAGATTTTATTGACCAATGGACATACTACATGCAAAGCCTTTCCTCATCCTGGGAGCCCTCTATTATCACACCACCTCCCACTCTTACTTTCTCTGACGTTGTCATCACCTACCCTCGGAAACTTAAATCTCTTGCCAAAAATCCTTGGCAAACTCCACTCCACCAACACCCTCCTCCCTCCCCTCTTACCATTACCCACCCTTGTCTTTACCTAGCTACCCCCTCCTCAGGCCTCCAGGTCTACACAGATGGCAGTCTAATAAAAGGTAAACTAGGGCATCCTAGCAAAATAGGTGCTGCAGTCTATGTCCCGGCTGCAGGGCAAAGTTACACCATCAACCCTGGGGGAATAGGGGCCACCAAAACTAACAACCGGGCAGAACTGGTAGCCATCTTCCAAGCCCTTCTCAACATTGATTATGACAAATCTCTTACCCTCCATACAGACAGCCTCTGCTCTCTTCAACTTATAAAAAAATGATTCACGACCCTACCACTACAACCCGTTCTATTCATACTGAATTACTGCAATCAATTCAAAAACACCTCATTCAACGCATCCTGCATGGCTCACACACCACTCTTTGCAAAGTCCGTTCCCTCACAGGTATCCTTGGAAATGACAGAGCAGACACTCTGGCACGCAAAGCAGCTGAGCACCCCACATTAACCAATTTTACTGACACCACTGGGGAAATCCCCCGCCACAATGTTTACTGGCCCACAGTTCAACCTCCTCGCACACCCATGGGAGATATTCCCCCGCGAATTTTAGCACCTAACCTTACACAAGGTATCACCTCTAACCTGCCCACTAGCTGCCACCTTGGCCAACACCCTCTTAAAGGGATCTATGCAACCACCTGGGCTGATAACACTCCCCACCAACTTCCTCAAGCAAGTAACAAATTTTGGACCTCAACCCTTATCCAACATAAAACTAAATTCCACATCCTAAAAGCCCGCTGGGGTAGACTGTGGAACCGTGAACTTGCATTCCGCTGGAAACTTCCTTATATTACCAGCACTCACCCACCCACGAACTCCCTATGCCCCATTTGCCACACCTGTGAGGACTGAGCGGGCCACATCCTGGCGGGCTGCACACACCGGACTTTCAAGGGGCTCTATATCAAAAGACATGACGCCGCAGTGCGACTCATCCACAAGGCCATTTGCACCGGCGCCCTGGGATCCCGCAGAATGATCATGGACGCTGGCAAGGAAGAGGACCTCCCCAGGGGGGTCCTGGGCAAACGTCTCCCTGACTGGTTGCGCCCCTCCACTATTACTGTAGCGGACTGGAAAAGAATGAGACCTGATCTTGCCGTCCTACCTGACATAGACTCCCCTACCTGTATGTCTGATAAAGAACTCTGGGTTCTTG
Organism: Chlamydomonas sp. ICE-L; assembly: GCA_013435795.1. Lineage (NCBI taxonomy): Eukaryota > Viridiplantae > Chlorophyta > Chlorophyceae > Chlamydomonadales > Chlamydomonadaceae > Chlamydomonas > Chlamydomonas sp. ICE-L. Next base: position 7,881,809 of record JACBWV010000472.1, read on the forward strand.
AGCTTGGATACTGCTCTGATACCAACCATGCTACTAAGTTTATCACTAAACACGCCCAGCATGTTGAATTAGTAAATGGCCTCCGATCGGCTGGATACCTTGTTCATTATGAAGTTATCACCGTTGGAACAACTGGTACTATTCCTACCTCTTTTTTGACTTCTATGACCACTCTTGGACTCCAGAGAACCTGTGCCCTCAAACTGGCAGACACAGGCCACTCTCACACCATTACTAGCTTTCAGAGTATTTTACAGTGCAGACGCTTTATGGAAGCACACCCCGGGTCAATACCCGGGGACTAGCACACAGACCGTCCCCCCTCTCAGGTTTTGTCTTACCAGCTGTATTGTGCCGGTGCTTCCCAACCGGGGTGAAAAACCCCCGTATTAAGCTGCACTGGTATGATGTAGTTGGTAATTCTTTTTACTGAGATGGTCCTACGGTGACTATAGCTAGCTCCGGCTTACGCTATGGTGTCCTTAACTTCACGTCCTGTGAGTAACGGTTCTACACGGATGTAACAATTTCAATTTCAATTTCAATAGTACCCTGTTCCACTTAACCTCCTTGGGATGCTTTGCTACTAATAGAAAGCGCATCCCTTTCTTGCCCAACGAATGTAACCTACATTGACTATACAACTAGGTTGTGTTAGGTTTGGCTGAAAAAGCAGTCTGGGGAGCAGCGTAGAAGCTGTTGGTAGTAGCTGAAAAGAAATGCCACGTTAATTACCATGGCAATGAGTGCAGAATACAATCACATGTGTCTGAACAGATTAAAACACGACGAGGGCATTGGGTACAGAATCCTTTCACAGGAGTATGGAAAGATTAAAACACCAGACCATTGGTTAAATAATACAATCACTTGTGCCTGGACAGATTATAGCGGTTTTCAATGATGATGTCCCGACCCCGAAGGGCAATGCATTTGTGTAGCTGTTTTCAAACCGCGAAAACGCTTCAAAAGCGACTCACTAATCGTGATCCGATCCCTCTTCGCCTAAGGAGATAGCTGCATGTGCGATCAGGACTTTGGCAGGAGCCGAGGAAGCCTGGGCACGGGAGACATATGCAGAGGTGCTGGCTCCAGCGAGACCCTTAGCAGAGCCAGCAGGGAGAAATGCTGACGAAGCTGTGCGCTTGCGGCGCGGCCGACACCAAATAATCGGGTTGGCGAGTGTGTGTGTGTGGGGGGGGGGGGGGGGTATTCCTGGAGAAAGGAGAAGAACGACCAACACAGTAAATGTTACGCCGTTTTTTTCGGTCCGAAAACAGCTACGCAGCCCCGGGCCGACATGATATAACCCCAATAAGTAGGGTGGGGTAAAAGAAAATAAAGAACATGCGTCGACGTTTTTTTTTATGCAAGCGCAGCAATGCCTTTCCTACACCCTCCCCGTATGTATGTATGTATGTTACAGTCCAGGGGTAGGCCAAATAGGCTAAAGGGACTTGCCCAACCGTATAGGAAGGGCCTAAAAAGAAAAAACACTGATGAACTGAACCCCAAACAATCGTTTAACCGTTGGGGGCCATGAGTTCGTGCTACAATGATAATTTAATTATACAATATAATTAAATCACCATTTCAGCTGGGATGATAATTTAATTGTGCGATTATTATCTCATTTTTTATAAATTGTATTAAGTATTTCCATCCTTCATAGGAATCAGGATTCATGACCAGCTTTATACTGGAGTTTTAATCCACCAATTCAGGTTCAATCTTCATTTTCTCAAACATATTTTTCTAGGTGGAGTGTCAGCATGAATTGCGGTGCTCTCACGCGTTTTATGACTTGGTGACTACTTATGTACTTCCTTAGAACTATCGGCCCAGACAGTGTTTCTGTCTGTACTGTGTCAGCTTCCCGTAGACTGTGTCATCCTTCATGACACGGTGACAGCTTCCTGTTGACTGCGTCATCGGTCTCTCACTGACACACTCTGTATAGCCGGTGCCTGACTTAAGATTCCTGACTTAGGGTCTAGTCAGGTTACAGGCATCCGCCTCTCCCACCGCTGGTGTTCTTTGGCGTCCGCCTGTCCTTGTAACGCTATTCTTGTCTCCGTGTATAGATTGGCGCGTCTGTCTCCGCTGCATACATCTCTCTCCACTCTTCGAAGTGCTTTCTAGCTGATACTGGAAAACCTCACACACAGTCATGCTCTACAAAAAATCAGATCCTTGCTTGCCTCAAAACTACAGTCCAATAGGCCTTAACAATGCTGTAGCCAAACTCTGGACCTCTCTTGTCACTAACACTATTACTACCTACTCTGAAACCAACCACATTCTTAGTGCCTGCCAACAGGGTTTCAGAAAAGACAAAAGTACCTATAGACAACTCTTGACCCTACTCCACAACATTGAGGATGCTACCCTCTTCCATCAGGACCTCTATGCTGCCTACTTTGACTTTAGCTCTGCTTTCAACATGATTCACCACCAAAAACTCCTTTGCATCATGCACAGCTTGGGTTACACCCACGACACTATAGACACTATTAAAGGAATTTACACAAACTCTACTACACATATCCTCCTCAACAATACATCTGGCTCCCCTATCCCCATCACCAAGGGCACTATCCAGGGAGACACTCTCTCCCCCCTTACTCTTCATTATTTTTCTAGAACCCCTACACAGATGGCTCCGTTCTGGCCGGGGGGACGAGGATACAGAGCAGCATCCCTACCCCCCAAAACAGCAGATGAAAATCACACTAGCAGCTTGGGGTATGCTGACGACACTGCCGTCCTAACCGGCAACTCAGAGGACCTTCGTATCCAATGTGGTAAAGTCCAAACTTTTAGCATCTGGTCGGGCATTCCTCTTAACGCCACTAAATGTGTGGTCAGTGGCATACTCCACAAATCACACCCCTCACAACCTACTCACAACAACACTCTTAAACAAAGGTTAGAAAAAATTCCCTTAGGAAATTCCTATACTACCTACCAGCCTCCAGACCAAGCCTACAAATACTTGGGGGTTCACATCTCACTTACCCTAAATTGGAAAACTCAACTCCACTCTACTATTGAAACCATTCACAACAAAGGCTTGAGCATCCTCACTTAAGCTAAAAACAGGGCAACCCCCACTCAATGCTTACGAATAATTTCACAATGTGTCAGAGCAGCTATTAAATACCCCATGATAGTAGCCCCCTTCTCACTAACCGACATTCATGTCATTGACAGAGCAGTATTAAAAACAGTTAAACTCTGCTGCTCCCTTCCTAGATCTTTTCCGACAAGAGCACTCCACCTCCCCAAAACAGAGGCAGGACTAGGGGTGCCCTCTCTACTCACTGAATATACCCAGATTACTGCAACAGCCCTCACCCAGTCCATGAACGACCAAGGTCACCTGGGAATCCTTACCAGGGCTCTTCTTAACAAATCAACCTCCACCATGACCACTCTAGATCCTCTCTCTCTCTCCCGCAAGCAACTTAAATATATGTCCCTAGCCCGCCAGCTGGAAATTATTAAAAAATCTGACATAATAATTTCTTGGAATGACACAGAACTTCTTGACAAACTTGACATACACTCTCTCCCTCTCCCCCCACAGGCAATTCCTGTCTCACTCATGACTCCATTTCATGACCTGGACATTTACTCATACCATGACCTGGTCACCCCTATGGGAACCCATCTTATCAGCACTACAGATCTCTCCCTTATCACCTTACACAAAATTACTAAACACCACAAGCGATCTCTGAACCGCCTCACCGCTCACCTCTCTTCCCTCCAAACCGTCGGTCCTCCAATACACTCTGACCCACTTCCTCTCTCTCACCGACAACTTGCGCCTGGTTACGCAATTGCGCAGAACAAAACAGACAACGTTAAATCTCCTGCTCCTAACGAACCCTCCACTCCACTCACCCAGCGCTACCAACCTCACGCCACCGTTACTGATTCAGACTACGAGGCGGATCCCACTGGGGACCTGGAAGGAAACCAATGGTGGGCGTGGCCCACGCAGATCGCAGGCAGCCACGCGCACCAAGCATGGGGCTGCCCCAGCAGTGATGCCACCTGGTCAGCACGCCACTACTTGTGCAAATCTTGGACTCGACACTCCTCCACTTCTAAAATTTACCGCGCATATAAAATAACTCCCACTTCACATCCTGACAGGATCCGCGAGGCCATGACATTTCCCGACAGCAGCGCACCTGAACCACCGGCGCGCCTGCTCCACCTTACCTACGGATCCCAGTACAAAGCCCTGCACATTACGAGCTGGCGGGGCAAGCGCTCTTACAGCGACGACAAACTTGCCACCACTACCGTTGTCCACGTCCAATGGGCCCCAACAATTATGCACAACGACCATATCAACTCCTACACACACATGGGATACAGCATCCACCACAACACACCTCTTACCTCCACTACCTCAACCATATATTGGAAACCCCAATCTCACCATGCGGCTCATCTTGCTGAACTGGTGGGACAATCAGCATATGCCCAAGTAACCCACACTTTTAAAACCACTCCCCCAACAACCACACACCTCAACCCCAGGAAGGACATCCACCTCACTAACCTCCAGCAACAAGGCCAATGGGCCACCTCTCCAGGATTTAATGCTGACAACCACAACATGATGACAACCATAACCCTTTCGTCTAGCTTGTTGCGTTTCTTCCCATTGACTAACGTGACGTAGCAAGGGCAACCAAACACACGCAACAACGACACATCAGGCACAACCCCAAAGAACAGCTCGTATGGAGTTCTGTCTCCCTGATTGGGCAGCCGATTACGTAGGTAACAAGCAGCCAGGAAGGCATAGGGCCAGAAAGACTTAGCTAGTTTAGACTCCAGGTGGATGCTCCTAGCTACAGACTGTAAGACCCCATTGTACCTCTCCACAGTTTCATTCTGCTGTGCAGTGTATGCCAACGATAACTCATGCACTGCACCAACCGATATCAGCCAATCCTCGAACCAATTTACTATAAACTCCTTAGCCCTGTCAGATCTCAGACACTTAAAGACGAACCCATGCAGCTGATTCATCCATCTGAGGATGATAGTTTGAACTGCTAAGGGAGCTTCATCCCTGGACCTCAAGCACAATACCTCAGCATAGCCAGAGTATTGGTCTGTGAGGCACAGAATATAAAACTCCCCACGCAGGCCCCTAACATGAACTGGTCCCATGATGTCCAAGTGAAGGCGTTGGAGAGGTGCACGGATCTTAGTAGTGCTCTCTTTAGGAAAAGGTAGACGTTTGCCCTTAGCCTTCTGACAAGCATCACAAGGGACCTTAGCCAGTTTCTGCACCTGCCTGAAAGAGAGGGGTAAGTTCTTAACCATACCTTTCTTGACTAGTCTGCGCATAGCATCATAGCCGGGGTGACCCAGCCGCCTATGCCACAGCCATTCAGGAGTGGTAGGAATAACAACTCCACCGTCCTCATCAACATCAAGTGCAAAAACTGGGTAATGGTCAGCACTAATCAAACGGCCACGGGTGGTGTTACAAGGCCTACAGGCAGGTACCCTTGTAAACACCATCACTGAAGGCAGGGAAAGACCAGAGAACAGAAGAGCCCTGAGTGGCAGTGCAACTAAGATTATCAAAAGAAACCTGGCAGTGATGAGAATGAGCCACAGCATTTACTGACAGGAGGTTCACCGGACAGTGAGGTATGTAGAGAACATTGGTCAGAGTGATCGAAGTTGGTAACCAATCACTACATAACACAATGGATCCCATACCCTCTGACCGTTGAACCACCCCATCACCAAATCGAACTGCAGGATAATGTTCAGAAGCATTATACACAGTGAACAAAGACATATCACCTGTGATAGACATGCCAGCTCCAGAGTCCACATGCCAGACACCCTCAGACAGGCTCGGGCTACACACGTTAGAGAACTTCGTGGTGCAGGAGAATAGGACAGAGCGTACCTCCTAGTTCTTGGGCATAGCGAACTCATCAATCTGGGCCTGCAAGGAGGACAACTGCTTACAAGTCAGCGAACCTGGAAGGGCCAAGGCGATGGGCACGGGTCCACTGCCCGGTGCACCATCCTTGGCCTTTCGCAGGTGCGGGTGCTTCGTCCAGCAGCGGTCCTCCGAGTGGGTCTATCTTCTTGTGAGGACAAGGTCCCCAAGCGCAATCCAGGTATCTCTTGGTAGACCCGGAACCCTGAGCTCCAGGTCCCCGCCCACGCTGGAAAGCAGCATTGGCAGGAACTTGGGGAGTGTCCCGGGACCACCCAGGATGCCTGGAGTCCGACTTGGGGAGCGCCACATTCAAGAAATCTAACGACCTATATTCTGCAAGACAGGTCCAGTAATCAACAGGCTGCGATTGGTACAGCAACGTACCATATTTGATCCGCAAGGAGTCGAAGCGAGAAAGACGAATATCCTGAACGATAGTGTTCATGGCATGACGCTGAGTCTGTGGATACCCAGCACTGCGGAGGTCAGTGCAAAGACCGCGAACCGTGCGAAAGAAATCATCTACGCGGTCAGAAGGGCTCATGGATGCACCTTGAAGCTCGATGAGCATGAGAGGGACACGAGAGGCAAGGGCATCAGACTGCTTCCTCCGGATATCGATCAAGATATCCCGAGGAGTAGCAAAATCTTGGTACACCTTGACCATCGCATCCGTCATGTTAGCAAGCATCATGGTCAAACACATGAACTCCTGACGGTCCAGAGGCAGTGCACTAAAACCCAACAGTGCAAGATCTACACGAGACTCACCATGAGAGGCCGAAGTTCCAGCAGCAGGAGCAGGGGACAGGGGTGCCAAAGACTTACGAACCTCCAGAAAATACTCAGCCGCAAGACCAGCGTCATACGCGCGCTGGTCATCTACGTTCCTAATACTAGGCAGGGACCGCGCAAAACTCACTACCAGCTCGAAATCAGGCCTAACAGGACAGAGAGGGCGGGGAATCTTCACCCACTGGTAACCCTGCAAATCAGCATCCCTACGCCTCACACCACCAAACGTAACCCCATGAGCAGGAGGATAGCGAATCCCATCCGGAACAGGCCCTAGAAAAGACCGGCACTTGAGACCTAGCTCAGTGAATGCCATCACACGCCGAGTACGACCCTTGATATCAACATTGGCCTGAGTGGCCTTCATATCCAGCCTACCGTACAAGATGCCATCCAAAGATCCAGCTTCCGATTGAGCTTGGCGGACTAGACGGAAGTCCCGCAGCTGTAGATCAGAAGGAGGTCCTCCAGTGAGCAGATGCTCCCAAGACTCGCGAGACCGCGAAGTCAAAACTGGAGGGGGTGGGATTGGGGCAGGTTGCAGCTCCACCGGCGGTGGCGGAGGGGGCTCCTGCGAAGTGCCAGCAGCAGATGTGCAGACAGCCGTGGCAGCAGCTTCTCGAGCACGAGTGTTGTAGCCAGGAAGACCTCGCTCCATAGGGTTGGTGGTGGTGAAGGACGCAGAGCTTCTCAGCAAAGACGGCTTGGCCACATCCGGGTGGATCGGTGGAAGAGGCGCAAGCGGAGGTGCATGCTGAGGCGCTGGCGTAGGTGCAGGTAGAGGCCCCGACTGAGGAGCAGGCTCATACACAGGCGAAACTGTAGAAGTCTCAAAGACTCGAGTAGCAGCAGTCGGAGTCACTCCACCGTAGTCGCCACTCGTAGCACTCATCAAATCATCAGAATCAGAACGGTTGAAGTCCTCCTCATCTTCAGTCAGGAAATCATCAGTTTGGCAGCCACCCCTGAACTGGGCAGTAAGCGGCACAACACCCGAAGAATACTGAATTATCTGTGTCTGGACACAGCACAGAGTCATTAGAACGTCCTCAACCTCAGGAGAGAGGCGTTGGACTGGAGAAGGAGGGGCAAAGTTGGAGAATTGATTGGGGGGGGTGGCTTCCACGATGGCGGAAGGAGACTCCTCTCCGGCAGCAGAGGCCGCTGGCACGCAAACATCAAGCCAATCAGAAGGAACCGTGACCTCCGGAGGAAGGACAAGGTCGCAGCCATTGCTAATGATGACATGACGAATCCCGTGCGACCAAGAAACACCATTGTGAGGTGCGAGTTTCTCGAAGCCGGCGGGAGGCCCTCGCGGAAGTTGCATCGAATAGCAGTAGTAGAAATGAGGAACCCGTAACCTATCAGCTAGAATGCACTCCGTAGAGTGGACAGAGATGAAAGCAGCGGAACAGACGCGCCAATCTATACACGGAGACGAGAATAACTTACAAGCACTGGAGGCCCAACAAGGGGCACCAGCGGTGAAAGGGGCGGTAGCTTGGAACCTAACAGGGTACAGGCTATACGGCGCGTGCCAGTGGAACCGGTGACGCAGCCAACAGGAAGCTGTCACTGAGTCATGAAGGATGACACAGTCTACGGGAAGCTGGCAGAGCCGATAGTTCTAAGGAAGTACATAAGTTATACATAATTTATCATCCCTTTTTTTCTTCTTCTTGTGACTTCTCATTTGTTAGCTTCTTACCTCCGCCACTGTAAGTGGTTGAGATCTGGGTCCGGCTCTAAGGGGTTTAATACCTACGCCACCAAAACGGTGGTTGGGAGTTTGGCTTGTTTGTCCTCGACACACCCCTGATGTAATGGGTTTTTTTGCTTTGTGGGTGCTTTTTCTTTTTGTTTAAAGCACAGAGTCTCATACACCCTCGCGGTGTCAAGTAGACTTAAACATGTAATGTAATGTAATGTAATAAGTAGTCACCAAGTCATAAAACGCGTGAGAGCACCGCAATTCATGCTGATAACAAACTTTTGAAAATTGACACACACGACAGGCACCCAGACTGGGACATTCAACCACCCTCAGCCTACACTATACAAACAGGCATTCTCACTACTCTGGATGGCCAATCCACACACACACACACCAACGCCTCATTTCTTTATAACCCCACTGGTCACTGTCTTGGGCACATTCCCAACGACAGACTCACCTCTCTTAAACAAAACTATGACCATTTTAAAAACCACCACCCTACCAAATGGAACCAACTGGCTCAAGGAGGAACATACCACACTGACTTAGCTGCCCTCTTCACCAGATACAGAGCTGCCCCTGCCGCCACCAACATTCTTTCTCCTTTTCTCTACCAAGCAGCAGCTGCTCTGGGCATTACTCACCATCGTACTTCTAACCCCCTTAGCTACGACCAAAGCCTCACCAGCTTCTCTTCTACCAGCCCTGCTGACCAGCTCTTTGGCTCCAACCAAGACCCCCCTTTCTTACCATCTGGACTGGGGGCTCACTGGTGGACGTTCCCAACTCCACCACACAAGCACACCAAGCTCTAAGGTGGGCCCTAGCCAGTGCTGACCATGCTGAAAATACTCTCAGCCCTACCTGCACCCTGATGCTCCTCCCTGATGATCTTGCTGCCCCTTACAAAACTCTTCTCCATCACTCCTGGATTCACTATATTGACTCTAAACCACAGTCTGAATTTTATACTACCTCTGAAATTTGGCTTGGCAGCAAATCTCACACTCCACCCTCCACTCAAAAACTACATCTCATTCTTATATGCAACCCCCACAGCCAAGCTACTTACTTTCCTAAACTCCCAGATTTTATTGACCAATGGACATACTACATGCAAAGCCTTTCCTCATCCTGGGAGCCCTCTATTATCACACCACCTCCCACTCTTACCTTCTCTGACGTTGTCATCACCTACCCTCGGAAACTTAAATCTCTTGCCAAAAATCCTTGGCAAACTCCACTCCACCAACACCCTCCTCCCTCCCCTCTTACCATTACCCACCCTTGTCTTTACCTAGCTACCCCCTCCTCAGGCCTCCAGGTCTACACAGATGGCAGTCTAATAAAAGGTAAACTAGGGCATCCTAGCAAAATAGGTGCTGCAGTCTATGTCCCGGCTGCAGGGCAAAGTTACACCATCAACCCTGGGGGAATAGGGGCCACCAAAACTAACAACCGGGCAGAACTGGTAGCCATCTTCCAAGCCCTTCTCAACATTGATTATGACAAATCTCTTACCCTCCATACAGACAGCCTCTGCTCTCTTCAACTTATAAAAAAATGATTCACGACCCTACCACTACAACCCGTTCTATTCATACTGAATTACTGCAATCAATTCAAAAACACCTCATTCAACGCATCCTGCATGGCTCACACACCACTCTTTGCAAAGTCCGTTCCCTCACAGGTATCCTTGGAAATGACAGAGCAGACACTCTGGCACGCAAAGCAGCTGAGCACCCCACATTAACCAATTTTACTGACACCACTGGGGAAATCCCCCGCCACAATGTTTACTGGCCCACAGTTCAACCTCCTCGCACACCCATGGGAGATATTCCCCCGCGAATTTTAGCACCTAACCTTACACAAGGTATCACCTCTAACCTGCCCACTAGCTGCCACCTTGGCCAACACCCTCTTAAAGGGATCTATGCAACCACCTGGGCTGATAACACTCCCCACCAACTTCCTCAAGCAAGTAACAAATTTTGGACCTCAACCCTTATCCAACATAAAACTAAATTCCACATCCTAAAAGCCCGCTGGGGTAGACTGTGGAACCGTGAACTTGCATTCCGCTGGAAACTTCCTTATATTACCAGCACTCACCCACCCACGAACTCCCTATGCCCCATTTGCCACACCTGTGAGGACTGAGCGGGCCACATCCTGGCGGGCTGCACACACCGGACTTTCAAGGGGCTCTATATCAAAAGACATGACGCCGCAGTGCGACTCATCCACAAGGCCATTTGCACCGGCGCCCTGGGATCCCGCAGAATGATCATGGACGCTGGCAAGGAAGAGGACCTCCCCAGGGGGGTCCTGGGCAAACGTCTCCCTGACTGGTTGCGCCCCTCCACTATTACTGTAGCGGACTGGAAAAGAATGAGACCTGATCTTGCCGTCCTACCTGACATAGACTCCCCTACCTGTATGTCTGATAAAGAACTCTGGGTTCTTGAGCTTGGATACTGCTCTGATACCAACCATGCTACTAAGTTTATCACTAAACACGCCCAGCATGTTGAATTAGTAAATGGCCTCCGATCGGCTGGATACCTTGTTCATTATGAAGTTATCACCGTTGGAACAACTGGTACTATTCCTACCTCTTTTTTGACTTCTATGACCACTCTTGGACTCCAGAGAACCTGTGCCCTCAAACTGGCAGACACAGGCCACTCTCACACCATTACTAGCTTTCAGAGTATTTTACAGTGCAGACGCTTTATGGAAGCACACCCCGGGTCAATACCCGGGGACTAGCACACAGACCGTCCCCCCTCTCAGGTTTTGTCTTACCAGCTGTATTGTGCCGGTGCTTCCCAACCGGGGTGAAAAACCCCCGTATTAAGCTGCACTGGTATGATGTAGTTGGTAATTCTTTTTACTGAGATGGTCCTACGGTGACTATAGCTAGCTCCGGCTTACGCTATGGTGTCCTTAACTTCACGTCCTGTGAGTAACGGTTCTACACGGATGTAACAATTTCAATTTCAATTTCAATAGTACCCTGTTCCACTTAACCTCCTTGGGATGCTTTGCTACTAATAGAAAGCGCATCCCTTTCTTGCCCAACGAATGTAACCTACATTGACTATACAACTAGGTTGTGTTAGGTTTGGCTGAAAAAGCAGTCTGGGGAGCAGCGTAGAAGCTGTTGGTAGTAGCTGAAAAGAAATGCCACGTTAATTACCATGGCAATGAGTGCAGAATACAATCACATGTGTCTGAACAGATTAAAACACGACGAGGGCATTGGGTACAGAATCCTTTCACAGGAGTATGGAAAGATTAAAACACCAGACCATTGGTTAAATAATACAATCACTTGTGCCTGGACAGATTATAGCGGTTTTCAATGATGATGTCCCGACCCCGAAGGGCAATGCATTTGTGTAGCTGTTTTCAAACCGCGAAAACGCTTCAAAAGCGACTCACTAATCGTGATCCGATCCCTCTTCGCCTAAGGAGATAGCTGCATGTGCGATCAGGACTTTGGCAGGAGCCGAGGAAGCCTGGGCACGGGAGACATATGCAGAGGTGCTGGCTCCAGCGAGACCCTTAGCAGAGCCAGCAGGGAGAAATGCTGACGAAGCTGTGCGCTTGCGGCGCGGCCGACACCAAATAATCGGGTTGGCGAGTGTGTGTGTGGGGGGGGGGGGGGGGGGGGTATTCCTGGAGAAAGGAGAAGAACGACCAACACAGTAAATGTTACGCCGTTTTTTTCGGTCCGAAAACAGCTACGCAGCCCCGGGCCGACATGATATAACCCCAATAAGTAGGGTGGGGTAAAAGAAAATAAAGAACATGCGTCGACGTTTTTTTTTATGCAAGCGCAGCAATGCCTTTCCTACACCCTCCCCGTATGTATGTATGTATGTTACAGTCCAGGGGTAGGCCAAATAGGCTAAAGGGACTTGCCCAACCGTATAGGAAGGGCCTAAAAAGAAAAAACACTGATGAACTGAACCCCAAACAATCGTTTAACCGTTGGGGGCCATGAGTTCGTGCTACAATGATAATTTAATTATACAATATAATTAAATCACCATTTCAGCTGGGATGATAATTTAATTGTGCGATTATTATCTCATTTTTTATAAATTGTATTAAGTATTTCCATCCTTCATAGGAATCAGGATTCATGACCAGCTTTATACTGGAGTTTTAATCCACCAATTCAGGTTCAATCTTCATTTTCTCAAACATATTTTTCTATCCTCAGCGTATAACGGACATTCTAATATGAAATGCATTTCACCTTCGACTACTCTTCTACCGTCAACCATCATATCACAGCACCTGCACCCCGTATTACCTTAGTTTCTTAAACCAAGCTAAAAAATAAGTAAAGTAAATACCAGTACCATGCGTGCCCCTTCATTTCTGTACCCCCACCAGAGAAAGCCCTCCCCTCCTCTGCCACCTGTTGTAGCCGGAGATGAATCTCCTTTACCGGAAGTCCACCAGCTTGACTACTGCAACCGCAGCAGCAATGCCTTTCCTACTCCCTCCCCGTATACCATGCGTGTCCCTTCACTTCTGTACCCCCACCAGAGACAACCCTCCCTTCTTCTGCCACATGTTGTAGCCGGAGATGAATCTCCTTTCCCGGAAGTCCAGCAACCTGACTGTTGCAACCGCAGCAGCGATGCCACTCGCTAAAGTTCCGACACATACAGCCCAGATCTTGGGGATCGCAGGAGCATCAGCGGTGGTGAAGAGAGCCACCAAGGCGGCAGCGATGGACGTCATGAACAGCAGTGCCGTTGCAGCCGCTGCTACGTAGCATAGCTTTGTCGTTGTCTTCTTTCCCTGTCGATTGGGAGGATGTGGTGGGGGTCAGATTGGGTTGGGTGTGAGGGTGGTGTGGGTGTGAGTGTGGGGACAAGCAGTGCTGTTGCAGCCGCTGCTACGTAGCATGGCTTTGTCGTTGTCTTCTTGCTCTGTCGATTGGGAGGATGTGTGTGGGGGGGGAGAGTGAGAGTGAGAGTGAGAGTGAGAGTGAGAGTGAGAGTGAGAGTGAGAGTGAGAGTGGGGTGAGATGGGGATGGGGTAGGGTGGGGTGAGGGTGGGGGTGGGGTGGGAGTTGGTGTGACAGCTCAGAGAAAAGGGTCCTGACAAGATTGTCCCCACCTCTTGGCACACCTTGCAGAATCGGAGGAGAGCTACACTACCAAGACCTAGGCGCGTCGCAAGAGACGCAGAAAATTGGCGGAGAGTGTTTGCTATTGGAACGACAGGTGGCACTGGAAGCGAGTGCAGCGGACTGAAGCCAGGGTTTACGACATAGTTAAGGCCAGGTTTACGTGCCGACAACACGACAACACAACAGACAGTCAACTGGACAAAATGGTAACTTTACCGGGTAAATGAGTAGGCTTACCTAGGATTGAGCTAATTCAACAAGCTGAACTGAAGGCATAACCCAGGCATTGGTGGTTTGCACCAGTGCAAGCAAATGGGCTGGCCCCCTCAACTTCACGCTTCGTACTAAGACATACTATTTATTTATTATACTATATTTATTATCCTATTTATTTATTATACTACATTACTATATTATTTTACTATTTATTTATTGCATAACCCAGGCAGTGGTGATCTGTCCTCACCTCTTGGCAGATCTTGCAGAATTTTACGTGGGTGTTATCAGCATCCATCAATTCAGCATCTGTGCGCTCCATTGCCTCTGGGACGGGAACTCCTTTGAAAGCCTCCCTCTCCCACATCGCCTTGTAGCCAGCCATACGGAACCACCTGTTCAATGCAACCAGGGATGTGTATTACGGTAGCGGTTTATTACTGTGTTCAGAGTTGCTTACGGTTGATACCAGTTTTGTTATATTGTTATATCTCACCAACCATTCACGTTATAAAGATACTTCCAGTGACAAAGTGGTTCCCCCTGAGCAACAGAGACCAATGATGCAATACAACAATAAAACAACAGAGACCAATGATGCAATAAAATAGTAAAACAATAAAAACACAGAGACCAATGGTGCAATAAAACAATAAAACAATAAAAAAACAGAGACTAATGATGCAATAATATAATAAAACAACTGAGACCAATGATGCAATAAAATAATAAAACAACTTAGACGAATGTTGCAATAAATTTAAAGTATTTATATGGGGGGTGGACGTATGGTGGGAGCCTAGGAGGGTACCAAGTGCACATATCAAACCATTTTTGGGCCAACATTTTGGTGGAAAATTTTGGTGAAAAATCTCAACCACTTTTTCTTCTTCTGGGGGGCAATCCCTTAGACCAAGAAAACTTCACAACATTCCGTTTTCGTAGTTGTTTAGGGTACTATCAGCCAAGCCAAGCCAAAGTATCAGCCAAGCGGAACCACCTGTTGATTGCAACGACGCCCTCATCCGCCTCCTTCGCAAACAAAGCATACGATGCGTCCGTGAAACCATTTTTCTTCAAGATGTGCTCCTGACGATGAAGAATAACAGCGTCCTGATGGCTGAGGCTAAAGTCCATGAACACCCAATGAGGCTGCTTGAACGTTTCACGTCCTAGGATAAAGTTTACAAGGCTGAACTTCTTCTTGGCAGGTGGCTAGCCCTTGGACCCTTGCCTGCATCGCCGCTCTTCTTGCCCCCCTCAGCTTTGGCCGCATCGCCTTCCACCTTGCCAGAATCACTTGCAGCGGCGGCTGGCTTGGGCATGAAGACAAACTTGGCTATGGTTCGGCAGGTGCCTGGCACCACAGGTATAATATTGATCACAGCTAGCAGGCCGGGGCCCACAGGGTTCTCATATTTCGCCCTGAAAATGAGGGGAGGGTGGGCCAGGCTCAGTTAAGTTGGGGAAGTTGGGGGAGTCGGGTAAACGTTGGTTAAAAGTTGGTTAAAAGTTGGTTGGCAGTTGGTTAGAAGTTGGATAGCAGTTGGGAAAAAGTGAAGAAGACAAACTTGGCTATGGTTCTGCATGTGCCTGGAACTAGGAGGATGCTATGCATCACAGCTACCAGGCCGGGGCTCCCAGGGTTTCATATTTTGCTCTGGACATGATAGGTGGGTGGGTGGGTGGGTAGGTAGGTAGGTAGGTAGGTAGGTAGGTAGGTAGGTAGGTAGGTAGGTAGGTAGGTAGGTAGGTAGGTAGGTAGGTAGGTAGGTAGGTAAGGAGGGAGGAAGGGAGGGAGGGAGGTTGGTAAGTAGTTAGGTCGGTAGGTCGATAGGTCGATAAGTAGGTAGGTAGGTAGGTAGGTAGGTAGGTAAGTAGGTCGGTAGGTAGGTCGGCAGGTCGATAGGTAAGTACGTAGGTTGGTAGGTAGGTAGGTAGGTAGGTAGGTAGGTAGGTAGGTAGGTAGGTAGGTAGGTAGGTAGGTAGGTAGGTAGGGGTAGGATGGTGGTGGTGCATGGAGGGCTAAACCTCACACATACTCTCACACCCACTCACATGGTGGTGTATGAAGGGCTGAAACTCACTCATACTCTCTCACACACACACATGGCGGTGCATGGAGGGGTGAAACTCACACATACTCTCACACACACTCACATGGCGGTGCATGGAGGGCTGAAACACACACACTCTCACACGCACACACAAACACATGGCGGTGCATGGAAGCCTGAAACTCACACATACTCTCACACACACTCACATGGCGGTGCATGGAGGGCTGAAACACACACACTCTCTCACACATACACACATGGCGGTGCATGGAAGCCTGAAACTCACACATACTCTCACACACACTCACATGGCGGTGCATGGTGGGCTGAAACACACACACTCTCTCACACATACACACACACACATGGTGGTGCATGAAGGGCTGAAACGCACACAATCTCTCTCACACACACAAACACATGGCGGTGCATGGAGGGCTGAGACTCACATCTCTCTCACACACACTCACATGGCGGTGCATGGAGGGCTGAAACTCACACATTCTCTCACACACTGACATGGTGGTGCATGGAGGGCTGAAACTCACAACTCTCTCACACACAATCACATGGTGGTGCATGGAGGGCTGAAACGCACAAATTCTCTCACACTCACATAGTGGTGCATGGAGGGCTGAAACCCACACATTCTCTCACACACACTTGGCGGTGCGTGGAGGGCTGGAATCACATGTACTCTTTAACACACTCACATGGTGGTGCATGGAGGGCTGAAACTCAAACATTCTCGAACACACACTCACAAGGTGGTGCATGGAGGGCTGAAACTCAAACATTCTCGAACACACACTCACATGGTGGTACATGGAGGGCTGAAACTCAAACATTCTCGAACACACACTCACATGGTGGTGCATGGAGGGCTGAAACTTCTCCTTGCCTTCATATCCTTGTTGGTCTTTGAGTAGCCTCTGTGATCCCAGACAAAGCCCTTCTCCAGAGATACCTATACATAGTAAAAGGCTAAGTAAGTTGATATTAGTGAATGTTCGTTAATATTAGACGGCCGAGTCGTCTCAACATATTTGTCTGTAACTCATATTAATGTGACAATTTAATCATATGCATTGATATTAGCTATCAAGCAGAAAGAAATAATAGCCTTTTTTGCCTATATATAATCAGTGGTCATAGAATTATGTTTAACTGTTGCACAAAATCAGGGCCCCCGTCGGCTCGTCGGTAAAACAATGTTTGGGGGTTCAGTCCTTTTTCGTTTAAGCCCCTCTTGTAACGGTTGGGAACGTCCCTTAAGCCTATTTGACCTACCCCTGGACTGCAACGACATACATAGTATCACAACTAATCATCCAGGCTGTGTCCACTGTCACACTCACATGCACATGCACAAAAGATAGTGACAAAAGCTAAACAGCCTTAAATCCATACACATACACATATGCATACACACACACATTCTCATACACACCCACACACATTCGCATACACACACATACACATTCTTCAGTGATACCCACTGTTTCTTTTTTGGGCTACTCACGGCAGCCTCCTACCAGCTTTAATAGGCAGCCACTGGGTCAGACCTAAAGCTTGCAGCTGCATTGAAATGCCTGTCATGTCAGCTTTCAGATGCACTAGCTAGCTTTAGGTTTGGATAAAAGACAGGGAAAGGAAGCTGTCTAGAAGCTGCTAACTGTAGCCCAAAAAAGAAACAGTGGTGATACCTCTCCAAACATATACACATACACAAACACATACACATTCTCATACACATACACATTCTCATACACATACACAAACACATACACATTCTCATACACATCCACAAACACATACACACACATACATATTCTCATACTCATACACAAACACATACATATTCTCATACACATACACGTTCTTCAATGAAACTTATCCAATAGGGCTTGAATCTATCACGACATGATTATCAATGCCCGAGGTACCAGTTACGCGCAATTTCACCCTCACATGCACAAAAGATAGTGACACAAGCTAATTGTCATAACATCCATACACGTACGCATACACATACACATCCTCATGCACATTCTCATACACATTATCACAAACACATTCTCATACACACACATTCTCATACACGTACACATTCGCATACACATTCGCATACACATACACATTCTCATACACACACATTCTCATACACATACACATTCGCATACACATTCGCATACACATACACATTCTCATATACATACACATACACATTCTCATACACGTTCTCATACACATTCTCATACACATACATTCTCATACACATTCTCATACACATACACATACACATGCACATACACATTCTCATTAACATTCTCATACACATACACATTCTCATACACATGCACATACACATTCTCATTAACATTCTCATACACATACACATACACATGCGCACACGCTCTCATCCACATTCTCATACACAGACATACACAGACACATTCCCATACACATACACATCCTCACACGTTCTCATACATATACACATTCACATACACATTCTCATACACATACACGTTCTTCAGTGATACCTCTCCAATGGGCTTGAATCTATCACGACATGATGGTCAATGTCCAAAGTACAAGTTACGCGCAATGTCACCCTCACATGCACAAAAGATAGTGACACAAGCTAAATATCATTACATCTATTCCCGTACACCTACACCTACACCTACACATTCGCATACACATTCTCATACTCATAAACATCCGCATACACATTCTCATACATATACACATTCGCATACACATACACATTCTCATACACATTCTCATACAAATACACATTCTCATGCACGTTCTCATACACATTCTCATACACGTTCGCATACACATACACATTCTCATATACATACACATACACATTCTCATACACGTTCTCATACACAGTCTCATACACATACACGTTCTCATACACAGTCTCATACACATACACATACACATTCTCATTAACATTCTCGTACACATCCACATTCTCACACGTTCTCATCCACATTCTCATACACAGACATACACATACACATTCCCATACACATACACATCCTCACACGTTCCCCTACATATACACATTCTCATACACATTCTTATACACATACACACACATTCTTCAGTGATACCTCTTCAATGGGCTTGAATCTATCACGACATCATGGTCAATGCCCCAGGCACCAGTTACGCGCAATGTCACACTCACATGCACAAAAGATAGTGACACAAGCTAAATATCATAACATCCATTCACGTACGCACACACATACACATACACATTCTTCAGTCCTACCTCTCCAATAGGGCTTGAATCCATCACGACATGATTGTCAATGCCCAAGGTACTAGACATGCGGTGGTGGAGGAAGTTTCCATGAGTAGGGTCCAGGGTTTGCTCCAACATGTGGATGGCATCATTGGAGTTCCAGGAGCCTCCGTTGTTGAGCGCCTCTTGGGGAATGAACGGCTCTGATGCCTCGCTATGGGCAATGCCCTCTGGACTGGTGTCCAAAAATGCGAATAAGAGGCCATCCACCTCCTTACAGGGATAGGACAGCGCGCTTGAGCGTGAGCTGCACAATGCTTTGCTGCAATCCTTCAGCTGAGGAATGTTCGCACACTTTCTGTCAGCCCCAAACTGCCAGCCGTGGTAGGAGCATGCCAGGCTGTCATTGATGATTCTACCCTCCGACAGGGGAGCCAACCTGTGCGGGCACCTGTCCTCCATCACTGCCCAACCTTGCTCTTTGCTATGCCAGATCACCAGGTCCTTCCTGATGATAGTGGCAGCGTTTGGCTTGTCCTCATGGAGGAAGTTGGTTGGGGAGACAGGCCACCACTGCCTAGCCCAGATAAAGGGCGCAGAGTCAGCTGCTTGGGCAGCCTCAGTTTGAGGATTGTCCACGGTTGCCACCGTTGGTACCAGAGAGCTGAGTGTTGAGTCGGATGATGAGCGTGAGTGGCGCATAGGGGCAAGTCTCCTAGAATCCAATCTGGAGCTTGGATGAGCTGAGGTCAGTCCCTTGCTGAGCACTCCCACCCTACTTGCCTGTGACACCCAGGGTTTACGACAGGTTTGAATGGGTTTCAGGGTGTAGTGTTTAGGGTGTAGGTTAGGGTGTAGGATTTTATAATTAAGGGCATAGTATGATAGAAGTCCTACAGCAGATTTCAGATTTCAGATACCAGCAGTAGCTTCTAGGCAGCTCCTTGAGCCAGCCATTGAGCTACACCCAAATATTTCAGCAGTTT
Source organism: Chlamydomonas sp. ICE-L (assembly GCA_013435795.1). Classification (NCBI taxonomy): domain Eukaryota; kingdom Viridiplantae; phylum Chlorophyta; class Chlorophyceae; order Chlamydomonadales; family Chlamydomonadaceae; genus Chlamydomonas; species Chlamydomonas sp. ICE-L. The sequence goes on from JACBWV010000472.1 coordinate 7,902,016, forward strand.
TGGACAGCAGATTGTGTCAGTTCGAATTGCATAAGATTGTGTTAGGCTTGGCTGAATAGCCATTCGAGAAAGCTGCCTAGAAGCTGTTGCTCGTAGCTGATAAGAAAAGCTATGGCTTAGGGTTAAGTACCTCGTTTGCTTGCAGTCCTGCGGCAGGTGTGAAGCATTGTTACAATGAGAAGAAATAACAAAAAAGTGATAGAACGTGAACAAAGAGACGGTTCTTAGAGTTACATCGTCGAAAGAGCCCGATTGAGCAGTGGAGTTGAGGGCCGCCTAGGAACCTAAAAAAACAGGACTCTTGAGGTGGTAGTTGGCAGTACATCGGCGAGCTGCACGACAGAGCAGGATAGAAGGCAGTCCTGCGGCAGGTAAAAGCTTAAGGAGAGGTTGATGATAGCATTTCAGAAAAATGAGAGGTTGATGATAGCATTTCAGAAAATACCTCTCAGCCTGTAGGTGGCCATACAAGGTTAAGTAATCTTGCGAGTGTGGTGTAGTAGTGTTTATACTATCCATGTTTACTCTGCCCGTAGAAGCTGGTTAGATTGAAGGCCGATAGAACATGTAATGGATACAAATCCAATAAAGGCATTGTGGAGAGGTGGGCTCAACGCCATACTGAAACCATTACATGCTGCGGAGAGGTGAACTCATCAGACTGTCCATTATTCAGGTTTTGTCTTTTCTAAATTCCATTCTGTTTCATTTGCCTGTGCCTGGTAGCATCCCATAAGCCCACTGTAGGATTTCATTCTAGATTTCAGACTGTTGCATGACCCAACAGGGAATTGCAGGAATTCGGGGAATGGGAAGCACATAGCAAGTGCCGGGCACTAACCTTGCGCGACGAGCTCGGGTGCCATGAGCCAAATCCGGTCCTGTGTTGAAGCATTTGCGACATTGCAGCAAGCGGACGGAATAGAGGGGATCAAGGACGGAACTTAGGATTGAAGAAAGTTTGCGTTGATAAGTAGTCCGGTTGTCCGATTGTCCCCAAGAATGGGTCCAGATGGGTCTCCACCTAAGTGTCTGTTGCGCTTGAGTGGATAAATTAGAGAGAAAGAGGAAAGTCGCTGAAATGAAGTTCGCTGCTGCAAGCTTTTTTGACCACTCACCAGGCCACCAGGCCACTGCCCATGCCCAGGCCACCATCCAGCATCCAGCATCACACCAGTAGCCACTAGCCACGTGGCCAACGTGGGTTCTATTCCAAACACGAGTACACACACTCACTGTGACAGGGTCAGATTCCCACAGATTCGTAGATTCGCCCAGGTGGCAGGCCTGGGAAATTTTATCGTGCAGCAGACTGGTCCGTTCTGCCTGCGCATGACCCGTGTTTCCGCAATTCCACAGTTATTGATGGTCCCAATCAACTGTTTCCGCTTTACATGTCGGTATGAGGTTATCAGGGTGGGAAAGTTGCCTCTGGGTTGCTTGTGGGAGAACCGCAGTACTCTTTTTTTTTACTGCGGGTGGGTTTTCCCAAAAAATCAGAACCGCAGTTGTGACTCTGAATGCAATGTTTTTCTGCTGTAAGACCGCACCTGGTTGTGTTTTTCTGCAGCCAGACCGCACGTTTTCATCAGTAAAACAGATTTACGGCGAAACAGGTCCACATACAGTGAGTGGCGATGCGAATCAGGTCGACGGCTCCACGGCAAATCAGGTCTTCGAATCAGATACTCAGTCAGCGAGGTCAATGAGGAGTGAGCCAGGCGGGGAGACGGGTACTGTATACACCATGTGCCCAAGTGGAAGTTCGTTACAAGAAGTAGCATCCATGATGAACAAGGAGGGGCCTAGTTAACCAGAATAGATAGCTGTGCATTTTGTAATCAAGGCTTCATTTTGTCTATACCTTGGCTCGTGTTACCCCCCTCGCCTTAAGTCCCATAACATGAAAATGTTATGGGACTTAAGGTGAGGGGGGTAACATGAGCCAAGAATGTGGCCTGGATTGTCTAAGGCTGGGGGGCAGGGGGGGGGGGGGGGGGGGGGGGGGGGGGGGGGGGGGGGGGGGGGGGGGGGGGGGGGGCAGAGGGGGCAGTGAGCCAGTGACCGCCAGTGGTGTTGCCGGATGAGAGACGGTATGGGCAGCCACTTGTAAGAGCAGTAGCGGCGGTCCAGAGCTGACTGAAGCGGCATTGGAGGACAATTCTGCACATAGGGAAGGTGCAAGAAGGTGAGTACCACAAGTGGAAGGAATAAGAAGGGAGGGAGATGGCGAGTGTCTCAAGAGCACGGCCGGCATACCGGTACATGGTGAGTGGTATCGGATGGGGAGTGGTAAAAGGCGGCTCCAAGGAGGGTGGGGCCTATGGTGGATAGTATGGCAGATCCGACGGTGCAGGAGGCAATTGTGTATGGTGTGTGGATGAGGGGAGAGTGGGTGTGGAAGGGGTGTGGGGTTGTGTGTGTGGTAAAACGCCAGTGGTGGGTGTGGAGGGTTTATGGGCGGGCGAGATGAGAGAAGGATGAGGGCCCCAAGTAGGGGAAATGGGGGTGGGGGTGGGGGTGGGGGGTGGGGTGGGGTGGGGGGGGGGGCGGTATAGAGGGAGGGTTGCCGAACGTGTTTGAGATGCAGACAAGGTGGATGGGGAATGTGGGCCGAAGGGCGGGGGTTGGGCGGGGTGGAAGGAGGTCCAGGGTACGGGAAGGGAACGTGTGGAGGATGTGGAAGGCAGAGTGGGCTAGCCAGGTTGAGAGTTGGGAGGTAGGCCAAGATGGGAGGAGGAGGAGGGTGGTGGAGGGCGCAGGGTTACAAGTGGATTCAATAGTGGATGGATATTACGAGAGTGGGTGTGAGAAAAGCGGAGAGAGCCAGCAGTGCTCGCAGCGGGTTTGAATTGAAAACAATGTTAGTCAACCAAGAAGCAAGAGCGGGACGCTCATAAGTGTGGAGGAAAAGTAGGGGGTGGGGTCAAAGGGCGAAAGTGAGGGGGAGGGGGGGGGGGGGGGGGGAAAGTAGCATTGGGAGGAGGGGCCGTAGAGGCGAGTCGTAGAGGGGTGGGTCGAGTGTTTATAGGATGGCTTACTATGCATCTCTAGTGTACCCTTGAAGCAAACGGTCCAGTCCCTGTGTGCTGAATGCAGTGCGGCGCAAGATAGGGGGCCCCGTGCACTGCCATGCGGTACCTTACTGCAATGCCTTCATCTCTAATCTGCGATACGGATCGCGAATTATATAATATCGTAACAATATCTTGAAGTGACTAAACGTGTGTATTGTAACAATTTAGATTCTGCGTGACTACACCATTGCTTGTAGTTCGTTCTCACTGAAAACTACCTGTGTGCCTGCGGTGGTTTTAAGGAGACGGTTAGCATGCGGCCTAGGCTAAAGAGTCCCCCGGCAGCGCGATGGAGGGGGTGCTGGGGGAAGTTGGATAGCGAAGGACCGGATGGCCGGCATATCTTATGTCCCGTACGCCCCGTTGGGGAGCCTAGAGGTACCCACTTTTTTGTCGAGGGCTCTTTAGGCGCTTAGTCCCGGTGGTCCCCGTGGGTTGCTGTACCAGTATTTGCCCCGAGTACTTTTTTCTTTTTGAGCCCAGTGAGTGCGGCGGGGTGGGCTGTGTGGACTTTAGGAGGGCAGCTCTGCGTCTTCTCCCCGAGACGCAACACCACCAATTGTACAGCCTGCGTCCTGCAGGACCCAAACACCGACCCAGAACCGGTACCTCAGAATCCGACCCAGAGCAGGCGGCGGCGAGAAACAAATACCACGAAAGACGGCGGATGGATGGGAACGCACAAACTGCACCTACCCTAGCTCCCACACCATCCACCACACCAACTATGGTCCACATTCGAATCACAGAACCAATCGACGCTAATCACACCCATGACTTAGCCACTCCCCACCGTACCCCATCCCCGCAAAATGCTGACCAACCCCATACCCTCAATCCTTCCTACTCAGACAAACAAACAACCCCGCTCAGTACCCCAACCTCCGAACTATCTTAATATCCCCAATGACCATCAATACACATAGACCGCTCCAATCGTACCAACCCCAACCATCCATACCCCTAACCACTTAAACCCAACTCCCTTCCCACCACACATCCAAGTTTCACTTTTCCTGTCCCCCCGACCCCGCTCCCCCCCTAACTTCCCTCAACCCACCTAATCCCCAATTGCTCCCCTTTAAACACAAACCCCCCAACCTCCTCTCCAATACACCAATTCACCACCATAAACCCAACCCTCAAAATTATCATACCCTTAAATATTCACATATAACTCCCAACACACACTAAACCCACCCAACTTACAACCCACATAATCCCTCAACCACACACCCCAACCCCAAAACCTCAAACCCACTAACCCCAACCACAAACATTTAATAACAGGGGTAGCCGTTTTTTTTTTTAGTGAGGAGGGTTTGTAGGCGGCTGAGTGTTTTTTGCTGCGTACAGGTGCTGCCAGGGCTGAGTCGTGGTTGGTGGAAAGGAAGGTTGTATGGGGCCGGTGTTGGTCTGGGAGAGTTGCTGGATGACGGGGGCAGAGGAGGGGTTTTTTGGTAGGAGGTGATCTGCAGAGGAGGCCACAGAAGGGAGTTGTTTCCACAGAGACTTTTGTCTTTTCCCTTGCCGCGAACTCCCATTGTAACCCTAAGGGACGGGACAGGAAGCATTTGTTTTGGTACACTAAGGGGCGTCTGTAGGTTTCCGTTGTTCTCCTTCGGGTAGGCTTCCGGAGCGAACCAGGTAGTTCGCGGGACTAGGTCGGTGTGCGACCTTGGTTTCATCCCGGGCTATATTTAAATTATTTCGTTGATTATTTTGATAATTAAATTGCGACGGTTTCAAGGCCAAGAAGCATTAACGAGTAGAATAAATTAATTACCGGTATTGCCGCGAAGACTTTTACAGTATGGGTCAGGTCGACCACCACTTTCTGGAACAGGTCTTAGAGCGTCTTTTTCGTTCCGGGGGACAATTTCAGCCCCAATCCCTCTGAAAAATCCAGTATTTTTGGCAGCTGACACAAAAATACAACATGTCAGGATTAATCGGCTCCAGTTGTGAGAATTATATTGCCTTCCACCCCCCCACCCTTTTTCTTAAGAATGCTCCTTTGTTTCGCGTGCACCCTCCTTTTATTGTTTAGCATGGCTAGACCGGTGTTGATATACCCGATTTGGGGTTTTTTCCTTTGGGAAAACGCGACGGATTGGAGAATGCCTATAGAACAACGAAAGACGGCGCTGAGCTCTAGTTAGCGGACATGACATGTTGGAAACACAAAAAAGGGGCGCGAACAGTCGGATAATGCCCTTCCGTGGCAGTTAAATCGTAGGGCAGCGTGTTTTTTTTGTTGCAACTTTATGAATCTTCGCCCCGGCCGGAATGCTTTTTTTCCCAAGCTGTTCCTCCTCCAACGATCACATGGGACATCCCGAGTGAAATTCGCTGACAGGTAAGATCCCGAACTACCATTTCCGCCGGGCAAGGCCCAAACTCGTCTGTGGGAACAGCAAGAGGGGCAATGATGTTGTAGGTTGGTTTTCTGGAGATGTTTTGGGGGATGGGAGTAGTCGGATGGGGCGCTGGTGTGATCGACAAGAAAGGATGCGTGAGTCGGCCCATCGAGACCGTCCGCTGTGAGATGGGTTTGGACACGGTAACGGTAGGGGTCGCGGATGACGTAGGCGGGATGTTGACATGTGGGAGGATTGTTTGATTTGGACCGGTTTCAGAGGGCATGGTGGGTGGGAGACGGGGAGGTCGGTGCGCGGTCTGCAAGGTGGGGGAGGGGGGACGAGGTTGTGAGAGCGCGGAATGATTTGGTGTGTGAAAGTTAAGTGTTTTGGTGCACAAGGAGTGCCAAATGTTTTTTCTTTTTTTGGTGAGGTTATGAGGCGGCCGGATTCGAGGGGGTCATGGTCGGTGCCCATCTGGGTTTCCGTTGAGGCATGCGGCACGTGGCACAAGAATTTGCGGGTTAAGGGCGGGTAGGGCGCCATGGCGGCGCCGCCCGCCTTTTGCCTTTTTTTTCTTCTCCCCTTTTTTTTCTCCTTTTTTTTTGGTGGGGGGGCTCCGGACTTAGATTTCCAGTAGTTGGTGATGCGTTCCGAGGTATTTCGCTAGGGCCAATCGCTTTCATTCGTTTAAGTGTGAACTGAAAACTCCGTATCGTCTGTTTACGATCAGCGACATATACACAAGTTGCCTGCGCATCACCACGTTAAATATTCTTATTTAGCTTTTAGGCTGAATCCTATTTTCATGGTGTGCCTGTTGTACCTTTGAAATTTGATACCTCCCCCCTTCCATATTTATGATTTTAGAATTCTTTCCTCGACTTTTTTTGGGAAGTGTTCGTTATTTCCATGATTGAAGCCAATTAGCAATGTTTCTCCTCCTTGTCGTTTAGCGGGCATTCAGTACCAGTGTAAACAATCTTGCCATGGTCAGGGACTCCAGAGATAGTTTTCCCAACATGTCATTGCCTGGTCGTGCTTTCGTTTTTCGATGGCCACGCACGTGGACCCTTGCATCTTCTGTATTGGAAACTGCTTCTGGACGTCTTAATGGCCCTTGCACCTGTGCTGCTTGTAATTCTATCTGGGCTGATGTGGATTGCTACTCTGGCTGCGGATTCACTTGGGGCATTTCATAAGGGTAAGTCTTTGCGTGGTACCATGATAGTAATTTGCATTTACAGCGGTGCTGCCTTTGTTCGGAGTTATTTTTAGTCGCCTCGATGTGAGTCCCCACATGTTCACAACGGTTAATTGGCTGATGCTTTATTAATTCACCTGGATATTTTGCAATTAGACGTTGAATCGCAAGGGGCGGCAATTTCTGCAAGCTTAACTTGAAACAGGCTGGTTTTAACCATTCGTAGCATTACTATAACAGTGTATAGGCAGTCCGGAGAGCCATGAAAGCCGGGGTGGTGCTGTCGAATCGAAGCTTTTACGGTTCGCTATCCTGTCAAGTACGCGGCGCTCCGTCGTGATTCCGTGACGATCCTTCCGGCTTGAAGTGCTCCGGCACTGCCCGTCGATTCATTTTTTGTTAATTTATTGATTTGTGCAGGGTATCTCTGATTGGTCTAGTCCAGCCTGCTTGGGATATTTTCATTTGGAGTCAGCATGTTTTTGGTCACCAGGATATATGATGACTACATTTTATATACACCATTTCATTAATTTCGGTTATGTAGTATTGTGCCTTATCTCTGGCACCTCCTCCTCACCATTTTTGCTCAGGAGACACTCATCGACAGTATGTCTGATTGGACAATTTCACAGTGTCTTGCTCCCGAACCTAGACCGGAACATGGTCCGAGATTTAGATTCCCTGGTATGGAAGCTGCTTGTATGGGCGGATTACTAGATATGTATGCATGCGTCCACGATTGCATTTGCCCTCTGCAATTGCAGGGTATTTAGGAGATGGTTGTTACTGGATGGTGCGATGAGGCTGGGGTTTTGGGAGTCTAGATGTCGTGGCAATGGAAGGGGTGGGTTCTGGGTGTATGGGGATGTACTCGCTATTTGTTGTGATGGTGATAAATGTGATCTGTTAAAACAACACTGTTGCAGGTGCAACTCCACACGCGACAGCTACGAACTGTTGCGTATTGACTTTCATCCGCTCCCAAATGTCCCACACCTGCCATTACTTTTTGCAGATTATGATTGAATTTGTTTGAATATTCTTACAAGCATCGACATATGATTGCTGGCCCACTATTTTATCATCACTGTAACTAGTGCCCCAATGTTGTGGCAGTGATTATTTACATAATTGACCTCATGCTCACCGTGCATATTTTGCCATGAATGATCCTGGCACGTTCTTTTGCATTTATCACGCTCTTACAAGCATGGCATCCATTGATTGCACTGCCCTCATTCATCACTGTTTTTTGCACAAACGTAGGACCCCCACGTGGCGACTTGATCCTCACTCATTCCAAATTTTTGCTCACGTGCACTACTGATTGCAGAATGATTTGGAATTTCTTCGAATCCGCTCCCACAAGCACGAGATTATGGTTGCTGCAAGTAAGTCAGGGAGTCTACATTTGGCATGCTTCTTGTTAAGGTTCAACGGGTCAGGTGGATATTCATTTTTGTCGGTTTGGGTTGCGCTTTTGATCATACACTGTGCTCCGTTTTTCTGAGTGCGCTTTTGATCTTTTGCATGTTCTAAGACAGAAAGTTGGCGCTGACGCCCTCAGCAAGGGTTGTAAAATGGCGTATGGCGCAGTCCGGTCTTCAAAACACTTGCGCAGTAGCGCGAGGCATGAAGTACCCATGAAGGGTAGAGACTGAGCTGAGATGGCGGTGGTTAGGGTTCTTAGTGTGGGGGGGTGGGGGGGGGCGTAAGCGGACCACAAGCACTGAGATCAGGTTGCTGCCATAAGTTAATGTTGATGTTTTTGCCAAAAACATTTGTTTCAGAGTGTCACGCGGGGTTGATCAGATACAAATAACACACATTAGGTTGGTGAACACATTGCTTTGTTTTTCTCCTCCTGCTTGTGTGAGTATTTTGCCTGTTGTGCTTTTCTGTATAAGAACAGTGATACTCCTGTATATAAATTCAATGATGTTGATACCATGGATATATAAACAAGATGACTACATGCTTGATATAAAATGAAGATGATTTACAAAAGAGATAAAACACAGATGATACCAAAGATTATAAGCAGAAGCCTGATACACAAGCATATAAAAAAGTGGTTTTTTGGACACACACAACAAACAAACGCATTTGCTTTCATTGTCCTCAAGACAGTCAAGGGGTGGCAGACACAAAGTTAAGAATCACACAAAATTTTTAGGTTTTTTTTCTCGGTGTAAACGAAGCATACAAAACCACACAAATTTGACTTCAGTTGTCCTCTCTCCAAGAGAGTCATAGGTTTTTGGTGATTATGACAAAAAGATATCACACACATTTATGGGGTGGCAAAATAAGAAATCACTTATTCAAGGGTCGATATTTCCTCATTGCTTAGTGTCAGTCACCGGCGAGGGTTCCCCTTAACAACACGCCCCTCCACGCGACTTTGCCCTTACAACTTTTTTTTTCATAGTTATTCAACACCAAATTTGCCTTTAGTGCTCAAGAGGGTCAAGGTTTGAAGTGCATAGAGAAAGACCAAGATGTGCCGTCCACTGTTTCTTGCTATCATGGCAGCTTCCCGTATGCTCCAATTAGCCAGCATCTGGGTCTAAACCCAAAGCTTGTCAGCCTAGTATTGCATTTGAATGATTACTGCAAGATCAGCTTCAGTATTCGCAATGCTAGCTTCAGGTTTGACCCAAGGACAGGGAAAGGGAGCTGCATAGAAGTGCCGTCAAGCGGTATTTGTCCAATCTGAATGAAATAAGCTTTTTCTTTTTTGTGCACCCGTCTGTGCCCGGGCTCGACGGACGCATTCAATTGACTGGCCATACCTCCTCCTTATATATATAAAATAACATTACATTATATATTTGGCATATATATCCAACATACTAACATAACGAAAAGATCCCAGAACTTTGGCAACTGGGATTTATATTGAATTACGGGTTTTGGCCTACTAAGCAGTCAGAATGGGAGTGTTGTCGCACTGTTTTACGTTTGTACCGTATTCTGCTCACAATTTGCGAAGACGTCTCACAAAAAAAAGATGTAGGGGAACAGAACAACTTCTTTTTTATGGATTATAGGTTGGTATCTATTCCGTTGCATCCATGGGGAAAAAACAGTTTAAAGCTACAAGGTATAGGGGATTGTATTTGGGTTTTTTTTCAGTAGGTCAGACTGTGTACTTATCAGGACTGAATTCTCTATTCGATCTTTGGCTCGGATGTTAATTGTGATTTGAATTTTTTGATTACAAAGCTTAAGTTCCGAAATCCATTTGCGAAAACTAATTAAACCTTTCCAATTATAATCCAGGAATGGCTAGATCTTTGCTACTTCATGTTTGCATGGAAGGACTTGGTGCTGATTGTGATCCCACAAACCCTTTGTGGTCTTTGGTTTCAACCAGTGTCAAGCTAAATCGGCCGGCCCCTCTTTTATACCCATTATACTTATATGTCCTTGAATAAGGTCTGGATATTTATTTTTTATTTTATTCCTTTAAGTACTCCTGATGCTGCGCAACTCCTTAATGAGAGCAGGTCCACATCAGAGCAGTGTTCTTCTTTAACTTGCTCTCATCGTTTAGGGGAGGACTTTGTGCTGATTGTGATCCAAGATCCGTGTGGGCTGCGCACTCCTTCATATAATCGATCCAGTTCCTACAATCAAGCCACTATTTCTTCTTTAACTTTGCTTTTCATGTTTTCAGGGGAGGACTTTGTGCTGATTGTGATCCAAGATCCTGGTGCTGCGACTCCACTCACTATTAGCAATTCATAGAATGAGCCAACTATTTTCCCCTCTTTGGCTATGCGTTCTTCTTTTGCAGCTCGTCAATTCAGCTACCCCCCCCAATTTTATCCTGGCCACAACCTGTTTATAAATAGCGATCGTGCATCCCCCAAAGATGACTTGGCTTAGGCTTTATTCTCAATGACGTGACTAGCTCTGGGCTTAACCAAGTGGTTCTTTTGGCGATTGGATGTTGGCCTTTGGAAGCTGCTATGTGTAGCCCGAATATAATTAAGCTATTTCACGGACGCCGAAACCCCCATCTTAGGTGCGTTTTTTGGCAAAGCACCCAGTGTGACTCGTGTTTTTCTTTTTGTTTGTAGGTAACCTATTTCCATCACGAGCAACCTTTTAGCGGTTATAAGTACTACTTGCACTGCAATGTTTACATTTTCTCAGTCGTGTTCTGGGCCACATGATATGTGACGTATAGTTATTTTACCTTGTCATTCGGCAGTGCAATGTGTTCTTACCAAGAAAAGTCAGTGTGCTCTATGACACCGTGTTTTCGTGTCTCCGATTGTCTTTTTTTAGATACGAAATAGAAATCACGCGGGGCTACAAGCAGTATGAGATACCTATCCATGCATATGGTAGAGTAATACCTATCTGCACTGCGTACGAGTAGTAATACGTATTCATTGGCGTACGGTTCATGGAATTTTTATCTATGCGCGCAACTTTTTGGTTTCTTCAGTAATACTATTAAAGCGTCACGTTTTGAGTTACATAATATTCATGTGTTATTCTTGTTGGGTTAGTAACAACGTTTTCATGCGCCCCTTTTTTTGTTGTGATTTTAGTATCGTAATAGTTATTTTTTCATGCGTAACTGTCGGTAGTAATAATCTCATGCGTACAGTAGTTAATATTATTCATTTGCGTTACCTGGCCCTAGTTAATTATTTCTAGATGCGTACGGTAGTAATACTATTCATGCGTACGGCAGTAATATTATTCATGAGTTACTTTTTTTCGTTAGTAACTACTTTTTCATTGCGTCCTGTTAGTTCTCCTATCTATTGCACACATCTATCATTATGTATTTGTTCACCTCGTGCGTGGTGGTTTGATTTTTGCGACATTTTTTCAGAGCCTTACTCTGGCCGTCTGCCAAAGCTGCAAGTCCCATCTTTAGTCACTATTCCGTGGATACCCCCGGTATAACCATGGGAGGAGATACAGACTAATCGTAGTCGACTTGTCACTGTCCACGTTTCCCGTGTAAGGTGTTACTATCATTTTATGCTGGAATCGGCCACTAATATATAGTGCAATAATAAGTAAACTAATATATTTTTACCATCTTTCGAAATTTGGTTTGACGACGTATTCGTCGACCAGTATTATTCTCAATTATGATTTAATTTCACTTATTAATTTACGTAAACATAGCCGACCCCCTAAAAATCCCTAGAATGAATGTGGAAGACCCACCCTTTTAAGCCTTGTCGCTTTTAGTGGTGCGGCTGGTCAAGGTATGAATGTGGCACGACAGAATCATGACGTTCTTGCAACGCAGCCCGCGTGTGTTTTCTATTCTTATACCCGGTGGCTTGGCCGATTGTGAAGTACCACGGCCACCACCACTAGGAGCGTTTGCCAGTTCTAGTGCAGTTTATGCCTCCTCCTCCGTCTGTTTCTGACGGTTTTTCTTTCCGATAGTTATAGGGCTTGTGTTTACCCCACTGAGAATCATTTAGTATACAGTAAGAGGCTTAAGCATAGCACTGAAGCCATTGATGCTAGCAGCCCATTACTTTGTTAGGCGTGATTAATTACCGGCTCTGCTACGACTTTATGAAATCACTCTTTAGTGGCGCTGGTTTGTGTAAGGCGTCCCTACTGCCTGGGGTTTTGTTGATTTTTCAGAAAATCATTCAAATTAAACTCAAAATTGGCAATTGTGAAATAAGTGCCACCGGTGGTTGAAATTGCCAAGTATAGCCTTCTGTAACATCATGGATTATCTTGAGGCGTGAAATTGTGATTTCATTATAGTGAAATTTTAGTTTATATTACTATTCAGTGTTTTAAGCTTGAAGGACCGAGGGGGGAGTTGTGGTACAGTTTCAAATCAAAATTGTTGGTGAAGAAGTAGGATAGAGACGGTTGGTGTATGTGGGCAGCAGCATAACTAGATGATTCTTGGTTTTAAAACAAGATTAAACTAAATCTCAGATATGCTTCAATAAACCAAAGAGTGACCATGGTAATCAGGGATAAAGACGCTTTTTTCCTTTCCTTTCCTCTCCCCTTTCTTTTTCTTTTTTCCCTTTTCCCTCTCCCTTCCCTTCCCCCCCCTCTTCCTCTTTCCCCTTGCCCTCCCCCCCTTTCTCCCTTTTTCCCTCTTCCCCTTACTTTTTCTTTCTTTTTTTCCTTTTCTCTCACTTTTTCCCCCCTTCCCCTCTGTTTCTCTTCCCCTTTCTCCTCCTCCTTCCCCCCCCTCTTTTTCTTTCCCTTCTTTCCCCCTTTTCTTTTTTTTCCCCCTTTTTTCTTCTTTTTTTCTCTTTTTTTTTTCTTTCTCCCCCCTTCCCCCTTTTTTTTTTTTTCTTTCTCTACTCCTCTCCCTTCTCCTTTTCTTTTTCCCTTTTTTCCCTTTTTTTTTTCTCCCTTTCTTCTTTTTTTCCTTTTTTCTTTCTCTTTTTTTCCCCCTTCTCTTCTCCCTTCTTTTTTTCCTTCCTTACACAACTTGTAATTAGTTTTAATTAATTACAATTCTTGGCCCAGCGACACGGCAGGGAGTCTGGGAAACTCTGTCTAAAGTATGCTCTTTTATAGCGTGCGTATCACACTTTAGTGACTTCACTTATCAATCATGTTATAGAGGTCTTTCGGCATTTTGACGCTGCCTTCGGTTTCCGACGCTTCACTTCAACTTTGAACCTTGAGGTGTGGACCCTACGCTGCGTTCCTCTATCAGCGTAGCAAACGTCAACTTGTGGTGTGAGGACACACCCTTGCTTACACTCCCTCATTGTTGTCAATTTCTACATATTAGCCCAAAGTCAAACATCGTATATTGACTATAAGTACAAGGTATTCAGTTTATAATTAATTCAATTTTAATTTACAAAGCTACCGGTATTTCAAAGTTTCAAAATCAAAAACCGACCAAATCAGAAAAAAGTGATATACTTGTCGCAATCTTCTTCCTGCGGTATACTCACTGATCGATTTTAGATTTTAATTCACAGTTTAACTTATTGAAAAAACTAATTAGCTACCACACGGTGTTTGGTGCCCCTGTGTGTGTGTGTGTGTGTGGTTGTGGTGGTGTTGTGTTCGTGTGTCTTCTTGCTTTTTTTGCGGTTGGGGGGTGGGGGCGTGGGGGTTGATAGTTGGAGATCCCATGATCTGGTTACACGTTGGCTATAGTATCTAGATTCCTTTTGGTTGTTTAGAAACCAACCACATAAAAGGAGCTCTCCCCCACCCCCCTAACGATCTTCCTTCGGCCTTTTTAGCCCGACACCTTGTGCCTGACTCTCGATCATTCGTTCCGAAACTGGAACTCGCCTTTACAGCGGTTTTACAGTCAAAATATAGTTCTTGCAGTGTGCCGAAAGAGCGGATTAGTACGCATTCAACAGTACGCCCAAGTCGCAACAGTTAGGGCTTCTATTTAAAGCCCAGGAACCCCGGCGCAGCTTGAGGAATGCCCACCGTTTCGTATGAAAACCGGCGTCAACAAAACTACTCGTATTTCTGATAGTTTGCATCGCAACATATCCGCTTAGATACTTGCAGTTTCGTTGCACAGCGAGCCGGTCCGCAACTTTTTGGTACTACTATGAACTATTTTTGATTTCGGTTCCTCCATGACTATAGCCTGATCCCGCTGTATGCTGATGCTCTCTTTCGGGGTGACCAGGATGCTTATGTTGCCTTAGATGCCACCGGAAAAAGTCTCAGCCATTTCCAAGAGGAAAGGCCGCAGGGGCTTCGGCGTCAGCTGGAGCATCTGCTTCTGCCAGATGGGCGAAGAGTGATGCGGTAGCTGCGACGAAAGCGCGAAAGGAGAGCGTTTAACTCTTCGCAGGCTCGTAGGAAGTAGTGAATTGGCACCCCAGGCGGCGGCTGGGGCCATGAATCAGCTGCACTCCGGCACTGCTATCAACGGAACGCCTGCTTTTGCATGTGAATGTGGACGCTTCCGGTTCAACTTTTGCTCCCAGCCCCTCAGCCCCAGCCCAGCCCTACACACCAGGCGGCCCTGTAGAAGTTTTGGCGATGGCCCTGTGTCGGAGGAAACGAAAAGTCGATGGAAGACGCCTGACTTACCCTGTACCTGCGCCACTGCTGCGGCCCCCATAGTTCATGCCCGCCGCTATGTTTCTCTCGCAACTAGTTGTGAGAGACAGCCAATGAGACCATGGGCTTGTAGAGGCAGGACACTTTGAGTGTCAGACGCACTTATTAGCTAAAGGGGATCAGGGGATCATCTGGGACTAGCCTGCGTGAGTGGTCCACATGTCCTGACTTTCAGCCTTCAGGTAATTGGGTGATCTTAGACAGTGGCCATGCTTGAAACGTGTCCATGAACCGTTTGTCACGCTGGACCGGACACAATCTCGATCAGTTTTGAAAGACTGTACAAGGATAAAGTGATGTTGACGGATGGTTAGGCTTTCTGGTGGTTATTAAAATTAGCTATCAGAAAACCTTGTGGAAGCTTTAGCAGTGCACAACCTTGCAAACACTGCAGGAGGATAGCTTCAACAGCATCCCACTAGTTCTTGGCAAATGTAGTCCATGTATGTATGTTACAGTCCAGGGGTAGGCCAAACGGGCTAAAGGGACTTGCCCAACCGTGATAGGAAGGGATTAAAAAGAAAAAGCATTGATGAACTGAACCCCAAACAATAATTTTACTCGGCGGGGGCCCTGACTTCGTGCTACAATCCACACCAGCATAGAAAATCCCTGATCAGAGTACTATCGCATTGCAACTTGTCTCTGGGTGCTACTCGCTTGTGTTCTCACAAGTGAGTGCAAATGGGAATTGTGCCTATCATTACTGAACTCATAGACTTAACAAAAAAACACTTACGGTACAAGGTCCCACAGAGGTTCTCTCAGAGAAGAAAGGTTGTCTGCATGGAGATCTTTTAGTGTGCAAAACACAACAATACAGATCAGATTTCACCAAAGACCTTTCCCCCCCTCTCTAGTGGTCTATACGCGTGAAATAGTCAATTTCTGCATGCAACAACGCTACATAGTATTGAACTTTTTTCAAATCCTACACTCCACCAGTTGCACAGGCTTGGTACCTTTCTGTCTGTGCATATGTTTGTATCCCATGGTCCTGATGTGTTTGTTCCTGTGTTTGAAGCCCATGGTACTTTTCTGTCTGTGCATATGTTTGTATCCCATGGTCCTGTTGAGTTGGTTCCTGTGTTTGAAGCCCATGGTACTTTCTGTCTGTGCATATGTTAGTATCCCATGGTCCTGTTGAGTTGGTTCCTGTGTTTGAAGCCCATGGTACTTTCTGTCTGTGCATATGTTTGTATCCCATGGTCCTGTTGTGTTGGTTCCTGTGTTTGAAGCCCATGGTACTTTCTGTCTGTGCATATGTTTGTATCCCATGGTACTGTTGTGTTTGTTCCTGTATTTGAAGCCCATGGTACTTCTCTGTCTGTGCATGTGTTTGTATCCCATGGTACTGTCGTTTTTTGTCAATTTGTTGGTTGCCCATGGTGCTGTTTTGTTTGTTCATGTGTTGGTAGCCCATGGTACTGTTGTGTCTGTTCATGTGTTGATAGCCCATTTAGGTTCATTTATGTGTTCATAGCCCAGATATGGTGCACTACTGCACCTCATGGACCTGGATTGTCCATGTACTCATATTGGTTCGTGCATACTGTCGCCCCAGTACTTTTTTGTCTCCATGTGCCTGTTTGGGATCATATGCATTAGTACACACTTGTCACGTCCAGTGTTTTTCTTTTCATTTCTGACCCCCCATAGCTATCCTGCCAGATCTAGCTGCATCGCTTTGTCCGCTTACATCGCCTTGTCCATCTTGAAAGGGTTTTATTGATAATAGTGATATATCGCTAAAAATAAAAACTGATCAGTTTGTAAGCTCATCTGAATGGCTAGGTTCTAGGGCTTGTTTTCCAGCTTTTCCTAGCAGCGTCTAGTCAGCTCCCTGCGCAAGTGACTATGCTGCACCCAAAGTTTTGGCAGTGCTGAAAAGCTGATTCACCGGCTTTCAGGTGCACTAGGTTGCTATATGTTTTGCTAAATAGCCAGCCTGGGGGGCTGCCTAGAAGCTGCTGCTACTAGCCGGGGAAGAAAAAAAACTGCTAGGTTTATCCTGCCACCTGCACTCTCACATGTCACTCTTGACCATTTGCTTGCTCCCATGTTGAATCAGTCATCATGGAGCGTGCCTGCCACCCCCATTCCAAACAGCATGCATGGCCATTCATTTTGATGCACCTGTCACACCTCTTGATTAGGTTTCACAAAAGATCCAGCTCTTGACTGCCGGAAAGGAAATCGATGATCGACCTACGGATCATCGCTCTCCATCTCCGGAGCCCACGTACAATGAGCAAGGCGTGAGAACCAACACTCGGGAGCAACGACAGAAGGATAAGCTGATGAAGGAGCGTCAGGTGAGCTAAATAGCTGGAATCTACATGCTTGCACGTATGTATGGGGTACGGCAATATTTTATAGTCCCCAAGTATTAGCCTAGCACGTGTGACCCTAAACACAGTAACACACCCCAGACTTGCATGTCCCCGACTGGTCTAAGCCAACACCCCAAGAGCTTAACCAGGTCTGTAGGGAATGGCAATATGATATCATATGATATCACGTCATCATATGATATCGTCCGATTCCGGAAGTCTGACTAGGCTAAAGTTACCATTTATATACAATATCATATGATGCTATTTGTATGATATCATACTCGCCTTTGGTCAACATCATATGATATGCCAGTACCTCCTATGTAGGGTTAGCCCCTTAGTTTAGTTTTTTTTTTTTTTTTTTTTAGTTTTAGTGGTATACATTGGTCTAGTGGTAGACCAAATCACTCTGAGGATGAAGAGTCGGGGGTTCGATCCCCCCTTGGGTCTCTCTTGGCGTTGCAGGTCGTTGTCAACCGCGATGGTAGCTTGTTCAGTTGAGGTAGAAGACCGCTCCCTACCCGCGCACGACGGGTTCCCTTAACACCACGCCCCACCAGGCGTTATCATTACTATGTAGGGTTCAATACCCACCTGGTTCAAAGTTGATCAAACATATTAGCATACAATGTCAAATGGTGTATATGAAGTGTAACTATCGGGCTCCAGCCAGTCAAGTGTTTCGCAAGGGTCGGGGGACAGGGAGGCAAGAGACGAGGAACCAGAATACTTGTTGGTTTCAGAGTTGAGGAAGGTGGAGGAGTTATCAGGGGGTTCATATTTAGCAGGGGGGTCAGAGGTATCAGGGGGGTCAGAAGGTATGCAGGAGGGTGTTCATATTAGAGAAGCAGGGGGGTCAGAGGTACTGGGGGTTGAAATCAAAGCAGAAGCAATGGAATCCGAGGTGGGAGATCGCCTCATAAATATTCTGGGGACAACGGGGTAAGCTTGGGTCAGTGGGTAATCGGTTGACTTCTGGCACGTGGTAAGCTTGGGTCAGTGGGTAATCGGTTGACTTCTGGCACGTGGTAAGCTTGGGTCAGTGGGTAATCGGTTGACTTCTGGTACGGGGTAAAAGCTTGGGTCAGGGTAACTGTGTACTTACGGGGTAACTTGGTCAGTGGTTTACTTCTGGTACCGGGTGTAAGGCTTGGGTCAGTGGGATACTCGGTCGAACTATCTGGGTAAGTGGGTCGTGGAATCGTTGAGCTTCTTCTGTACGGGGTAAGCTTGGGTTAGTGGGTAATCGGTTGACTTCTGGTACGGGGTAAGCTTGGGTCAGTGGGTAATCGGTTGACTTCTGGTATGGGGCAAGCTTGGGTTAGTGGGGAATCAGTTGACTTTTGGTACTGACTTATGGTACTAAGTGTCACCGAGTTTTTTCTGCAGCACTAACCAGACTGCCATAACCCCTCCCCCCTTGCCCTCCTTCCCAGGATATCATTGCGGAACTAATTAAAAGCAACCCCGTCTTCAAGCCTCCGTCTGACTATCGGCCAGAGAAGAAAACTCGTCGCATTCCTATCCCAGTCCATGAGTTCCCTCTCATCAATTTTATTGGTCTCGTCATTGGGCCTCGTGGAAACACGCAGAAGCGAATGGAGAAGGAGTCCGGGGCCAAGATCGTCATTAGGGGCAAGGTCCGTGTCCTTCAATATGTGTGAATCATATCTTCATGAATCACACATATTATATTAAATGTGTGTTTTATTATTACACATTTGAGAAGCAGAAACGAATTGAGAAGGAGTCTGGGTCCAAGATCGTCATTAGGGGCAAGGTCCGTGTACTTCAATATGTGTGAATCATATCTTCATGAATCACACATATTATATTAAATGTGTGTTCTATTATTACACATATTTGAGAAGCAGAAACGAATTGAGAAGGAGTCTGGGCTCACGTCAGGATTCTGGGTTACGTCAGCCAACTGTCTCATTACTAGCTGGCTTGGGTCATCTCCATTGTTGCCACCTGTCGTTCCGTTCACAGCCCTCCTACTGAACAAGTCCTATGCAGTCGCTTGCTACGTGGAAAATTGGCGGAGAGTTTCGGCAACGGAACAACAGGAGGCAACAGACTGGAGCTGACCAAAGCCAGTTAGTTGGTCAGAGACAGATGGCTGTCGTGTCAGGCTTTGTTTTTTCGGTCGGGTCAGGTTCGTACGGGTCGGTCGGTCTCGTAGGTCGGTGTTCGGTCGGTCAGTGGTCGTATGGTCGTTCGGTCGGACAAATGGGTACACCCTGGGGGCTCTGTCCCCCAGGAGGGGGGGGGGAAGGGGGGGGGGGGGGGGGGGTCGGGGGGGGGGGGGGGGGGGGGGGGGGGGGGGGGGGTTGATTACTTGGGGGGGGGTTGTTGGTTGGATCCGCCAAAAAAAACACTGCTCCCCAGTGTGGGCAGTTATCTAGGAAATGAGGGCAAGAACGCTTCTAACCAATTCTTGTCACCCAGATACACTCACGGCCTGATGACTCAATATGTATCCATTCCCCCCCCCCCCCACCCAAATACATAAACAAATAAAATACTTTTTAAAATAAATAGTTCATAACAGATAAAAAAAAACAAAAAAAAAAACAACACGAAAAAAATAACAAATAAAATAAACAAAAAAAAACAACTACCACAAAAAAAATTAAAAACAAAAATAAAGAATAAAAACAAACAAACAACAAGTAAAAAACCAAAAAAAAAAAAATCAGAACTACCAACAATAATCACATAAGAAAAACCAAAAAAACCAATCTATGACCAAAATTAAAAAAAAAAAACAAAATAAAAAATAACAAAATCAAAACAGAAAAAATGACGAAATACAAAAAAGAAAAAAAAAAAAAAACTAAAAAAACAAACACAACAAAAAAAAAACAAAAAACATAAAGATATAAAAAATAAAAAAAACGACAAAAAAAAAAAAACAACCAATAACGAATAACAAATAGATAAAAAAAAAAAAAAAAAAAATGAAAATCAAAAAACAACATAGAAAAGACAAAAAAAAAAAAACAAAAAACAAACAGAAAAAAGAAAAAAAAAAGAAAAGAAAAAAGGAAACAGAAATAAAAACAACCAGAAAAGGAACAACAAACATAAAAAAAAAAAAAAAAAAAACTCAACAAAAACGACAAAAAAAAAAAAAAAATAAAAATAAAAACAAAAAAAGAAAAGAAAAAAACAACAAATACCAAAAAAAAAAAAAACACAAAGAAATATAAAAAAAAAAAAAAAACAAAAGAAAACAAGAAACAAAATAAAACATTAACAAAAAAAAAATAAAAAAAACACAAATAAAAAAAAAAAAAAAAAAAAAAAAAACAAAAAAAAATAAAAAAAAAAAAACAAAACCAAACACAAAACAAAAAAAAAAAACGCAAAAAAAACACAAAAAAAAAAAAAACACAACATCCCCCCCCCCCCCCCCCCACCCCCCCCCCCCCCCCCCCCCCCTCCCCCCCCCCCCCCCCCCCCCCCACCAACCCCCCCCACCCCCCCCCCCCCCCTCCTCTTGTCACCCATTTCATATGCAAATAGTGTCCCCACCCACACACACACACTTGTCCCAACCTTCACAACATGCAAGCTGTATCCACCACCCCCGAACCAACCAACCCCACCTATTGTCACCCAATTGAAAACAGCAAATAGTCGGCACATACAAACACCACACACACCACCACTTGTCCCCCCTTCACAACACGCAGAGATCCCCAACCCCCCCACCCCCCACAACCCCCCCCCCCCCCACCACCCAACACAACACCCCCACCACCCACCCCACCCCCCCCACCCACCCCCCCACCCCCCACCCACACCACCCCCCCCCCCCCCCCCTCTTGTCACCCAATTTACCACCATGCAAATAGTTCCCCCCCCCCCCCCCACCACCAACAGCAGCACACCACACACACGGCTGTCGCCCCATTAACACCATGAAGCAGTATCCCCTCCCGCCCCTTTATCCAAATACTTAAAACCACTATGCAACCTAGTTGTCCCCAACCACTACACACCACACCAACACTAGTGGCCCCGTCACACCATATTGACAGCAAGAGTACCACGCCCCCCACCACTCTTGTCACCACACTTTACACAATGCAAAATAGGGCCCCCCCCCCCCCCACCCACCCCCCCCCCCCCCCCCCCCCCCCCCCCCCCCCCCCCCGCGCCCCCCCTTGTCTCCTACTTAACACAAAACGCAAATAGTGTAGCCCCCACCCCCACCCCCACATCCACACTTGTCGACCCCTTCACATGGGAGCAGGGATCTATGAAAAAGGGCAGAGCTAAGCCTACTATGCAAATAGTGTCGCCACCACCACACACGCACACCCACACTTGTCGCCCCCTTCATACGTGACCAAAGAACTATACAAGAGGGCAGAGCTAAGCCTACTCAACTAAGCAAATAGTGTCGCCACCACTCCCCCCCCCCCCCCCCCCCCCCCCACCACACACACACACACACACACACACACATACACATACACTTGCCGCCCCCCCCACACATGAGCAGGGTTCTATGAAAGAGGGCAGAGCTAAGCCTCTTACAGCCAGTGGTAAGCCTGTGGACAATGGGGAGAACGAAGAGCTCCATGTCCTGGTGACAGCCGAAAATGATGAGCAGCTTATTAAGGTGGGAAGCTCCTGTGGTTTGGTATGGTGTGTGCCTGTGTGTGGTATGGTGTGTGCCTGTGTGTGGTATGGTGTGTGCCTGTGTGTGGTATGGTGTGTGCCTGTGTGTGGTATGGTGTGTGCCTGTGTGTGGTATGGTGTGTGCCTGTGTGTGGTATGGTGTGTGCCTGTGTGTGGTATGGTGTGTGCCTGTGTGTGGTATGGTGTGCCTGTGTGTGGTATGGTGTGTGCCTGTGTGTGGTATGGTGTGTGCCTGTGTGTGGTACGGTGTTTGCCTCAATGTGGTATGGTGTGTGCCTGTGTATTTTGTGGTTTAGTTTACTGCGGCTTTAGCTGATTTCGACAGGATTCTGACTAGACTGGATGCTTCGGATTTGATACGTACAATTCTTGTACCAGCATCACCTAAACCATACCACTTATTTATAATCCATTTTGCGTGATTCGCGTTTTGTATTAGGGCATGCGTCATGCGTGTAGGCATGCTAGATGTTTTTGTACAGGATCATCGTGACAAGTCCTATGCAGCGTCGCAAGCGATGCGGAAAATTGGCGGAGTGTGTTGGTAACGGAACAACACGTGGCGACTGACTGGAGCTGACCGAAGCCAGTTAGTCATGAGGCAGTTGGCTGACGTGTCAGGCTTCAATTTTTCTGTCGGTCAGTCGGACAGACAAATGGGTAACCCTGGGGGCTCCGCCTAAAACTTTAAACGTGCCAACTTCTTCAAGTTAACATTATCAGAGGGCTTGTAGCATGCTTCATGTGTGTGGGCATGCTACATGTACTTGTACAAGATCATCACACACATTTAATCATATTTGCCAACCTTTTCAATTTTATTTTCCTGGCAGGCTTGTGACATGCTTCATGTGTGTGTGCATGCTAGATGTACTTGTACACAGTCATCATACGTGCCAAATATTTCAAATTTAGATTCTTGTCAGGCTTGTAGCATGCTTTATGTGTGTGTGCATGCGATATGTACTTGTCATCATACGTGCCAAATACTTCAAATTTAGATTCTTGTCAGGCTTGTAGCATGCTTTATGTGTTTGTGCATGCTATATGTATTTGTACACCGTCATCATATGTGCCAAATACTTCAAATTTATATTCCAGGCAGGCTTGTGGCATGCTTTGTGTGCGTGTGCATGCTAAATGTATTTGTACACAGTCATCATATATGCCAAATACTTCAAATTTTGATTTCCGGCAGGCTTGTGGCATGCTTTATGTGTGTCCACAACACACTTTTTGTGAGCAGCCTCAAAATATTTTAAGAAGGACAACAACCTGACCACAACAATTGTTTGTGTGAAAACTTCTTCACATTTATATTCGAAACCTTAAGCCCTAAACCCTATTCTCATCAGGCTTGTGACATGATCGAGGCCCTCATGTCACCTGAGGAGATGGACCACAACAAACGCTTGCAGCTGAGAGAGCTTGCAGAGCTCAATGGCACTCTTCAAGAGCAGCAGGGCATGGTCCCCCGAGATGAGGGCGATGTATACCAACTGCCCAGCCACCTTAAGGTGAGAGACTGTTATTGACTTGCTGTACACTATGTCTAGGGAACGGCAACATGATATTGTATGATATCATGTCATCATACGATATCATATGATGCCGGCAGTCTGGCTATGCTAAAGTTACCATTTACATTCAATATCATATGATGCAATTACTATCAATTACATACAGTATCATATGATTTTCCGGTCCCTAACTATGCCAGGGGGGGTCAGGAAGACAGCTTTTGGACCGCATGCTCAATAGTGTGTCTTATTCAGATGGAAGTTGGAATTGTGGAAGTTTCATACAAAAGGAGGTTCAAATAAGATATATACCAACTGCCTAGCCACCTTAAGGTGAGAGACTGTGATTGGCTTGCTATATGCTTAGGGATCGGCATATCATATGGTGTTGACCTAAGCCGAGTATGATATGATATTGTACATACATCGTAACTTTGCCTTCTTGTTCGCTATTTGGTAGTTGCTAGTTACTAGTTGCTTGCTATTTACTTCACTACACCCACACACCCCCACCCACACCTCCCCACCTGCACATCTCTAAGAACCCCTCCTGTGTTTGCTTCTCCACCCACCCACCCAGCCACACCCACCCACTCACTCAGTAACTAGTCACTGCTTACTTTGCTCATAGAGGAGTATGGTGGAAGCACTCAGTGGTAGTGGTTGTGCTTGTGCTTGACATTTCTGTGGCAGTGGTTGTGCTTGAAAAATCAGTGGCAGTAGTTGGGCTTGACATTTCAGTGGCAGTGGTTGATCTTGTGCTTGAAATTTCAGTGGCAGTGGTTGTGGTGCTTTACATTTACCACTTAGTTCAATGTGGTAAACAATGTTTAAGGTGTTTGCTAAAACCTATAGAATTTGCCGAGAAGTGCGCCTCGCTTAGGTATTTGTCCCCAGTTACACTGCACTCTCCAGGGTGGCTGTAGGGATGGTGTCTGGGGGGGCTGCAGCAGGGGGGGCAGCAGGGAGGGTAGCAGTGGAAGGGTGGGGGGCTGCAGTAGGGAGGGTAGCAGTGTGTGGGTGGGGGACTGCATATACAGATACACACATGAGCATTCATTCATCAATGCTCTGTCCCCTCCACTTCCTAGATCATGCCACGTAACACCCCAACCCTACCCAACCCTACCCACTCACCACCCTGGGAGTGTGCCGATGAGCAATACCGGCGCAATCTTGTGTCTCCCCATCCGGAAGAAAGTGGTCTCCTAGAGAATGAGCTATCCAATCCAACCCTACCCAACACAACACAACCCTACCCAACCCTAACCTAACCTAACTATCCTACCCTACCCTACCCTACCCACTCCTACCCAACCCTACCCTACCCAACCCTACCCAACCCTACTCTACTCTAATCTACTCTACTCTACTCTACCCTACCCTACCCTACCCTACCCTACCCTACCCTACCCTACCCTACCCTACCCCACCCTACCCAACCCACTTAACAACCCGTCCCAACCCAACCCTACCCACTCACCACCCCAGGAGCGTGCCGATGAGCAATATCGGCGCGATCTGGTGTCCCTTCACCCAGAAGAAAGTGGTCGCCTAGAGAACGAGCTATCAAACTTCATGCTAGACCTTGGTGGAAGCATCCCCGGATACAAGAGCAGTAGCAGCCATGTGAGGGGTAGGAATGAAGACGACAACCGACGGGATGATGAGCGTATGGGTGGAGAGAGGCAAAGGGGAGAAGACGCGGAGCACCGTCGACCTGGACTGGGCATACGACGAGGGGGGGATAGAGATTCGAGAGATGAGGAGGACACACGGAACTTGTATGTGGGCTACATATCCCAGGTGAGGGAGGGTGATTTGGATTTGAGCAAGTGTGGGGGCGTGAAGTTGAAGTGGGGGCATTCTAGCAGCATAAAGAAGAAGGTGGGCACCATCGACCTGGACTGGGCCTACGGCGAGGGGGAAAGGGGGGGGGGGAGGGGGGGGGGGGGGGGGGGGGGGGGGAGTCTGTTGAGATGATGAGGACTCTCGGAACTTGTATGTGGGCTACATCTCCCAGGTGTGTGTGTGTGTGAGAGGGTGTGTGGGGGGGGGGAGGGCAGTCTCCTATCAGTATTTGGGCATACAGCGAGGGGGGAGAGAGGTTTGAGAGGTGAGGAGGACACTCGGAACTTGTATGTGGGCTACATATCCCAGGTGAGGGAGGGTGATTTGGATTTGAGCAAGTGTGGGGGCGTGCAGTTTATTAAGTGAGGGTATTTTTGCAGGAGGAGAGCGACATAGAGTAGAAGGGGAGCACCGTTGATCTGGGCTGGGTGGGGGGGGAGGGGGGGGAGGGGGGGGGGGGAGCCCATGTCAGTGTTTGTGTGTGGGAGGGTGTGTGTAGGAGGATGAAAGGGTGGGGGGTAGAGCAGTCTCATATCAGTATGTGGGTGTGTGGGGGGGTGGGTGTGGGGGGGTGCAGTCTGTTGAGGTGAGGAGGACACTCTGAAGTTGTATGTGGGCTACATGTTCCAGGATGGGGAAAGAGGGGGGGGTATGGATTTGAGCAAACACGGGCATGTGAGCAAGTGTGGGGGGGTTAATTGAGCAAGTGTAAGGTGTTGTATTTTAGCATGTGTGAGTGCCATATAAAGTAAGGTGTAGTATTTGAGTGGGGGTGTATTTTGGATTTTAGCGAACAAAGGCATTTGAGCAAGTGTGTGCGGGCTGTTTTAGCAAGTGTGAGCATTTGAGCATGTTTGAGTGTTTGTGTATGTTAACATGTCTGAGCACCAAGGATTTGAGTGCTAACACTCGATATCTGTTGGTCAGGGATTTCCATTTCCGCTATATATAGCGATCGCTAGTTTTGACCCCGTTTTGGCAAAATTATTGCTGTAAAAAAGTCCCCCCCCCCCCCCCCCCCCCACCCCCCCCACCCCCCCCCCCCACCCCCCCCCACACATCCCCCCCCCCCCCCCCCCCCCCCCCCCCCCCCCCCCCCCCCTCCCCTACCCCCCCCTCCCCTATCTGCCCCCTAAAAGCTACAAAAAGCTATTAAAAACACCAAAACGCTGTCCCTGGAGGAGGCCAAAAACTATGAAGCTAGAATAACCCCACTTTCAGATTTGAGAAAAACATCTCTGCTGTTGGTGCTCTTCATGCCAGTCTCCGTAGCAATTCAGTAGATGATTTGGAACTTGATATTTCGAAGCAGGTCGTAGTTATTAGTTCTTACCTCAGATTTGGCCTGGAATTTCGAGACTTGGGAGGAATCGTTGTAAATTTGGCCTGAAAAAGTCGTGGTACGAAGTACGACCTACTGCTGTCAATTCCAAATTATCAGCTGAATTGAACTTTTAATATTCTTGTTTGTACTTGTAGTCTACACAATTTCTGAGTGCTGCTCATTGCAACTTACACCTGCACCACACCTACACCTCATTGCAACCTACACCTACACCTCACTGCAACCTACACCTGCACCACACCTACACCTGCACCACACCTGCACCTGCACCAAACCTATACCTGCACCACACCTACACCTCACTGCAACCTACACCTACACCTGCACCACACAATCAATTCATTGCAACCTACACCTGCACCACACCTACACCTCATTGCAACCTACACCACACCTGCACCTACACCAAACCTATATCTGCACCACACCTACACCTCACTGCAACCTGCACCTACACCTGCACCACACCTACACCTCATTGCAACCTACACCACACCTGCACCTACACCAAACCTATATCTGCACCGCACCTACACCTCACTGCAACCTACACCTACACCTGCACCACACCTACAATTATTTGCAACCTACACCTGCACCACACCTACAATTATTTGCAACCTACACCACACCTGCACCTACACCAAACCTATATCTGCACCACACCTGCACCTCACTGCAACCTACACCTGCACCACACCTACACCTGCACCTACACCAAACATATACCTGCACCACACCTACACCTCACCACACCTACACCTACACCTGCACCACACCTACAATTATTTGCAACCTACACCTGCACCACACCTACACTTCATTGCAACCTACACCACACCTGCACCTACACCAAACCTATATCTGCACCACACCTACACCTCACTGCAACCTACACCTGCACCACACCTACAATTCTTTGCAACCTACACCCGCACCACACCTACACTTCATTGCAACCTACACCACACCTGCACCTACACCAAACCTATATCTGCACCACACCTACACCTCACTGCAACCTACACCTACACATGCACCACACAATCGATTCATTGCAACCTACACCACACCTGCACCTACACCAAACCTATATCTGCACCACACCTACACCTCCCTGCAACCTACACCTGCACCACACCTACACCTGCACCACACCTGCACCTACACCAAACCTATATCTGCACCACACCTACACCTCACTGCAACCTACACCTACACATGCACCACACAATCGATTCATTGCAACCTACACCACACCTGCACCTACACCAAACCTATATCTGCACCACACCTACACCTCACTGCAACCTACACCTGCACCACACCTACACCTGCACCACACCTGCACCTACACCAAACCTATATCTGCACCACACCTACACCTCACTGCAACCTACACCTACGCATGCACCACACAATCGATTCATTGCAACCTACACCTGCAGCACGTCAACGAAAGCGAGCTGGCCGCCACGTTCGGCCAAGCAAGTGACGGGGCTCAAGTTTTGGAATGCAGGATCATCCAAGATAGGTGAGTGAGCTTCTGCAATTGATTAGGAGAGTAGTAAAGAATTGTGAATGATATTGTGCTTTGTTTGGATAAACGATAAATGGTGGGGATGCTTTTGTGCTTATTTAGGATAGAAGAGAATTGGTGGGGATGCTTTTGTGCTTAGTTTGGATATAAGAGACTTGGTGGGGGTGCTTCTGTGCTCCGTTAGGTTAAAAGATGATTGGTGGGGATGCTTATGTGCTTTGTTTGGATAGAGGATAATTGGTGGGGATGCTTTTGTGCTTAGTTTGGATGTAAGAGACTTGGTGGGGGTGCTTTTGTGCTTAGTTTGGATATAAGATAATTGGTTGGGATGCTTTTGTGCTACGTTAGGATATAAAATAATTGGTGGGGGTGCTTTTGTGCTTAGTTTAAAGATTCAATAATAGGTTGTTTGTGACTAGTTAAGAGAGTAGATAATAGGTGGGTTTGTTTATGTGCATAGTTAAGAGAGGAGATAATAGGTGGGTTTGTTTATGTGCGTAGTTAAGAGAGTAGATAATAGGTGGGTTTGCTTATTTGATTAGTTAGGAGATTGAAATTGAAATTGTTACATCTGAGTAATGAGCCACTCTCAGGACGTGAAGTTAAGGACACCACTGCGTAAGCCGGAGCTAGCAGTAGTCACCATTAATTAGTTAGGGGATTGAACAAAAGGTGGGTTTGCTTATGTGATTGGTTTGGATAGGGGAGAATAGTATGTAAAAGTATGTATGTGCGTATGTTGCAGCCCAAAAAAACCCTAAACCCTAAACCTCAGGATGCTCATGTGCGGCAGCCAGAGTGTTCATCTGGGCAGGTGTGTACGTATGTTGCAGTCCATGGAGTTTGTCTGGTGCATGGTCCACCCCCACCCTGCAGACCCTCAGGGGTGAGCAGAGGGTTTGGCTTCTGACAGGGGAGAAAATCTCAGGATGCTCATGTGCAGCAACCAGAGTGTTCATCTGGGTATGTAAGTTTGTACGTATGTTGCAGTCCATGGAGTTTGTCTGGTGCATGGTCCAATTCCACCCTGCAGACCCTCAGAGGGTTTGGTTTCAGACAGGGGAGAATTCTAGCAGAAAATAATGAATAGCAAAAATCTGGCAAAGGCCAAGGCAACGGCATAGTCCTAACCTTGCCATAGGTCAAGTCAGTAACAATCCCAGGATGCTCAAGTGCGGCAGCCAGAGAGTTAATCTGGGTGTGTATGTATGTATGTACGTACGTGTATGTATGTTGACAGCACAAGCAGGCCTCATTGATACAAGCACCTTGGGTGCATACCTATATTGTGCATTCTGTTGCACTGCCTGATCTTGTTTGCAACTTAAATGTATGAATGTTGCAGTCTTTGCTGTTTATATGGTCCTGAACCCTAAACCCTAAACCTTGTCCACCCCCGCCTCAACAGACACTCGGGGGCAAGCCAAGGGTTTGGTTTCAGACAGGGTAGAATATCTCATGTGCTGCAACCAGAGAGTTCATCTGTGTATGTTGCAGTCTATGCTGTTTATCTGGTCCTAAACCCTACACCTTGTCCACCCCCGCCTCAGCAGACACTCAGGGGCAAGCCAAGGGTTTGGTTTCAGACAGGGTAGAATATCTCGTGTGCTGCAACCAGAGAGTTCATCTGGGTATGTATGTACGTTGCAGTCAAGGTGTTTATCTGGGTGTATGTTGCAGTCAAGGTGTTTATCTGGTCATAAACCCTAAACCCTACTCCTTGTCCACCCCCGCTCAACAGACACTCAGGAGCAAGCCGAGGGTTTGGTTTCATACGTATGGAGACCGAGGAAGCTGCCATACTAGCAGTGGAGCGCCTGAATCAGTACATGCTTCATGGCAAGCGCTTGGCGGTGCGATACAAGGGGAAGCAGCCGCCGCCGGAGGCACAGCAAAAGGTGGGTCACTCCTAAAACATGGATTATACCCCCCCCACGCCCCCCTTCTCAAGAGCCGACTGTGTGCCCCTCGCCTATCCCCTCATGCCCCCACCACCCCATGTGTCCCATCCCTTTCTCAGAAACAACTTTACAGACCGCTTGCCCCTCACCATTCCCACTATGCCCCCCCCACACCCCCATAATTCCCACCCCCCGTGCCGTTCCCGCACACCACCCCCATGCCCCCCACCCCCTTCTCCTTCTCATGTCAACTGACGCCTCCAAGCCGAGCACACTGCGTCCCACCACCACCGCCGCCATGCCCCACCTCCCCTCCCCTTCTCAGAACCAACGTCACGGACCGCTTGCTCCGCACCAATCCCATTGTGGCCCCCATCCCCCATGCTCCCCCCTGTCCTAATCAGGTCAAGGAGCCAAACACGCTGCGTCACACACACCCACACCACTACCACCGCCATGCCCCTCTCCCCTTCTCAGAACCAACATCACGGTTCGCTCACCCCAATCCCATTCTGATGCCCCTTCCTCATGCTCCCCCCTCCCCTTCTCAGATTAAGGACCGCCTCCAAGCTGAACATGCTGCTGCGCACCCACCACAAGCACCTGCTGCCCCCTCTGGCGGATACGGAGCCTTGCCCCCACCCCCACCGCCGCCCCATGGGGTTGACCCCTACGTACAAGGCTACTACGATCCAGCCTACTACGCAGCCATGGCAGGCATGCCCCCCGGTGGCTATCCTGGCTGGCCGTCTGGTGGTGCTGACGCAGGAGCTGATGCAGACCCTGATGAGGCGCCACCAGGCACGGTGGACACTGACATAGAGTTTTGTGTAGCCCCGCTCCCGGCTCCTGCTGGTGCTGCTGCCACGCCTGCACCGGACAGCACAGGTGGGGTTCCAGCGGAGGCGGGTAGACCCCCAGCAGGCTTCCCACTGCCTCCTCCCCGTATGGTGGACGTGGTGAGGGTGGCGATCTCTGTGGAGGGGGAGGGGGAGGATGGCGATGCCGATGCCCCAGGCTGCGAACCTGAGTGCAGGGTGACCCTCTCAGTGGCCTCGGTACCTGATCCATCTATCAGCACCCCTGCAGCTGGGAGTGAAGAAGCTGCGCAGCAGCTGCAGCAGCAGCAGTACCACGAGTACTACGCTGCCTATTATGGCGGGCATGGGGGCTACTACCCCCCTGGCACGTCGCAACCTGAAAGGACTGACGCTGCAAATGCTAGGTACCCAGGCTACGGAGGGGGTTACCCTCAGGGTCTAGAAGCCACATACTATATGACGTCCCAAGAGTACGAGGCATTCAACACGGGCGGACCAGGGGCGGCTGAAGCAATGACGGCAGCACAGGGCAGGATGGCTGCAGCTACGCAGCAGCTACCGGGGCCCCCGCCTGTCCCTGGTGCTGATACTGATAGCCCAGCCGTTGTGAAGAAAGCGCCAGCGGCACCTGCCAAGCAAAGGGTGGTTCAGGTGGTGAGCCTCGACGATCAAGCGGAACATATGTCCAAGGTGCGCAGGCATCAAGAGGAGCAGCAGCGTTTGCAACGGGAGAGGGAGGAGCGACTGAAGCAAGCTGAGATGAGGGGCAAGGCCGCCGCAGCCGCCGAGGCCCTCCAGCGCCACATCGACCACACTGGGGCCAAGCCAGAGGACGGGGAGGAGGTACCTGGCATGGAGAGCACCAAGCGCTCCGTCTCACCCCCGCCCCCACCCCCACCTCCACCTCCTCACATGCTCACTGGGAAGCACCACCCCGCCCCAGGCTTAGACAGGTTCGAACCCTTCAAGTCCCAGCGTCCTCAGCGGCACGGCAGGATGAAAATGATGCGAATCATTCCCTCGGAAACTGTGCTCCCTCCCTCCGGCCCTCACCCCAAGGACATTGTCCGGCCCCCCTCACCACCCCCTCGGAGGAAAGTCTCCCCCCCCAGGCCCCCACCAACCGGCCGTAGGAGCGTCTCCCCCCCTGCGCGAAGTGGAAAAGGGCGTGGGGGAGGAGCATCTCCCAGGGGCAGCCCCTCACCGCCTCCTCGAGGGCGAGGAGGTTTCAACCGCAGTCCCTCTAGCAGCAGTCGGAGCAGGTCCCCTCCTCCCAGGGGGGGGTCCAGATCTCCGCCATACCGAAGCAGCCGCTCCCCCCCCAGAGGGCGCGGTGGGGGGCGGTCGCCGTACCGCAGTCGCAGCCGCTCTCCGTCACGGAGATACAGCCGTAGCCCTTCACCCTATGGGCGGCACGACGGCGGGCATCCCTCGCGTGGAGGGAAATTTGGGGGCCGAGGAGGTGGAGGGCGGGGTGGTAGAAGAGGTCCCAGAGACCGAGGCTGGTCCCCGGAGGAGGAGCGCATGCGTGGGAGGGGAGAGTGGGAGGGAGAGCGATGGGGGGGGAGGAGAGGACGAGGAGAGGAGCACCACCTCCGCCAGCACCCTAGCCATATGGTACGTGCTGCCTGAAGAAAACATCATCCTACTCTCATTCTAGTCCTCATTGTCATCATCACCACCATCATCACCACCACCATCATCATTACCGCCATCATTACCACCATCATCTCCACCATCATTACCACCACCTCCACCACCACCCAGTAGAGAAATGCCAAAGTGCAGTTCCCTGTCTAGTGCTACATCCCTCTAATCTGAAGATGCCTGTTATCCTTCTCCCTGCATCATGCGCATTGCACGATGCCTCCGCCACAACATGCGATTTGGGCACTTGAACTGTCATCCTCCACCACTTCTCATATTAACAATATAGACATGGATAGATAAATATATTGATATCAACTATTCGGCTACGACATCCCCCTTCCGGGCAACTTCCACCACAGATTTTACACGAATTCTGCCTCAACAGCCACCTTCTGATCAACTTTCACCACACCATAGATTGCCTAACTATTCTGCCATAACATCCCCCTTCTGAGCAACTTCCATCACACCATACATTGCGCAAGGATTCTGCCCCCGCATCTACCTTCTGATCATCTCTCCCCCCCCCCCCCCCCCCCCCCCCCCCCTGCCTGCAGTATGCCTACGAAGGCCCTGGATATGGTATTGGTGATGGAAGGCAACCCTATCCCCCCTTCTCCGGTGGACTGTTCGGACGAGGGGGCCCAAGAATGCCTGGATTTCCCATGGGGGGGCAAGGCGGCTTTCCAGGGATGGGTATGGGTTGTCATGCACCCTGGGGAGGGGCACAGGTCTTCTTCAACGGAGTTGATTGGGTTGGGGGTGGCATGGGTGAGGGTGGGTTCTACCCCTACAATGAAGGGGCCTTCCCCATGGCAGAGGAGTGGGATGAGGAGGGTTACGAGGAGGAGGAAGCAGGCGCGTGGGGCGAGGAAGAGGGTGCGCTTCAGGAGGGAGAGCTGCCTGAATCCGAGGCAGGCAAGCCTGAGGCAGGTGAAGCTGGGACCACTGAACTGGCTGCTGAAGAGGGGTCAGCCCAAGAAGGGGAGGCAGGTGCTGGACAAGACGCTGTGGCTGCCACTGCTTCGGCGACTGTACTTCCCACCTCGGCAGATGCTGCTGTGACACCTGCCTCGGAGGCGGCTGCTGGTGGGGGCTCCGGTGAAGCGGCCGCTGCTGCACCTGCTACCGCATTAAAAGCACCAGCCTCCAAACCTGCCGCAGCGCCCGCAGCATCTAAACCTGCGGCCACGCCTGCTGCTGTTGCCAAGCCAACTGTTGGCGCCAAGCCAGCTGTTGTTGCTGCCAAGCCAACTGTTGGCGCCAAGCCAGCTGTCGTTGCTGCCAAGCCAACTATTGGTGCCAAGCCAGCTGCCGTTGCTGCCAAGCCAACTATTGGCGCTAAGCCAGCTGCTGTTGCTGCCAAGCCAACTGTGGTGGCTAAGCCAGCTCCTGCTGCTGCTGTTGTAAAGCCAGCTGCCAAGCCTGGAGCATACAAGCCCCGGGCGCCCTATGGTGGAGGTGGCGGCTACAAGCCCAAGGCACCGTATTCAAAACCCTAAACTTGTTATGGCTTTTGGCCCCAGGAGCACTGCTGGTACTGCGTGCTCTCTATCCTCCTGTTCCCGAGGCACCGTGTGGCTCTTAGAAGCAGCTACACGCCTAAGGCAGAGGAGGAGGCTGGAGGCCGAAGGCTCTGTACGGCTATTGGCTCAAGAAAAACTGCTGTTAGTGTGTGATCTCTAACCTCCGGTACTGCAGGCTTCAATTTCTCGGTAGGTCAGTCGCACAGATGGACAGCGGGGTGAATCTGGGGGCTCCATCCCCCCAGAAGGGGAGGCTCCACAAAAAATACCAGTGCCCTAAGTATTTACTCGTGTTGATGGATGCCCCCAGCGCAAGCGAACGGGCTGACCCCTCAACCTCATGCCTCATCATAAGACGTAACATTTATTTATACAGTTTGCTTGGTTTGACTGCATAGTCCATCAGCCTTTAGCCTGGCCACTGTCTGAGGGGGGAATGAACTTGGGCACGCATTACACACACTGCTACACCACACCCTTCAGGACAGAATATAATCGCAAGGGTCTAGGTAAATAAAATGAAAGTTGCAATAATATAGGACTCGTATAATCAGACTCAATAGATCTTAGTCAAGCGTCATGGTTAATTAGTTAGCTTGGTTTACTTCTGTTATATGGTATATCGGCCTTCAGGCTGCCCGTCATCATCAGGCGGAGTGCATATGGGTAATACAAACACCGGAGTACAGAATGTAATAACATTGAATTCAATCATCATAGTTATTTAGTTCTCAACTGTTTTGTATTTGCCTATGTGCCTTAATGTGGCGTGGGCCACGCTTATTCTCTTTTTTATTTACCTACACCTCAAAGCATGTACATTAAGGTGGAGAGGGTGTACGATGTAAGTTTGGTTTGATGCACATACATTCTAGTTCCAAGGTTGGTTTGCTTTTGTTACATGGTTCATCAGCCTTCAGGCTGCTCACTGTCTGCTGGCAGAGTGGACATGGGTAGTATAAACGTTACTACTCCACCCTCTTGAGCACATACATACTTGAACTTGGTTACATAGCTTCAGCCAGCAATTTGGCTGCTCGCCGTCTGCCGTGCAACGGACCAAGCAAGGGAACGCTGATCCTAACGATTAAAAGGAACGTATGGAACTTGAGCACATAAAGACATAATGCAACGCAGTTCCAAGTGCCGAATACATTGCAGCCCTACGCCCCTGTCTAAGCTAAAACAAATATAGGTGCTACACAGCCGCACGCAGATCAGGATGACGAAACTTGTTCCAGGCAAGGAAAGGGTGTCCTTGCGACCTTGCGTAGCACGGAGGTGCCCTATTAGCTGCTGGGGTCTTACTACCATCTTTCATGGCACCCAACGCGATTCCGGAATGCTGTACCGGGAATGTAGCACCCTTAAACACCAAGGTACATGATTTAGCTCCCGAGCTACGTGTAGCACCATGGGATGCTGTACGACTGAACTTGAACTTGAACTTGGTTACATAGCTTCAGCCAGCAATTTGGCTGCTCGCCGCCTATACGCCTGAACTCCTCGTGGTGACTGTTTGTTCACTCTGCTCTGCCCTGCACACTTGGCGTCTGTGTCTTCGTCTTTCCGGTCGCACAAACAAACGAACAAACGGACAACGGGGTGACCCTGGGGGCTCCAGCTTTCCAGAAGGGGAGGGGGCTCCGCCGAACTGCAGAAAAGGTATTTTTGATTATTGTACAAGCACCTGTAACTCGCATGACTTGTTCTCAACTGATTTCCCTGCCTCCTGGGAGCGCTTTCAAGCAGCTGCCCTGGTAGCTCCCATATCGCTGCCTCCATACCAAGGTAGCTCTAGCGTGACCAGTAGGTCTATCGCACCAAACCCACCACCTTCAGCTCTCTTAATTTGCGCAATTGGAAATTCACTGAGGTGCCAAGTCAACGTTATTCGCCGAAGTCCTGCGCTGCTGCGCTGCGGATCCCCCCGGATCCCCCGCCCCCCCTTGGACGGGCGAGTGCCGAGTGGGGCCCGCCCTCAAGCCTTGCTGACGTCAGGTAGGGTATGGTTCATGGCGTAGTATACCAGCCAGGGTGATACTAGTATAGCGGTGCCCTAAATAAATCGAGAAACTTCACGAAACGAAAAGTAAAAAACAACAGCATATAGTTTAGCTGAGCTATTCTAACAACTGTCCGGTTCCTGGGAGAAAACCGTGAAACCCAAGCTCGGGCTCGACCCACACCAATTGCAATTGGTTGTGACTCAGGGTTGCTTGTGAACTGACAGTACCTGCTTCAAAGAAACGCCTTACCGTTGCAGTACGGGATCGCCAACGTTGCACTCACGCGTGCAACGTCACACACGAGCGCGTTTCTATACCTATATCTTCCCTCGTCTGACACGACAAACGATCTCTTCAGTGCCTCATCTCGTATCACGCTCCGATTACAAAAAAACGGCGTTCGTTTCTTTCTATCTTCCAGATTCCCGACCTCATCGCAATGCAGAAGATCGCCATCGACGTGGTTAGCGACACGGTGTGCCCATGGTGCTTCGTGGGCAAGAGGAGGCTAGAAGCTGCCATGGCGAAGTTCCCCGACGTGGAATTCCAAGTTCGATGGTTCCCATTCCAGTTGAATGCAGCTGCTCCCGTGGAAGGGGAAAACAAGATGGAAATGTGGGTCCAATAATCCAATATTTGGTTACATACGGAGGACCTGAGTTCCAGTGATATTCATATATTTTGATTTGAAGTATGATCTAAACATGGTTATATCTTGATCATTATATTATATCCATGTTAGGTGTCAAGCGATTCTTTGAATGCTCCCATCCTGGTAATCTAGAGTTGATCTTGACTGTTCCGGGATGGGCAAGTCCCTTAAGCCTATTTGGCTGCCCCTGGACCATAACGTACAACACACCTGCATGTATAATGATTAGGGAACGGCAATACGATATCACATGATATCATATGATGCCGGCAGTCTGACAAGGCTAAAGTTACCATTTATGTCCAAGTCATATGATGCAATTTGTATGATATCATGTGATACCATAATCGCCTTTGGTCAACTTCATATGATATGCCGGTCCCTTTTAATGAAATATTGTCATTTAAGAGTCCTTTGAAATCTCATATGATATCAATTCATGAAAACAAGGGGTCTATGAATATTGTGATGATAAGAACCATGTTGAGCTCTTTAGTCCAGCACAGAATGTATGGCGGTGCCCCCTCTTCAAGGGGGCGGGAGCCCCCATGTTTACTTATTTGTCCGTCTGTCAGACCGAACGACCGAAAAATTGAAGCCTGACACGTCAGCCAACTAACTGGCTTCGGTCAGCTCCAGTCCGTTGCCACCTTTGTTCCATTGCCACATTCAACACACTCCGCCAATTTTCCGTGTCGCTTGCGACGCTGCATAGGATTTGTTTCATCCAGACATATCAAACCTTCAGACCACAAATGCTGTGACCAGTACCAGTACCATCACAATTACCACCACCAGCACTGTTGCCATTCGATCACAAGTACTGTTTTAAGTACCATCACCAGGACCGTTACCATTCCATGACCAGGAAGTTACCATTTCATCACCAGTACCATCACCAGGACCGTTACCATTCCATCACCAGTACCATCACCAGTACCATCACCAGGACCGTTACCATTCCATCACCAGTACCATCACCAGTACCATCACCAGGACCGTTACCATTCCATCACCAGTACCATCACCAGTACCATCACCAGTACCATCACCAGTACCATCACCAGTACCAGTACCATCACCAGGACCGTTACCATTCTATCACCAGTACCATCACCACTGCCATTACCTGTATCGTAACCATTCCATGACCAGTACTATCACCAGGACCTTGACCATTCCATCACCAGTACCATCACCAGTGCCATCACCAGTGCCATTACCTGTACCGTAACCATTCCATGACCAGTATTATCACCAGGACCTTTACCATTCCATCACCAGTGCCATTACCTGTACCGTAACCATTCCATGACCAGTACTATCACCAGGACCTTTACCATTCCATCACCAGTACCATCACCAGTGCCATCACCAGTGCCATTACCTGTACCGTAACCATTCCATCACCAGTACTATCACTAGGACCGGTACCATTCCATCACCAGGACCATCACCAGTATCATGTGCGCATACATGTGCATGCATGCGTGTGTGTGTACTTATGAATGTGTGCATACTTGAGCATGCATGAATGCATGTGTGCATACTTGTGCATGCATGTGTGCAAATGAACTCATGCATAATTGTGGATCCATGCCGCAGGTACAACAAGAAGTTTGGGGAAGCGCGTATTCAACAAATGCTTCCTCAGATGATGGTGAGTCTCGCTGGTTGAATGGCCACGACGTTAATGTGCACGAATAGGGATTTCACAAGCAAGTTGAATACTAACCACGGGTAGTCATCTCTTAATGCAGCAATTCCCCACATCAATGGTAAAATACCCACGACAATTAGTCCCTTGTTTTTGCCTACAGATAATACTGACCCTTAAATCAACTAGCAACTTAACCTTTTAAAGCGATAGATTAGCGAGCGATAGATTTTCGTTGTTATTTTACCAGTATCTGTTCCACTGTTTTTTTATCAGTATCTGCTACGCTGTTTTTTTATCAGTTTATATTACACCGTTTTTATCAGTATCTGCAGGTATCTGTTACACTTTTTTATCAGTATCTGTTGCACTGTTTTTATCAGTATCTGTTGAACTGTTTTTTCTTTTTCCGTAGTTATTTTACCATTATCTGTTCCACTGTTTCTTTTTTGGGCGACAGACACCTGCTTCCAGACCGCACCTTTCCCCCGTCCTTGGGCCAAACCTTAAGCTAGCAAGCGTGTCTGAACACTGACGTGACGGGCATTCTGATGCAGCTGCTGGCTTTGGGTTTGACCCAGTGGCTGGCTCATGGAGCTGACTAGAAGCTGCCATGCGTAGCCCCAAAAGAAGCAATGGTCTGCACTTGTGCATGCATGTGTGTATGTGTGTGTACTTGTGCATGCCTACCTGTATGTGTGCGTACTTGTGCATTTGTGTACTTGTGCATGCATGTGTGTATGTGTGTGTACTTGTGCATGCCTGTATGTGTGCGTACTTGTGAATGCATGCATGCATGTGTGTATGTGTGTGTACTTGTGCATGCCTACCTGTATGTGTGCGTACTTGTGCATGCATGTGTGTATGTGTGTGTACTTGTGCATGCCTGTATGTGTGCGTACTTGTGCATGCATGCATGCATGTGTGTATGTGTGTGTACCTCCGCATGTATGTGTGCGTAAGTGTGTGTATTTGTTCATGCATATGTGTATGTGTGTGTACTTGTGCATGCATGTGTGTGTATGTGTGTGTAATTGTGTAATTGTGTATTCTAGCGGAATCTAATTGTTTTAGTGGAATCTAACTTTTCTTATGTTTTGCATAAGTCCTTGTGTACCAATGTACCATTGGCGTAAAACATTTGCTACAAATCTTGAATCTAGTACCCTAATGCGCTACAATCTCGTGATGGGCAGAAAACGTTCAAGGACCTTGGCGTGACCTACTCAGTGGGAGGAATGACTGGCAACACTTTTGATTCTCACCGCCTGATTCACTGGGTGGGTGAGACGAGTGGGGCGGCTAAGCAGAATGCTCTTGTGGAGGAGCTCTTCATGAACTACTTCTCTCAGGTGTGTGTGTGCGTGGGGGGGCGCATGGTAAAGTTGCTCGTGTACTGCATCCTCAATTAGAGGCCTAAAGGGGACTTCAGCCCAGAAACCACCCAGAAATTGATTATCACCGATTGATTCACTGGGTGGGTGAGACGAGTGGTGCGGCTAAGCAGAATGCTCTTGTGGAGGAGCTCTTCTTGAACTACTTCTCTCAGGCATTGATCTATGTGTGCGTGTGTGTGCGATTTTGTGCGTGTGTATGTGTGATTTTGTGTGTGCATGTTATGTGTGTGAGCGGCTAAGCAGAATGCTCTTGTGGCAGAACTGGTGCTGGTGCTGGTGCTAATGGTAGTGCTGGTGGTAAAGCTTGTTGTGGTGCTGCTACGCGTAGGCCCAACACAGAAGCAGTGTTTCCCTTGCTGATATATACACGGTGTAGAAAGGGTTTTGACTCAATGAAACATCCCATTGGTGGTTGGCCCCAGTGCAAGAGAACAGGCTGGCCCCCTCAACCTCACGCCTCCTAATAACGCGGACTATTTATTTATAACCGCCGTCAGTGTAGCAGAGACTCCACTGTTGCACCGGTTATATCGGGCACAGTGCCACTTATACCTAAGGGTTCGGCGTCGTTATATGTGGGTAGGGGGGGGGGGGGGGGGGTAACCATGGCATCTGGGGTACTGCTGGCTTTGGCAGCATCAACATCGACAAGAACATCAAGAGTGCGTTTTCTTGAACAACATCGATAGCAGAGACTCCACTGTTGCACCGGTTATACCGGGCCAGAGTACTTCCATGCGCACGCTTTTGCGCGCTGGCGCGCTGCCTTGTTAAGCCCCACTGCGTGTTTCGCGCAGTTTTTTGCAACCCCCTGTGGGCGCAGCAAGCAATTTTTGTAATTTTTTGCGATTTTTGCTCTACAAAGCGCAGTTTTTTTTCTTTCAAGAGCGCCAAAGCGCTGGCCAATTTGGTCTATTGAAGTACCCTGGAGCCACTTATACCTAAGGGTTCAGCGTCGACCGAGGCCTTCGGCCCACGCCACCTGCGCATGAACCCGCAACATGGGCCAGTCATCTCAGGTTGATAAAGCCTCTTTCGGTGATATACATTGGTCTAGTGGTAGACTGAATCACTATAAGAATGAAGAGATGGGGGTTCGACTCCTCCTTCGGTCGCTCTTGGCGTTGCAGGTCGTCGTCAACCGCGATGGTAGCTTGTCCAGTTGAGGTAGGAGACCACTCCCCACCCGCGTACGACGGGCTCCCTTAACACCATGCCCCAACAGGCGTTATCATCTCAGGTTTATAAGGGCGGTCAGGTTGCTTTATTTTATTGTGACACCCCACAGTATTTACGGCATTGAAGATGATGCAAAACACTATTTGCCTACGTAGTTCAGGTTTGTTCCTACTAACCTGCTCTCTACCTGTGTAGGAGAAGTTCATTAACAAATGCACAAAGGTGCCTTGATATTGGCAGATGCGTGATGTCGCCAAAAACAAAAATGAAAATTTAAACATCCA
The DNA here is from genome assembly GCA_013435795.1 of Chlamydomonas sp. ICE-L. Classification (NCBI taxonomy): domain Eukaryota; kingdom Viridiplantae; phylum Chlorophyta; class Chlorophyceae; order Chlamydomonadales; family Chlamydomonadaceae; genus Chlamydomonas; species Chlamydomonas sp. ICE-L. The sequence continues at coordinate 7,943,063 of JACBWV010000472.1, forward strand.
AGAATTGTCATAATGACCTGTAAGGACGTGCCCAGTGGGATTAAGGGAACCGGATCGTAAGTATGCGCTGCTCGAGCCAACATCGCATCTAGATACCAGTTACCGTGCCGGTCGACGACCCACCGGACGGGCCCAAGCGCACTCAAGGGGGTTCGAACCCCGCACCTGCCTCGATATCTGGACCTTTGCTCTGCCACTGAGCCATTCCGTTCTGATCGGTGATGTGATGTCGTCAAAGTCTATGACTGCTGCATCAAAATGCTCCGGTAGTGTGTTACCGAACTCAAGGATCACTGATAAAATGCAAGTATGCAGAAAGGCTGGAACTAACCTGCTCTTTACCTTGATAGGAGAAATTCATTAATAAACGCACAAATGCACATGAAATGAGCATATGCAGACAAAGCTTGAACTAATCTGTTCTTTACATTTGTTGGAGATATTAATTACAAATCAACAAATGCTCAAATGCACATAAAATGGACGTATGCAGAAAAAGCTTGCATTTTGGACTGCATTCCCAATCAATCGAAGTCAACCAATCAGTCACGGGTGTAAAAGGGGACAGGACCAATGTTGGTGGCTTTGTGGGCAAGTACCTGAGAGAGAGGCCCGTTCTTTTTATTAAATCAAAATCAATTAAAATCAATCGACTCTTCGAAAGCACCTCGTAGACCGGACAAGCACCTAGGACTGTCGGGGTTATCACCCATTCGGACGCTGAACCGGGGTACTACAAAGCGCGCGCGGCAGCGCGACTTTGCGCACCCTTTTTGAGACCCACTGCGCGTTTTGCGCAGTTTTTCAACCCCCTGTGCGCGCAGCGCGCAGTATTTGCGCTATTGCATTACAAAGCGCTGACTAAATTGACATTTGCGCGCTGACCAATTTGACAAAATGTAGTACACTGCGCTCAGACTGCGCTGAACTAACCTGCTTTCTACCTATGTAGGAGAAATGGATGAACAAATGCACAAATGCACATAAAATGAACAAATGCAGAAAAAGCTTGAATTTATCTGCTCTTTTGCCTTCGGAGGAGAAATTCATTAACGACAGAGCGAAACCCTAAAATGTTAATCGACGCCCAGTGTTTTACCTGTATTACACATCCAGGACGAACGCTAACCTGGTCTTTGCCTTTGTAGGAGAAATTCATTAACGACAGAGTCAAACCCCCAAATGTTACGATGCCCAGTGTATCACCCGTTATACACACCTAGGACGAACACTAACCTGCTCTTTGCCTTTGTAGGAGAAATTCATTAACGACAGAGTCAAACCCCCAAATGTTACGATGCCCAGTGTATCACCCGTTATACACACCTAGGACGAACACTAACCTGCTCTTTGCCTTTGTAGGAGAAATTCATTAACGACAGAGTCAAACCCCCAAATGTTACGATGCCCAGTGTATCACCCGTTATACACACCTAGGACGAACACTAACCTGCTCTTTGCCTTTGTAGGAGAAATTCATTAACGACAGAGTCAAACCCCCAAATGTTACGATGCCCAGTGTATCACCCGTTATACACACCTAGGACGAACACTAACCTGCTCTTTGCCTTTGTAGGAGAAATTCATTAACGACAGAGTCAAACCCCCAAATGTTACGATGCCCAGTGTATCACCCGTTATACACACCTAGGACGAACACTAGCCTGCTCTTTGCCTTTGTAGGAGAAATTCATTAACGACAGAGTCAAACCCCCAAATGTTACGATGCCCAGTGTATCACCCGTTATACACACCTAGGACGAACACTAACCTGCTCTTTGCCTTTGTAGGAGAAATTCATTAACGACAGAGTCAAACCCCAAAATGTTAATCGACGCCAAGTGCATTACCCGTTATACACACCTAGGAAGAACACTAACCTGCTCTTTGCCTCTGTAGGAGAAATTCATTAACGACAGAGCCGTCCTGGTAGCTGCTGCGGACAAAGTAGGCCAGCCTGGCGCGGCCGAGTATCTGGCGGACCCCAAGAATGGAAAGGAGGAGGTGAGACCAGGCTGCCTGCTAGCAGATCAAAACAGTGTTGTTCTTTTCAGCTAAAAGCAGCAGCATCCTGGCTGGCTATTCAGCCAAAGCACATGCAACCTAGTGTGTCTGGAAGCAGACAGAATCCGCTGTTCAGAACTGTCAAAATCTTGGGGCTTGGCCCAGTGGCTGGCTCACTCACAGTCAGGAAGCTGCCTAGAAGCTGCTGCTCGTAGCTGAAAATAAAAAGTATGGATCAAAAACGAGCTTGGGCTTGGTTAGAACAGAAGTTCCAGCTTTGACTGACAGGTTATGGGTCTATGCCCGGTGCTAGGTTCACGAATTCTGACTTGACGCCTTTTACCAGGTTGCAGCCCAGGGTACTACAAAGCGCGCGCGTCAGCGTGATTTTGCGCACACTTTTTCAGCCCCAGTGCGCGTTTCGCGCAGTTTTTTCGACCCCTGTGGGCGCAGCCCGCAGTTTTTGCGCTTTTCGCACTAGAAAGCGCAGACCAATTTGACGTTTGTGAGCTTTAAGCGCTGACCAATTTGACTAAATGTAGTACCAGGTTGCAGCCTACTGATGCTATTTTGCTAGCTCTATGTTCCTACATCAAATATTCTTTACCACATGATTGGTGCTTGGTTGCAGCCAAAATTGTTAAGGAGGGAGTGTGGATGTGTGTGGGTGTGGGTCATGTGTTAGTGTGGGTGAGTGGGTGGTGGGGGTGGGGGGGGCATTTGCAGTGATTTATGGATGTTTATCTGCTTTATTATAGCAAAAATAAAGACAGTAAAACAACCGAAGTCTGTCTGCTCGTACATGTCATGCCCAACCGTCTGTCTATTCCCCTGTTATCTGTTTCGTGATTGAGTGAATGAGTGATTATCTCCTGTTATCTGTTTCCTGATTGAGTGATTATCTCCTGTTATCTGTTTCCTGATTGAGTGATTGAGTAATTATCTCCTGTGATCTGTTTCCTGATTGAGTATTTGATGCTTTTTCTTTTTGGCCCTTCCTATCACGGTTGGGCAAGTTCATTAAGCCTATTTGGCCTACCCCTGGACTGTAACACACATGACATGACATAACACACATAACACACATGATATAACACACATAACACACATGATATAACACACATAACACACATGACATAACACACATGAGTAACTGATGGGTGAATGCAATGCAGGTTCGGCAGCTCCTTGCCACCAAGGCGAAAGGCATCAGTGGGGTAAGTAGGCCGGGCAGATGTGATTAGGGAACGGCAATATGATATCATATGATATCATGTCATCATATGGTGTCATATGATGCCGGCAGTCTGACCAGGCTAAAGTTATCATTTATATATACTATTATATGATGCAGTTTGTATGATATCATATGATATCATACTCTCATTTATAAGTCACTCGCGTTGTATTCACCGGTATGCTAATCAGTGTTTTTTATTTCAGATTTCTGTAGTCCTGGTTGAGTAGCTACTTGGGCTACTCAATCCTGATTTCAGGATAGTTGCGAAGCCATCGCATGGTAGAGTGCGAAGCGCGGAGCCTGGGGGGGTCGGGAGGGAGCGCTTCCCGATATCGGTGCGTCCGGGGGGTGAAGCATTCGACAGAATGGCGAGGGAATGGCAACGGGTCGTCGAAAAAAGAAACACTGGTGCTACTCTACTTCACTCGCATGTATTGAAACCTTACACTCACCTTTGGTCAACATCATATGATATGCCGGTCCCTAGATGTGATACCCAGTATACCGAGTGGTGTCCGGGTTAGAATGGTCACCACAACCGGGGGAGTCCCCGGTTCGAATCTGCACTCTGACATTTGCTCTAGAAATCCCTGGTTTCCATGGTTCTCGCACAGGGGGTCATTGTTCGCTGCAATGTGCAGACGGTTAGACGCCAAACCTGGTGTATTAATTACTGTTACAATTATCCAATTCTTCTAAATTTGATACATGAGTACATGACCGTACTCAGGAAGGTGTTTCGTATCCAGGGAACTACATTTTGTTTTGAGTTGCGCTTTTGACGCAACTACCTCCTTTTGAACTGCGCTTTTGACTAAACAGAAAGCGGATATCTGCGTGCTGCGCCCAGAGGGGGGGTACATATTTGCATCAATCGCGCAGTCGGGCACCAAAACCGCAGTAGCGCGCGTCATGTAGTACCCTGTGCGTATCCCCAAAGTGACCTAATGTATAAGAATGGCACGAGATAGCATAATATCTGGTGGACAAGTTCTATGCAGCGTTGCCTGCGACGCTAAAAAATGGCGGAGAGTGATCACGAGGGAGCGACAGGTGGCAACGGACGCGAGTTAGTTACGAGGCTGTTGGCTGACGTGTGGGGCTTCATCACGGTCAGATGGATGTTCGGTCGGACGGACGGACAAATGGGTAACACTGGGGGCTCCTGCCACACAGAAGGGGGGGCTCCGCCAAAAAGATGCTCTATCATCGGTGCGTAGTGACCTTGCAGTGAGATGCTTTTTTTCAACGACGCCTCACCATTCCGTCGCAATTCTGTTGCTGCATGGCGACACATGGGTCTGGCTAAACTAGTCAGAAATGCCCCCCTGGGCTCCGTGCTTTGCGCTCCGCGGGGTTCTGGGGGCAGCGCGTCGCACTGGGCCTCACCGAGTCGCTGAATTTGCGAGTATTGTTTTTTTATCGCTCGCTTAGTATTTTTACCCCAGGAGGTGAAACCCCTTACAAAAACCAGTGCCTCTGACAATTCAGATAGAATAGCGGAGAATATATAAAACTTTTTTGTTTAATTGTTTGAAGACCGCTCTCTACCCGCGAACGACGAGTTCCCTTAATACCAGGCGTTATCATTACCTTATATGAAACTTTCAAATGCTTCTTTGAATTATTTGAGTTATCGTCTCTCTTGTCAGATCTTCAAATATGTGACCAGGATGGATGGATGGATGGACGGATGTTACAGACGTATGAAGCGTTACACTACGCCTGCAGACGACACAACCAGGCCTCATTGATACGAGTACCTTGGGCGCATACCTATTTTGTGCAATCTATTGCACTGCCTGATCTTGTTTGTATCTTAAATGTGCGATACCATCCAGGGGTAGGCCAAATAGGCTTAAGGGACTTGGTGGCCAGATGGTGACCATGTATCTGCTTGTGTGTATGTTTGTATGTATGTATGGATGGATAGATGGATATTACAGTCCAGGAGGGGCCAAATAGGCTAAAAGGACTTGCCCAACGGCTGAGTGCAGCCTGTCTCTCTTCACAGATCTTCAAGCACCTATTCTGGCATTTGCCTAGTTTCCCTTACAAAAGTTACATGTGGATTTCTCTCTCCCACATTCTGTGTCATTGTAACAAGACCATGCTAAAACATTTTGCTCGCACACATGCACACACAGGTTCCTTTCTCTCACACACACAGGTCCCTTTCTCACACTCACACACGCACAAAGGTTCCTTTCTCACTCTCTCACACACACACAGGTTCCTTTCTCACTCACACACACAGGTTCCTTTCTCACACTCTCTCTCACACACACAGGTTCCTTTCTCACTCACACACACATCAGGTTCCTTTCTCACACTCTCACACTCTCACACACACACGCAGGTTCCTTTCTCACACTGTCACACGCACACACACAGGTTCCTTTCTCACTCACACACACACACAGAGGTTCTTTTCTCCCACTCTCACACATGCACACAGGTTCCTTTCTCACACACACACACAGGTTCCTTTCTCACTCACACACACAGGTTCCTTTCTCACTCACACACACACACAGGTTCCTTTCTCACACTCTCTCACACACACACAGGTTCCTTTCTCACTCACACACACACAGGTTCCTTTCTCACACTCTCTCACACACACACAGGTTCCTTTCTCACACTCTCTCTCTCACACACAGGTTCCTTTCTCACTCACACACACAGGTTCCTTTGTCACTCACACACACACACAGGTTCCTTTCTCACACTCTCTCTCACACACACAGCTTCCTTTCTCACTCACACAAACACACAGGTTCCCTTCTCACACTCTCTCACACACACACAGGTTCTTTTCTCACTCACACACACAAACGGTTCCTTTCTCACACTCTCTTCACACACACAGCTTTCCTATCACTCACACAAACACCAGGTTCATTGCGTCACAATCTCTCACACACACACAGGTCCTTTTCTCATCCACCACTACCCAACACCAGGTTCCTCTCCACACTCCACACACACACAAAGGTCTCTTTCTCAATCAAACACACACACAGGTTCCTGCTCCCACTCTATCACACCACACAGGTCCTTTTCCCACCTCTCCAACAACACCACAGGTTCTTCTCACACTCTAGCTCACACACACAGTTCCTTTATAAAATCACACACACAACACAGGTTCCTCTCAAAATCTATCAACAAACACAAGTCGCGCACGCACAAGTCACACAGGCCCCTATCTCACTCACACACACACACACACACACAGGTTCCTTTCTTCACAATTGGCGGCCAAGCGCAGTTGGATGGTGCGCAGGAGGTTGCAACCTTTGAGAATACATTCACTCAAGTTCTGGCAGCACAGGCAAAGTGAGGATTGGGCGATGCTTGGAGATCAGAATGCTTTGTGCCTATGATATTTTCCCATAGCCACCTATGCTCCGTGGTCGGATCCTTGTGTCCAGAGCCAGTCATATAGTCAGAACCTCAGTGCGCCAACTCTTTTGTAAGAGTGGCAACGCCATTCGAACTGAATCCTCGGTGTCGCAGTTTGTGATGGGAGACACACCTCCTGGGGTGAAATTCCTGTCACAACTAAACAAGTCCTATGCAGTGTCGCAAGCGGTGCGGAAATTGGTGGAGCGTGTTGGCAACGGAGCGACAGGTGGCAACGGACAGGAGCTGACCGAAGCCAGTTAGTTATGAGACAGTTGGCTGACGTGTCGGGCTTCAATTTTTCGGTCAGACGGACGAAAGGGTAATCCTGGGGGCTCCCGCCCCCCAGAAGGGGGGGCTCCGTCAAAAATAAATATGAACGTATTCTGTGTTCTGTGTCTCACCCGCGTGTGCTCATAGCTGCATATATGAACAGATTGGATCATATAAACGGTAGATTGCATTTTGACTTAGAACGTGCTCACTGACCTCGTGGTGAAGCAACAGACTCAACGAAAAACAGAAGCACTCGACAACCTGGCCTTTCCCAGATTGCATGGCGCAGCCCCTGGATAAATCCCCTGAGGGGCTGTTTGCGCCCTCTACTGCCTCCAAATCACAATAGGCATAACACCCGGTGGGGATTGTTAAAACGGCTAGAACCTGGACAGATCACTTATTCCAACATCCAGGCTGTAATACTGAGTTAGATTATATAGATAGATTACAAAGGGTAGGGGCCAGCTTAAGGCAGGCGGCAGTCTAGGTCAGGGTCTGCCGCGGTACAAGTACTGCAGCATTACCTAGCACTAGCTGGCCCATGCGGCCCGTGACCTAGCAGGGAGTCACCCAGTGACCCAGCCTGGTCACGCGGCTTACGCATGCCCTGCTGTGTGCCACCTTACACTATGGCTACATGAGATAGCATAACACAGGCTAACCGAGTAGCAGCTGGAGCTCAGGAGACTGTGGCTCGCAACCCATTGACCACCTCAAAAGACGAACAGCAAGTGAATAAATAAATAAATGGTAGCCCTTACAGCGAGGCGTGAGGTTGAGGGGGCCATCCCGTTTGCTTTCACTGGGTCCAACCACCAATAAGGGAGGGGGGCTATCATCCCCCTGTTGGAGCCTTTATGTATGTATGTTACAGTCCAGGGGTAGGCCAAATAGGCTAAAGGGACTTGCCCAACCGTGTAGGAAGGGCTAAAAAAGAAAAAGCACTGATGAACTGAACCCCAAACAATCGTTTAACCAACGGGGGCCCTGAGTTCGTGCTATAGTGATAGTTTAATTCTACAATATAGGGCCTACTAAAGCTGTCTTCTGCATGTGACAATGGACTGGAAGGAGACGGTGGCATGGGTGTGGAGTTTTGTACAAAGTTTTAGGGCGGTTACTTTGGAGATACCTCAGCGGGTGAGGTTGGGAAGTGCTTTGGTGGGTATGGTCCTTGTGGTACCCAATGTAACAACTGATATCACTTTATACCCCTGATCTTTCAGAGCCTGTGATAGGGTCTTGTGCTGATTCCCCATTTTCCGCTTATTTAATCGAGTGGTTGGTGTCAGAGCTGTAGCCGACTTCAACTAAGTGGATGTGGGGACATGAGGTGGGATTGGAGCATCTGTGTCGATCCGGGGTCAAGAGGAGGTCTGGTCTGAGTTTGTCCTGGGTGGGTTAGGCCATGTTAGGGGGGTTCAGCTACGAGGGCGGCCTGTTCCCCAGTACCCCATTGAGAAGGTCCTCCTGTTTGACAGCGTCCAAATGCATGGGTTCCCCCCCTTGATCCCCTCTGGACACTGCTTTCTGTATTAATTTACTGCAAGGTTGTGCTGATTAATTTACATCCCAGAAAAGGTGGGGTGCTTACAGCCCGCCAGCATGTGACTAGCCCCATCTTGGCAAGTGTGGCAGATTGGGCAGGTATCAGCCGAGGATTGGTGGGGGTTACTACCATGTGGCATTTTCCATCGATCGGCCAGCTTCTTGTTCCATAGGCGGCCCCACCTAGCCTTATGGATTTGTATCTTCTGCCACCAGCAGGGGACTGATGCCTACTGCCAGAAGTGGTGGACAGCATATGGGAGTTGCTCAGTGGAAGCTTTGGTCCACAGTGAGGTGTGTTGCCCCCCCCCCCCCCCCCCCCCCCCCCCCCCCCCCCCCCCCCCCCCCCCCCCCGTGTGGATTTTGGTGGGGAGTTTAGCCTTGCCCCCTCCCCCTGATGAGGTTGGGTGTTCCTATCCTAGGGGGCAGGGTTCCGTCAGCTGCCGCCGGTGGGGGCTGGGTAGATGGCCAGTTAAGGTCCATGTGAGCCAACTCTCCTACATCGTCAGTGACGGAGGTATTTATAGGGAAGTGGGCGGCTTTTTTTGCTACCTTATCTGCCTCCTCATTGCCATAGATATCTGCATGGAACCTCACCTTGGGCAGAGTTGTGGGGGTGCCACTATATTTTTAGACTGCCACTATATTTCTATATTATTAGACTGCCACTATATTTTTATACTTTTTAGACCATGGGGACTGCAGGATCTCGGTAGATGCTCCTTTGTGATTACAAGATTTAAATACTCGCAAGCCTGGTTTGCAATCATTAAGCCAGGCGGCAGTAGGAAATCAAACAGGTCCTACTGCAACCGTGCACTGGCTGGCAGGCGGTCCCAGCCACTAGCTGGCTGGTGGTCCTAGGTCAGGAGACCGAACCGGGAGTGCACTTGGCCTCAGTGGTACGACCTGTAAGTCGTATCATAACAACTAAGGACTCTGGCTTGGAAGTGGAGCAGCAAGTTAAATACTTGCTACTCGTCTTCGCCAAGAGGGTAGCGAATTTCTTGCAAATGCTGGGGTACGTTGTGGACGGTTCCGAGCTGAGCAATAAACAAAAAAGGTAATGGCAACGCCTGGTGTGGCGTGGTGTTAAGGGAGCCAGTCGTACGCGGGGGGGGGAGCGGTCTCCTACCTTAACTGGACAAGCTACCATCGCGGTTGACAACGACCTGCAACGCCATGAGCGACCGAAGTGAGAGTCGAACCCCCGACTGTTCATCCTCAAGCGATCTGGTTCACCACAGCTGAGCATTACATTATATTATATAATATATATATATTAGCATATAGCAATTCAGGGGATGATTTTGAAGTTTTATTTTGGGGAAATGTCGGACTTCGAACCTCAAATTTGGCCTGAAATCTATGAAAGCAACAGTGTGTGCATTCAGCAATTATAGATACAGGTCGATGGAAGCTGGATGAATCTAAGTAAGTCCCAGAGCTGATGTTTTGCTCAACAAATATCTAGAACCATCTGTCATGGTTACGGTACATATCGGGGGATGGAATCAACAGATGGTTACAGCTCTGGATATGAACTCAACATATCGTAACACAGCTGAGGATGAAATCAACAAATGGTCACTGATTTGGGGGTAAAATCTACAAATGGTTACAGATATGAGGATGAAATCAACCAATGGTGGACGTGGCCAAACCGGAGGCGATGGTCTAATCAGCTGTCTGACCACTCCTATAGTTGACCCAACAGTCATCCATCTATCACGCGCCCCCCAGATGAGTTCACTCGTGTACGTAAATTCGAGCTCTATTGAGCAGTGTTAATTATAATGGTTATGGTGCAGCGAGGAGGAAGTAATGAGGGGCTTTGTGCTTTGCATTTCTCAGGTCTGTCATACATGAACGGTCCCAGGCCAAACAGCTGTCATGTAAGGGGGCAGACACGTCCCTGTACGGTTGTATCCTGCAGTGCGGTGGTATTAGGGCTACAACCTTTTGGAAATTTGCTGTGGGCCCACCCTCCAGCCCTCCCTCCGGCCTTACTGACGTCACGTCACGTCAAGGTCACGTCCAAGGCGCTTATGAAACCCTAGCCTGATCTGAACTAACCAACGAATTGACAAAATCGAAACTTGCCCATGCCGAGCGGGATGCTGAGCTGGATATATCAACACACATATCAAACATCTTCGACTTCATCGCGTTTTGGCAGAATTTAGCGCAAGCACTGCGACTGGGATGCACTCCATAGACCCTGGTATGGCTAGCACATATCTAGAGCCCACTGTGTTAAAGGAGAAAGAAAGTCGATACACGTTAAAACAACAATTGGCTTTTCTCGCGTCTCTCCCTCCCGATTCCCTTGGTCATTTCCGTGGGGATGGCCGACACCCAAGCAGAATGAGTGCATACAACCATAGACGCAGGGAGGAGCAGCACTTTCACTCTGGCGATAGGTGAGCTGGACGGGCAGTTGGAACGTGGTAGCCCCCCCCCCCACCCCTCCCCCCCTCGGTTTTTTCTGTGCTAGACAGCTCAGCATTATCTCGTGACGATTTCATGCGGGTCCTCTGCGTTGCGCTCGACTCATCATTATGCACGATACAACGGAGGTGTCATATGTCAGCCGGCCGTGTTCCTCCCCAGTGTTGGCTCCTCATCACCTCGGACGCAGGACGTCAACCACCTTGTCATCGGGTCGAGTGTCCGCTCGTGTCCGCTCGCCGTTTTGTTTGCCGACCCATCGCGCACGGCCGACCGAACTCTCTATCCGCTTCTCCGGAGCATGCACAAATATCGCTTTTAAGCACCTTTGGTGTAGGTGAGCGCATTCCAGTCGGAAGTTTGACCAAATACGAATAAATAATTCAGACGAACAACGACCTGCGTGACCAGCTACAACATCTGCCCGTCCGGTAAAAAACATTCAGCGATTCATTTGACGCTACTACACTTGCTAGGCGTAGCAACTAGCGACAGTGATTACCCCTCCCTTTGGTATAAACAGTACTCGTCACTTCCCTGTCACTTCTCTGTCCCCTCCACTTCGCCTTTCGGCCTTTCCAATCGTGATTAACCGGACCCTCAATTTTTCTGCGAACCACCCTCTTGACATCCAGTCTAGAGATTGAATACCTGAACGTGATGTCTGCCCCAAGCTCTACTCCAGCTGTCGAAGATGGGGGTCTACGAATGAGAACATCTTCAGCAGGTGGAGAAGAGGTGAGATTTGGGGGGATTGCTGGAGGTCCAGTGACATCCAGGCCACTGATCTGTGGCCAGAATACAATTGTGGGTGTTAGTGCTCCTACGGTTGCTTAAGGCCAAAGCTAACGAGAGGATTTGAAACTGTAACTGGCAAACTGCAAAAATCTCTCCTGTATGTGTGTATGTTACAGTCCAGAGTGCCCCACATGTGGTTAAATGACAGTGTCAATGTCAATTGCAATGCTCATATGCGCTATAATGAAAATCTGACTGGTTCTAACTAAGCCTTATAATGGTTACACAATATGGAATGCACATTTTTTTGTTTTTCACGAAACCTTAAAATGTTGTAACTAACTGACAAACAGACGTTTTTGACCTCCCGAATCCCTCTTCAAAACATCCTCTTCAACATGGGTAATAGTTTCCAGCTTCCAAAAGCATGTGTCCTCCCTCAAGCTCTACTTTGCAACTGATTGGAGTTGTGCGAGAGACATTTGAAAGTTAGTTTATTCAGGCTACGGTATTTCAGGTTATTGCAGGCTATTGCAGGCTATTGCAGGCCATTTCAGGCTGCTTTAGGTTATTGCAGGCTATTGCAGGCTGAGGTCCTGAAACCTTGGGTGCGCGTATTATAAATATTTTCTGGAACTTAGCTGCGCTTTCAAGCAACTGCTTACTGTTGAACATTTTTAAGTTGTCATAGTCAATGTGCATTCGTCATCAGAATGTCCCTACGAGATAGTTAGTACAGTCCAGGGGTACCTGCCTACCAAGTGCCAACACGGTTACAAAATAGATGAACACTATAAAACACGGTAGATGAGCAGGTCAGTATGTATGTGTGTGTGTGTGTTGTAACAGTCCAGGGTTACCTGCCTACCAAGTGCCTAACACAGTTACACGGTAGATGAACACTATCAAACACGGTAGATGAGCAGGTCAGTATGTATGTGTGTTGTGGCAGTCCAGGGGTAGAACAAATAAGCTAAAGGGACTTGCCCAACCATGACAGGAGGGTCTCTAACAAAACAAACTGCTGACCTGAACCCTAAACAATTGTTTGACCGCCGGGGGACCTGAGTCCGTGCTACAGTGAAAATTGAATTCAATGACTACTGTCCAAAGCTGAGTCAATCAATCTCTGACGTTCCTCTACATCTGCCTTGACCTAGGACGGACTCAGGGCCCCCGTCGGTAAAACAATTGTGTGAGGTTCAGTTCGTCAGTGCTTTTTCTTTTTGAGCCCTTCCTACACGGTTGGGCAAGTCCCTTTAGCCTGTTTGGCCTACCCCTGGACTGTAACATACATACATCTTCCTTGACTATTTCCAAGGCATGCTGGATATGGAAGATATGCAGGAAAATCAGACAATGGTCAAGTTGTTCCATGTCAAGTTCCAAATGCTTTTTGGGCTAATGGTCTTCACCATCCATGGGACGGGAGTGGGTGGTTTCTGTGGGGGGACGGGAGTGGGGTTGCATCACCAGCACCAGCACCAACACAAACAACTTAACCATTCTCTGACATTCCTGTACATCTTCCTTGACTATTGCCAAGACATGCTGGATCTGCCTGGAAGAGGGCTGTACTGCTCGACCCCTGGAAAGTCAGTGCAACTGCCCAAACAGAAAAGCCCATGCTGCTTGTGACGCAAGGTGGCGCCTGCACCAGGCTGGCAGGTAGGGATGTCTGCACTTTTTTTTCTACGACGCATTGCAATTCTGCCGCTGCATGTTGCTGCGTGGGTCCGGCTAAACTAGTCATAAATACTCCCCCGGACCTCCGCGAAGTTTGGTGGGCAGCACTACACACTGGGGTCGCACTGAGTCGCTCAATTTGCAACGCGTCCATCCACGCAAGTGGATGTCAATTCCGTACAAGTCCCCAAAATAATCGGGCGATATGTCATATATCGCGATATATACACATATATGTTACAATGTTTTGATATATCGTACAGTATCATATGATATCATACTCGCCTTTGGTCAACATCATATGATATGCCAGTCCCTAGTTACGAGAGGGCTTACAATGGCCACAAAATCAATGCAGAGATGTCATATGTGCTGGCCAAGGCCGGCTTGCATCACCATCATAGCGCACAGCCTGAGAGCACAACGATTTAATCTGCAGGAAATCCTAAACCCTAAACCCAATCGACTCACACCTCACCTCCTTTCGTTGACTGTATAGGATGGAGGAGATGACATGCCGATTCTGCGCTGCCGAAACTCCAGGCTGGAAGCAGGCATTGAGCACACGGAAGCTGGCTTTGCCCTCCGTTAGAATAGGGAAGACTGGACTGGCAGAGTCTGAAGAAGCTACAAGTTCAGGTCAGTGTAAAATATGTGTTGGCACTCGGTACCGCCCTTGTGGCAGATGGTGCTGCTGGAGACCACCCGGATGTTGCTGCTTCTGATGTCGTTGCTGCTGCTGCTGCTGCTTCTAGTGTCGTTGCTGCTGCTGCTGCTTCTAGCGTCGTTGCTGCTGCTGCTGCTGCTCCTGCTGCTGCTGGCGGTCTGCCCTTGTGGTTGGTGGGATCATACTGATTCCAGCTGTTGAGTGACATCAGTACAACATGTATTGGCATTGTTTACTAAGCAGAGTGACATCAGTACAACACGTATTGGCCTTGTTTACTAAGCAGAGTGACATCAGTACAACACGTATTGGCATTGTTTACTAAGCAGGGTGACATCAGTACAACACGTATTGGCATTGTTTACTAAGCAGAGTGACATCAGTACAACACGTATTGGCATTGTTTACTAAGCAGGGTGACATCAGTACAACACGTATTGGCATTGTTTACTAAGCAGTGTGACATCAGTACAACACGTATTGGCATTGTTTACTAAGCAGGGTGACATCAGTACAACACGTATTGGCATTGTTTACTAAGCAGGGTGACATCAGTACAACACGTATTGGCATTGTTTACTAAGCAGGGTGACATCAGTACAACACGTATTGGCCTTGTTTACTAAGCAGGGTGACATCAGTACAACACGTATTGGCATTGTTTACTAAGCAGGGTGACATCAGTACAACACGTATTGGCATTGTTTACTAAGCAGAGTGACATCAGTACAACACGTATTGGCATTGTTTACTAAGCAGGGTGACATCAGTACAACACGTATTGGCATTGTTTACTAAGCAGTGTGACATCAGTACAACACGTATTGGCATTGTTTACTAAGCAGGGTGACATCAGTACAACCCGTATTGGCATTGTTTACTAAGCAGGGTGACATCAGTAAACCAGATGCTTGCGTAAACCAAGTTGCGATGTTCTCCATACGCCCCACCCCACCCACCCCTTCCCCATGAAACACGCGAAAGCACAATTTTTCAAAGGACCCCACCCCCCACCCCCACCCCTTTCACACAGATACCCACCTGATGAAGATTCTTTGTGGAATCTGTTCCCACTTGGTTGTTGGTTGTACATGCGTTGGATGTACAGCCGTTCAAGGCAGTTTCAGCTCAAGTGTTATTTTTGGGATGGTCTTTGCTTATATTCAGGTCCACCACCACCAAGAACACCACCACCACAACACAAATATAAACAACACAAACAATAACTCACATTGGATGCCCTTGGGTAGGCTGCCTGTAAGCTCTTCAAGATTGTGGTCATGTCTTTGCTTATATTCAGGTCCACCACCACCAAGAACACCACCACCACCACCACAATATAAACAACTAGACACTATTGTTGTAAGCCCTCCTGGGCGACTTCGCAGAGCCCCTTAGTGCGAAGTAGGAGTTCGATGCCTCATTGTCGCTGCACCCTGTACAACCAGAAGGTGCAACCAGAAATGTACAACCAGAAAGTGCAACCAGAAATGTACAACCAGAAGGTGCAACCAGAAATGTACAACCAGAAGGTGCAACCAGAAATGTACAACCAGAAGGTGCAACCAGAAATGTACAACCAGAAGGTGCAACCAGAAATGTACAACCAGAAGGTGCAACCAGAAATGTACAACCAGAAGGTGCAACCAGAAATATACAACCAGAAGGTGCAACCAGAAATGTACAACCAGAAGGTGCAACCAGAAATGTACAAATGCCATGCTTCCCATGCCTCGAATTCCCAAGAGATTAACTAGGGAACAACGGCAGTTGATAGTTGATCTGTCCCGGCAGGGTTTCTCTAATGCTGCCATAGGTCGTCAGGTTCCGTGTAATCTAGAGACCGTTAGGAGATGGAAACCTGCCGAACAGCTGCAAGGATTGGAGAAAGTGGACCTCGGGGAAGAGCCTCGACAAGTTCCGCAGTCCCCTCACAAGCAGCCCGTGAGGACGAAGATCAAGAGGATGGCCAAGACTGGTCTCTCTTCAAGATCAATAGCCTCAACCCTCACCCAAAAGCATGGGATCAGCATCTCTCACACCTCTGTGTGTAGGATTCTCCATGGAGGCAGGAAGCCTCTGACCTGGCTGAAGGTTGGCAATGAGAGGAGCCTAGGTGGTGTCAACAAGAAAGCTAGAGTGGACTTCTGCCACAAGTGGAAAGACTCCTGTTCCAATGCTTTTGATACTTGGGTCTTCCTGGATGCAAAGGACCTGGATTGTGCAGCCTGGATGATTGACTGACGTTATGATGACCTTGTTCTCTTTATTTAATTCACATAATCACACTAAGTGAAGATGTGTTCAGTGAGGTACATATCAGATGCTTGCGTTGTGCCCTACAAAGATTAGCTCTGGATCTGGTCATGTGCGGGTTGGAATTGGCTGGTATTCCGCTGCCATGGTTCAAATCTGTGTGCAAATCTGTTTTGGGTTGAAGCTGAGAGACAAAATACCCTCACACCAGATAGCATTAAAGAGCACTATAAATAAAATAGCGCACCAGATAGCATAAAATAGCACAGAATAGCCTCATATCATATAGAATCACACCCTCCATCAGTCTATCTTTCCCACAGTTTTCGCTTTTCAAACCCAATACCAGCTGCCCCATGCACACACAGACATACACACACAACTGCCCATACACACAAAAACACACGCCCACTCACACACAGACATAAACACACGTGCACACACAGATATACAAACACACATCTGCCCCTACACACAAACAGGCAAACACGCACACACACATTCGCATCTGCCCTTACACACAAACAAACATACCAATCTGCCCATACACACAAACACACACAAACATCTGCCCCTGCACACCCAACTAACCAACTGCCAACCCTCGTGTGTTCCTTTTGCTGCAGGTGGGGACAGCTCTACTGCAGCCACGGCGCCCACAGCATACGTGAAGACACCAGCTGCCCCATGCACACACAGACCTACACACATACACATATGCCCATACACACAAACACACACACACTCGCACACAGACAAACACACACGCAGACCCACACATACGCACACACATCTGCCCCTACACACACAACTGCCAACTCTCGATTTCCTTTTGCTGCAGGTGGAGACAGCTCTACTGCAGCCGCAGTGCCCACAGCATACATGAAGATCTCATGGGGGGGAAAGACACATCAAATTCAAGTGCTAGATGGAGCAGAGGGCCGAGAGAAGGTGAGAGAAAGTGTTTTTTCAGTTCTGAATGTGGGTTACCTGGTAGCTTCATGGGTTTTAGACCTCTTGGAGGGACATCAAGAGAAGGTGAGCCAGAGTTGTTTTTTCTGTTCTGAATGTGCGTTACCTGGTAGCTTCATGGGTCTTAGATTTTGAGGGACGCAGAGAGAAGGTGAGAGCCATATGGTGTTGGAGTGTTTTTTAGTTCAGAAAGTGGGTTAACTGGTAGCTTCATGGGTTTAGGCTTCTTCCAGGGACAGACTCCAGGTAGCTTAAGATCTACATGTATACTCTCATTGGGGGGCAAGACACATCAACTTCAAGTACTGGATGGAGCAGATGGCGGAGAGAAGGTGATAGGCTCAAACCCTAAACCCTACACCCTACACCTCTCCCATTCTAGCAGTTCATCAGCGATTGCAGAAGGCTTCTGGAGATATCCGAGCACACACACACACATCAGCCCCCCCCCACCCCCCCCCCCCCCCAACCCCCCCAACCCCAACCCACACACAACTCTACACCTCTCCCCTTCTTGCAGTTCATCAACGATTGCAGAAGGCTTCTGGAGATACCCGAGAATGTCAAGTTTGACATTGTGTATCACTGCAAAGAGCCCTTTGAAGGTGGGTCCCTAGCATACGGTCAATGCATCCACCCATCTATGCATCCACCCTTTCATCTGTCCATCCATCCATCGCACTCGCCACTTTGCAGCTGACGACATTTGCACTGTCTCTTGTTTTCACCGCCACCCTCTTTTTTTACGGTCATCCTCTTTTAACAGCCACCCTCTTTTCACCGTCTCGTTCACCCTCACCCTGTTTTCACCGCCACCCTCTTGTCACCCTCACCCTTTTTTTGCAGTCACCCTATTTTCACCATCTCTTCTACCCTCCCACTCTTTTCACTGTCATCCTCTCTTTACCCTCTCTTTCACTCCCACCCTTTTTCACCGCCAACCTCTTTTCACCCTCTTTCAATCTCACCCTCTCTTACTGCCACCCTATTTTCACCGTCTCTTTCACCGTCACCCTTTTTTCACTGTCACCATCTTTTCGCTGTCTCTTTTAATCCCGCCCTCTTATCACCGTCTCTTTCACCGGCACCCTCTTTTCTCCGTCTCTTGCACTCCCACCCTCTTTTCACCGCCAACCTCTTTTCACCCTCTTTCAGTCTCACCCTCTTTTCACTGTCTCTTTCACCCCCACCCTCTTTCACCCTCACCCTTTTTCACTGTCATCCTCTTTTCACCGTCTCTTCACCGCCACCCTCTTTTCACCCTCTTTCAATCTCACCCTCTTTCACCGCCACCCTCTTTTCAGCCTCACCCTTTTTCACCGTCACCCTCTTTTCACCGTCTCTTTGACTCTAACCCTTTCCACCGTCACCCTATTTTCACCGTTTCTTTGACTCTCACCCTTTTCCACCGTCTCTTTGACTTTCACCCTTTTTCACCGTCTCTTGCACCGTCATCCTCTTTTCACCCTCTTTTCACCGCTACCCTTTGTTCACCGTCTCTTTCACCCTTTTCCTCTTTCCACCGACACCCTCTTTTCATCCTCACCCTCTTATCACCATTTCTTTCACCCTCACCCTCTTTTCACCATCTCTTCACCCTCACCCTCTTTTCACCGCCACCCTCTTTTCACTGTCTCATTCATCCCCACCCTCTTGTCACCGCCACCCTCTTTTCGCCCTCACCCTCTTTTCACTATCTGTATCACCCTCGCCTTCTTTTCACCGTCACCCCCTTTTCACCGTCTCAGGGTTTAGGGTTAAGGGTTTACTTCACCCTCACCATCTTTTCACCCCCACCCTCTTTTCACCCTCTCTCACCCTCACCCTCTTTCACCCCCACCCTCTTTTCACCCTCTCTCACCCTCACCCTCTTTCACCCCCACACTCTTTTCACCCTCTCTCACCCTCACCCTCTTCCACCAGGTGGCGACCTCACCCTTCGTGGGATGGGCGCCTACGATGCTGCCTTCTACTGTGCTGCAGCATCCAATGCCTCCACCACAGTCGGTAGATCATCCACGAGGAAGGTTTCCAACCCGGAATCGGCCCCTTCCCCACCTTCCTCTACAACTCCAACCTCAACTCCAACCGCGGCACAAGCTCCCACCCCAGCACAAGCTGAGGGGGACGGGGTTCTCGCCCATTCATCCCGCCGTGTTAGGCAGGCAGCAGCTCCCTCTAATATGGGTATGAAGAAAAAGCTGATGAACTCTCTCAAGGCTGCTGTCTGTCTGGGGATGTGAATGTACGCATGTGTCTACTTCACTCCCGTAATCGGGGTTCACGCCCAATCATCCCGCTGTGTTAGGCCAGCATCAGCTCCCTCTAATATGGGTATGAAGAAAAAGATGAACTCTCTCAAGGCTGCTGTCTGTCTCGGGATATGAATGCACACATGTGTCTTCCCCTCTCCTCTAACTGAGTCAAACAGATCGTCAATTCGTGGGAGGGGATAGCGATTTGGTATCGTGCCATGACCTAATTGGGGTTCTTTTCACCTTTCCCTCACGGTACTTGTTCACCATCGGTCGTTAGAGCATGCTATTACTTGTACGCGTCTGACAGTACTGGGCAGATGTGACCTTCACAGTCCGATGAACAAGTGAAGGTGCATGTGCGCCTTGATCCGTGACTGGCTTGACGGATCGGTAATTGGCTTGACGGCTAGAATATATAGGTGTCAAGCTCATGCTAATATTCGAGCACCACCAAGAGAATCGGTTGAGATATCCAAAATACACCCCGGTGATCCTACTAGCTATCCTGTTAGATTTGGGCTGGTACAGCCAGCATGTGTGTGGGGGGTGGGGGTGGGTGTGGGGGGGAAGTGGGAGTGGGAGTGTGGGGGGGCGGGGGATTGGGGGGGGGGGGGGGGGGGGAGTGGGAGTGTGTGTGTGTGTAGCTAGAGCTGTACTCACAAAAATAAACATTAAGTCTTGAGAGTAAAACAGTCGAGGTGATACCAAGTTGAGATGTGATCCTGGATGCCCATCATCAGTGAGCAAGCCACCCCCAATACTATATATCCTGTTGATTCCTATGAGCTATTCAGTAGAAGAGTGTGTGGGTGATAACAAGTTGAGTTGTGATCTTGGATGCCCATCACCAGTGATCAAGCCACCCCCAACAACACACACCCTGGCGATCCCTATGAGCTATTCAGTATACCAGTATGAATGTGATAACAAGCTGAGACGTGATATTGGATGCCTATCATAAGTGAGCAAGCCACCCCCAACAACACACACTGTCAGCGTGGACTGGTGATCCCTATGAGCTATTCAATATACCAGTATGAATGTGATAACAAGCTGAGACGTGATATTGGATGCCTATCATAAGTGAGCAAGCCACCCCCAACAACACACACTGTCAGCGTGGACTGGTGATCCCTATGAGCTATTCAATATACCAGTATGAATGTGATAACAAGCTGAGACGTGATATTGGATGCCTATCATAAGTGAGCAAGCCACCCCCAACAACACACACTGTCAGCGTGGACTGGTGATCCCTATGAGCTATTCAATATACCAGTATGAATGTGATAACAAGCTGAGACGTGATATTGGATGCCTATCATAAGTGAGCAAGCCACCCCCAACAACACACACTGTCAGCGTGGACTGGTGATCCCTATGAGCTATTCAATATACCAGTATGAATGTGATAACAAGCTGAGACGTGATATTGGATGCCTATCATAAGTGATCAAGCCACCCCCAACAAAGTACACCCTGGTGATCTCTATGAGCTCTTCAGTATACCAGTATGAATGTGATACCAAGCACCCACGTGATATCAACCAGACATGTGACCCTGGATGCAAAACAAATATGATTATCAAACCTAGTCTCCTTATTTAACTTTGACCACCTATTTTGACATCAGTGCGTTTCAGCTTAGGGCAGTGAGTAAGGAAGTCGCACTTGGCAGTCTTACCTTAATTGAAGGCAGCCTTAGGCGTTTTAAAGCTTAAAAGACTGCAGGCGGAAGCAAGCGCTTCAAGAAGTCAGCAAGTAAATACCTTAATACCCTCTATTTATGAAGGGCCATCATAAGTTTGCAAGCCACCCCAAAAGTGTTGGCAGTGATCCAGGACAGTGTTATCTATCCCCAGCCAGCGATTGTGCTGTGCATGTGACCTTTTGTACCAACAGCGTGACCACCCTCATGACTTTTGTGAATGTACAAGCATACAGAGTTGAATGTACAAGCATACATAGTTGAATGTACAAGCATACGCAGTTGAATTTACGGACTTGATATTGAGATATCGTGACCAATAGTTGTTATGGACATTTTAGCGGCGAGGCGGTTGAATGTGGGAGGTATATGACTATTTGACGTTGATGCAAAGCCTTCCCGCCTTTGCCATTGAATGTGACTATGTTTTGCAAGATGCATGAGTGTACTCCCAGATCCGTTGTACAGCTCAGAATAAGTTAATAATAACTTGCGGGATGGTATCGTGACTAATCTATGTATGTCTTGTCCTATGTATGCATTCCTTTTAATGAGAGCCCGCCGGTAAAACGATTGTTTGGGGTTAAGTTCATCAATGTATTATATTTTTAGCCCTTCCTGTCACGGTTGGGCAAGTCCTTTAAACCTATTTGGCCTGCCCCTGCTCTGTAACATACATATGGTATACGTGAAATTACCAAGAGCGGATATAGAGAAGATATTGAGCGGACATTATTGTTGTCCTATTAGTTAGTAGGAAGGCGGCAATTAGACAGTTACTATTCTTCGTGCTTAACATGCGGTGGACGTTTGACGAATATCAAACCTAAGTTGTTCGTTGGCCGGTGTCAGCAGGCAAGGGAGGAATTAATCAACATATGGTACGCTTCAGGGTACGCCTTATGAATATGGTAAGCCATATGACGAGGCATGGTTTTGGGGAGAGCAGCCCGTGTGCTTGCACTGGGGCCAACCACCGAAGGCGGGAGAAGAATCCAATCTCTCCTGCCTTCGGTGGTTCAGTTCAGTTTTCATCAATGCTTTTTCTTTTAAAGACCTTCCGATCACAGTTAGGCAAGTCCCTTTAGCCTATTTAGCCTGCACCTGGACTGTAACATACATGCATACTCTCCCATAGTCCTGGACTTTATGTATCCCCCTTAGCCCCCAGTAGTCGTGATAGGTTTACTTTTATTGTTTGCTTCAGTAGGATGCTTGCTACTCTTGTTTCAATATTGCAGGCCAGGATAAGTTGTGAAAGGCACGGCATACCTCATCCGCCGGCATGAACAAAATATGTACATGTTATTCCTGATGATGACGAGGCGAGAGCCACATTCTCTTACGCTGGGTTGTGCTAATATTACATTACATGTTAAAGTCTACTTGACAACGCGAATGAGAAGTTGTTATCTGATTCTAAGTTGCTATTCCGGACTTCCTCTCCTGAAATTGAAATTGTTACATCCGTGTAATACCGTTTACTCAGGACGTGAAGTGAAGGACACCATAGAGTAAGCCGGAGCTAGCTATAGTCACCGTATCCTCTCTCCTGATGTACTTAGTGAATATACCTGTTTTCTTGTTTGCCTTTGTGATCCGACCACTTCCATGTAATTGGAGTTGACAAACTTAAGCTCGAACTTGGTCACATGGCTAAAACCTTCAAACCTTGAACTTGATTACTTGGTACCAGCCAGAAATTTGGCTGCTGGCCATCTTCAGCAGTAAAATAAAATAACAGGAGCTCTAACCTAAAGGCTGCTCGCCGTCTTCAGCAGATACATTGAAATTCAACATATTGGAGTTTTTAATGATTACATTACCTATCAGCCTTCAGGCTGCTCACCATCAATGGGGAGATAGGCTTGTAGGCAATGGCAACTTACATAAGTGATTGGAAAACTAATATGAACCAATATTAAACTACCGGTAATATTAGACATTAGATGTCCTGAAAATGTTATCCAAATCATTCTTGAAGTGCCAGATAAATAATTTAATAAATAAGCCTTCAATGGAGCCGGTTTGTGCTGGAAGCCTCTCTGGATGTTTGCAGACATGAAGCAAGGTAAAATTTGGCCCAAGCCAACTGTCAATCCAATATATAAAAAACTGGTCACTTCAAAATGTTATTTTATTGCATATTGCGAATAAGAAGATCAAGAACATCCACATAAGCTATATAAATCATAAATGACGAAAGCAAAAAACTATATTTGCCCCATGCCACCTAAAGGTAATTTTGTCCCAAAAATGCTCACTAAAAAATAATGTATTGCATAGCGTGAAAGAGGAGATCGAGGGCTTCCAGATTTCATAATTTTGACGGAAAAAGAAAACGCAGAGAGCAGTCAAGGGGAATAACGCCTTGAAATGTAGGCAGTACCATTCCTGCTAATATTAGACTACTCGCAGCTGCTCGGCAGACTAATATTAGACTACTCGCAGCTGCTCGGCAGACTAATATTAGACTGCTCGCAGCTGCTCGGCAGACTAATATTAGACTGCTCGCAGCTGCTCGGCAGACTAATATTAGACTGCTCGCAGCTGCTCGGCAGACTAATATTAACTCACATTCACGAATACTGTTTATGCACTTACATGAACTAACACAGCCGTTCCCTACTCATACGCAGGGAACGGCTATATGATATCATATGATGCCGGCAGACTTTCTGGGCTAAAGTTACCATTTATATGTTCGATTCCCCCTACGGTCTCTCTTAGCGTTGCAGGTAGTTGTCAACCGCGATGGTAGCTTGTCCAGTTGAGGTAGAAGACCGCTCTCTACCCGCGTATGACGGGTTCCCTTAACACCACGCCCCACTAGGCGTTATCATTATCATTACCTTGAATGTGGAAAAACAATTTCTCCATTATGTAACTTGAGCCAATTTATGGAGCGCCCGGATCTGAAATATCTGCCAACCTTAGTGCGCAGAAATGGTCATTGGTTTTTGGGGTGCCTTCCACCATATATATATTTGCCATATTATCAGACGTCGGCGGTAGGCACATATGGTGCAATCAGTGCTTTCTCTTTTAAGCCCTTCCTTTACGGTTGGGCAAGTCCCTTTAGCCTATTTGGCCTACCCCTGGACTGTAACATACATACAATCAAGTGTAATACTTTTTTTAGTTGTGAAAGGAACTTCACCCAAGGAGCTGGGTCTCCCGACACAAACCAGCGACACCGAGGATGCAGTTTGAATAGCGTTGCCATATAAGGTCCAAATGTAGAACACAAAGCGACAAGAGCATCAAATGACTGCGTATGCACACATAAATGCTCTGTGGTTGCCTCATGCCAGACTTTGGTATTATTCGGCCACTTCCATTTTTCCTGGCATTTATGTTTTACTGTCGAAGACGTTGTGCAGCCAAATTTCTGGCTGAATCTGTGTAACCAAGTCAAAGTCCAAGGTCGGCCCCCATCGGCTTCTAATGGGTGTTCCAATTGGGACTGAAATCTCATCGGCCAACCTCATTGGCTAAACTCACCAGCTAGCCTTCAAATTTGGACTAGAGCCTCATCGGCCTACCTAATTGGCTAGCCTTCCAATTGGGATTAGAATCTCATCGGCTGACTTCATAGGCTAACCTTCCAATTTGATACAGAGCGTCATCGGCTAGCCTTCCAATTGGGACTATAATCTCATTGGCTAACCTCATTGGGCTAACCTCATGGACTAACCTCACCGGCTAGCCTTCCAATTGGGATTAGAGCCTCATCGGCTAACCTTCCAATGAATACTCTAAAACGTGACGCCATAGTACATGCGGAGTACATTGTTGGCCGCATCAGCCACCACCTGATCATCTGCCCCAGCTAAATCAGTAACATTGTTCAAGCTTTTCCGCATCAGCTGCATCCCAGACCTGAGGGTCAGTACAACCCCAGGTAAGTGCAAGCGTGGGTCCTTACACACGTGAGTCAGTACAAGCGTGGGTCAGTAAAAGGACAGGCCAGTCTAAGCACAGATCAGTACAAACATGTGTCAGTACAAGCACGAATCAGTACAAGCATGGGTCAATACAAGCAAGGGTCAGTACAAGCGGGTGTCATCATTTGATGCCGGCAGTCTGGCTAGGCTAAAGTTACCATTTATATACTATATTATATGATGCATTTTGTCTAATATCATATGATATCATACTCGCCTTTGGCCAACATCATATGATATGCCGCAGGGATTATTTTTTCCGCTATATAAAGCGATCGCTAGTTTTGACCTCGTTTTGGCAAAATTATCGCTATATGAGATCCGATTTGAGATTCCTGCACTCAGACCCAAATCGCTACACAGAACCCAATTCGACACAAATCGCTACAGAAAACCCAGTTTGGCGCAGACCCATGTACTTCTGGACCACTTCTGAACTAGGAAAGACCTAGGTGGCAGGTAACCATAATCTCTAGAACCTGACGTAAATAACTTCTTGTAGCTCGACACCAGGAATAACTTCGACCCACTTTAAAGCTAATTTCCCTCATTCAACGTCTCAATCTCGAATTCTCGACTCGAGGTTCTCGAGTCCTCGACCCCCTTGATACCGACCGTACTTCAATAGCTAGCCCAAAATTTGTGCTGTCGAACGAGATGATCGTGTGTGCAGTTATACTTTCGACAGCAAGGTGCGCGGTGTAAAGGGTCATGAGACGACAGTGACCCACATCAAAAATCAGACAACTTTGGCTCCCTTCTTTACACTGGGTGCTGTTGAGGCTAATGCTACAAGATTGCATAGGGAGCAGAAGGCAAAGCTTGACCTTAGGACGGTGAAGCAGCTGGTGGTGGTGTATCACCTGCTTGCCATTGGCAGACCCATGACAGATTACCCAAGGCGGATAAATGTGCTTGCCCAGCTGGGGAATACTTCACTGCCCATCATGCATTGGTCCATGCTTTCTAGTTGGCAGTTTGCAGTGGCCTTGAGCAGAGGGGTGTTTTCAGCAGGTTACAACTTACAAAGCTAGCAAATATGCTAACAAAATGCTAAGATGTGTCAAGTATTCATGCATGATTCCCCATGCCCCCCCCCCCCCCCCCCCCCCCCCCTAAAAAAAACTCTTGGGGGGTGTTACCCAACCAACCCAGCTCAAGGCGCTGCCCCTTGGGGCGGCCTTTCGAGCCGCCAAGAAAAAGCTACATGGACGCTGTTCTTGGAGGAGGCTTAAAACCAAAAAGCTAGTAAAAACCCACTTTCAGATTGGAAAAAAAAATCCCTGATATGCCGGTCCCTATATATACATATACCCTACATATACATACACCCACATATATATATATATATATATATATATATCAAATGATATGTCGATCAAAATCTTCCGATATATCAATATATTTTATGATATATTACCCGACAATCTTGTAACCATAATGCTATTGGCATAACCCTGAAGATGAGTCATGAAATCACGTTGGACTTACCCCAGGGCTTTTGTTTCAAATCTGAAAGTTTTTTTATAGCATTATGGTCATAGATCTCCTCCAGGGCCAGCGGTTTAGTGCTTTTTACTGGCTCTTTATAGCTTTTATTGCCTTTTCTAGCCTTCTAGGGCAATTTTGGGGCAAACAATACATTTTTTGTTAACATTTTTATAGCGACAATTTTGCCAAAACGGGGTCAAAACTAGCGATCCCTATATATAGCGGAATTACAAAGCCCTGACTTACCCTCGGCGAGCTGTTCTTGTTCCATTGCGACCTACAGGAGCGTGGTAATCCACCGCCAGGAGCAGCAGCTGACACCCAAGCACTAAACAGTGAGAAGTCCAGCCAGTAGAGCCCAAACTTCTGCATGGGTTGAAGGTAAGGGAGACACACACTTAGGCTCGACACAAAACAAACTTCAAAACAGTTTAATCCACCGCCAGAAGCATATTGCCGTTCCCTAACCATGAGTATGATTGCATGTGCCCATGACAACGCACCTCTGGACATGTGACGGTGGGAAGAGCATGGGGCCATGTGCTCTAGTTGCTAGCTGGTGCTAGCTGGCCTTAGGCGCTACTTGCTAGCTGGTGCTAGCTGGCCATAGGCGCTAGTTGCTAGCTGGTCGTTATAGCTGCAAACACAACATACACAGTAGATTTTCTTTCTTTCTTTTTTCACCCCGAGAGGTGGGACCCCTTAAACAGACCAGCGCCGCCGAGGATTCAGCAACAAGTTCGATGCAGCGTCGCCTGCGACGCTAAAAATTGGCGGAGAGTGATCGCCAGGGAGCGACAGGTGGCAACGGAAGCGAGTTAGTTACGAGGCCGTTGGCTGACGTGTCGGGCTTCATCGCGGTCAGACGGATGGATGGATGGGTGGACGAACGGACAAATGGGTAACACTGGGGGCTCCCGCCTCCCAGAAGGGGGGGCTCCGCCAAAAATCAGGTGCCAGGCATGAGGTGTACATCCACGAACAGTAGCTTGGTGTTGTACACATGCACACATGTACAACGCCCCAGCACGGAGGATGGCGCTATGGAAGCCCTCCCCCCCCTCTCCACACACACACACATGCTCTCCCTTCACATGCACTCAGTCAAAAAATTCCCCCATTTGCAACTGAACATATTTAAAGCATGCCCCTTCCCTTCCGTACTCTAAAAAAGAAAAAAAAGATTACCATGGCCACCTATCCTGGCAGTGGAAACACCACCGCCCCCGAGGGAACGGACTCCGAACACCCACTGTCTTCCGGCAGTGAGGTTCGAACGTCTCCCGATTCTCTATATGGAAGATACCGTAAAAATGTGATATGAATAGTACAATTAAATTATCTAGCCCTTGTCAGTATATATATCTACAATGGTCTAGTGGTAGACCAGATTGCTTGAGGATGAAGAGTCGGGTGGTCGACTCCCCCTTCGGTTGCTCTTGGCATTGCAGGTGGTTGTCAACCGCGATGGTAGCTTGTCCAGTTGAGGCAGGAGACCGCTCGCCACCCGCGTGCGACGGGCTCCCTTAACACCACGCCCCACCAGGCGTTATCATTACCTTTTTTTTTAGTTATCTGTGTATCTCTGTAGCACGGACTCTGGGCGTCCGTAAGTAAAACGATTTGTTGGGGCCCAGTTCGTCGGTGCTTGTTTTCGTTTATCCTTCCCTGATATTGAGGTTGAGCAATCTTTGCATGGTATTGTCAGGGATGGGTCAGTAATAGTGCACAAGACAAGCCCCAAACATTATATACGTGGTCTGTCGGCCTTCCAACCATCATCCTTGATGGTGGTGGTAGACTGGTGGTCGTACTTCCCAACATTATCCTTCCCTGATATTGAGGTTGAGCAATCCCCTTTAGCTTAGGGGGATTTGGATACCCCTGGACTGTAACAACATACAAGGGCGCCAAGGCAGTCAACACAGCAAGCTTCTAGCCCCTCCTGATACCATGCTTGAGCATGACATCATACAATATGATATCATACAAACTGCATCAAATGATATTGTATACATTTATACATAAACTGATGATGCCATACTGTATACATGCCATACTGTATACATTTATACATAAACTAATGATGCCATTTATACAAACTGCATCAAATGATATTACATGGCATCATTAGTTTAGTCAGACTGATATCATACATGATGTGTGATGTGTGATTTGATGTGTGATGATATCATACATTATGTGTGATGTGTGATGATATCATACATGATGTGTGATGTGTCATGTGTGATGATATCATGCTTGATGCAATGATGTGTGATGTATCATGTTTGATATCATATTGCCGTTCCCTACTTGTTAGCTTAACGCGGGCTTAACGGGTTTAAAAGTGCAATTTATTAACACTAAGGCATTTTTGAACGTGTAACCGTAAATGAATTACAACCCCCCGTATTAGTGGTTGGCCCAGTGCAAGCAAACGGGCTGGCCCCCTCAACCTCACGCCTCGTAATAAGGCGTCCTATTTATTCATTTATTACAACTCCGCGAGGCCTCACCTGTTGAGTGCATTCTTCACAGCTCCCATCACGCCTCGTGATAAGGCGTCCCATTTATTTATTTATTACAACTCTATGTGGCCACACCTGTTGAGTGCATTCCTTGCAGCTCCCATCACGCCTCGGAATAATGCGTACTATTTTTGTATTACAACTCTGCGTGGCCACACACCTGTTGAATGCATTCCCCACAGCTCCCATGAGAGCTTGGGGGACTCTCCACGAAGGGTGTCCAAGTTGGTGTGGTGTGTGGTGTGTGTGTGTGGTGTCGAAGTTGGTGTGGTGGATGGGGTGGGGTAGGGGGTGGGGGTGGGGGGTATGTGTATGCGTGTGTGTGTGTCCCCATCCCCTACAGCAGCACTGAGCTACCACACCTGTTGAGTGCATTTCCCGCAGCTCCCATGAGAGCATGGTGGACTTTCCACGAATGGTGTCCAAGTTGGTGTGGTGTGGTGTGTGTGAGGTGTGTGTGTGGGTATGCGTGTGTCCCCATCCCCTACAGCAGCACTGCGCTACCGCACCTGTTGAGTGCTTTTCCAACAGTTCCCATCAGAGCTTGGGGGACATTTCACTAAGGGTGTCCAAGCAACAGGTCCCCCCCCCCCACACACACACCACCACCACACACCTGTTGAGTGCATTCCTCGCAGCTCCCATGAGAGCTTGGGGGACTCTCCACTAAGGGTGTCCAAGATGGTGTGGTGGGTGTGGTGGGGTAGGGTAGGAGGGGGGGGGGGGGGGGGGGGGGGGGGTATGTGTGTGTTTGTGTGTGTCCCCATCCCCTACAGCAGCACTGAGCTACCACACCTGTTGAGTGCATTACCAGCAGCTCCCATGAGAGCTTGAGGTACTTTCCACGACGGGTGTCCAAGTGTACCTAGCTGTCCAACAGCTTCAGACAGCAGCCAACCGTAGAGCCTGCAAGCACAACATCATTAATTTTCTCACTTTTCGTCCACAACACACCAAATCCCAGGTAGAACAAACCGGTCGGTATTCCGGTATTGGGGTATTTGATGGTCAGTCTATCGTAGCCCCAAAAGTGCTGTATTAAAAAATGGCCCCCAAAGTGCACCAGAAGGGTAAATACAGAGTTCCGGTATGGCCAGCTCATTTCAGGAAGGCCATTGTCCTACCCTGCCTGCAAGCACAACATCATTTATGTTTTCATTTTTTGTCCACGATGTTCATAAGTCCCCCTTGAGTCCGTCAAGTAGCTGCAGGAGAAAGATGGGAGCAAGCTGGGTAGAACAAACCGGTCGGTGTTCCGGCATTGGTAATGATAACGCCTGGTGGGGCGTGGTATTAAGGGAACCCGTCGTACGCAGGTAAAGAGCGGTCTTCTACCTCAACTGGACAAGCTACCATCCCGGTTGACAACGACCTGCAACGCTTAGGGCGACCGTAGGGGGAATCGCCCCCCGACCCTACATCCTCAAAGCAACTTGGTGTACCACTACACCAATTGATTCGCTGAAAGGGGCTGTTCCGGTATTGTGGTATTTGATGGTCGGTATACCGGAGCCCCAAAAGTGAGGTATTAAAAAATGGCCCAAAGAGTGCACCGGAAGGGTAAAAACAGAGTTCCGATATGGCCAGCTCATTTCAGGAAGTCCCTTGTCCCTTCCTGCCTGCAAGCACAACATCATTGATTTTCTCATTTTTCGTCCACGATGTTCACAAGTCCCCCGCAGAACCTGTCGTTCTGATAGCCAACACTCCGCCAATTTCCACGTCGCTTGCGACGTCGCCTAGGACTTTTTTAAGGGCACTATTACAGCACATGGCCCAATATATAGGGTTCGGCCTATCATATGATTTTGGCCAAAGGTGAGTATGGTGTCATACAAATTGCATCATATGATAATTATATTATAATGGTAACTTTGGCCTAGTTAGACTGCCTATATGCCATGTTGCCGTTCACTCCAATTATATAGCCATTGCGCAAAACCTTAAGCTTGTCTGTCTACGTTATATCCAACAGAGAGTCTAACCTCACCAGGTAATGTTGCATGATATTGTCAGGGATGGGTCAGTAATAGTGCACAAGACAAGCCCCAAACATTATATACGTGGTCTGTCGGCCTTCCAACCATCATCCTTGGTGGTGGTGGTAGACTGGTGGTCGTACTTCCCAACATTATCCTTGGTAGTGGTCGGCCTTCCAACCACCATCCTTGGTGGTGGTCGGTCTTCCAACCATCAATCATCCTTGGTGGTGGTCGGTCTTCCAACCATTAATCATCCTTGGTGGTGGTCGGTCTTCCAACCATCAATCATCCTTGGTGGTGGTCGGTCTTCCAACCATTAATCATCCTTGGCGGTGGTCGGTCTTCCAACCATCAATCATCCATTGTGGTGGTCTGTCTTATAACCACCATCCTTGGTGGTGGTCGGTCTTCCAATACCATCCTCGGTCGTGGTGGGTCTTCCAAACATCAATCATCCTATGTGGTCGGTCATTCTTCCAACTACCATCCTTGGTGGTGGTGGGTCTTCTAAACACCATCCTTGATGGTAGTCGGTCTTCCATCCACCATCCTAGGTGGATTCAAATTACCTTGACTCTTCTATACTGTCACGCGGTGGTCTGAGCTCAGACGCAGTAGCGGTCTGCAAAAGCAAAGCCCAGGGCAAGCGAACGGGAATATTTCTTTAACTTCATGCCCAGTGGCAAGGCATGATATTTTTTGGCGGAGTCCCCAGGGTTACCCCGTTGTCCGTTTGTGCGTCCGACCGACCGACCGACCGACCGACCGACCGAGAAATTGAAGCCTGACACGTTAGCCGACTGTCTCACAACTAACTGGCTTCAGTCAGCTCCATCGTTACCATCTGTAGTTCCGTTGCCAACACACTCCGCAAATTTTCCGCGTCGCTTGCGACGCTGCATATGCAATGTCAATTATCAAATTACCTTGCGTCCATCATCATCCTCATGGCGTCTTGGTTTGGCAGACCCTCTGAGCTTGGTAGCAAGGCATGACAATGTTCAATTATCAAATTACCTTGCCTTCCGGAGGGGGGAAGGTAGTCCGGACTTCGCCTGTCCGGGGGTAACCGGTTACCCCTGAACCCTACCCCCCCCCGGTTACCCCTGAACCCTAACCCCCCTAAACCCTAACCCCCCATCCCCGGACTGGCCAAGTCCGGACTAGCTTCCCCCTTACCTTGCATCCCTCATCATCCTCACCATGCAGCGAAGAGCTTGAGCTGTGACCGCCTGCACATATGAGGTGATGGTTTACCTATATTGTGTAATTAAATTATCCCTGTAGCACGAACTCATACACTTGTAAACACTTAGACACAAGCTCGGAGAGAAAACACTTAGACACTTGTACACACTTAGTCACAAGAACGACCAGAAATCAATTAGACACTTCGAAAACAATTAGGCAGTTGTAGACACTTGGACACAAGCACAAACAGAAATCACATAGACACTTGCAAACACTTCGACACAGGAACGACCAGAAAACACATAGACACTTGCAAACACTTAGGCACAAGCACGGACAGAAAACAATTAGACACTTGTGAACACTTAGACACAAGAACGTCCAGAAAACACTTAGGAACTTGTAAACACTTAGGCACTTGTAAACACTTAGGCACTTTTAAACACTTAGGCACTTGTAAACACTTAGACACAAGCACGAGCAGAAAAAAATTAGACACTTGTGAACACCTAGACACAAGCACATGTGTATAATACTTGTATTAACTATTCTATCCTTCAAAGGAATCAGGATTCATGACCAGCTGTATGCTGAAGCCTTCATCAACCAATCCGGGTTAACTTTTCATTTTATCAAAACAAAAACATATATCTGCAGCGTATGAAGAAATTTCTACAATGAAATGCTATTTATATATAATAATAATTCCCGATCCCACAGATTGCTTACCTGGACTTGAGATCTGGGGCTCTGGGGTTCACCTGGACTTTTGCATCATAACTCATGTTTTGGCTTCACCCATGCTTCACTCCAGCTCGGGCAGCTGTTTGACCGAGCTTGGGGTTCTGGGGCTCACCTGGACTTGCGCATCATGACTCATGTTTGGCTTCACCCAGGCTTCACTCTGGCTCTGGCAGCAATTTTGGCCAAGCTTGGGGTTCTGGGGCTCACCTGGACTTGCGCATCATGACTCATGTTTTGGCTTCACCCAGGCTTCACTCAGGCTAAGTCAGATTTTGGGCCAAGCTTGGGGTTCTGGGGCTCACCTGGACTTGCGCATCATGACTCATGTTTGGCTTCACCCAGGCTTCACTCAGGCTAAGTCAGATTTTGGGCCAAGCTTGGGGTTCTGGGGCTCACCTGGACTTGTGCATCATCACCCATGTTTCCACTGGACTCTTCTTTAGCGATGGCGGCCAATCGCAGAAAGAGTGTACATGCTTTCCGGTCTGTGTCCACGGCGCTTTCCATGGCGCAGCTGTCTTGCAAGATTGACTCCAAGCAGCTGAGAGCGGTGGTGGTGTTGTTGGTGGTGGTGATTGGTTGGTGGTGGTGTGGTGGGTGGGTGGGTTGGGTTTGGTTTGGTTTGGTTTGGTGAAGGGGGGGGGGGGGGGGGGGGGGGGGGGGGGGGGGGGGGGGGGGGGGGGGGGGGGGGGGGGGGGTACGTACTACAGGGACCTGGTGGTTCATATTACACATTCAAATTCATATTACGCATTCATATTTTCGTATTTATATTTCTTATTCATATTACGTATTCATATTATGCATTCATTTTTCGTATTCATAATCATATTTCTCATTCATATTACAAACTCATATTACGCATTCATATTTTGAATTGCCATGTTCCCTGCTATTTTCCTGCTTTATTTGAGGTCCCCCACCTGCTATTTTTCCTGTTTTTGTTTTTGTGTCTCCTTATATTTTTCCTGCCGTGTTTCCTGCTACTTTCCTGTTTTATGTGAGGTCGGCCACCAGCTATTTTCCCTGTTGTGTTTCCTTCTATCTTCCCTGTCATGTTCCCTGCTGCTTGACTGTTTTATGTGAGGCCAGCCACCTGCTATTTTTCCTTTGTCTTTCCTTATATTTTTCCTGCCATGTCTCCTGCTATTTTCTTGTTTTATTTGAGGTCGGTCACCTGCTATTTTCCCTATCTTGCTACCCCCATCCAGTGATTGTTTTTTCAAATCTGAAAGTGGGTTTTTTCTAGCTTTATGGTTGTAGGCCTCCTCCAGGGACAGCGTTTTGGTGCGTCCTATAGCTTTTTGTAGCTTTTAGGGCCATTCTAGGGCAACATTTTTTTTATAGCGGTAATTTCGCTAAAACATAAAATCTCAAAATATATATAGCGGAAAAAAGAATCCCTGCCCCCATCCTGCAATACATAGTCTATTGTAAGAGCACGAGTAACAAATAGTAAGAGTAAGAGAGATTGTAATGTATAGATTACGTCGTAGCAGTGATATAAAGTAACAAGACGAGAAGGGAACAATCCTCCTTGTTGGTTGCCTGGAGGCTGCCGCCCAGGGGTAGCCAGTTGGGCTAACAGGACGTGCCCAGTTGCCTGGACTGGAAGCTGTGTGCTGTGAGCTGTGAGCCCAGAAGCTGTGAGCCCAGGGAAGCTGTGAGCCCAGGGAAGCTGTGTGTTGCCTGAACTGGAAGCTGTGTGTTGCCTGGAGGCTTGTTGCCTGGAGGCTTAAGGTCTGAAGAGGCCTTTAGCCTCTTCACATTGCCTCGCGAGTCTGCGTTTCGGGTCGTGATTCGGTCTCTTCGTCAGCGTTCGGTCAGCGTGACTGGACATACCGTTATGCCCCGTCACGCTTCGAGGTGAGGATCAATATCCGCTATCTGTCACAGAGATATAGTATAGAGTTAGAGTGTGAGTACCAGTAAGAAGAAGAGTAACTGAAAAGTATGTAGTAAGATCATGAGTACGAGTAAGAGTAACAAGAACAGTAACAAAAGAGTCTGTAGTACGAGTACGAGTACGAGTAAGAAGATGAGTAACAAAAGAGTCTTTAGTAAGAGTAGGAGTAAGAGCAAAAGTAACAAAATAGTATTTATGGTAGTAAGAGGCAGAGGAAGAGGAAGCTTACGAGTGACTACGTAGCATATGGTTATTTTAAAATCATCACACTTTAACATCTGGAAGCTAATTACATGTACTGCCCGTGTACTGCAATACAGGGTACCATATGTACCATGCATTGCAGTACAGGGGCAATACAGGGTATATATGTAGGCATGGTACCATCATCATACCAAAGCATCTGGAAGCTAATATTATGTACTGCCCCTGTACTGCAAGGCATGGTTCCATCATCATACCAAAGCATCTGGAAGCTAATATTATGTACTGCCCCTGTACTGCAAGACATGGTACCATCATCATACCAAAGCATCTGGAAGCTGATATCATGTACTGCCCATGTACTGCAAGACATGGTACCACCATCATACCAAAGCATCTGGAAGCTAATATTATGTACTGCCCATGTACTGCAAGACATGGTACCATTGTCGTACTGTAATTATATTGTAGAATTAAATGATCACTGTAGCACGAACTCAGGGCCCCCGTCGGTAAAACGATTGTTTGGGGCTCAGTTCATCAGTGCTTTTTCTTTTTATGCTTCTCCTACTACGGTTGGGCAAGTCCCTATAGCCTATTTGGCCTACCCCTTGACTGTAATATACATACATACATACATAGATACATACATACATACATACATGCATACATACACACATACACACACACATACTATACTTATATTTTTACTTTTACTAGTTGTTAAACTAGAGGTAATACTAGTTGTTAAACTAGAGGTAATACTAGTTGTTATACTTTTACTTGTCAAAGACAGGGCAGCAAGCACCAGCGTTTTGCCAATACTTGGCGTTTAATGAAGGCAGATAGATATATACATACCAAAGCATCTGGAAGCACACACTCCGTGTGTGCTTGTGTGGGGGTGACTTGGTACCATCATCATACCAAAGCATCTGGACGGCGATCTTATGTACTGCCCCTGCACTGCAAGACATGGTACCATAATCATACCAAAGCATCTGGAAGCTGATATCATGTACTGCCCCTGTAGCCCTGACACATACATACCAAAGCATCTGGAAGCTGATATCATGCTTCAGATCTGAAAACTTGGCAAGTGAGGAGGCTCCCAGGAGTTTGATCCAGGGCACAGATGCAGCAGCTGTCTTGCGCAAAGATGCCACAGATTGGACCACATCAGGCTGCAGCCGCGATGGGGTGGTTGCATGGGCCTCAGACCAAGCATCCCATTTGGTGCTGATGTTGAGGAATCCTGGCTGGCAGGGGGCGAGAGTGCTTACTGGACGTACGTCCAGGCTGATCAGGGCATCTGTGCATGTGTGTGTGTGTGTGTTTGTGTGTTTGTGTGTAGTTGTGTAGTTGTGTGTGTGTTTGTGCATGTTTACGTGTGTTTGTGTGTGTTTGTATGTGTGTGTAGTTGTGTGTGCGTGTTTGTTTGTTTGTGTGTGTGTGAGTGTGTGTGTGAGTGTGTGTATGTGTTTGTGCATGTTTGTGTGTGTATGTGCTTGTGTGTGTGTTTGTATGTGTGTTTGTGTGTGTTTGTGTGGCTGTATGTGTGTATATGTGTGTGTGTGTTTGTGTGGTTGTATGTGCATGTGTGTTTGTGTGTGTGTGTGTGTTTGTGTTTGTGCGTGTTTGTGTGTGTTTGTGTTTGTGTATTTGTGCGTGTGTATTTGTTTGTGTTTTGTGTGTTTGTATGTGTCTTTATGCGTGTGTATCTGTGTGTTGTGTTGTGTACCCTAATTATCATGCAAGCTTGTAAACATGCAAGCTTGTGTTGTGTACCCTAATTGTGTTTGTTTGCGTGTATTTATATGTGTGTATTTGTGAGTGTGTTTGTGTGTTTATGTGTTTGTATGTGTGTATCTATGCGTGTGAATGTGTCTGTGATTGTGCTTGCGTTTGCGTGCCAATGTGCGTTTGTTTGTGAGTGCGTGTGTGTGTGTTTGTGTGTGTGCTGTTCGTTCAGGATTTTTACCAATTCAGGGGATGAACTGGACAAACGTTTCGTACTTCGTCGAGAATTGTCGAGAATTCCAGACCAGAATTCTCGACTTAGTACGAAGTACGAGTTCTCGCGGAAACGTGTTGTCCAGTTCATCCCTTGAATTGCTATAAGCATGAATAACATTGAAGCTCCTCAAGACTGACGCGGGTAAAAGAGGTGTGCTTGCAAAACTCTTGAGTCACACAGCTCACGAGCCAGTCCCTGTTTTGAATATATAAAATGAACGCTCGTATAAACCCAAGAACTTGTGAAGATTCTTTTCTTACCCCCACCACCACCACCACACACACACACAAACTCACACACACGCATTACCAAGAGGCCACCCCCTGCCCAAAGGCAAACGATGATGTGGGGGCCACAACGGGATCCACAACGGGCACCACACACACACACACACACACACAAACTCACACACAACGGGCACCACACACACACACACACACAAACTCACACACAACGGGTACCACACACACACACACACACACACACACAAACTCACACAAACGCATTACCAAGAGGCCAAGAACTGTACTTGTGAAAGAACTGTACTTGTGAACTGTACTTGTGAACTATGAACTATGAACTATGAACGTGAAAGAACTATGAACTATGAAGTATGAAGTACTTGTGAAAGAACTGTACTTGTGAAAGAACTGTACTGTACTTGTGAAAGAACTGTACTTGTGAACACACACGCATTACCAAGAGGCCAAGAACTGTACTTGTGAAAGCACATTCCTATCCCACCTAACGCTGAAGCAAATGCCGGGGCAATAGAAGAGTGACCCGACACCATGCCGAACTGCATTGCCTGCTTGAATAATTATACTGACCCTCCAACAAAGCAAAGACCCAAGAACTTGTGAAAGCTCTATTCCTCCCTCACCTAACGTCGAAGCACATGCCAGGGCAATAGAAGAGTGACCCGACATCAGGCCTAACTGCATTGCCTGTATCAATCTCCCCTCCTGCAAAAGCTGATGGAGTGAAATGGGCGGCAGAGGGGGAGTACATGTGGCGTCCTGGTAGGATGAAATGCTGCCTGGTACCACCTCGTGAGATGGAATACTGCCTGGTACTGCATGGTGAGATGGAATACCATCACATGGGTGGCCGGGGCCAGGTTCGGCACTGAGATGACAGCCTGGCGCAGATCCTGGGTCTGGGACAGATGAGCTGTCAACGTGCATCTTCTCGTCTTCTTGGAGGAGATGACAGCCTGGCGCAGATCCTGGATCTGGAATAGGTGAGCTGTCAACGTGCATCTTCTCGTCTTCTTGGAGGAGATGACAGCCTGGCGCAGATCCTGGATCTGGAATAGGTGAGCTGTCAACGTGCATCTTCTCGTCTTCTTGGAGGAGATGACAGCCTGGCGCAGATCCTGGATCTGGAATAGGTGAGCTGTCAACGTGCATCTTCTCGTCTTCTTGGAGGAGATGACAGCCTGGCACAGATTCTGGATCTGTAATAGGTGAGCTGCCAACGTGCATCTTCTGTTCTTCTTGAAGTTGAAGAATTGCGGGATTGGCAACTCTTGGTATGACTGGCGTGGCTGTGGAATCTAGCTTCTCTTCAGCCTCCTTGTGGCATAAAGCAGAGGGATTGGCAAATCTTAGCATGCCTGGCATGGCTGTGGAATCTAGCTTCTTTTCAGCCTCTTTGTGGCATAAAGCAGATGCTAGATTTGCAAGGCTCACGGCAATGGCAGACCTCAGTGGGTTGGCAACTTCATTCCCAAAGGCTATAACCTTGATCATGGCTGCAAGGTGTGAAATAACAAAGTTTGTGTATAGTCCTGGGGGTTAGCTAAAAACTAGAAGGGTTGCAATGCAAAGAATGGATCGATAGACACATGCATATTGTTTCTTGTTTTGAACGTTTTCCTTAGTTGCTGGGAATAAAGCATTATTTAGGGGCCAGCTTTGCAAGGCTCTCAGCAATGGTTGCCCTCAGTGGGTTGGTAACTTCTTTACCAAAGGCTATAACCTTGATCATGGCTGCAAGACAGGAAATACCCAAGTTTGTGTGTAATCCTGTGGCATAGCTAAAAACTAGAAGGATAAGACTGCAACGATTGGATCAATTGACACATGCATTTTGTTTTGGTGGTGGTAGCGGTGGTGGCAGTGGCTGTGGTGGTGGTAGTGATGGTGGCAGTGGTGGTGGCGGTGGTGGTGGTGGAGGTGGAGGCGGTGGTGGTGGTGATGGTGGTGGTGGTGGTGGTGATGGTGGTGGTGGTGGTGATGGCCGTGGTGGTGATGGTGGTGATGGTGGTGGTGGTAGTGGTGGTGGTGGTGGTGGTGGTGGAGGTGGCGATGGTGGTGATGGTGGTGATGGTGGTGGTGGAGGTGGCGATGGTGGTGATGGTGGTGATGGGTGGTGATGTGGTTGACATGGTGAGGTAGTGGCGGTAGGGTGATGGGCGTGTGTGTGCAAGGTGGTGGTGGGGTTGTGATGGTGGGTGGGGGGGGATGGTAGGTGGGTGTCGTGTGGTTGGTGTGGCGGTGGCGCTTTGGGTGGTGCTGGTGTTGCTGGTGTGGTGGTCCGTGGGGGTTGGTGGGTTGGTGGCGGTGGCGCTGGTGGTGCTGGTGGCCGGTCGTGGCGCTGTGGTTGCTGGCCGTTGGTGTGGTGCCGGTGTGGTGTTTGTGCCTGGGGTGGTGGTGGCGGTGCTGGCACGGCGGTGGTGGTGGTTGGTGTGGTTGTGGCTGCGGTGTGGTCTGGGGCGGTGATGGTGGCAGGCGAGTGGTGGTGGTAATGGGGCCGTGGTAAGTGGTGTTGGTGCTGGCGGTGGTGTGATGGCGTGGTGGTGAAGGCGGTAGTGTGGTGGTGCGGTGGTTAGTGATGAGGGGGTGGCGGTGGGGGTGGCGGAGTGTGGTGATGGAGGTTGGTGGTGATGGTGTGGGCGTGATGGGTGTGTGGCGGGTGGTAAGTGATGGAGGAGGTGGTGTGATGCGGTGGTTGGTGAGGTGTGGGGTGGTGGCGGGTGGTGGTGTGTGGTGGTGTGTATGGTGGTGGTAGTGGTGGCGGTGGTAATGTGGTGGTGGTGGTGGTGGTGATTTAGGATAATGGAAAGCAATGTGGTAACCTTACACCTCATAAGAAGGCAGACTATTTGCATTCATTTATTAAGATGCCTCATTTTGTAGCAAGGATAGATAGGAGGACACAATGGACCTGCAAGCACGAATTGGTGGTTTACCCTAGTGCAAGCAAACGGGCTGGCTCCTCATGCCTAGTAATAAGGTATACTATTTAATCATTTATTCATGTATTTAAGTAGTGTGGTCAGTTTCTCAGCACTAGACACCTTCAATGAGC
Source organism: Chlamydomonas sp. ICE-L (assembly GCA_013435795.1). Taxonomy (NCBI): domain Eukaryota; kingdom Viridiplantae; phylum Chlorophyta; class Chlorophyceae; order Chlamydomonadales; family Chlamydomonadaceae; genus Chlamydomonas; species Chlamydomonas sp. ICE-L. The sequence continues at coordinate 7,983,606 of JACBWV010000472.1, forward strand.
TAAGGATGTAGTGCTCATGGTGATTCATTGAATAGCATACATTACAGAAAAGCAGGAGGCAAAATTGTGCAAGGTAAGAAAAGAAATGCAGGAGGCAAGATTATGCAAGGCGAGATGATCCCCAATACCCCGATTAGTCTCTGTGCACCCCCCCCCAAGCCCACCTCTAATCAGCTCACTAGGGGTAATAGGAAGCAGTGTGGTCAGTTTTTCGGCACCAAAGACCACCACTGAGTTGCGGTTGCAGTGCTCATGGTGATTCATGGAATGGCACACATGACCAGGGTACTACTAAGCGCGCGGTGCCGCGCTGCCTTTTTGAGCTTCTCTGCGTGTTTTGCGCAGTTTTTCAACCCCCTGTGGGCGCAGCGCATAGTTTTAACGCTTTTTGCACTAAAAAGCGCTTACCAATTTGACGTTTGTGCGCTTTAAGCGCTGACCAATTTGGCAAGAAGTAGTACCCTGCACATGACAGAAATGCTGGAGGCAAGATTGTGCAAGGAAAGAATATAAAGGCATGATCGAGGCAAGATTGTGCAAGGTAAGATGATCCCCAATACAACTATTAGTCTCGGCGCCCCCCCCCCCCCCCCCACACACACACTCACCCACCCACCCACCCACAGAAGCCTACATCTAATCAGTTTGCTAGGGATAATAGGAAGCAGTTTGGTCAGTTCCCCTGCACTAAACGCCTTCATTGAGCGAAGGATGTAGTGCTCATGGTGATTCATTGAATGGCATACATTACAGAAATGCAGGAGGTAATATTGGTCAAGGTGAGATGATCCCCAATACAAATATTAGTCTCTGTAACCCCCCCTACCCCCCCACCCCCCATCCCCCAGCCTACCTCTAATCAGCTCACTAGGGATAATAGGAAGCAGTGTGGTCAGTTTCTCGGCACCAAAGACCTCCAATGAGCTGCGGAGGTAGTGCTCATTATCACAGCGCAGGGTAGAGGCCGTCACCATCCACTCCCTCAGTGTTACCCAATAAGCATCTGAGGTTGCAAATAGATGCTGGGGCAGCAGAGGAGGCTCTTGCAACATGAACAGAGAATCGTCAGAAATATTGGCTGTATCCACTGCCCTAGCAGCTGCTCCGGTCGCTGCTGCTGCTGTTGTTGCTGCTGTTGCTGCTGCTGCTACGTTCGCTGCTGCTGCTGCTGTTGTTGTTGCTGCCTCTATTGCACCTACTGCCCTAGCAGCTGCTCCGGTCGCAACTGTTGTTGTTGTTGTTGTTGTTGTTGCCTCTATTGCAGCTGCTCCGGTTGCTGCTGCTGCTGTTGTTGTTGTTGCTGCTGTTGCTGCTGCTGCTACGTTCGCTGCTGCTGCTGCTGTTGATGTTGCTGCCTCTATTGCACCCACTTCCCTAGCAGCTGCTCCGGTCGCTGCTGCTGCTGCTGTTGTTGTTGTTGTTTTTGCTGCTGTTGCTGCTGTTGCTGCTGCTGCTGCTGCTGCTACGTTCGCTGCTGCTGTTGTTGTTGCTGCCTCTATTGCACCCACTGCCCTAGCAGCTGCCCCATTCGCTGCTGCTGCTGCTGTTGTTGTTGCTGCCTCTATTGCTGCTGCTGCGTTCATTGCTGCTGCTGTTGTTGTTGCTGCTGCCGTTGTTGTTGTTGCTGCTGTTGTTGTTGCTTCTGCTGATGATCCTGCTGTTGTCGTAGCTGCTCCTGACGCTGCAATTACAAGATTGATATTACTATGTTGAGGTGTGTAGGCCAATCATAGCAAAAAGCATGCTAATGTTAGCATAACATAGTAAAATGCATGCAAAAGTAGGTCAATCGTAGCAAAAAGCATGTTTATCTTAGTAAAATGTTGTGAGTAAAACGTTATAAAATAGTCATACCATGTTGAGAAGTGTCAGGGGTGGTGAGCAAAAGTAGGCCAATCATGGACAAAAGCATGCTAATGTAAGCACATATATAACATATCCAAAAGCACGTGCAAGTAAGAAAAACATGCTTATCATAGTAAATTGTTGTGAGTAAAGAGTTATGAAATGGTCGTACCATGTTGAGGAGTGTCTGGGGCACCATGCAAAAGGAGGCCATTTGTAGTAAAAAGCATGCTTGTGAAAGCAAAATACAGCAAAAAGCATGATAATGTAAGCATAACTTAGTAAAGTAAAAAACAGTAGGCCAATCTTATTTATACATGCAAGTAGGCCAATCTTGTTATATAAGCACATCATAGCAAACAGAATGTAAAAGTAAGCAAAAAGCATGTGTATCATAGTAAAAAGTTTAAAATGGCTATACCATGCTGAGTAGTGTCAGGGGAAGTGAGCAGAAGTAGGCCTAATATAGCACAGAGCATGCTTATAGAAGCAAAACATATCAAAAAGCATGTAAAAGTAAGCAAAAAGCATGTAAAAGTAAGCAAAAAGCTTGTAAAAGTAAGCAAAAAGCACGCTTGTCATAGTAAATTGTTGTGAGTAAAACGTTTGAAATAGTCATACCATGCTGAGGAGTGTCTGGGATAGTGAGGGCCCCCTTGGAGCTCACAGGGGCGGTGGTTCTGGAGGGCACGGAGGCCGCGATAGTCGAGGTGTCACAAGGATCAGCACAATCATTTGATTTCTTCCTTTTGGAGCCCGCTTTGGGTCCAAAGAAGTGGTGTAGAGTGAGGACTCGTTTAGTTGGCTGGGCAGTGGGTTGCATCAAAGCAAGTGACTGTGAGTCAGCAGGTTTGCCTGGTGGTGAGGGAGATGGAAAGGGACCTGAGGCACCCGACTCTACACTAGGGTACTGAGACAGAGAGGCACCACCAGTCGGCTGGACTCGTTTTGTCGGCTGGGCGGTGGGTTGTATCAAAGCAGGGGGCTGTGGGTCAGCCTGTTTGCCTGGTGGTGAAGGAGATGGAAAGGGACCTGAGACACCCGACTCTACACTAGGGTGCTGAGGCTGAGGGGCTCCACCTGTAGACTTCACTGGGTTCGTAAGCTGGGCGGTGGGTTGTATCAAAGCAAGTGACTGTGGGTCAGCCTGTTTGCCTGGTGGTGCAAGAGATGAAAAGGGACCTGACTCTACACTAGGGTTCTGAGACTGAGGGGCACCACTAGTCGGCGGGACTCGTTTTGTCGCCTGGGCGGTGGGTTGTATCAAAGCAGGTGGCTGTGGTACTGCTTGCTGTCCTGCTGGTAAGCGGGATGGAAAGGGACCTGGGGTATCTTTCTCTTCTCCAGGGAGCAGAGTCTGAAGGGCACCACCAGTCGGCTGGACGGTCGGTTGTATCAAAGCAGATGACCATGGTACTGCTTGTTGTCCTGGCGGTGAGCGGGATGGAAAGGGACCTGGGGTATCTACCTCTTCTCCAGGGAGCAGATTCTGAAGGGCACCACCAGTCGGCTGGGCGGTGTGTTGTATCAAAGCAGGAGGCTGTGGCACTGCTTGTTGTGCTGCTGGTGAGCGGGATGGAAAGGGACCTGGGGTACCTGCCTCCACTCCAGGGAGTAGAGTTTGAAGAGCACCTTCTTTCGGCGCCACCTCTTCTGTACTGAGAGTCCCAGGGCAAGCAACTGTTGGTGCCAGCTGGCCTTTCAGTGCCACCTCTACTGTATTGGGAGTCTTGGGGCGTGCAACTGTTGCTGCCAGCTGGCCTTTCGGCGCCACCTCTACTGTATTGGGAGTATTGGGGCGTGCAACTGTTGGTGCCAGCTGGCCTTTCAAAGTCACCTCAACCCTGCTTGAGCTGGGTTTGCGAGCAAAGAAATGGTGGAGTGTGAGCGCAGGGGGCGCTGGCATGGTTCCAGCTGGACACAGGGTCTGCATGCCAGCTGGCATGATTCCAGCTGGACATGGGGTCTGCATGCCAGCTGGCATGGTCCCAGCTGGACACAGGGTCTGCATGCCAGCTGGCATGGTTCCAGCTGGACACAGGGTCTGCACACATGTTCCTGCTGGTTGTTCAGTGGGACCCACATAAAGCAGATGGGAGGGTTGAGGGCTGGAGGGCGCTGGTTTAGACCCGGTCCTTCTGTCCTGGCCAAGTCCTTGTACCGCTGGTGGGACATGGCCGAGACGTTGTACTGCAGCTGGGATCACCAACCACTTCGCATGCTTAGGATCCCAGGTTAAGACTGATTTGATTTGTTCTCTCACGCACTTCTTGGTCATGGGGATGTGAGGATGTGAAGCGATGAAAGTGTCTGCAATCTGCATGGGGATGATCAGGGTGAATGGTGATGAGGAGGAGGATGATTTTGATGAGGAGGAGGAGGAAGAGGAGGAAGAGGTGGAGGAGGAGGAGGAGGAGGAGGAGGTTATGATGATGATGACAATGAGGAGGAGGAGGAGGAGGATGTTATGATAATGATGATAATGAGGAGGAGGATGAGGAGGAGGATTACAGTCCAGGGGATGGTTACAGTCCAGGGGTAGGCCAATTAGGGGGTCGGCCATATTGGGGGTAGGCCAAATACTCTGACTTGTTTGTATGTATGTTACAGTCCAGGGGTAGGACAGATAGGTGGTAGGCCAAACAGGGGGTAGGCCAAATACCCCTGACTTGTTTGTACACATACCCCAAGGCAGTGTACCCAACAAAACAGGTTTGTGGGTACCCACACGCCAATACAGCGTACCCGATACAACTGGCTTGCGAGTCCCTTTGTATATGCGTATGTTACAGTTGCACTGCCCTGTTTCTATGGATGCCACGGTCCAGGGGTAGCCAAATAGGCTAATGGTACTTGCCCGAGCTTGATATCAGGAGGGGATAAAGCGACAAGTCCTAGGCAGCGTCGCAAGTGACACGGAAAATTGGCGGAGAGTGTTGGCAGCGGGACGACAGGTGACTACGATGGAGCTGACCGGAGCCAGTTAGTTACAAGGCAGTTGTCTGACGTGTCAGGATTCGTCTTGGTCGTCGGTCAGACGGTCGGTCGGTCGGACAAACAGACAATGTGGTGAATATGTGGGCTCCCGCCCCCCTGAAGTGGGGGCTCCGTCAAAAACTTTATTTGTAGATCTGGGCCTCAACAAATCATTTTACCGATGGAGGCCCTGAGTTTGTGCTACAGAGATAATTAAATTCTATGACTCTGCCTTGTCCTGCTTACAAGCAATTCTTTCGCATGTGTGTCACAGTACAGGGATTACCAAATAGGCTAACTTGAACTTGAACTTGGTTACATAGCTTCAGCCAGCAATTTGGCTGCTCGCCGTAGTCGGTAGTAAAACAATTATTACCAGGAAAATGTAAATGCGAACAAATCACTTTTTTTCTTCCATTTTTTCTTCTTCTTCCACATGTATGTCACAGTCCAGGGATTACCAAAAAGGCTAAAGAGACTTGTCCAACCTCGAACAATCAAGACAAATCAGGGATTTGTTTTCAGTTCAGAAAGTAGGTTTTTTATAGCTGTATGGGTTTAGGCCTCCTCCAGGGACAGCGTCCTTATAGCTATGTGTAGCTTTTAGGGCCATTTAGGGCCATTTAGGGCCATAGATTTGGGTCCTTCATAGCGCCAAATCTGAAACGAACGAATACCTGAAGTCAGGCTGTGTCATTTGCGTCTCAACAAACACCTGATTCAACTGAACTCAACAAACAACTGATTCAACTGAACTAAAAAACCTTATCAAACTGAACAACAAACAACTCGATTCAACTGAATCAAACAAAAAACTGATTCAACCTGAACTCAACAAACAAACTGAGTCCAACTGAAAGCAACCAAAACAACTGATTCAATCTGACTGTCAACAAATATGATCAATGAGCTCAACAGTGAACAACTGATTTCAACTGAACTCAACAAACACCTTATTCAACTGAACTCAACAAACAACTGATTCAACTGAACTCAACAAACAACTGATACAACTGAACTCAATAAACAACTGATTCAACTGAACTCAACAAACAACAGATTCAACTGAACTCAACAAACAACAGATTCAACTGAACTCAACAAACAACTGATTCAACTGAACTCAACAAACAAATGATTCAACTTAACATCACAACAAACAGCACTGCTCATTTGGGGGGCTATTCATGGCAGCTTTTAGTCAGTTCCATCAGCCAGCCAGTGGGTCAAGCCAAAGTTTCGAGGCTGCATTGGAGTGGCTGTCATGATATGATATTGTACATAAATTATAACTTTAGCCTAGCCAGGCTGATGACATGATATCATATGATATCATATTGCCGCTCCCTAGCTATGTGTAGCCCAAAAAAGAAACTGTGACAAACGGCATACCTGGGAACAGGATGCCTTGGATAGCTCCAGAGCCTTGAAACCTGTCTAGAAGCTGCTATGTGTAGCCCAAAAATGATACAGTGAAACACGGCAAACAGTGACAACCGGCATACCTGGGAACAGGATGCCTTGGATAGCTCCAGAACCTTGACCAGTTCTAAGGTCAAAGCGGGGGGGAAGGTCACTTTGGCACGCCCTCTCTCAGCTCCCTTTGTGTTGGCCGTTGCCTCCGACAAGGATGGGGCACGAGCGTGGATGTTGCCACCTGCGGCATCGTTTTGTGATCATGGTGGGCGGTGTTGGGTGGTGATGGGTGTTGGGTGGTGGTGGGTGGTGGGTGGTGGTGGTGGTGGTGGTGGTGGGGGGGGGACAAGCGTGGGATATTCTAACAAAGATCCCACTGTTACCCACTTTCTCGTTCACACCTGTGACAGGCGTAAGGTGAACTTGAACTTGAACATCACTCGTGCTCACAGTTTGAACATGTTGACTGTGTCTTATCCTTATTTGTGTCTTTTAATTGAAGTAAAAGCATCTGCAAGGCTAGGGCTAATCACAGACCAAATTAGCCCTAATAGGGCTAATAGCTCAATTAAACCCGAGGGAGGGGGCAGGAATAAAGTTTGCAGACCGCATGTTGGGAATTTTTTTTTTTTCACCCCTGACCACCCCCCTACCCTACCCCCCCCCACCACCCCCCCCCCCCCCCCCCCCCCCCCCCCGAGGCTTCATATCTGGACACCCAACCGTATAACATAGCAAAAGGGGTGTCCATGAGCATCATCTCGTCAAGGCCTTTTCAACCATACAACAACAAAACAAATACCAAGTTTGGACACAGTTATTCAGTTTTGAGTATTTTTACAACTTCCTTGGTATGCTTCATTATTCCAACCGCCCTTTGAGGAGAACATCCAGATATGAATAGGACTGAAGGCGTTATTTATCTGTCATCTTCATTATCATCATCATTATCATGGTTAATGACTCAATTGTATTCTGGGCCTGAATTGTCTTCTCGGTGTGGTGGGGGCGGGTGCAGGTTGATTAGTGCTGGTGTGTGTGGTGTGTGGGGAGGAGGTTGTGTGTGTGTGTTGGTGGGGTGGGGTGGTGGTGGTGGTGGTGTGGGGGGGGCTAAGACCAGGCTCGACTCTGCGTTTAGTACTCGTAGGGCATAATTCAGAACCCGCATACCAACTGGTCGTTTTCAGGCCTAACTGAACCTGCCGCTCGTGCGACCTGGGCGCGCTAGGGTAAAGTGATGTCTACCTGGCTCAGCCTGGATGTGCCTTCCAGGTGCACCCACCAATTACACATTGGGTGTAACCGACTAACGGTTGCAGACTTGTACCCATCTCGCATCCTTCTCGAGGGTGCACTTAACGCTCAAAAAATTGCACTGGCAAAAGTTTACACGCAGTACAAATAAAGTTGTGAAAAACGTCCTGACCCCGCTCCCCCCCCCCCCCCCCCCCCCCCTCCGCCCTGTATCTTGGGTGCCGCCCGTGGGGTATAGGCGAATGTTTTTTGCATCACCTCTCGCTTCGTTCTCTATCCATATCGACAGAAGTACGGAAGCCTTATTTCTTTGCCACCCCATCGATTAAACAACCCGAGGGGGGGCAAGAAGAAGTTTGCAGACCGCAGTTCGGACAATAGTTTTTTCACCCCCCCCTGATCACCCACCTATCCCCCCATGCCCCCGGCACCCCGACCCCCCCCCCCCCCCCCCCCCCCCCGAGGCTTTCACATCTGGACACCCAGACAGTAATGACAATGTTGAAGGCGGTAAGTCCATGAGCATCACTCGTCAAGACTTTCCACCATACAACAAATTACAAAAAAAGTTTGGACAAAGTTATTCATCTGTTTAGTATTTTACAACTTCTTGGGTAGCTTCAGTAGTTCCTACCCGCCCTTGGATGAGATCAACCAGGCATGAAAAGGACTGAAGGCGTTATTTGTGCTGTCTGCTATCATTAATCACCGTCATTTATATGGTTTTTATTTATATTTTTACTCAAATTGTATTCTAGAGCCTGAGGGTCTGCTCGGGTGTGGGTGGGGGGTGGTAGGTTGATGGTGTGTGTGTGTGCGGGGGTGGCGCCGGTGGGGAGGCGAGGTTTGTGTGTGTGGGGGGGGGGCGGGGGATTTGGGGGTGGGGGAGAGGGGCTGGGGGGGGGTGTGGTGGTTTTGATGTGTTGTTTCTTTTGGGTGTGTTTGTGTGTTTTTTGGGGGTTTGGTGGGCTAACCCCCTTCTCCGACTGCTTTAGGAACCTCGTCTGGGCCCCAATTCATACCGCTCGTACGAAAACTCATTGCGCCACGCGTTTTTTCAGCCCCACATGTGCCCTGGCCGCTTGTGGCGACGCTGGCCAGCGCGCTGGGCGCGAATGTGTGTCCAAGTGCCAAATTAGGTTTTGCTGGCGTCCACCTGGATGTGCCTCCCTGGGCTTTCCCACCAATTACACACTAAGTGTACCGACTAACGATTGCAGATTCGTACTCGTCTCGTTGAGCCCTTCTCGATGGTGCTCTTAATGCTCAAAAATTTGCACTGGCAGAAGTTACACGAAGGACAATAAGGTTGAAACGGTCGTACCCCCCCTCCCCCCCCCCCCCCGCCTGCCACCTGCCTCCTTTCTGCCGTCCGTGGGTGTATCGACTTGATTTTTTTGTATCGACTATTGCTCGAGGTTTTTTATCCATATCGAACATGCGGTACAATTTTTTTTTCTTGCCACCCCCTAATTTTTTTCTTGCCCCCCCCCCGATTTTTTTTTCTTGCCCCCCCCTAATAGGGCTAATAGCTCAATCAACCCTATTACGTTTGTATGTCACAGGGTCAGAAGTTAGACTTCGCGGCCAATTACCCTAATAGGGATAATAGGCTCACTTAACCATATACAGTTCCTTGTGCCCATGGTTACAAGTGTAGAGCTTAATCGCTGACCAAATTAACCCTAAAGGATAATACTCACTTACTCCTATTGTTCTTGTGCCAAATAGTTCCAACTTTAGGCTAATCGCGGCAAATTAACCTTAATAGAGATAATAGCTTCACTAACCCTATTAGTTCTTGTGCCACCTGTTACAGTTTAGGCTAATCGTGACAAATTAACCCTAATAGCGTTAATAGTCTCACTAACTCCTATTTTTCGTTGCCACATGGTTAAACGATAGGGCTAATCGTGGACCAATTAACCCTAATAGCGATTATAGCTCCCATTAACCCTATTTTCTTGTGCCACATGGTTAACAAGTTTAGGGCTAGATTCCGAGGACCGAATTAACCCTAATATAGCATTATAGCTCTCACGGGTAACCCTATTATTCGTGTGGCACATGGTTACAATGGTAGGTAGGGCTAATCGTGGACCAAATTAAACCCCTACTAGGGATAATAGACTTCACTTAAGACCCTATAGTGTAGTGTGCCACATGTTTCAAGTTAGGGCAATCGTGGACTCAAATTAACCCAATAGGAGATAGCTCCCTTAAACCCTATATTCTTGTGCCACCCAGGTTACAAGTTAGTGCTAATCGTGACCAAATTACCCTATACGATTATAGCTCACTTACCCCTATAGTTCACTTTCCACATGGTTAAAAGGTTAGGGCTAATCGTGGATCCAAATTAACCCTAATAGCTGATTATAGCTCACATTCACCTTAACCCTATTAGTTATTGTTGCCACATTGTTAAAAGGTTAGGGCTATCGTGGTTGACAATTAACCTAATAGCGATTATAGCTCACTTAACCCTATTAGTTCTTGTGCCACATGGTTACAAGTTTAGGGCTAATCGTGGACCAAATTAACCCTAATAGGATAATAGCTCACTTAACCCTATTAGTTCTTGTGCCACCTGGTTAAAAGGTAGGGCTATCGTGTACCAACTTAACCCTACAATAGCGATTATAGCCGCTTCACTTAAACCCCTATTATTCTTGTGCCACAATGTTAAAAGTTATGGGGCTAATCGTGGACCAAATTAACCCTAATAGCGATTATAGCTCACTTAACCCTATTAGTTCCTTTGTGCCAATGGTTACAAAGTTTAGGGGCTCATCCGGACCAATTAACCTATATGGGATAATAGCTCACTTAACCCTATTAGTTCTTGTGCCACATGGTTAAAAGGTTAGGGCTAATCGTGGACCAAATTAACCCTAATAGCGATTATAGCTCACTTAACCCTATTAGTTCTTGTGCCACATGGTTAAAAGGTTAGGGCTAATCGTGGACCAAATTAACCCTAATAGCGATTATAGCTCACTTAACCCTATAGTTATTGTGTGCCACATTGTTAAAGCGTTTAAGAGGGCTATCGTGGACCAAATTAACCCTAATCGCGATTATAGCTCACTTCACCTATTAGTTTCTTGTGCCACATGTTACAAGGTTGGCTAATCGTGGACCAAATTCACCCTAATAGGAGAATAACTCAACTTAACCTATTATTCTGTGCCACAGGTAAAGGTTAGGGCTATTCGTGGACCAATTAACCTAATAGCGATTTATGCTCACTTAACCAAAACCCTATTCTGTCTTGTGCCACAGGTTAAAAGTGTTAGGCTAATCGTGGACCAAATTAACCCTAATGGAATAATACCTCACTTAACCCTATAGTGTTCTTGTGCCAAATGGTTTCCAAGGTTAGGGGCAATCGCGGGACAAAATTAACGCCTAATACGATTAATACTCACATTAACCCTATTAGTTCTTCGTGCCACATGGTTCAAGTATTTAGGGCTACTCGCGACCCAATTAAAAACCCTAATATCTATTATAGCTCACTTCAGAGCTCCTTGAACCCTATTAGTTTCTTGTGCACATGGTTAAGTTAGGGCTAATCGTGGACAAATGACCCTAATGCGATTAATAGCTCACTTAACCTATTTAGTTATGTGCCACATGGTTACAGTTTGGGCTAATCGTGACCAAATTAACCCTAATAGCGATTATAACTCACTTACACAAAATAGCTCACTTACCCTATTAGTTCTTGCTTCACATGGTTACATTTAGGGCTAATCGGACTCAATTAACCCTAATAGGGATAGATAGCTCATCTTAACCCTTAGTTCTTGTGCACATTTTAAGGTTAGAGCTACTCGTGGACCAAAGTAAGAACCCGAATAGCGATTATAGCTCACCTTAACCCTATAGTTATTGTGGCCACAATGGGTGAAAAGTTAGGGCTTCGTGGACGCAAATTAACCCTAATAGGGATATACTCACTTAACCCTATATTTCTTGTGGCCACATGGTTACAAGTCTCGGTCTAATCGGTGGACCATTAACCTGAAAGCGATTATAGTCTCACTTAACCCTAGTGGTTCTTGTAGCTCAGTTAAAAAGGTTAGGGCTAATCGTGGACCAAATTAAACCTAATACATTCTAGCTCACTTAACCCTATAGTTCTTGTGCCACATGGTTAATAGGTTAGGCCAATCGTGGACCAAAAAACCCTAATCGCATTATATCTCACTTAACCCTATTATTCTTGTGCCACAGTGTTACAAGTATTATGGTGCTATCGAGGACCAAATTAACCCTAATTGGAATAATAGCTCCTTAACCCATTAGTTCTTGTGCCACACATGGTTAAAAGTAGTGCAATCGTGACCAATTACCCCTAATGCGTATTATATCGCACTTACCCTATTAGTTCTTGTCCACGGGTTAAAAAGGTTAGGGCTAATCGTGGACCAATAAAGCCCTAATAGGAATAAAGTAGTCACTTACCCTATTGTTCTGTGCCATGGTTACAAGTTAGGCGTAATCGTGGACCAAATTCACCCTAATAGGGATAATAGCTCACTTAACCCTATTATTTGTGCCCATGTTAAAAGTTAGGGCTAATTCGTGGGACCATTAAACCCTCATAAGCATTATAGCAGCTCACTAATAATAACCCTATGTAGTTCTTGTGCCACATGGTTAAAAGGTTAGGGCTAATCGTGGACCAAATTAACCCTAATAGCGATTATAGCTCACTTAACCCTATTAGTTATTGTGCCACATGGTTACAAGTTTAGGGCTAATCGTGGACCAAATTAACCCTAATAGCGACTTTAGAGCCACTTAAAACCCTATTAGTTCTTGGCCACATCGGTTAACAAGTTTAGGGCCTAATCGTGGACCAATTAACCCTAATACGATTATAGCTCACTATAACCCCTCTAGTTCTTGTCCACATGGTTTACAAGTTTAGGGCTAATCGTGGACCAATTTAACCCTAATAGGGATAATTAGCCACTTAACCCATAGTTTCTTGTGCCACAGGTTAAAGGTAGGGCTAATCGTGCCCAAATGACCCGAATAGCGATTCTACTCACTACCCTATTAGTTCTTGTGCCACATGGTTACAAGTTTAGGGCTAATCGTGGACCAAATTAACCCTAATAGGGATAATAGCTCACTTAACCCTATTAGTTCTTGTGCCACATGGTTAAAAGGTTAGGGCTAATCCCCGTGGCCCCAATTAACCTATAGGATATAGCTCACTTACCCTATTAGTTTATTGTGCCCATGGTTACCAAATGTTAGGGCTAATTCGTGGAGACCAAATGAACTAATCCTAATAGCGACTATGCTCATTAACCCTATTTCTTGTGCCACATGGTTAAAAGGTTAGGGCTAATCGTGGACCAAATTAACCCTAATAGCGATTATAGCTCACTTAACCCTATTAGTTCTTGTGCCACATGGTTACAAGTTTAGGGCTAATCGTGGACCAAATTAACCCTAACAGGGATAAACTCACTTAAGCCCTTAGTTCTTGTGCCACATGGTTAAAAGGTTAGGGCTAATCGTGGACCAAATTAACCCTAATAGGAATAATAGCTCACTTAACCCTATTAGTTCTTGTGCCAAATGGTTACAAGTTTAGGGCTAATCGTGGACCAAATTAACCCTAATAGGGATAATAGCTCACTTAACCCTATTAGTTCTTGTGCCACATGGTTAAAAGGTTAGGGCTAATCGTGGACCAAATTAACCCTAATAGCGATTATAGCTCACTTAACCCTATTAGTTCTTGTGCCACATGGTTAAAAGGTTAGGGCTAATCGTGGACCAAATTAACCCTAATAGCGACTATAGCTCACTTAACCCTATTAGTTCTTGTGCCACATGGTTAAAAGGTTAGGGCTAATCGTGGACCAAATTAACCCTAATAGCGATTATAGCTCACTTAACCCTATTAGTTCTTGTGCCACATGGTTACAAGTTTAGGGCTAATCGTGGAACCCATTAACCCTAACAGTGATCATCGCTCACTACCCTATTATTCTTGGTGCCACATGTTAAAGGTTCGGCAATCGTGGACCAAATTAAAACCCTAAGAGGGATAATACTCCTTAACCCTATTAGTTCTTGGTGCCACAGGTTACAAGGTTAGGGCTATCGTGGACCAAATTAACCCTATAGCAGTATAGCTCACTTAACCCTATTAGTTCTTGTGCCCATGGTTAAAGGTAGGGCTAATCGTGGACCAAACTTAACCCTAATGCGACTATAGCTCAGCTTACCCTATTAGTTCTTGTGCCTCATGTTAAAAGGTAGGGCTAATCGTGGACAATTAACCCTATAGCGTTATACTCACTTAACCCTATTAGTTCTTGTGCACAAGGGTTCCAAGTTTAGGGCTAATCGTGGCCATCCCCAATGCGATATAGTCACTTCCCCTATTAGTTCTTGTGCCACATGGTTAAAAGGTTAGGGCTAATCGTGGACCCAATTAACCCTATGCGATTAAGCTGCACTTAACCCCTATTAGTTATTGTGCCACATGGTTAAAAGGTTAGGGCTAATCGTGGACCAAATTAACCCTAATAGCGATTATAGCTCACTTAACCCTATTAGTTCTTGTGCCACATGGTTAAAAGGTTAGGGCTAATCGTGGACCAAATTAACCCTAATAGCGATTATAGCTCACTTAACCCTATTAGTTCTTGTGCCACATGGTTACAAGTTTAGGGCTAATCGTGGACCAAATTAACCCTAATAGGGATAATAGCTCACTTAACCCTATTAGTTCTTGTGCCACATGGTTAAAAGGTTTAGGGCCCTCGTGGGACCAAATTAACCTAATCAGCGATTAATAGCTCACTTAAACCCTAAGTTCTTGTGCCACATGGTTAAAAGGTTAGGGCTAATCGTGGACCAAATTACCCCGTATAGCATTATAGCTCATTTAACCCTATTACTCCTTGTGCCAAATGGTAACAAGGTTAGGGCTAATCGTGGACCAAATTAACCCTAATAGCGATTATAGCTCACTTAACCCTATTAGTTCTTGTGCCACATGGTTAAAAGGTTAGGGCTAATCGTGGACCAAATTAACCCTATAGCGATTATGCCTCACTTACCCTATTAGTTCGGGTACCAATGGTTAAAGGTTGGGCTAATCGTGGACAAATTTAACCCTAATACGATTATAGCTCACTTACCCTATCTAGTTTTGTGCCACATGGGTTAAAGGTTCGGCTAATCGTGACCAATTAACCCTAATAGCGATTAAGCTCATTTAAACCACCCTATTATTCTTGTGGCCACATGGTTACAAGTTGGGCTAATCGTGGACAATTAACCCTAATAGGGATAAATAGCTCACTTAACCCATTAGTTCGTGTGCCACATGGTTAAAAAAGGTTATGGCTAATCGGGACCAAATTAACCCTAATAGCGATTATGCTCACTAACCCGATTAGTTCTTGTACACATTTTTAAAAGGTTAAGGCTAATCGTGACGCAATTCAAACCCTAATAGCGATTATAGCTCACTTAACCCTATTAGTTCTTGTGCCACATGGTTACAAGTTTAGGGCTAATCGTGGACCAAATTAACCCTAATAGCGATTATAGCTCACTTAACCCTATTAGTTCTTGTGCCACATGGTTAAAAGGTTAGGGCTAATCGTGGACCAAATAACCCTAATAGCGATTATAGCTCACTTAACCCTATTAGTTCTTGTGCCACATGGTTAAAAGGTTAGGGCTAATCGTGGACCAAATTAACCCTAATAGCGATTATAGCTCACTTAACCCTATTAGTTCTTGTGCCACATGGTTAAAAGGTTAGGGCTAATCGTGGACCAAATTAACCCTAATAGCGTTATATCGCTTTAACCCTATTAGTTTCTTGTGCCACATGGGTAATAGTTTAGGGCTAATCGTGGACAAATTAACCCTAATACGATTAGAGCTCCCTTACCCTATTCGTCGTGTTCCACATGGTTAAAAGGTTAGGGGCTAATCGCGGACCAAATTACCTAATAGCGATTATAGCTCACTTACCCATTATTCTTGGTGCCACATGGTTACCAAGTTTTAGGGCTAATCGTGGACCAAATTACCCTAAAGCGATTATAGCTCACGTACCCCTATTAGTTCGTGTGCCCATTGTTAAAAGTGAGGGCTAATCTGGCCAAATAAACCTATACGATATAGCCACTACCCTATTAGTTTCTTGTGCCACATGGTTTAAAAGGTGAGGGCTATCTGACCCAATAACCTACTACGATTATGCTCACTTACGACCCTCTTAGTTATTGTGGCCACATGTTAAAAGGTTAGGGCTAATCGTGACCAAATGAAACCCCTAAGCGAGTATAGCGCACGTAACCCTACTTAGTTCTTGTGACACACTGGTTTAAAAGAAAAGTTAGGCTAAATCGTGGACCAATTAACCCCTAGAGGGATTAGACTCACTTTAACCCGTTAGTTCCTTTGCCCCATGGTTTACAGTTTAGGGCCATCGTGGCCAAATTAACCTATATCGATTATAGCTCCTTAACGCCTATTAGTTCTTACCACACTTGTAAAAGGTTAGGGCTAATTGCGGACCAGATTAGCCCAAATAGGGCTAACCCAGAAATGAAACAGTGGCAGATGGTGATCATGCGTTGACACTCATATGGCTACGCCTCTACCGGCTAGACTGTAATAATACACACATACATATTCTCCTTCGTACCTTGAGTCGCCCTTGTGGTCTCCGTCTCTTTTTGTTTCCAATAACATCCCCAACACCATCGCCGCCCCACCACCACCATCAATACCACCACCATAAACACCACTCACAACACCAACGCTAACCTAAAAATGAAACAGTGGTAGAAGGTGAGCATGCGTTTGACACAACTATGGATGCATGAGAATGCAGTGACCATGGATGTTTTTGGCGGAGCCCCCCCTTCTGGGGGGCGGGAGCCCCCAGTGTTACCCATTTGTCCGGTCGACCGACCATCCATCCATCCATCCATCTGACCGTGATGAAGCCCAACACGTCATACAACGGTCTCGTAACTAACTCGCTTCCGTTGCCACCTGTCGCTGTCGCTCCCTCGCGATCACTCTCCGCCATTTTATAGCGTCGCAGGCGACGCTGCATCGAACTTGTTATTTTGTGGTTGTTCGGTTGCTGTGGTCGTAGTTGTAGTTGTTGTGGGGGGGGTTCTTTTCTTATGCCAGCTTATGCTGTTCAAATATAAGGAAATAACCTGCTGAGTAAGCAAGAAAAAAGCATTACATTGCATTACCTCCTACAGGCAACTGAGCTCCCACTGGTAGGTCCAGATCAGGGAGAAGAAGGTGGGCATGCAATGACACCCTTTTAGAAACGTGAGGACGCAGTGCACGTGGATTATTTTGTGTTTGTATTGTGCTTGTTTTGTGGTTGTTTTTTGCAGTGGTTGCGGCCGTAGTAGTAGTTTTGGTTGTTGTTGTTGTTTTATTCTGTTCAGTTTCTTACGCTGTTCAAAAGTAAGGAAATAAGTGCTGAGTAAGCGAGGATAAAAGCATTACATGACATTACCTCCTGCAAGCAACTGAGCTCCCACTGGTAGGTCTTGATCAGGGAGAATAATGTGAGCACCCCTTTAGAAACATGAGGACGCAGTGCACGTGGATTCTTTTGTGTTTGTATTGTGGTTGTTTTGTGGTTGTTCAGTGGTAGCGATCGGAGTAGTTGTTGTCGTGGTTTTTTTATTCTGTTCTGTTCCTTATGCTGTTCAAAAGTAAGGAAATAAGTGAGAAACATGAGGACGCAGTGCACATGGATTCTTTTATGTTTGTTTTTCGTTGTTCAGTGGTGGCGGTCGTAGTTGTAGTTGTGGTTGTGGTTGGTCTGTTCTGTTTCTTATGGTTTTAAAATGTAAGAAAACAAGCGGCTAAGTAAGCAAGAAAAATAACATCACATTGCATTACATGTAACCGAGCTCCCACTGGTAGGTCTTGATCAGGGAGAAGTTGTTCTGTTCTGTTCTATTTCTTATTCTGTTAAAATGTAAGAAAATAAGCGGCTGAGTTAGCAAGAAAAAAAGGATTACCTCCTGTATGCAACAGAGCTCCCACTGGTAGGTCCAGATCAGGGAGAAGAAGGTGGGCATGCGCTAACACCCCTATGGATACATGAGGACGCAGTGCACATGGATTCTTTTGTGTTTGCATTGTGTTTGTATTGTTATTGTTCAGGAAAAAAGCATTACCTCCTGCATGCAGCTGAGCTCCCACTGGTTGGCCTAGATCAGAGAGAGGAATGTGAGCACAAGCTGACACTCCTATGGGTACATGTGGACGCAATGCACACCCCCTGGATGCTTGCAGAACCTGTAGTCATCCCGATGTGGGTAGGGGGAAGCTGGTCAGCACTTGGGTTTAGGTGGTTCAGGTAGTTTAGGCAAAGAAGTGCTGACCAGCTGGTGGTTTTCCCCAGTGCAAGCAATCCTATGGATACATGAGGACGCAGAGCACACGCCCTAGGTGCTTGTCGCACCTCTAGTCACCCCAATGTGGGTAGGGGGAAGCTGGTCAGCACTTGGGTTTAGGTGGTTTAGGTTTAGGTGGTTTAGGTAGTTCAGGAAAAGAAGTGCTGATCGGCTGGTGGTTTGCCCCAGTGCAAGCAATCCTATAGATACATGAGGACGCAGAGCATACACCCTAGGTGCTTGTCGCACCTCTAGTCACCCCAATGTGGGTGAGGGGGAGCTGGTCAACACTTGGGTTTAGGTGGTTTAAGTTTAGGTGGTTTAGATGGTTTAGGAAAATAAGTGCTGACCAGCTGGTGGTTGGCCCCAGTGCAAGCAATCCTATGGATACATGAGGACGCTTGTCGCACCTCTAGTCACCCCAATGTGGGTAGGGGGGAGCTGGTCAGCACTTGGGTTTAGGTGGTTTAGGTTTAGGTGGTTTAGGTGGTTTAGGAAAAGAAGTGCTAACCAGCTGGTGGTTGGCCCCAGTGCAAGCAATCCTATGGATACATGAGGGCACAGCGCACACCCCCCTTGATGCTTGTAACACCTGTAGTTGGCTAAATGTGGGTAGGGTTGGGTAGGGTTAGGTAGGACTGGGTAGTGTTGACCCTCTACACTACCAGCAACTGATTGAGGATGGAGAAAGAGGGAGGGGATCAGCTGGGTTGGTTAGGCTTAGTCAGGACTGGGTAACACCTGCAGTCAACCCAATGTGGGTAGGGGGAAGCTGGTCAGGACTTAGCTGGTCAGCACTTGGGTTTAGGTGGTTTGGGTTTAGGTGGTTATGATTTTAGGTGGTTTGGGTTTAGGTGGTTTACGGTTTAGGTGGTTTAGGTTTAGGTGGTTTAGGTTTAGGTGGTATAGGTGGTTAAGGAAAAGAAGTGCTGACTAGCTGGTGGTTGGCCCAGGTGCAAGCAAACGGGCTGGCCCCCTCAACCTCACACCTCGTAATAAGGCGTACTATTTATTTCTGTAATTATTTATGCTTCCCACTACCGCAGTCATCCCAATGTGGACATGGTTAGGTTTGCATGAGGGGTGGCAAAATGGCACAGGTTAGAGGTACGTGGTTGGGTTTGACTTCTTTGCGTTATGGGTCGCGAATTTGACAGTCACACAACAGATTTACAATACATTTATAGAAGAGCTTCCCCCTACCGCAGTCATCCCCATGTGGACATGGTTAGGCAGTTTTCTTATTTTAGATTTCTCTAGGCAAGGTTGTGTAGCTGGGTGGCCTACTCAAGCCTGATTACAGACAAAATTAGTAGCCCACCCGATTTTGTAGTGTGTGGGGGGTTAGCTTTGCATGAGGGGTGGCGTGATCACACAGGTTAGAGGGAAGTGGTTACCAGTCCAGAGGTAAGTGGTAGCAGTCAACCCCATGTGGAAAAGGTTAGGGCAGTGTTTTTTATTTTATATCTCTCTGGGCAAGGTTGTGTAGCTGGGTGGCCTACTCAAGCCTGATTTCAGACAAGTTGAGTAGCCCACCGGATTTTGTAGTGTTAGGGTTAGGTTTGAATGAGGGGTGGTGTGATCGCACAAGTTAGAGGTAAGTGGTTAGATTTGACTTATTTTCGTCACGGGTGTGTGCTACAGGTAGAGACTGGCATATCATATGATGTTGACCAAAGGCGAGTATGACATCAAACAGATTGCATCATATGGTATTGTGTATATATAGTAACTTAAGCCTAGTCAGACTGCTGGCATCATATGATATCATATAACATCGTACAGTTGGGGTAATGGCTGGAAGCAGGCTCACTCTTGGATCAAGACCAATACCACCTACAGCTGCAAGTGCCGGAGGATCTACGTGTGCTGGTGCTGGTGCTGGTGCTGGTGCTGGTTCCGGTTCCGGTGCGGGTGCTGGTGCTGGTGCTGGTGCCGGTTCCGGTGCGGGTGCTGGTGCTGGTGCTGGTGCCGGTTCCGGTGCGGGTGCTGGTGCTGGTGCTGATACTGACAATGGCTCAGGTGCTTGCGCAGCATTGGTAGCACCAGGTGTGCACATAAGAGTGGGTTCAAGAGGAGCACTCGGGTGAGCGGCACATAAGCTTATTGTTGGTCCTGTACGTCCGCCACCACAAGCATGATGCAGTGCTGGTGCGCGAGGGACCTCTGCGCTCATCTCAACAACCTCAACAACTTCAACTACCTCAGCGGTTTCACTGTCAACAACCTCAACAACTTTGACAACTTCAACCACCTCAGCGGCTCCACCATCAACAACCTCAACAACTTCAACCACCTCAGCGGTTTCACTGTCAACAACCTCAACAACTTTAACAACTTCAACCACCTCAGCGGCTCCACCATCAACAACCTCAATAACTTCAACCACATCAGCTGCTCCACTGTCAACAACCTCAACAACCTCAACAACTTCAACCACCTCAGCTGCTCCACTGTCAACAACCTCAACAACCTCAACAACTTTAACCATCTCAGCGGCTCCACTGTCTTCAACTCTCTTTAGCCTTTTGGGCTGTGCTGCTTCCTTGGCCGCATGGTATGATGATTCTAAACCTCCAGATGGTGTGGCCTTGTTGAGAGAGGGGCGTTTAAGTCCAGCCTGTAGAAAAAGAAAGAAAACACGTTGCCAGGTGGTGTGGCCTTGTTAAGAGAGGGGCGTTTAAGTCCAGCATGTAACAAGAGGAAGAAAACACAGTGCCAGGTGGCGCAGCTTCAGAAACATCACATCACTAAGGTCACCCCGGGTCCCAACATGCGACATATAACTTGCTCCTTGTTGCATGTTGCATTGTACAAGCATGTTGCATGTTGAGCTTATTTAATATGCTGCATGTCGAACCTATTTAATATGTTGCATGTCGAACCTATTTAATATGTTGCATGTCGAACCTATTTAATATGTTGCATGTTGCATTGTAGGAACATGTTGCATGTTGAGCTTATTTAAAATGTTGCATGTTGAGCCCATTTAATATGTTGCATGATGCATTGTTGGAGCATTGTTGGTGTGGTGTGGTGTGGTGGTGTGGTGTGGTGTGGTGTGGTGTGGTGTGGTGTGGTGTGGTGTGTGTGGTGTGGTGTGGTGTGGTGTGGTGTGGTGTGGTGTGGTGTGGTGTGGTGTGGTGTGGTGTGGTGTGGTGTGGTGTGGTGTGGTGTGGTGTGGTGTGGTGTGGTGTGGTGTGGTGTGGTGTGGTGTGGTGTGGTGTGGTGTGGTGTGGTGTGGCGTGGCGTGGCGTGGTGTGGTGTGGGGGTGGGGGGGGGGGGGGGGTGGGGGTGGGGTGGGGGGGGGGTGGGGGTGGGGGTTGATGCGATGGGGAAGGTGTGTGTGGGGGGGGAGGGGGGGGGGGGGGGGGGGGGGGGGCGGGTCCATGTATTTAGTCAAATGTAGGGAAGTTCGATTTCTTCCCGCTGCTCCAAAGTCACCAAGCTCCTGGCACACGAGGCATTCGGCCACACCAGCTCCCCGAGCTCACCTTCAGCCCGCTCCCGTTCTTCCCGTGCACATCGCATGGTTCGTTAAGACGCTTGAAGTAGCTAGTGATTGTTCCAGCCATATTCGGCCGTCCGATGATGCTAGCGCATGCGCATGCCAAACAGCTATCGATCCGGAACTGTGACTTCGAATTTCAAATCCGATTTCCGGAAGTCTGTCCTGCCACCAGCGACTCCGGCCCGCGCTCTTCCGCCTGCGTCGCCCCCCGCCCCCACACCCATCACCCACCCACCCCGACCCACCCACCCCCATCGGCAATACCACGCTGTAGTGCCGTCCCATAGCACCTTGCAGCCAAGGTCCCGGGGTCCAGGTCCCCTGATGCAGTCTTTAGGATGAGGCGAGGGGGGGGCAAGAAAAAAGATTTCGTACCGCATGTTCGATATGGATAGAAAACCTCGAGCAATAGTCGATACAAAAACAAATCAAGTCGATACACCCACGGACGGCCGAGATAGAGGGGGGGGGGTCCGACCGTTTCCCCATCATTATTTGTACTTCGTGTAACTTTCTTGCCAGTGCGAATTTTCGAGCGGTAAGAGCACCATCGAGAAGGGCTCGACGAGACGAGTACGAATCTGCAATCGTTAGTCGGTTACACCCAGTGTGTAATTGGTGGGTGCCCAGGAAGGCACATCCAGGCTGGACGCCAGGTTGGATGCCAGGCTGGACATCACCAACACCTTCGCGCCCAACGTCGCACGAGCGGCAGTTAGGCTGAAAAAGGCACATCCAGGCTGAAAAACGCACATCCAGGCTGAAAAACGCGCGCGCGAAACGTGTGCGTTTGCGCGTTCTGAATTCTGGGCCCTGACGAGGTTCCTAAAGCAGTCGAGCCTGGGGTCTAGCCCCCCCCCCCCCCCCACACACACACACACACACACACACCCTCCTCCCCACCCACCACACACACCATCAACCCCACCCACCCCCACCACACCCGAGCAGACCCTCAGGCTCTAGGATACAATTTGAGTCAAATAAAACCATGACAATGAAGGTGATAATGATATATAGACAGTCAAATAACGCCTTCAGTCCTTTTCATACCTGGGTGATCTCCTCCAAGGGCGCGGACTACTGAGCTACCCAAGAAAGTTGTACAAATACTGAAACCAGAATAACTTTGTCCAAACTTGATTTTTTTTTTTTTTTGGTTGTATGGTTGGAAAGTTCTTGACGAAATGATGCTCATGGACCCCCCTTTCACTATGTAATACTGTCTGGGTGTCCAGATATGAAGCCTCGGGGGGGGGGGGGGAACAATTTCCGGACATGGCGAGGGTTGTCGCTTACCCTTGGGCTGAAGTGGCTGAAATTTCCTTTTAAGAGCCTAGGCTAAGGGGCGGCAGGGCCTCAGTAGCTGAGAGGCACCAATGGGCGATGGCGCTTTAGTGATTGATTTCAGGTCCTTGTTGATTATTTGCAGATTGATGGATTACAGGGTATGAATTGCGTATTGTTATAGACCGGTTCTCCCGGTCCAGCTAGAGTGTCTTAGTGCTCCAGGCCTTTCGCCTGGAAGCTTCCGTTGTTGTGCCTCTGCCCGATAGGGCCGGCACCTAGCGGCGGCAGTGCCCTGAGGTACTGTCGCCTTTCCCTTCTTATACCTGCCATGTCGTCTGACATGCTATCACGTTTGTAAAGCACACGCCCTAGTATCTTCCCTGTGTCAGTGCTAACGACATAACACACCGGAAAGCTAAAGGTTATCGCTCATCACGCCTTAACGTCTTCCACTGCAACAGATTTGAGCGCATCAAAGTCTGTTATACTGTCCGTAGATCCCGAGCTCCCGCGCATCTGCAGTGTCTTCAACTGTTGCTGGCGCAACCACCGAAGAAAAAGGATCTCAGGCCCAGAACCACTTCTGATCGCTCAGGCACCCCCGCTGGACACACCAGCACGTTGCCCCCGCAACCCCCCCCCCCCCCCCCCCCCCCCCAACTGCGTTTACCCATCAGTTCCCCTCTCCTCCCCTCCCACCATCACCTTTAACCCCGTCGGTCCCGCAACCCCCCCCCCCCCCCCCCCTTCCCATCCTAGACTCCTCCAGATCCCCTCCAATGGATGCACCATCGGCAAGCAACGCTACAGCATTCCACCAATGGCTGCAGGACATCTCTAAGGACCTTAAGGTGAAAGAGGAATCGAATATAGATCTGCCCTTATCTCTAGTACACTACAGAGCTAAGATCTTCATCTTGAACAGCATGTCCCCAGCATTCAGATTGCAGTAATGCCGTTCCCATGTGTCTACAGATCTCATGTACTGGCTCAAGGATGTTTATGCAGACTGGTATTTTGAGAACGTCAAGGAACCTTACACAGATCCTTGGCCATTCCCATGGCTCAACATCACACCTCTTGGCACAAAACCCACAGATCATGATTCACTGCAGCCTCTTGAAGACCCCTGCACAAGTTCTAGAAATCAAACCTCACAGCCAGACAACACACCCAGTACCCACTATGCTCTAAATGCAACAAAACACACCCGTAGCATATACAGAAACTGGATCATGGACACAGGTGCTACATCACACATGACTGGGGACCCCAGCCTCCTCTATGACATCAAAGGCATAGACCCTATAAAAGTCCTGACTGCCTCTGGCCACACCTACATTACAAAGTCTGGCACAGCCCTCATTAGAGGAGAAAATGGTAAACTCCACAAACTCCTCAATGTACACTTTAATTCAGATCAGAACACACCCAACTTGTTCTCCATGGCATCAGCAATCAGGAACAACTCCAACATGGAAATACAATTCAACTCCCACGAATGCACCATGACCATCAACAACAAAGTCGTCATCTCAGGACCAAAGAAACGTAGCCTCTACCTAGTCCCAGTGGTCAAACATGATCCTACCCTGATCAGAGGATCAGAGTACACTACAGCTGTAGCACTAGCAGCCGTTTCTAGGAAAACTCCCATGACAGCTGAACTCCAACACATCAGATTAGGACACCTCGCATACAGTTCCTTAGCAAGGATGGCCTCAGAAGATATGGTCATTGGAAGCGATATCACCCTCTCTGCATTCAACAAAATGAGAAAACAAACCTGTGAAATCTGTGTTCTCTCAAAAATGGACAAAAACCCCTATCCCACATCCCATACCAGAGCTACCAGACCCATGGGCATCATTCACATTGACATGAGTGGAAAGATGAAAATCCCTAGCCTCAATGGAATCCTCTACTTCCAAGGCATTCTAGATGATTACTCCAAATACTCCATTGTCACATTTCACAAAACAAAGGATGCAGTAGCCAGTGCCACCATCACAGAACTCGAACGGTATGAAGTCCTCACCCAGAACAAAATAGGGACCATTTTCTGTGACAATGGATCAGAATACATCTGCAACAGATTCAAAAACTGGTGCAAAAGAAAAGGAATCAGCCTCAACTTTACAGTCCCAGGTAACCCTTCTACCAATGGTGCAGCAGAACGCCTCAACAGAACTCTGCATGACATATCCACAGCACTCCTCCTTTCATCCAAATTCCCCAACAGGTACTGGGCAGAAATGGTCAAGAATGCAAGCATCCTCAGGAACCTCTCCCCTACCTCTGAATCTAACAAAACGCCCTACGAAATGTTCCATGGAACCAAACCTAAGATTGATCACCTCAGGACCATTGGATGCACAGCATATGTTCATGTTCCACCTAAGTCAAGATCTTTCAAGTTCTCACCCTCAGCAAAAATTACCAGACTCATCGGATACTCAGATTCAAGAAAAGCCTACAGAGTAGTAGACTCTTCCCACAGGATTTTTGACGCTAGAGACATCACCTTCAATGAATTTGAAAATTTAGCAGGCCAGAAAGGATTCCCAGGTGCAGACGCTGTGGTAATAGGAAACTATGAAGAAGATATCCCAGTAGAAGTTGATGATGACGCTATCCCACCTGTACCCTCTGTGCTCACCCCATCTGAACTCCAAGACAGGGAATTCTACCTAGCCAGACTGTCCAGGAACCAAGCCAACCCACCAGTGTGGGGCTCCCCAGATGGTCTTTCCTTCAATCCTGACACAGTGTACCAGCCTACCTTTACAGTACCCAGCCTTATGCCAGCAGCCAGTGCACCCACCCTTAACGCTGTAGAACAAGGAGCTGAACACAACCCTCAGGAAAATGCAGACCCCACCAACCCCACCATTCTACCAAACCAAGAGCTAGCTACCCCTCCAAGCCCTGACATTTCACCACCACCAGAGATAGACTCCTCCCTAGTTGAACCTAGAAGATCTGGCAGAGACAGACACTCACCCAACTTCCTAGCCTTCCTAGCTGCAGACCAAGTTATCATTCCGAAAAATGAGAAAGAAGCCCTCTCTGGTCCCCAAGCTAAAGAATGGAAAGCTGCTATGCAAGAAAAAATAGCAGCACTTGCAGAAATGAACACCTGGTCCCTCACAGAACTCCCTTCAAGATCTAAAGCAATAGGAACCAAATGGGTTTTCGACATCAAACAATCTGTTGATGGAGAGATTTTCAGATACAAAGCAAGGCTAGTAGCCAAAGGATATGCCCAGCGGCCAGGCATGGACTATGATGAAGTTTTTGCACCTGTGGCCAAACATGCTACCATCCGTTACATCCTCTCCATGGCAGCTAACCCCAAAGCATACCTAGCACAGTTAGATGTCTCAACTGCATTCCTCAATGGCATAGTTGAAGAAGAACTGTACTGCACCCAACCACCTGGTTTCGAACAAGACCACAGAGTCTGCCGCATGTGGAAATGCCTCTATGGCTTAAAGCAAGCATCCCGCCAGTGGTACCTCAAAGTCAAAGAAGATATGACTGCTATAGGATTCAGAGAGGTAGATGTAGATCAAGGTCTGTTTGTGGAACCTGGCCCAGCCAACAAACCCATCATCTGGGTCCTTCTCTGGGTTGATGACTTCCTCATGCTGTCCTTTGACAAAGGCATCCTAGACACCATCATGCAGCTGTACAAAACTAGAGACCTTGGTGACCCCTCTGTCTTTGTTGGCTATGCAATTACAAGGAATGCATCCACTGGCACCTTACACATCTGCCAGTCCAGATTCATCCAGGATCTGCTGCGTGTCCACAACATGCTTCCTGAGCCCAACAGCAACAGGTTCCCTGTGCCTCTCCTACCAGATGCCCCCCTGCCCTATGCTGACAAAGATACCCCAGACACTGGCCTTCCCCTTGCCCAGATTGTGGGCTCCCTCAACTAACTTGCAGTCAACACAAGGCCTGACATTTCACAAGCAGTCAACAGATTGGCAAGGCACAGTGCACACCCATTGCATGATCACATGGAAGCTGCCACTGGTATCCTCAAATACTTGTCTAATACACCAGACCATGGCATCACCTACACCTTCTCCAACAAGCCCCTCATTGGATACTGTGATTCTGACCATGCTGCCTGCCCCATCACAAGAAAGTCCACAACAGGCTTTGTATTCCTCAACCAAGGGGGAGAAATCTCATGGGCATCCAAGATCCAGGCATCTGCTACAGCCCTGTCCACAACAGAGGCCAAGTTTATGGCAGCTACCTCTGCATCCCAAGAGGGAATGTGGTTGAGAAAACTACAACACTCTGCTACAAGCATAGTTCCCCTTGCTCTCACCATTAATGGTGACAATCAAGCTGCACTCAGTGCCTGGAACCAGGAGAAGCTGTCCTCCAGACTAAAGCACATGGAGACCAGGTTCTACTTCCTCAAGGAGCAGTTCAAGAAAGAAGGTATCAAACTGAACTGGATCCCCACTGCTGCCAACATGTCTGACATGCTTACCAAAGCTCTGCCCAGTGCCAAGTTCTGTGACTTCAGAGAGAAGATTGGCTGCATTGGCAAGCTGAAAATGGAATAACTCTAAAAGCTCTGACCAAGAACCTCTGATCTGATATCATTCATATTCTTGATCATGGGGAGCAATTTGCCTTCAAGTTGTCCCCTCTAGCCCCTTGTCATCCTGCAGCTCCCTGCAGCTCCTATGCAGTCCATTCCTGCCAAAGTCCAAGATTCAGACTCTTTCTAGATATTACTTGATTGCATCATGACTGACTGCTCTCTTCTAATTCTGTTTAGCTCTGAATAGAGACCTTGCCCCAGAGGATACTCTTGAATCACCCCATACAGTTCCTAGCATGACCAGACCACCCTTCCTGGCAGCTATCAGCTGGAATCCAGTCCATGACTAAATATATCCTGCATAAGTTCCCCTCCTATCTTTGACCAGGATTCCCTTCAGGCCCTGTACCTCATCTTGTACATCTGACCCCTCCCCCTACTGTGATTACCTTCCAAGCTTGACCCCACGCTTCTTGGTAAATCACATTATTACATAGTATGAATATTTTACACTCTAGCCTTCCCCTTTTACTTAGAACCTCCTGAATTCCAGGAATTCTTCTGAATGAAGAATACCAGGAATTGGGGGGGATGTTATAGACCGGTTCTCCCGGTCCAGCTAGAGTGTCTTAGTGCTCCAGGCCTTCCGCCTGGAAGCTTCCGTTGTAGTGCCTTTGCCCGATAGGGCCGGCACCTAGCGGCGGCAGTATCCTGAGGTACTGTCGCCTTTCCCTTCTTATACCTGCCATGTCGCCTGACATGCTATCACGTTTGTAAAGCACACGCCCTAGTATCTTCCCTGTGTCAGTGCTAACGACATAACGCTCCGGAAAGCTAAACGTATTAATCCATATTCCCTGATAGTCTAAACGAATCTTGATTACTGTCCGGGGGTGGTCCAATCCCTTTAGCCTGGTGGGCCACTGTACCAACAAAACTACTTTTTTGCACGAGTGGCGACGCCATTCGAACTGAATCCTCGGTGTCGCTGGCTTGCGACTGGAAACCCACCTCCTGGGGTTAAATCCCTTTCACAACTAAAAACAAATCGTGATTACAATGCCTAGATGCCTGATTGCTTTTGTTCGTTTTTGTTAACATTTGCATTTTTCCTGGTAATTGGTCAGCCCCCTAAGGAGGACAGACCTATGAGATACTTTCGCGAAATCGTCAGTTCCTCACATCGTCACATCGTCAAATCTTCCCAAGAACGCCGGTCAAAATTGCCGGTCAATCTGACTGACCTGAAATCTTACCGACTCGTGTTCGATTCCCGTCGAGGGCGGATTACCTCTGAGGGCACTTAATCGCGTACGTGTCTCAGGGTTGTGGACTGTGGACGCGGCGTTTTCATTTGTCGTTTCCCTCCTGGCCTATGGACTCAGTCTGGGGACTTGGAGCATGTCTACGATTTCCCCTTGAAGAATTTGCTTCTTCGTGACTCTCGTAGCTCATTGCATCAGCGCATTGTGCTTGGGAAGGAAATCTACTCTTTCGCACTAGTTCCTGACTTCCTGCAGGTTGCGAAGTAGCAACTGTAGCCTCGGGAGTTGCTGCACCTGCCTCCATGAAACTTCGGGAAGTCAGTGAGCTAATAAGTCCATTAGCCTTACAGGCCACCGAGTTGAATAATAATGCCATGCCATGCTACATTGATCCTTGACCCCCCCCAATATTAAATTGTACGGATAAGTAAGCAACTGCTTGTGCATCCATCACCAAGGAGGCTGCCACTGCTGCTTGACGAACATTACACCACTCCCGGAGCCGACCTCCAGGGGACCCGCCAGGTCCCCCCACTATTTGTTTATACTGCCGAAGACGGCGAGCAGCAAAAATTATGTCTGGAGCCAGTCAACGATTTGGCGGGTCTGAGGTTCGAGCCCTGGCCAGGATCAGAAAATCTCAGATTTGCCGCCTTGGAAGAGGTAGAGAACTTCCCTCCGTGCTGTAGCGCGTTAGTCCAAGCTCAGGCGCAGAGGTTACGCGAAACCAAATAAACCCAACATAGTAGCTATTCTCCAGTACACATGCAGCATGTGTACACATGCATCCAAACGGTTGGGCTCTCTCAATCTCACGCCAATGGCATGGCGTACTTATTTTCAATTCTCTGGAGCCATGTATGGTAACCAGGCTCAAGTTGCCACATATATCGAAACACTCGGCTATTTCAGAGATAAGTGGAACCCGTTGCACTGCACCGAGGAGTGCGGTGTAGTAATGTTGAAGCTACCCATGGGTACTCCTGATAACGATCGGCTGAGTCAGACACGTGTAGAATACTACTGTAATATACAATAATGCCTATTAGTATAGGGCTAGAGCCGAAGGTTCCCCGCCCACTTCTTTGTGTGAATGTGAATGTAAGCTCTATCCTCGTTCACCAGTCTATTTACTTCTTTGTGTATCCATATCTGGGGTCAAATCCTCCCGCAGACAG
Source organism: Chlamydomonas sp. ICE-L (assembly GCA_013435795.1). Classification (NCBI taxonomy): domain Eukaryota; kingdom Viridiplantae; phylum Chlorophyta; class Chlorophyceae; order Chlamydomonadales; family Chlamydomonadaceae; genus Chlamydomonas; species Chlamydomonas sp. ICE-L. Next base: position 8,013,353 of record JACBWV010000472.1, read on the forward strand.
TGAGCATCCTAAAGGCTAATACAGTATACTATGTAATGAATCGAAGATAAAACATAACTCGGACGCAGATAGCAATCTCACACCCGTAATTACATTTAATAAGAGGTAGAGTCAAACATTGCGGAGTCACATCCCCCAAGAACGCGGGGAAAATAATCCACAATTCAAACCACCTTCACTCCAGACATCAACAGGCGATATATTATATGACACAATCATATAGCTCGAGACGTATCATCACGAAAATTAGCACCACCCTTCTGTCAAGATATTTGAGCTCGCTGGGTATTTCCTTTCATTTATTAACACGTCGATCAGTCATATCAGGGCCCATGCCTGCAGGGGGCGAGCAGTGAAGAAGCGAAGCATATGCCTGGGGGCTGAAATGGCCCCCATGCATATCCCCAGACCCCCCAATATCGGGACGTGCTGCCCCCCCGAACCCCCCAGGCTCCGCGCTTGGCGCTCCGCCATGCGATGGTTACGCAAATATCCTGAGAGCAGGGTTGAGTAGGCCAAGTAGCTATTCAACCTGGACTACAGAAATAAAAAAACAGCTGGATACCAGCAGCCACCATACAAAGGCTATTTACACCATACCCTGTAAAAGCGCATTAGCACGCAACCTATCCGATGTACCCGACCCCTCGGCACGCGGCAGCGCCGATACAATTTACCTGACTGCATAGCAGAAAACACAACGATGTGCATTAACAACCCTAGTAACCTAGTTCTCCAAACCATCAACTGCCACGTCAGATGGCCTGCCACTCTGACGACCACTAGATATTCATGTGATGTCAATTACATGAATGTCACATATTGAACACCAACTGAGCCTCCTCGAAACGCTTCAGCCCAATCCCGAGTTAGCATGGCGGAGAGACAGTTTCTGCACGTGTATCAATGGTCCTCTACACAAGTATGAATGGTCCTCTGCACATAAATCAATGCTCCTTCTGCACTTCTAGCAATGCTCCTCTGCACGTGTATCAAAGCTCCTCTGCACGAGTGTCAATGGTCCTTTGCACGAGTGTAAATGGTCCTCTGCACGAGTGTCAATGGTCCTTTGCACGAGTGTCAATGGTCCTCTGCACGAGTGTCAATGGTCCTCTGCACGAGTATCAAAGCTGCTCTACGCAAGTGTCAAAGCTCCTATGCACGAGTGTCAATGGTCCTCTGCACGTGTATCAAAGCTCCTATATACGAGTGTCCATGGTCCCCTGCACGAGTGTCAATGGTCCCCTGCACGAGTGCCAATGGTCCTCTGCACGTGTATCAATGGTCCTCTACACAAGTGTCATTAGTCCTCTGCACGAGGGTCAATGGTCCTACGCTGCACGTCTAGCAATGCTCCTCTGCACGTGTATCAAAGCTCCTATGCACGAGTATCAATTGTCCTCTGCACATGTATCCTGCACTTGTATACATGCTCCTTTGCACGTGCATACATGACCTCTGCACGAGTGTCAATGGTCCTCTGCACGTGTATCCTGCACTTGTATCAATGGTCCTTTGCACGTGCATACATGACCTCTGCACGAGTGTCAATGGTCCTCTGCATGTGCATACATGACCTCTGCACGAGTGTCAATGGTCCTCTGCACGTGTATCCTGCACTTGTATCAATGGTCCTCTGCACGTGCATACATGACCTCTGCACGAGTGTCAATAGTCCTCTGCACGTGTATCCTGCACTTGTATCAATGGTCCTCTGCACGTGCATACATGACCTCTGCACGAGTGTCAATGGTCCTCTGCACGTGTATCCTGCACTTGTATCAATGGTCCTCTGCACGTGCATACATGACCTCTGCACGAGTGTCAATGGTCCTCTGCACATGTATCCTGCACTTGTATCAATGGTCCTCTGCACGTGCATACATGACCTCTGCACGAGTGTCAATGGTCCTCTGCACGTGTATCCTGCACTTGTATCAATGGTCCTCTGCACGTGCATACATGACCTCTGCACGAGTGTCAATGGTCCTCTGCACGTGTATCCTGCACTTGTATCAATGGTCCTCTGCACGTGCATACATGACCTCTGCACGAGTGTCAATGGTCCTCTGCACCTGTACCAACATAATCAATGGTCTAAGCGCCGACTGTACATCTGTACCTGTATCATCGCAATCAATAGACTTAGCGCCAGTTATAAATCGTGTATGTATCAACGCAATCAACAGCCCAAGCGTCAGCTGTAGATCCGAATCTGTATCATCCCAATCAATAGACGTAGCGCCGGTTATAAATAAGCACGTGTATCAACGCAATCAACAGCCTAAGCGTCGGCCGTAGATCCGTATCCTTATCATCCCAATCAACAGACTTAGCGCCGGTTACAAATAAGCACGTGTATCAACGCAATCAACAGCCGAAGCGTCGGCCGTAGATGCGTATCTGTATTATCCCAATCAGTAGACTTAGCGCCGGTTATAAATAAGCACGTGTATCAACGCAATCAACAGCCGAAGCGTCGGCCGTAGATGCGTATATGTATCAACCCAATCAGTAGACTAAGCGCCGGTAATAAATAAGCACGTGTATCAACGCAATCAACAGCCTAAGCGTCAGCTGTAGATCCGTATCTGTATCATCGCAATCAATAGACTTAGCGCCGTTTATAAATCGGTATCTGTATCAACGCAATCAACAGCCTAAGCGTCAGCTATAGATCCGTATCTGTATTATCGCAATCAATAGACTTAGCGCCGGTTGTAATAAGCATATGTATCAACGCAATCAACAGCCTAAGCGTCAGCTGTAGATCCGTATCCTTATCATCGCAATCAATGGTATATAAACGATACCGTCAATATACATGCGGCTCAATCACCCCAATAAATTGCCGGAAAATGTAAACTGTAGCTTTGTCACATAGCAGAATGCTGTTTGTAGTCACCCTTTTGCCTATTGCCTGTACACTTGTAGTGCCTGGTTGAATTTGTACTCACCCTTTTGCCTATTGCCTGTACACTTGTAATGCCTGGTTGAATTTGTACTCACCCTTTTGCCTATTGCCTGTACACTTGTAATGCCTGGTTGAATTTGTACTCACCCTTTTGCCTATTGCCTGTACACTTGTAGTGCCTGGTTGAATTTGTACTCACCCTTTTGCCTATTGCCTGTACACTTGTAATGCCTGAATGAGTTTGTAGCCACCCTTCTGTCTGCTGCCTATACACTTGTAATGCCTGAATGAGTTTGTAGCCACCCTTCTGCCTGCTGCCTATACACTTGTAATGCCTGAATGACTTTGTAGCCACCCTTCTGCCTGCTGCCTATACACTTGTAATGCCTGAATGACTTTGTAGCCACCCTTCTGCCTGCTGCCTATACACTTGTAATGCCTGAATGAGTTTGTAGCCACCCTTCTGCCTGCTGCCTATACATTGTAATGCCTGAATGAGTTTGTAGCCCACCCTTCTGTCTGCTGCCTATACACTTGTAATGCCTGAATGAGTTGTAGCCACCCTTCTGTCCTGCTGCCTATACACTTGTAATGCCCTGAATGAGTTTGTAGCCACCCTTCTGCCTGCTGCCTATACACTTGTAATGCCTGAATGAGTTTGTAGCCACCCTTCTGCCTGCTGCCTATACACTTGTAATGCCTGAATGAGTTTGTAGCCACCCTTCTGCCTGCTGCCTATACACTTGTAATGCCTGAATGAGTTTGTAGCCACCCTTCTGCCTGCTGCCTATACACTTGTAATGCCTGAATGAGTTTGTAGCCACCCTTCTGCCTGCTGCCTATACACTTGTAATGCCTGAATGAGTTTGTAGCCACCCTTCTGCCTGCTGCCTATACACTTGTAATGCCTGAATGAGTTTGTAGCCACCCTTCTGCCTGCTGCCTATACACTTGTAATGCCTGAATGAGTTTGTAGCCACCCTTCTGTCTGCTGCCTATACACTTGTAATGCCTGAATGAGTTTGTAGCCACCCTTCTGCATATTGCCTATACACTTGTAATGTCAGAATTCATAAAAGCACTGGGAGCGTAGGTTATCTGGCTATAGATCAAGCAGCAGGTAAACAAATATATCACGGGACACTCCTGTACTCCGCAGCTGGGGAAAGGCACCATGGCAGGCATAGTAAGTGTCACTATCCGGACGGGAGAGACTCCATGCGACGTGTGGCAAGAATGCTGGTACCCTGCAGCAGGTAATGCCTTGTACCGACATAATCATGCTGGCTTGCGGTAGCAGGCAACTGCCGGTTCCTTTTTTTTTGTGGAGCCCCCAGGGTGGGAGCCTCCAGGGTTACCCATTTGTCCGTCTGTGCGACCAACCGACTGACCGTTTGACCGAAACGAAGCCTGACACGTCAACTAACGATCTCGTAACTGACTCGCTTCTGTTACCACCTGCCGTTCCGTCGCGAACACTCTCAGCCATTTTAGCGTCGCATGCGAGACTGCATATAACTTTTTTTATTGCCGAAGACGGCGAGCAGCCAAATTGGTGGCTGAAGCTGGTGGCAACCAAGTTCAAGTTCAAGTGGCAGGCAACGCTACGGGAGGACAAAAGGAGTCTAGCTAAGAGACTGGACCGCCCCCCACAAGGGTTTTCCCCCCCGCTACATGTGGCAAACGCTACTTTGGACCCCGTTTAAACACAATTATCGCTATAAACATTATGTATGTGTGCCCTGAATGGGCCTAAAAAGCTATAAAACATAAAAGCTATACAACGCTGTCCCTGGAGGAGGCCTAGAACCATAAAGCTAGAAAAAAACCACTTTCAGATTTGAAAACATATCCCTGCCCCCTACCATGTCTAGCAGTTTTTTGTAAGTAACCAGTGTCTTTACGTAGCCCCATGTTGCTCCTAGTACTCTTGGGGGCACTAATAGAAGCTTCCGGGCGGCAAAAAAGTAGAACCAAAAGGCTCGAACGGAACACCCCCCAAACAGTGTAAAGTTAGCAATGTAAAGCAACATAAAGTTCAAGATATCATGCATCAATCAATATACCGAGAAGTGGATGTGAGCGTAGAATGCTAGGTCCCCTTAGGTGTTTGTGTGTGTTTGCGTGTGTGCGTGTGTTTGTGTGTGTGTGCATGTGTATGTGTGCGTAGAATACTAGGTTCCATTAGGTGTTTGTGTGTGTTTGCGTGTGTGCGTGTGTGCGCATGTGTGTGAGTGTGTGTGCGTAGAATGCTACACACACCTACGTGCCTTCGCGCGGTAGTCCCAGCTCGGGGGCTGTAGCGGTCTGGTAAAGCAAGACGCACAGTAATAGTACCCAGTGCAAGCGAACGGGAAAGTTCCCTCAATTTCACACCCTGTGGCAAGGCGTAAAAAATTCAATTTTTCGTAGCATTCTACGCACTACACACATTTAGTTTGAAGCACCTCCAAGCACCAATGGTCAAAAGACGCACTGACGCTCATGCATCATTCAAGATGTGGAAATAAGTTGCAATGTGCATTGATGATCCAACCTAATTTCTTCTTTAGATCCAACGGCAGATCTTCAGCCTGAAACCTGAGCTACGCATGCTCCCCCCCAACACACACACACACAACCTCCTCTGACGTAGCCACCATTTGCAGAAAAAAACAGTTACCCGTATGAAAGTGCATGCAAGATATCAAGCTCAGGATGGTTGGTTCAGTAGAATCCAAATCACCTGCGGTCCGAGCCCTTGCCAGGTTCCCAAATTTTAGACCTGTCGCCTTGGAAGAGGTAGAGGACTTCCCTCCGTGCTGTTGCGCGGTAGTCCAAGCTCAGGCGCAGTAGCTGTCTGCGAAACCAAACCCAACATGGTAACCATTCCCAAGTGCAAGCAATCGGGAAGGTTCCTCCAACCTCACGCCCCGTGACAAGGCGTATTTTTTCAATTTTGGCGGAACCCCCAGGGTTATCCATTTGTCAATCTGTGTGACCGTCTGACCGTCTGACCGAGACGACCCTGACTCGTCAGCCAACGGTCTCGTAACTAACTCCCGTCTGTTGCCACCTGTCGCTCTGTTGCAAACACTCTTTGCCAATGTTTAGCGTCGCTTACGACGATGCATATAACTTTTTCATTTTTTTGTTTCGCATGGAAGATGCGTTCGACTCGGACAGACAGGCCCAGAACAACTACATTGGCAAAGCATATTTCCAGTTCCCTTCAGCCCCTTTCGCATTGTGCTTGCTCTAAGACATAGTGGTCTCTCCCACTTCCCGTCAGCCCCTTTTGCATTGTGCTTGCTCCCAGACATGACGATCATGCCCACTTCCCTTCAGCCCCTTTTGCATCGTGCTTGTCCCTAGACATAATGGTCTTGCCCACTTCCCTGAACCTCAGTCCACGACGATCGACACAAGACCCCCGTCACTCTCCTCATCATTGCGTGGAGGTTTGGGCTTGCAGATGACATGGCCCTTGGCACCTCAGTCCACTACGATCGACACAAGACCTCCTTCACTCTCCTCAGCATTGCGTGGATGTAAGGGCTTGCAGATGACGTGGCCCTTGGGGGCTGCTGGGCATCCAGCATAGATGAGCGATGGAGGCACTGTGTCCCCGATCATGAGCATAGACGAGGCCAATACAATGCCGCCAGGGCCAACCTTGCCGGCACCCTCTAGCCTGACACCAGCGTGAACCCAAGCACGATCTCCAACACTGCGGTAGAGAACAGCATAAGGCAGTTAGAACATCACTAGGCAGGCAGTTAGAACATCGCTAGGCAAGCAGTCAGAACATCACTAGGCAAGCAGTTAGAACATCACTAGGCAGGCAGGTAGAACATCACTAGGCAAGCAGTCAGAACATCACTAGGCAAGCAGTTAGAACATCACTAGGCAGGCAGTTAGAACGAGCTTCTGATTTAGAAACAAATGTTTTTTGTGTGTGTGTGTGTGTGGTGGTGGTGGTGGTGGGGACCTGTGTAGTTTGTTAGAAGATAGATTGAGCGTGTCAGGCTTTAGAAAAATCCATCAACTTTGATTTGCTAGCACAATGATTTTAGGGCTCAGGCCTGCGAGGACAATGCGTAGTCCCTTAGAAAATGGTTTTGTACATTCCAGCCTAAATGGAGGTAGGACAGCCGTATAGAGGTCTGTCTGTATGTTTGTATGTATGTATGTATGTGTGTATGTATGTATGTATGTTACAGTCCAAGGTTAGGCCAAATAGGCTAAAAGGACTTGCCCAACCTTGAAAGGAAGGGGAAAACAGAAAAAACATTGAAGAACCCAAACAATCGTTTTCGACAGGGGGCCTAACTTCGTGCTACAGTGATAATTTAATTGTACAATATAATTAAATCATCATCCCTCAACCATGATACTTTAATTATGTTATGTACGTTTCTTATCGCATTTAAAAACAATTTAAAGAGGTATGAGGAATGCAACTGGAAATGTTTTATTAAATTTTAAGAAGGGATTATCCAAGAAAAATGTCTGTTATTTAGATAGTTAGTCAGTTAGTTAGTTAGTTAATTAGTTAGTTAGTTAGGTAGCTATTTGGTTAGAAAGCTAGTTAGTTAGTTTGGTAGTCCGTCAGCCACAAAATACAAGTTTTAGGTTTCATGAAAAAACAAAACCAAATTGAACATTCTATACTGGTATCTTAAAACAGTTATAAGACTTATTTACACCAGCCTCCAGACACCCGTAATGATGAATGTACCTGGAAATGTGCAGCCCCGCTTGTAAGTTGATTGCAGGTCTCCTTTCAGCCTCTACCACAACCCCGATCTCGCCGGTGGGGGGAAGCTAGTACCCTCAAAGCCAGTACCCACAAGCCGGATCTCCTCGGGTTCCGGGTTTTGGGTTTCGGGTTTAGGTTGTAGGGTTTCGGGAATAGGAGATCTGGCTTGTGGGTACTGGCTTTGTGGGTACTAGCATCCCCCCTCCTATCTCGCCAGCATCACGACAGAGGAACCCCATTCGCTATTAGTAATGATAACGCCTGATAGGGCATGGTATTAAGGGTGCCCCATCTTACGGCGGTAGGGAATGGGCTGCTACTTTAACTGACGAAAGCTACGATGGCGGTTGACAGCGACCGCGAACACTAAAGCGCACCCATGGGGATCCGAACCCGGCACCTTATTAGTTCAAGGTGCTCTGCCATTGAACCATTCGTCAAAAATGGATTCAGCTGCTGCTAGATAGCTCCCTGTACCCGCCCATCGACCAAAAATCGACCCTAATCGATCCTAATTGATGAAAAATCGACCCGAATCGACCCTGAAATCAACCCTGTTCGATCCTAGTTGATGAAAAATCGTCCCTTATCGACCCTAAAATCGACCCCAACTAGGCTAAAGGTGATGCTACCTGAAAACCCAGATCTCCATAACCCACCACAAAAAAATAACGAATGTAGAATAGAGCCGACTTCCTTTGACCAACAGATTTGGAACTTGCACTCCCTTTGCATGGTCTCAATAATTGTATGTTGACCAGGGTACTACATTTTGTCAAATTGGTCAGCGCTTAAAGCGCACAAACGTCAAATTGGTCAGCGCTTTATATTGCAAAAAGCACAAAAACTGCGCACTGCGCCCACAGGGGGTTGAAAAAACTGCGCGAATGGTGCTGGGTTTAAATCCCTACGGGAGGGCATTAGTGTTAGCGGTCATAGTCAACCGCCATGGTAGCACTGTCCAGGTAAAGTAGCAGCCCGTTTTCTACTGCTGCAAGACAGGGCTCCCTTAATACCACGCCCCACCAGGTGTTATCATTACATCCAGCTGCCCTTGTTTGTGCAACTCCATCATGGTTGTTGGGCGACTCTACAGTGGTTGGAATCTCACTGTTCTGACACTGCGACATCATCTGTGGCCAGGCTAATTACAGGTAGGTTTGGTATCACAGCATTGTTCTGGATTGTTCATATGTGGTACATGAATAGGCAAACATGTTGACACTGCGACATTCCTTCCCCACCAGAGGACCAGGGAACCGGGGAATTTGGGACCAGGGCTCGGAGAATTCGGGACCACGAAACAATTCGTTACTACTACTAACAGGAATGACCACGTACTCCATTCTAGACGTATAGATCAGGGTACTACAAAGCGCGCGCGGCAGCGCGATTTCGCTCACACTTTTTGAGCCCCACTGCCATTTCGCACAGTTTTTTCAACCCCCTGTGGGCGCTGCGCGCAGTTTTTCCGCTTTTTGCACTACAAAGCGCAGACCAATTTGACGTTTGTGCGCTTTAAGCGCTGACCAATTAGACAAATGTAGAACCCTGTTCCCCACCTGCTCTTGACCAACCAAGCCCAAGATTGCTCTTGACCAACCAAGCTAAAGATAGGAATATTGTATGATAAAAAAAAATCCTTCCCCACCTGCTGTTCTCAAAGTGCAGCCGTCGGTTCAGAACGTAGTGGCTACTCCAAATTGTGTAGCGCTCAATGACGGCCCCTTCCCCAAGAGTGGTGAGGCCCAGCTCAAAAGGAAAGTCAAACAGGATGGCGTTTCTTCCAAACACATCCGCCTGTGCGTTAGGCTTGCTACCTGTGCTGTCTTTGACTCCTGTCGTGATAGCATTGCTACCTGAGCTGTCTTTGACTCCTGTGGTGACAGCATTGCTACCTGTGCTGTCACCAATTCCTTTCCAAGAGGGCCTTTCGTACAGCACACTTCCCACCCTGAGCTTGGCTGCCTCAAGCGCATCTCGCGCCAGTGCATTCTCAGGAACGTCAGTCGGACTAGAATTGTCTGATGCGGCCTGCCTCCTCCCAAAGAAGGAGAAGACTTGATCCACCGCCTTGGTGCTCACACGAAGACCTCTAGCAATCCAGAGGAATGCTGGTGTTCCTGCCACTTGAGTCATAATGACCAGGAGGTCTGGGAAGAGGACATCTGTATACATACAATGATACAAGAGGATATTAATCAATGTGGGAGGAGGACATCCATTTGTTTTAAGAACAAGTTCTATGCAGCGTCGCCTGCGACGCTAAAAAATGGCGGAGAGTGATCGTGAGGGAGCGACAGGTGGCAACGGAAGCGAGTAAGTTACGAGACTGTTGGCTGACGTGTCGGGCTTCATCACGGTCAGACGGATTGATGGGTGGATGGATGGATGGATGGATGGACGGATGGATGGATGGATGGATGGATGCAGTAGATTGCGTTAGGTTTGTCTGGATAGAGAGGAAGGGGAGCTGCCTAGAAGCTGCAGCTCATAGCTGAAAAGAAAAACACTGAGGACATCTGCATCCAAACAAGAGGATGTTATACTGCAACATCCATTCATGAGGTGAGCAATGCGAATCGAGGATGCGCCAACAAACAGGCACCTTTCAGAATCTGCTGCTCACAACAGATTTGCATCGGTGCACAAGATACAATGACATGAACAAACAGGCACCTTGCAGAATCTGCTGCTCACCATAGATTAACATGGGTGCACAAGATACAATCACACGAGGGACTAGCCACCAACATGCGTACCCCAAACAGTTATACAATATAAAACATGCCATGGGTATCTGTGTTGCCAGGTGTATCTGTGTTGCCAGGTGTATCTGTGTTGCCAGGTGTATCTGTGTTGCCAGGTGTATCTGTGTTGCCAGGTGTATCTGTGTCGCCAGGTGTATCTGTGTCGCCAGGTGTATCTGTGTTGCCAGGTGTATCTGTGTTTCCAGGTGTATCTGTGTCGCCAGGTGTATCTGTGTTGCCAGGTGTATCTGTGTTGCCAGGTGTATCTGTGTTGCCAGGTGTATCTGTGTTGCCAGGTGTATCTGTGTCGCCAGGTGTATCTGTGTCGCCAGGTGTATCTGTGTTGCCAGGTGTATCTGTGTTGCCAGGTGTATCTGTGTTGCCAGGTGTATCTGTGTTGCCAGGTGTATCTGTGTTGCCAGGTGTACCTGTGTTGCCTGGTGTACCTGTGTTGCCAGGTGTACATGTGTTGCCAGGTTTACCTGTGTTGCCAGGTGCACCTGTGTTGCCAGGTGTATCTGTGTTGCCAGGTGTTTCTGTGTTGCTAGGTGTACCTGTGTTGCCAGGTGTTTCTGTGTTGCCAGGTGTACCTGTGTTGCCAGGTGTTTCTGTGTTGCTAAGTGTACCTGTGTTGCCAGGTGTGTCTGTGTTGCCAGGTGTATCTGTGTTGCCAGGTGTGTCTGTGTGTCTGTGTTGCTAGGTGTATCTGTGTTGCCAGGTTTCTTGCCTCCTAGTACAGTACATCTCTTACAAGGTGATGACGTTGATGGTGATGAGGATGAGATTAATGATGATGATGATGATGATGATGATGGTGGTGGTGGTGATGGTGATGGTGATGGCGATGGCGATCGTGATGGCGATCGTGATGATGATGATGATGATGATAATGATGATGATAAGATGATGATGATGATGATAATGATGTTGGTAACAATATCATGGTGCCCTACTAGACTCCAAAGGTCCCCTCACCAAGGAGGACTTATGCTATTGTGTTGCTTGCTCTACCACTGCTCACCTTAAGTCACCAGGCTTTTGTAGGAAATGGCATCAATTGAAGAGTCAGATCATAAGCTACCATTGGATTGCTTGCTTTACAATATATGGATCTTTGTCTCATGTTTATGTATATTATAGATCTCATATCATGTATATGCATATATGTATCACTCTCACCTTGAGTCACCAGGATTTTGTAGGAAATAGCATCAATTGAAGAGCCAGAACATAAGCTACCATTAGATTGCTTGCTTTACAATATACGTATCAATGCATCATGTCCATGTATGTATGGATCGCATACCATGTATATGCACACATGTATCTCTCTCACCTTGAGTCACTAGGCTCTGCAGGAAATGGCATCGATTGAAGAGCTGGAGGGCTGAGCGGACGATGATAATAATTATGCTGCTGCTGCTGATGATGATGATGATGATAATGATGATGGTGATGGTAACAATATCCTAGTGCCCTACTAGACTCCAAAGGCGCCCTCACCAAGGGGGAATTATGCTATTGTATTGTCTACCACTGCTCACCTTGAGTCACCAGGCTCTGAAGGAAATGGCATCGATTGAAAAGCCAGAACATGAGCTACCATTGTGTTGCTTGCTTCACAGTATGTGTATCTATGTATAATGTTTATGTATATATGTATGTATGTATCTCTCTCACCTTGCGTCACCATGCTTTTTGGGAAAGGGCATCGATTGAAGAGCCAGAACATAAGCTACCATTGGATTGCTTGCTTCACAGTATATGTATATATGTATCATGTGTATGGATGGATGGATGGACCTCATATCATGTATATGCATATCTCTCTCTCTCTTACCTTGAGTTACAAGGCTTCTGTAGGAAATGGCATCGATTGAAGAGCCAGAACATAAGCTACCATTGGATTGCTTGCTTCACAGTATATGTATATATGTATCATGTGTATGGATGGATGGATGGACCTCATATCATGTATATGCATATCTCTCTCTCTCTTACCTTGAGTTACAAGGCTTCTGTAGGAAATGGCATCGATTGAAGAGCCGGAGGGCTGAGCCGACAGCCTGGACGAGCACATGACAATGATGAAAGCAATCATTGCCATTGGAATCACCAGAAGCTCCGACAGAGGGAACGTGACAACGAATAGTGTCAACAGAGCGGGAGAAACACCGAGGAGGAAGGCTTCCACTTGGAGGGATAGAATGAGCGCAGCTGGCCCATCTACAATGACACTCACGGCAATGCGAAGAAGCATGAGGGCAAACAGCTGACAAATGGAAAACAGCACGACAGCAGTCTTGTGCAGGACCTGCTTTGTTCTCTGAGACAGTGATAGGCGGGATGACTGCATCACAGGCTCCTGCAGCATTTGAGCCTGGAGAGGAGTCGAGAGAGGACGCATCGTGGGCTGAAGGGAGGACCAGGTAGGGGGAGTATTTGAATCTAGCCTCGTAGGTTGGGGGGAGGACCGGGGAGGGGGAGTATTTGATACGAGCATCTTGGGTTGGGGGGAGGACCCGGCAGGGGGAGTATTTGAATCTAGCCTCGTGGGTTGGGGGGAGGACCGGGGAGGGGGAGTACTTGATACGATCATCGTGGGCTGGACGGAGGACCGGGTAGGGGGAGCAATTGAATCTGGCCTCGTGGGCTCGACGGAGGACCGGGTAGGGGGAGTACTTGATACTAGCATCGTGGGCCGGGGGGAGGACCGGGTAGGGGGAGTATTTAAATGTACAGAGAAGGATGACTCCTTGGAGGACGTCTCCCTAAGAGCAGCAGATGACGTGAATGAGGTGAATGAGGCGTGTGAGGCGTTCACCCGCAACAAGGACTTCAAGGGTGGCTGTACTGGGAGGCGTACATCAGATGGCCCGGATTTTTGGGCCCCCACGAAGTAGCGCAGCCCCCCTTGCACACGCTCATTGTTGTAGAGGACGAATCCCTGAGGCAGGGTGGTTTGGTTGCCCACAATGCAGTTAGATCCAATGGTGGTGTTGGGATACAGCTGGCTATGGCCCACCATCGAGTCTTCACCGACTGTGATGGGGCAGACGATCCCGTTGGCATCAATACAGTAGCAGAACACGTAGCCAGCCCCGACCACATCAGCTTGGACTGTGATGGCATCAAACTCAGTGATGAAGAAGCGGTCGACATAGCTGTTGTCGCCCAGTTTCATGCCCAGGAGGCTCAGCAGAGGCCGATTGAGGTGGAAAAAAGCCAGCTGATCCATCAAGCGCCCAACCTCATGATCCTGGGTAGGCAGGCATCTTGTCGTTAGCAAAAGAACGAAAGAGAACATGGAAACACAGTAGAATATAGAATACGGAACATGGAATACAGTAGAATATGTGTGTATGTGTATGTGGAGGGGGGGGGGGGGGGGGGGGGGGGAAGGTTCTCATAAAGAGCAATCCTAGGCATCAGTGCATGCAGCTCACCTGAATAAGGCGCTGGAAGATGCTGGTGTGTGTGTGTGTGTTTGTGTGTGTGTGCGCGGGGGGGGGGGGGAGGAAGGGGCTTGTTTGTTTGTTGGTGTGTGTGTGGGGCAAGGTTCTCATAAAGAGCAACACTATGTATCAAGACATGCAGCTTACCAGAATGAGGCACTGGAAGATGCTGAAGGAGGTCAAGAACATATGTTGCCTCCAAGGCGACTCCCCTCCTAGCATGTCGGTGCCAGGTGGCATTGGGCCTAGAATCAGCCACTTCCACGAAGTGGCCAGGAGCAGCATACAAACACTGCTGGCAGGCGCCTCCAGAGCTGGCAAGAGCACAATGTAGCAGAAGGCCAGGAATATGGTCTGCGCCTGGCTGATATCACCGCCATCAGCCGGAGCACCGTCAATGAAGATTTCCAGCTGCTGCTCAATGCTGTAGCCGGTGATCAATACCGTGAAGCAAATGGCCAGCACAAGGCTGCCATACATACCCAGAAGCTCCCCCACGTAGGCGACGTAGGAAGCAAGGGTGGACCAGAGCAGGGTGAGGTGAGATTCAGGGAAGAACATGGGATAGGAGGCCATTGACTCCTCTGTGAGCACTACAGCTTCGGGAGTGTGGGTGGATGAGTAGGGCTTGAGACTGTAGCCGTTTTGCAGGTGTGTGCCCATGCAAACCATGCTCCTGCTTCCGACCATGCAGTTGTCTCCTACCATAGTTGGGTAGATAGCCAAGACGGGGGTGTCCTGGTACAGAACACCTGCAGGGAAAGGTATAAAGATAGATAGTTGTTACAGGATATTTAGATAAATAAGCCCAGGACTGTTACATACTTACATACATACATGCATACTATGGGTTTCATCGCAGGGCTGATTCCGAAAACAATGGATGTGATTTCATAATGCAAAATTTTGCAGCTAAAAAGACCCTGCAGCATGTGTGTGAAATCAGCAAAAATATGAGATATCAGAAACGTACTTCTGCCGAATGGACTAGCCCGCAACTCTCAGGATTTCAATCCAACCTAGACGTGTTAATCCTAGATCCTCTAAGGGGAAGTCTTAATTCTATACCCATTCCCAGTTCTGCTATACAATTCAGAAATATCAGAAACGTACTTATGACGAATGGGCTAGCCCCTTCAGCTTTGAGCAACACCAGGATCATCTGCCAAATCAAACAAAAAGATGTTTGCCCTATTGGTGTCCTTATGGTAGTGTCATATTTATGTCCTATTGGTGTCCTATATATGTACATCCTATTGGTGTTTAATTGGTGTTCTATTGGTGTCATATAGATGTGTGCCCTATCTGTGTGGTGTCTTATAGATGTATGACGTATTGGTGTCCAATATATGTATGTCCTATTGGTGTTCTATTGGTGTCCTTTTGGTGTTTTATATGTGTGCCCTATCTGTGTGGTGTCCTATAGATGTATGTCCAACTGGTGTCCTACTGGTGTCCTATATATGTACATCCTATTGATGTTTGTCCTATCGGCGTTCTATTGATGTCCTACTGGTTTCCTATTGGTGTCCTATATACGTACGTCCTATTGGTGTGATATTAGTGTCCTATTGATGTTTGTCCTATTGGTTTCCTATTGGTGTCCTATATATGTACGTCCTATTGGTGTGATATTAGTGTCCTGTTGAAGTTTGTCCTATTGGCGTTCTATTGATGTCCTATTGGTTTCCTATTGGTGTCCTATATACGTACGTCCTATTGGTGTGATATTAGTGTCCTGTTGATGTTTGTCCTATTGGTTTCCTATTGGTGTCCTATATATGTACGTCCTATTGGTGTGATATTAGTGTCCTGTTGAAGTTTGTCCTATTGGCGTTCTATTGATGTCCTATTGGTTTCCTATTGGTGTCCTATATATGTACGTCCTATTGGTGTGATATTAGTGTCCTATTGATGTTTGTCCTATTGGCGTTCTATTGTCCCATGAGTGTCCTATGAGTGTCCTATAGATGTGTGCCCTATCTGTGTGGTGTCCTATATATGTGTAACCTTTTTGTTTACATTTTGTAGTTGCAATTCGGGCTAAAACGGGGTCAAAAGTAGGGATTGCGATATATAGCAGGAAACAATCCCTGGTCCACAGGTGCTCTTCATTTCGAGTTTGGTTCACCTGGATTGTGGCCTCTGTGGGGCCGTAGGTGTTGAACACAGTGAGCGTGTGCATGGAGAATCTGCGGGTATGATTTCGACTCCAGCTGGCAGAGCGCACGAGGGAGGGATTGTCATTTGAGATGGTGGTATATAGCTGCTGAGGGAGACTCCAAGGAGAGGCCTCTCCCCCCAAGTAGATGGCCCTGAAGCACAATGACAAATTGGTGGTTGGCAAGGTTGGTGGTTGGTAAGGTTGGCAAGGTTGGTGGTTGGCAAGGTGGGTGGTGTACAGCTGCTGAGAGAGACTCCAAGGAGAGGCCTCTCCCCCCAAGTAGATGGCCCTGAAGCACAATGACAAATTGGTGGTTGGCAAGGTGGGTGGTTGGCAAGGTTGGTAGTACACAGCTGCTGAGGGAGACTCCAAGTAGATAGCCCTGAAGCATGATGACAAATTGGTGGTTGGCAAGGTGGGTGGTTGGCAAGGTTGGTAGTACACAGCTGCTGAGGGAGACTCCAAGTAGATGGCCCTGAAGCATGATGACAAATTGGTGGTTGGCAAGGTTGGCAAGGTTGGTGGTTGGTAAGGTGGGTGGTTGGCAATGTCGGCAAGGTTGGTGGTTGGTAAGGTTGGTGGTTGGCAAGGTTAGTGGTTGGTGGTTGGTAAGGTTGGTGGTTGGCTATGTTGGCAAGGTTGGTGGTTGGTAAGGTTGGTGGTTTGCAAGGTTAGTGGTTGGTGGTTGGTAAGGTTGGTGGTTGGCTATGTTGGCAAGGTTGGTGGTTGGCAAGGTTAGTGGTTGGTGGTTGGTAAGGTTGGTGGTTGGCTATGTTGGCAAGGTTGGTGGTTGGCAAGGTTAGTGGTTGGTAAGGTTGGTGGTTGGCAAGGTTAGTGGTTGATAAGGTGGGTGGTTGGCAATGCCGGCAAGGTTGGTGGTTGGTAAGGTTGGTGGTTGGCAAGGTTAGTGGTTGGTGGTTGGTAAGGTTGGTGGTTGGCTATGTTGGCAAGGTTGGTGGTTGGCAAGGTTGACAAAGTTGTACAACTTACTTGTGCGCCTAGGGACTTGCCCAAGCATGACAGGAAGGGCTAAACATCTATAACTTACTTGTGTGCCTAGGGACTTGCCCAAGCGTGACAGGAAGGGCTAACAATTTACAACTTACGTGAGCGCCATGCAAGCCCTCAGCCCTGGCTCTTCCTGAAGATACGCAGTTGCCAGGGAGGGTACGGTGTCCAAGAACGTGACAGACTCTGTAGCCATCAGATTGCCAGGTAGTGTGGTGAGGAAGTCTAACGATTTATAACTTACTTGAGTGCCGTGCAAGCCCTCAGCCCTGGCTCTTCCTGAAGATACGCAGTTGCCAGGGAGGGTACGGTGTCCAAGAACGTGACAGACTCTGTAGCCATCAGATTGCCAGGTAGTGTGGTGAGGAAGTCTAACGATTTATAACTTACTTGAGTGCCGTGCAAGCCCTCAGCCCTGGCTCTTCCTGAAGATACGCAGTTGCCAGGGAGGGTACGGTGTCCCAGAACGTGACAGACTCTGTAGCCATCAGATTGTCAGGTAGTGTGGTGTGGTGTGGTGTGGTGAGGAAGTCTAACAATCTATAACTTACTTGAGTGCCGTGCAAGCCCTCAGCCCTGGCTCTTCCTGAAGATACGCAGCTGCAAGGGAGAGCACAGTGCCCCAGAACGTGGCAGTCTCTGTAGCCATCAGATTGTCAGGTAGTGTGGTGTGGTGTGGTGAGGAAGGGCTAACAATTTTCAACTTACTTGAGCGCCGTGCAAGCCCTCAGCCCTGGCTCTTCCTGAAGCTACGCAGTTGCTAGGGATGGTATGGTGTCCCAGAAAGTGACACACTCTGTTTCCATCAGGTTTTTGTGGTGTGGTGTGGTGTGGTGTGGTGAGGAATGGCTAACAGTTTACAACCTTACTTGAGTGCCGTGCAAGCTCTCAGCCCTGGATCTTCCTGAAGATACGCAGTCGCCAGGGAGGGTACGGTGTCCCAGAAGGTGACGCACTCTGTAGCCATAAGAGTTGTGTGGTGTGGTGTGGTGAGGAAGGGCTAACAGTTTACAACCTTACTTGAGTGCCGTGCAAGCTCTCAGCCCTGGATCTTCCTGAAGATACGCAGTCGCCAGGGAGGGTACGGTGTCCCAGAAGGTGACGCACTCTGTAGCCATAAGATTTGTGATGTAGTGTGGATCTAGATGGCCCTGCTGTTGGGGAATGACCACTCGGGATCCATGGGACAAGGGAGCAAGAACCTGCGCAGTGCCACAACACACTTGGCTTACTCCCTCTGTAACAGTAGTTGGATATTGAGTGAGGTGTGTGTTTTTGTTTGTTTGTTTGTTTGTGTGTGTGTGTGTGAGAGAGAGGTATGGTGGATCCAGATGGCCCTGCTGTTGGGGGATGACCACTCGGGCTACATGTGACAATGGAGCAAGAACCTGCGCAGTGCCACAACACACTTGGATTACTCCCTCTGTAACAGTAGTTGGAGATTGAGTGAGGTTTGTGTGTGTGTGTGTGTGTGTGTGAGGTATTGTGGATCCAGGTGTTCCTGCTGTCGGGGGATGACCACTTGGGCTCCATGGGTCAATGGAGCAACAACCTGCACAGTGCCACAAGTGGGATTCTCTTAAATACATTCATATGTGAATCCGGGACCTAGTATGGTACCTGATGTGGACATCTCCCTCCCTATTAAATCAGCAAAAAAGCAAGCATTGAAACTAGTCAAATTTGTTGATGGTGGTTGTGACGAAAGTTGCAAAAAAAAAGGTAAATGCCATACCTTGTTGAAGAGTTGTAACCAAAACAGACGAGGCACAGGAGATTGGGGAAGGAGAGGAGGAGGGGGCAGAAGGGGATGAGGAGAAGCCGTCCCAAAAGCAAGCATTGAACTACCGTAGTCACATTTCCAAAGTTTTTTGACAGGCAGGGTCCTATCACCTAACAATACGACACACACAAAACAAACGGGGTAAAAGGCATACCTGCAACACCTAGGTCTACCGCCCTATATATACTAGCACCACTATGTAAACACTATCAAGTCTATCTGTATCAGGTTATGGGCCCATCACACTTACCACAGAAAAGAAGAAACAAAATCGGGGGAAAGGCTTACCTGAAACACATGCAGGTCAAAGGATCCGAAATCCCCACAACCCTAACAAACCCCAGCAACAGCAGCAGCAACAATGACACAAACACCAACGCCACCTAACAACACGATAAAATACACAACCAACAAAAGACACGGGGGAAAAGGCCTCCAAGCAACACCTAGGTCTACCGCCCTATATAAACTAGCACCACTATATAAACTAGCACCACTATATAAACTAGCACCACAATGTAACCACTATAGAGTCTATCTATATCAGGTTATGGGCCCATCACGCTATAAAAATTAAAAAAACGGGGGAAAAGGCATGCGCATCCACAACCCTTACAGCCCCCAGCAGCAGCAACAATGACACAAACACCAACACCACCTAACAACACGACAAAACAATACAATAAACAAAAAACGAGGGAATAGGCATACCTGCAACACATGCGCGTCAAAGTTGATGCTGGCGCTGAGGATACAGACGCTACCGGGGGCTAGACCCAAATGGATACCGGTGTGTTTGACAAAGTCACGCAACGCAACATGGCTGATTGCCACACCCTTGGGCCTCCCTGAGCTTCCCGAGGTAAAATCCACATACGCTGCAGCCTGCGCTTTCTTGTCTGAAGGTTCAAAATCCGGCGAAGTCACGTTGCCGTCAATAGAGGATCTCTGAGAAGACATCAACAGGTCCAACATGGAAACGTTTGGGGGCTTGGGGATCTTGCCAGACTTCCTGCCAGGTGCATCCAGATCAGCTACCTTATCTCTTGACTCCGATAAATTGGTTTCCGACAGTTCGGCAGATAGCTGGCTGCGGAGTAGTCTGGGAAGTGCGTGTGCTATGATTGACGTGGGAGGTGACAGATGCTCATAGCCGCTTGCAGCTTCTGACAGATCAGATACCTCCAACCAATTTCCACTTTTAGAATTGTCCACGTTGGTCCCTATCTCAGAGGCCATACGAGATTCTGGATATGGGGCGGAGATGGACACAGCAAATGAATTGTTGCTAATTCTCTCAAAGGTGAACTCTGGATCTGGACCTGGACCTGGACCAGTACCTGGAGCACTCCACCGGGATTCCAAGTACTGCTGTACTGCCTCACCTTCAGCTGGGTTGGCTGGATGGACCATTGCTGCTGCTGAAGGTCCCACAGTGCTTGAGCTGGAAACAGGACCACTAGGCTCCATGTGGCTTGTCCCGGAAGACCGGATGATATCAACCGCCTCGAGAGCTGACCTACGATACTGGATGATGCTAGGGGCAGTCAGTCTGCATTCGCGCCCGGAGTCTTTCATGCGCAACAGATGCGCCCCCCGCTTCTCAGCCAGGCTCCCGTTCACCAGCATAGCGCGCACATCCCCTCCTCCGGACAGGTACAAGGACAGACGCTTATCTGGCAGGTCGGGATCCAGTGGCAGGTAGGCCCCACCAGCTAGCAGCACCTCCAGGATGCTTATGATCAATTCAAAGCTTCGATCCATCATGATAGCTACAGTCACAGGGAGCAGGGGGTCTGAGGGCTCCTCCGACTCTCCAAGCAGTGGAGTCAAGAGTCGTGCCACGGCCTCAGCCTCCTTGAGCACCTCCCCATAGTTCATGGCATCAGACTCGTAGGTCAGGCACGGCCAACAGGGGTGGCCCATGACAATGATGCGGAACATATCAGGCATGAGAGGCCCTTGCAGGAACTCTGGAAAAGAGTCTCCAACTGACAAGCTCAGCCTGTCTCTGAAGCTGCTGTGCTTCATGAGGCTCAGCTTTCCAAGTGCACTCGTAGGGCAATCCACCACATTGTGTAGCAAGGACACATAGGAGGACATAATGGACCTACAAACACGAATTGGTATCCAACTGGGATCTCAGGACAATCTGCCACATTGTGTAGCAAGAACAATTAGGAGGACATGCTAGACCTGCAAACACAAATTGGTTTCCAAGTGGGCTCCAAGGGCAATCTGCCACATTGTGTAGCAAGGACAAATAGGAGAACATAATGGACATGCAAACACGAATCGGTGTACAAATGGGCTCGAATAGCAATCTGCCACATTGTGTAGCTAGGACACATGGGAAGACATAATGGACATGCAAACACGAATCGGTGTACAAATGGGCTCGAATAGCAATCTGCCACATTGTGTAGCAAGGACACATGGGAAGACATAATGGACATGCAAACACGAATCGGTGTACAAATGGGCTCGAATAGCAATCTGCCACATTGTGTAGCAAGGACACATGGGAAGACATAATGGACATGCAAACACGAATCGGTGTACAAATGGGCTCGAATAGCAATCTGCCACATTGTGTAGCAAGGACACATGGGAAGACATAATGGACATGCAAACACGAATCGGTGTACAAATGGGCTCGAATAGCAATCTGCCATATTGTGTAGCAAGGACACATGGGAAGACATAATGGACATGCATACACAAATCGGTGTACAAATGGGCTCGAATAGCAATCTGCCACATTTTGTAGCAAGGACACATGGGAAGACATAATGGACATGCAAACACGAATTGGTGTACAAATGGGCTCGAATAGCAATCTGCAACATTGTGTAGCAAGGACAAAACGGAGGACATAATGGACATGCAAACACGAATTGGTTTCCAACTAGGATCTCAGGGCAATCTGCCACATTGTGTAGCAGGGACAATAAGGAGGACATGCTAGACCTGCAAACACAAATTGGTTTCCAAGTGGGCTCCAAGGGCAATCTGCCACATTGTGTAGCAAGGACAAAACGGAGGACATAATGGACATGCAAACACGAATCGGTGTACAAATGGGCTCGAATAGCAATCTGCCACATTGTGTAGCAAGGACACATGGGAAGACATAATGGACATGCAAACACGAATCGGTGTACAAATGGGCTCGAATAGCAATCTGCCACATTGTGTAGCAAGGACACATGGGAAGACATAATGGACATGCAAACACGAATCGGTGTACAAATGGGCTCGAATAGCAATCTGCCACATTGTGTAGCAAGGACACATGGGAAGACATAATGGACATGCAAACACGAATCGGTGTACAAATGGGCTCGAATAGCAATCTGCCACATTGTGTAGCAAGGACACATGGGAAGACATAATGGACATGCAAACACGAATTGGTGTACAAATGGGCTCGAATAGCAATCTGCCACATTGTGTAGGAAGGACACATGGGAAGACATAATGGACATGCAAACACGAATTGGTGTACAAATGGGCTCGAATAGCAATCTGCCACATTGTGTAGCAAGGACAAAACGGAGGACATAATGGACATGCAAACACGAATTGGTTTCCAACTGGGATCTCAGGGCAATCTGCCACATTGTGTAGCAGGGACAATTAGGAGGACATGCTAGACCAGCAAACACAAATTGGTTTCCAAATGGGCTCCAAGGGCAATCTGCCACATATTGTGAAGGCACAAATAGGAGGAAATAGGACCTGCAAACCCGAATTGGTTGTCAAATGGGCGTGAATAGCAATATTGGCCACTTGTGTAGCAGGACCACATGGGAAGACAACTGGCATGCAAAACACGAAGTGGTATCCAGATGGGATCTCAGGGGCAATCTGCACATTGTTGAGCAAGGACACTTAGGAGGACATGCTAGACCTGCAACACAAATTGTTCCAAGTGGGGCTCCAAGGGCAATTGCCACATTGGTGTAGCAAGGGGGACAAATAGGAGGACATAATGGACCTTGCAAACACGAATCGGTTGTTACAAATGGCCGAATAGGCAATCTGCACCTTGGTAGCATGGTACACAGGGGAAGACCATATGGGACAGGCAAAACACGAACGTTGTTACAAATGGGCTGAATAAGGCCAATCTGACCAATTGTGTAGGCAATGACACATGGAAGACGTAATGGACGTGCAAACACGAATCGGTGTACAAAATGGGCCGAAAAGCAATTCTGCCACATTGTGTAGCACAGGAAAAAGGGGAGACATTAAGAGAATGCCCCCTCCCCCAAACAGAATGGTGTTACAATGGGCTCGAATGCCAATCTGCCACATTGTGTAGGAAGAAGGACAATGGGAGACATAATGAAATGCAACACGAGAAGGTGTACCCAAATGGGCTCGAATAAGCAAATCTACCACATTGTTGTAGCAAGGACATTAACGGAGGACATAATGGACATGCAAACACGAATTGGTTTCCAACTGGGATCTCAGGGCAATCTGCCACATTGTGTGGCAGGGACAATTAGCGCGGGACATGCTAGACCTGCAAACACAAAGTGGTTTCCAAGTGGGTCCAGGGCAATCTGCAACATGTGGTAGCAAGGACAAACGGAGGACATATGGCATGCAAACACGATATCGGTTTGTGTTAACAAATGGGCTCGACATAGCATCGCCCATGTGAGCAAGGACAATGGGAAGACCATAATGGACATGCAAACACGAATTGGTTTCCAACTGGGACTCTAAGGCAATCTGCCACATTGTGGTGGCAGGACAATTAGGAGGACATGCTAGACCTGCAAACACAAATTGGTTTCCAAGTGGGCTCCAAGGGCAATCTGCCACATTGTGTAGCAACGGACAAATACGGAGGACATAATGGACATGCAAACACGAATCGGTGTACAAATGGGCTCGAATAGCAATCTGCCCACATTGTGTAGCAAGGAACACATGGGAAGACATAATGGACATGCAAACACGAATCGGTGTACAATGGGCTCGAATAGCAAATCTGCCACATTGTGTAGCAAGGACAATTAGGAGGACATGCTAGACCTGCAAACACAATGGTTTTCCAAGTGGGCTCCAAGGGCAATCTGCACATGTGTAGCAAGGACAAATAGGAGGACATAATGGACATGCAAACACGAATCGGTTGTACAAATGGGCTCGACATAGCAATCTGCCACATTGTGTAGCAAGGACAATGGGAAGACATAATGGACATGCAAACACGAATTGGTGTACAAATGGGCTCGAATAGCAATCTGCCACATTGTGTAGCAAGGACAATGGGAAGACATAATGGAATGCAAACACGAATTGGTGGTTACAAATGGGCTCGAATAGCAATCTGCCACATTGTGTAGCTAAGGGACAAAACGCTTCTGAGAACTAATGGACATGCAAACACGAATTGGTTTCCAACTGGGATCTCAGGGAAATCTGCCACATTGTGTAGCAGGGACAATTAGGAGGACATGCTAGACCTGCAAACACAAATTGGTTTCCAAATGGGCTCCAAGGGCGAACTCTGCACATTGTGTATCAAGGACACAATGAGGAAATAATGGACCTTCCAACACAATTGGTGTACATGGTCTTGATTGGCAATCGTGCCACATTGTGTAGCAAGGACACATGGGTGGAGACATAATGGAACATGGCAAACACGAATCGTGTACCAATGGGCGCCTCGAAATGCAATCTGCCACATTGTGTAGCAAGGAACACATGGGAAGACATAATGGACATGCAAACACGAATCGGTGTACAAATGGCTCGAATAGCAATCTGCCACATTGTGTAGCAAGGACACATGGGAAGACATAATGGACATGCAAACACGAATCGGTGTACAAATGGGCTCGAATAGCAATCTGCCACATTGTGTAGCAAGGACACATGGGAAGACATAATGGACATGCAAACACGAATCGGTGTACAAATGGGCTCGAATAGCAATCTGCCACATTGTGTAGCAAGGACACATGGGAAGACATAATGGACATGCAAACACGAATCGGTGTACAAATGGGCTCGAATAGCAATCTGCCACATTGTGTAGCAAGGACACAGGGAAGACATAATGGACATGCAAACACGAATCGGTTGTACAAATGGGCTCGAATAGCAATCTGCCACATTGTGTAGCAAGGACACATGGGAAGACATAATGGACATGCAAACACGAATCGGTGTACAAATGGGCTCGAATAGCAATCTGCCACATTGTGTAGCAAGGGACACATGGGAAGACATAATGGACATGCAAAACACGAATCGGTTGTACAAATGGGCTCTAATAGCAATCTGCCCACATTGTGTAGCAAGGACACATGGGAAGAATAATGGACATGCAACACGAATCGTTTGTTACAAATGGGCTCGAATAGCAATCTGCCACATTGTGTAGCAAGGACACATGGGAAGCATAATGGACATGCAAACACGATCGGTGTACAAATGGGCTCGAATAGCATCTGCCACATTGTGTAGCAAGGACACATGGGAAGACATAATGGACATGCAAACACGAATCGTGTACAAATGGGCTCGAATAGCAATCTGCCACATTGTGTAGCAAGGACACATGGGAAGACATAATGGACATGCAAACACGAATCGGTGTACAAATGGGCTCGAATAGCTTTCTGCCACCATTGTGTAGCAAGGACACATGGGAAGACATAATGGACATGCCAACCACGAATCGGTGTACAAATGGGCTCGAATAGCAATCTGCCACATTGTGTAGAAAGGACACATGGGAAGACATAATGGACATGCAAACACGAATTGGTGTACAAATGGGCTCGAATAGCAATCTGCCACATTGTGTAGCAAGGACACATGGGAAGACATAATGGACATGCAAACACGAATTGGTGTACAAATGGGCTCGAATAGCAATCTGCCACATTGTGTAGCAAGGACAAAACGGAGGACATAATGGACATGCAAACACGAATTGGTTTCCAACTGGGATCTCAGGGCAATCTGCCACATTGTGTGGCAGGGACAATTAGGAGGACATGCTAGACCCTGCAAACACAATTGGTTTCCAAATGGGCTCCAAGGGCAATCTGCCACATTTTGTAGCAAGGACACATAGGAGGAAATAATGGACCTGCAAACACGAATTGGTGTACAAATGGGCTTGAATAGCAATCTGCCACATTGTGTAGCAAGGACACATGGGAAGACATAATGGACATGCAAACACGAATCGGTGTACAAACGGGCTCGAATAGCAATCTGACACATTGTGTAGCAAGGACAATTAGGAGGACATGCTAGACCTGCAAACACAAATTGGTTTCCAAGTGGGCTCCAAGGGCAATCTGCCACATTGTGTAGCAAGGACAAATAGGAGGACATAATGGACATGCAAACACGAATCAGTGTACAAATGGGCTCGAATAGCAATCTGCCACATTGTGTAGCATGGACACATGGGAAGACATAATGGACATGCAAACACGAATCGGTTGTACAAATGGGCTCGAATAGCAATCTGCCACATTATGTAGCAAGGACACATGGGAAGACATAATGGACATGCAAACACGAATCGGTGGTACAAATGGGCTCGAATAGCAATCTGCCACATTGTGTAGCAAGGACACATGGGAAGAAATAATGGACATGCAAACACGAATTGGTGTACAAATGGGCTCGAATAGCAGTCTGCCACATTGTGTAGCAAGGACACATGGGAAGACATAATGGACATGCAAACACGAATTGGTTTCCAACTGGGATCTCAGGGCAATCTGCCACATTGTGTAGCAGGGACAATTAGGAGGACATGCTAGACCTGCAAACACAAATTGGTTTCCAAGTGGGCTCCAAGGGCAATCTGCCACATTGTGTAGCAAGGACAAATAGGAGGACATAATGGACATGCAAACACGAATCGGTGTACAAATGGGCTTGAATAGCAATCTGCCACATTGTGTAGCAAGGACACATGGGAAGACATAATGGACATGCAAACACGAATCGGTGTACAAATGGGCTCGAATAGCAATCTGCCACATTGTGTAGCAAGGACAATTAGGAGGACATGCTAGACCTGCAAACACAAATTGGTTTCCAAGTGGGCTCCAAGGGCAATCTGCCACATTGTGTAGCAAGGACAAATAGGAGGACATAATGGACATGCAAACACGAATCGGTGTACAAATGGGCTTGAATAGCAATCTGCCACATTGTGTAGCAAGGACACATGGGAAGACATAATGGACATGCAAACACGAATCGGTGTACAAATGGGCTCGAATAGCAATCTGCCACATTGTGTAGCAAGGACACATGGGAAGGCATAATGGACATGCAAACACGAATCGGTGTACAAACGGGCTCGAATAGCAATCTGACACATTGTGTAGCAAGGACAATTAGGAGGACATGCTAGACCTGCAAACACAAATTGGTTTCCAAGTGGGCTCCAAGGGCAATCTGCCACATTGTGTAGCAAGGACAAATAGGAGGACATAATGGACATGCAAACACGAATCAGTGTACAAATGGGCTCGAATAGCAATCTGCCACATTGTGTAGCAAGGACACATGGGAAGACATAATGGACATGCAAACACGAATCGGTGTACAAATGGGCTCGAATAGCAATCTGCCACATTATGTAGCAAGGACACATGGGAAGACATAATGGACATGCAAACACGAATCGGTGTACAAATGGGCTCGAATAGCAATCTGCCACATTGTGTAGCAAGGACACATGGGAAGAAATAATGGACATGCAAACACGAATTGGTGTACAAATGGGCTCGAATAGCAGTCTGCCACATTGTGTAGCAAGGACACATGGGAAGACATAATGGACATGCAAACACGAATTGGTTTCCAACTGGGATCTCAGGGCAATCTGCCACATTGTGTAGCAGGGACAATTAGGAGGACATGCTAGACCTGCAAACACAAATTGGTTTCCAAATGGGCTCCAAGGGCAATCTGCCACATTGTGTAGCAAGGACAAATAGGAGGAAATAATGGACCTGCAAACACGAATTGGTGTACAAATGGGCTTGAATAGCAATCTGCCACATTGTGTAGCAAGGACGCATGGGAAGACATAATGGACATGCAAACACGAATCGGTGTACAAATGGGCTATAATAGCAATCTGCCACATTGTGTAGCAAGGACAATTAGGAGGACATGCTAGACCTGCAAACACAAATTGGTTTCCAAGTGGGCTCCAAGGGCAATCTGCCACATTGTGTAGCAAGGACAAATAGGAGAACATAATGGACATGCAAACACGAATCGGTGTACAAATGGGCTTGAATAGCAATCTGCCACATTGTGTAGCAAGGACACATGGGAAGACATAATGGACATGCAAACACGAATCGGTGTACAAATGGGCTCGAATAGCAATCTGCCACATTGTGTAGCAAGGACACATGGGAAGACATAATGGACATGCAAACACGAATCGGTGTACAAATGGGCTCGAATAGCAATCTGCCACATTGTGTAGCAAGGACACATAGGAAGACATAATGGACATGCAAACATGAATCGGTGTACAAATGGGCTGGAATAGCAATCTGCCACATTGTGTAGCAAGGACACATGGGAAGACA
Source organism: Chlamydomonas sp. ICE-L (assembly GCA_013435795.1). Classification (NCBI taxonomy): domain Eukaryota; kingdom Viridiplantae; phylum Chlorophyta; class Chlorophyceae; order Chlamydomonadales; family Chlamydomonadaceae; genus Chlamydomonas; species Chlamydomonas sp. ICE-L. The sequence goes on from JACBWV010000472.1 coordinate 8,041,785, forward strand.
TAATGGACATGCAAACACGAATTGGTGTACAAATGGGCTCGAATAGCAATCTGCCACATTGTGTAGCAAGGACACATGGGAAGACATAATGGACATGCAAACACGAATTGGTGTACAAATGGGCTCGAATAGCAATCTGCCACATTGTGTAGCAAGGGCACATGGGAAGACATAATGGAAATGCAAACACGAATTGGTGTACAAATGGGCTCGAATAGCAATCTGCCACATTGTGTAGCAAGGACAAAACGGAGGACATAATGGACATGCAAACACGAATTGGTTTCCAACTGGGATCTCAGGGCAATCTGCCACTTTGTGTGGCAGGGACAATTAGGAGGACATGCTAGACCTGCAAACACAAATTGGTTTCCAAATGGGCTCCAAGGGCAATCTGCCACATTTTGTAGCAAGGACACATAGGAGGAAATAATGGACCTGCAAACACGAATTGGTGTACAAATGGGCTTGAATAGCAATCTGCCACATTGTGTAGCAAGGACACATGGTAAGACATAATGGACATGCAAACACGAATCGGTGTACAAATGGGCTCGAATAGCAATCTGCCACATTGTGTAGCAAGGACAATTAGGAGGACATGCTAGACCTGCAAACACAAATTGGTTTCCAAGTGGGCTCCAAGGGCAATCTGCCACATTGTGTAGCAAGGACAAATAGGAGGACATAATGGACATGCAAACACGAATCGGTGTACAAATGGGCTTGAATAGCAATCTGCCACATTGTGTAGCAAGGACACATGGGAAGACATAATGGACATGCAAACACGAATCGGTGTACAAATGGGCTCGAATAGCAATCTGCCACATTGTGTAGCAAGGACACATGGGAAGGCATAATGGACATGCAAACACGAATCGGTGTACAAATGGGCTCGAATAGCAATCTGCCACATTGTGTAGCAAGGACACATGGGAAGACATAATGGACATGCAAACACGAATTGGTTTCCAACTGGGATCTCAGGGCAATCTGCCACATTGTGTAGCAGGGACAATTAGGAGGACAAGCTAGACCTGCAAACACAAATTGGTTTCCAAATGGGCTCCAAGGGCAATCTGCCACATTTTGTAGCAATGACAAATAGGAGGAAATAATGGACCTGCAAACACGAGTCGGTGTACAAATGGGCTCGAATAGCAATCTGCCACATTGTGTAGCAAGGACACATGGGAAGACATATTGGACCTGCAAACACGAATTGGTGTACAAATTGGCTCGAATAGAAATCTGCCACATTGTGTAGCAAGGACACATGGGAAGACATAATGGACATGCAAGCAAGAATTGGAGTCCAGATGGGCTCGTAGGGCAATCTGCCACATTGTGTAGCAAGGACACATAGGAGGACATTATGGACCTGCAAACACGAATTGGTTTCCAAGTGGGAGTGAATGGCAATCTGCCACATTTTGTAGCAAGGACACATGGGAGGACATAATGGACAGGCAAACACGAGTTGTTGTCCAAGTGGGCTCGAATAGCAATCTGCCACATTGTGTAGCAAGGACACATAGGAGGACATTATGGTCCTCCGAACACGAATTGGTTTCCAAGTGGGCGTGAATGGCAATCTGCCACATTGTGTAGCAAGGACAAACAGGAGGACATCACTTTTTGGCGTTGCCCCCTCTTCAAGGGGACGGGAGCTCCCAGAGTTACCCATTTGTCCGTCCGACTGACCGACCATCCCTCTGACCGAGACAAAGCCTGACACGTCAGCTGACGGTCTCGTAACTTAATCACTTCAGTTGCCACCTGTCGCTCCATCGCAAACACTCTCCGCCAATGTTTAGCATCCCTTGGGACGCTGCATAGAACTTGTTTAATCTTGAACCTGGAGGTTTAGGGGTGTAACCCTAATCCCCAGAGGAGGCCATATGATGAAAAAAACAGGAAGATGCCAAAGTGCTGTTGCCACATGATTTGAAACCCGTCGCCGAGAACATATTATCATCACAAGAATGGACTTTAACTGGGCTTGAAGACATACGCTCTTGGCACAGCTTAATCCATCCGTGGTGGTGCTGGTTTGTGTAAGGGGTCCCACGTCATTTGAAACCCATTACCGAGAACAATATTTTTGGCGGTGCCCCCTCTTTAAGGGGGCGGGAGCCCCCAGGGTTACCCATTCGTCCGTCCGACCAACCGTTTGACTGGGACGAAGCCTGACACGCCAGCCAACGGTATTGTAACTAACTCGCTTCCGTTGCCACCTTTTGCTCCGTTGCCAACACACTCCGCAAATTTGCAGCGCCGCTTGCAACACTGCATAGGACTTGTTTCAGGGGTTGGAATTTCAGAAGATCCTGCGCCGATACATACTTATCCTTTGGCAGACTACCAGGGTACTTCCATTGACCAAATTGGCCAGCGCTTTAGCGCACTCGAAAAAATAAAACTGCGCATTGTAGTGCCAAAAGCGCAAAAATTGCTTGCTGCGCCCACAGGGGGTTGCGAAAAACTGCGCCTAAACGCGCAGTGGGGCTCAAAAAGGTAGCTATTTTGCGCGCGCTTGGAAGTACCCTGCAGACTACTAGAACTAGACTTACTCTTTAGCAGACTATTTCCTTCCTGAAGTTACTTTGGGGTGGTAGGTGGTAGGTGGTAGGTGGTAGGTGGGCAGTTTTTTTTGTGTGCGACCGGTCGCACATTGTGCTGCTTATCCACCTAAAACGACAGCTCACCCACCTCTAACGACAGCTCATCCACCTCTAACGACAGCTTATTCACCTTTACGACAGCTCATCCACCTCTAACGACAACTCATCCACCCCTAACGACAGCTCATCCATCTATAACAAAAGCTCGTCCACCTCTAACGGCAGCTCATTCACCTCTAACGACAGCTTATCCACCTCTAATGGCAGCTCATCCAACTTTAACGGCAGCTCATCCACCTATAACGACAGCTCATCTCTTCAACTTACATGACTGTGCTGGCCTCAAAAAGAGCTGCTGAGTACTCTGCTCGTAGAGTCGATCGCTGCTCATCCACTTCCAACGACAGCTCAACCTTGGTGTGTGACGGACAGGGTGCCTCGAGATCAGATGAAAACAGGCCAGGAAAGGAGAGCTCTGGATGGAGCCATGACCTGTCCACCTTCTCTAGCATAACCTGCACATGATTCAAACGGTTAAACAATTTAAATATGCCATAGGTATCTGTGTCACCAGGTGTATCTGTGTTCGCGCCGATGCATACTTATCCTCTGTAAACAGATGAAAACAGGCCAGGAAAGGAGATCTCTGGATGGAGCCATGACCTGTCCACCTTCTCTCGCATAACCTGCACATGACTCAAACAGTGACACAATTAAAAACATGTTATCATCAGGGTACTTCCATTGACCAAATTGGCCAGCGCTTTAGCGCACTTGAAAACAAAAAAACTGCGCTTTGTAGTGCAAAAAACACAAAAATTGCTCGCTGCGTTCACAGGAGGGTGCGAAAAACTGCGCGTAACGCGCAGTGGGGCTCAAAAAGGCAGCGCGCCAGCGTGCAAAAGCGCGCGCTTGGAAGTACCCTGGTTATCATCACAAGAATGGACTTTAACTGGGCTTAAACACACAAACTCTTGGAACAGCTTTCTGCATCCTTGGTGGTGCTGGTTTGTGTGAGGGGTCCCACCTCATTTGAAACCCTGTGCCGAGAACAATATTTTTTCAGGGGTTGGTGTTTTAGAAGATCCTGCGCCAAAGCATACTTATCCTTTGTAAACAGATGAAATCAGGCCAGGAAAGGAGAGCTCTGGATGGAGCCATGACCTGTCTACCTTCTCTAGCATAACCTGCACATGAATAGGGACCAGTTTGTTTTTACGACGACGCGTCGCCCATGCGTCGTCATCCAGTCGTCGCATGGCGACGCGTGGGTCTGGCTAAAATAGTCAGAATTGGCCTTCCGTCGCCCACGTGGCTACGTAAAATCATCCACCTTCTCTAGCATAACATGCACCTGAGTAGGAAACTAGGGACCGGCATACCATATGATGTTGACCAAAGGCGAGTATGATATCATGTGGTACCGTATCATACGGATTGCATCATATGATGTTGACCAAAGGCGAGTATGATATCATATGATCCGTATCATACGGATTGCATCATATGATGTTGACCAAAGGCGAGTATGATATCATATGATCCGTATCATACGGATTGCATCATATGATCATGATTATAATGGTAACCTTAGCCTAGTTAGACTGCTGTCGTCATATGATATCATATGATGACACGATATCATATGACATCGTATTGCTGTTCCCTAAACATGAGAGGACCAAGAAGATGATGAGAATGCTGAGTGCTCATAATGAAAGGAATGAGAAAGCTGGGTGCTTATAATGAAAGGAATGAGAAAGCTGGGTGCTCATAATCACTGCAGATTTGGGGGGTCTTCGGCACCCCTTTAATTTACTTAAAATGGTGTCTTCTGGGTGTATAAGGGCGCCGTAGGGGTGCAGAAAGCCAAGAAAAAGCTAGCTACCTGGGCTGGGTCTGTGCGACCCAGGTGCGACCCAGGGCACAAGTCACCCACTTGTGGTCGCACTTCGTGGCGACCAAGGGCCCATTTCGCCCTAAACTCGCACACGTGAGGGTCGCACGGGGGTCGCACCGACCGGTCGCAAACAAAAAACAAACTGCAGAAAGGGTGCCGAAGAAGCATCCATTCATCCATCCATCCAATCACCCACCCATACCCACCCATACTCATACCCACCCACTCATGCAGGGTACTACATTTTGTCAAATTGGTCATCACTTTGCAGTGCAAAAAGCGCAAAAAATGCGCGCTGCGCCCACATGGGGTTGAAAAAACTGCTCGAAACGCGCAGTGGGGCTCAAAAAGCGTGCGAAAAATCGCTGCCGGGCGCGCTTTGTAGTACCCTGGATGGATGTTGAGGAGAGGGGCACTGAGAGGCAGAATTATAATCAAGGCGCATTTGGCACCAGTAGTGTACAGCTATATCTAGGGAACGGCAATATGATGTCATTTGATATCGTATGATGCCGGCGGTCTGACTAGGCCAAAGTTAACATTTATATACAAGATCATATGATGCAATTTGTATGATATCATATGATATCATATGATGCCGGCAGTCTGACTCGGCCAAAGTTAACAATTATATGCAATATCATATCATGCAATTTGTATGATATCATATGATATCATACTCGCCTTTGGGCAGCATCGTATGGTATGCCGATCCCTAGCTATATCCAATGCCGCACCTGATACACCGGACTGGCCCCAGTGCCACCAGACCGCTTTTCTGTTTGGGACCTGTTGAAAGCAGCAGCTACAGTTTGAAACGGCAATGCCGCATTGGATCTTGCCTCTTGAAGTGTGCAATTGGTCTGCTGGAGCAGCTCATTGAAAGGAAGAGTTCCTACGACAGTGGGAGGGAAATTGCATTAAGACTAACAAAAAGTCGCATGCTAGATTGCAATCACATGTATGTTATAGGTGCTGTGATCCTAGGGGCATTGTTTTGGGCGGAGCCACCCCTTCTGGGGGGCGGGAGCCCCCAGGGTCACCCCGTTGTCCGTCCGACCGACCACACGAAGCCTGACACGAAGCCAACTGTCTCAACCAACTGTCTCGTAACTAACTGTCTCCAAATTAACTGGCTTCGGTCCGCTGCACTCGATTCCGTTGCCACCTGTCGCTTCGATAGCCAACACTCTCAGCCAATTTTCTGCGTTGCTTCTGACGCTGCCTCGGATTTGTCCTAGAAAGCTATAGTGAAATCATTGGGCAGACAGAGCATGGTATCAGTTTGAGTATGAGCTATTATGCATTACCCTCCTTACTTGGGGGGGCCCGCCCCCCAAACCCCCAAATCAATACCAGGACCCCGCCCTTGGAAAGAACCCAAACCCTGAAAGCTACCGGAAGTCCCCCTTTCTGGAATAGAAAAAAGCTCAGCTCAAGAAAGGGAAAAATGAATACTGTAAAATATAAACATAGGGAGAGGAGCCACGCACCCACGAGTCCCTTAGCCCGAAGGGCAACCGTGTTGACAAAGTAGCCAATGAGATTGCGATTACACTCTTGGTCACGGCCTGCCACAGGAGTGCCGACGATGACGTCATCCTGGCCACACCAGCGAGAGAGAAGTGCTTGCAGACCAGCTAACAATACACAGAAGGTCGACACGCCTGCTGCTTTTCCAATGGACCGCAGTGACTTGATCAGGTCCGCCGAGATGGGCACCTCAAGGGACTTGGCAGGGTGTGCATAGAGCTTGGCTGACCTTGGCTTGTCAAGAGGAAGATCAAGCACAGCGGGTGCCCCATCCAGGGCCTTGTTCCAATATGCTAGTTGAGCTTCTGCAACAGGGCTACATGAAAGTTCTTTTTGACTCCGAGTGTAGTCCTTGTACTGCCTGCCGGGTATGAAAAGGTCCTTTGGCAGGGAACTGCCCTTGCTTAGCGCAGAGTAGACACGAGTAAGCTCTGAGGCCAGAATGGGGCCAGAGAAGCCGTCGAAGGATGCGTGGTGCATTGTCAGCACAAGCACATAGTAGTAGGTTCCTGTGGGAGATTTCTCATTCAATGCGGGGAGGGAGTGCCGGCGTGCCGTGTTGGTTGGTCTTCCACGTGGCCTCCAAGTATCCTCACATCCACAGACTTGAGCACCAAGCTGACTCCTGCCTACAGTTAAATCATCAGATATTTGGGCAGCACTCCCACCCCTGGACTCCAGAGAAATGAGCCGAGCCCAAAGTAAAGGAATGCTGGTGGATCCCAAATCAAAGGGCCTGCTACCTTCTTCCTTCAACTCTTGCTCCAGCCAGCACTTGTAGCAGTTGCAGGCTTGCGGTACCTTATTGATGGGGGGGCCACTGCCACTAATTCTAGGCCCACTTCTCATCTTGGGCAGCCCCCCAGAGTGTGAGCCAAAGCGCTCAATAATACAGCTTGTATTGCCGCTCTTTGTGAACTCCCCACCCGCCATGCTCTTGGGGCCGCTGCTGGACACCCTGCCACTATAATTAGAGCGCGATGATGGCAATGGTCCAGAACATGGTTTTTCCCTGATGTTCTCTGACGATAACAGAAAGTCGCTGGTCTTGTATGGATTGCCCATGCCTCCGCATGAGCGGCTTGAGCGGGCCGGAAGCAAAGGGGGTGGTCTACCCTCTGGTTCTGTCTCTGGGGAGGGTCTACTGCCTGGTGCCGTCTCTGGGGAGCTTCTACTGCCTGGTGCGGTCTCTGGAAATCGCGGGGGGTCGCGGGAGATATCGGGAGAGGCCCAGGGCTTGGGCGCAAAGCGGCTTACATAAAAGCGACCTTGTTGAGGCTGCCTGTTATTGGACTCCTCAACATCCGCCTCCTCATTTGTTGTCAGGTAACTGTTGCCAGGATCACTGACCCTAGTGGGCTTCTTGCTCAGATCAGGTTGCTCCTCACACACTTCCGCTACCTCGTTGCTGTAAACAGACCCCCCCACGCCCCCGAACACGTCCAAACCTGGGGTTACCCACTGAACTCCAGTCTCTGAGGAGCCCCGGCTCTTTTGCAGACCATCCAACATGATGGCCGCTTCCTTGTCATCGCTGGCGGCCACAATTGAACGTCCCGAGCTGCCCTGGGCTCTGTGGGACATTGCTGTGCTAGCAAAACGATTGTCGACCTGATGCTGGACTAAGCTGATGTCCTCCTCCACCTCCTCCTCCTCCTCCGTGAGCTTGCAGCACGGGATGTCGGCGCATTCTCGAGGATGCGTCATGATTGTAATCGGGACCAGACCAGCATAGCTAGGTAGCAGTCGGCCTGCACAATTACAATGTGGGGAAGTGGGATCAGGCTGTCAGATCCAGTCAGGAGGAGATAAATAAATAAATAGTACTCCTTATTACAAGGCGTGAGTTTGAGGGGGCAAGCCCGTTCGCTTTCACTGAGGCCAACCACCAATAGGGGAGGGGGCTATCATCCCCCTGGAGGAGGGTTTGGGGCCAGTCAGGAGGAGATGTACAAGAGAGGTGAAGGTCTGTAAATCAGATATTTAGTGACAGAGTCGGTCAAGCTAACGTAAAGTGCGTTCATCCAGTAATCAGCCTCACAACCTAAGTAGCCAATATACTTAAATACTTGCCACTCAACAAACAGAAACCACTTAAGCACAAATGCACTACCTTACTCATGGCTAGGGGTCGGCTATCTTATATAATATTAGTGAATAAATCGTCTCGCTATTACATAATATTAGTCGGACAAGCCGTCTCACCAGAATTTTGAATTTATTTGAAAAACTAATATTATTGTGACACTATAATAATATGAGTTAATGTTAGTTTTCCAAACACTAATATTAGTTGCCGTTTCCTACTCATGGCAACTCTTCCTCAAAGCATTCCCCAAACATGTTTACGTAGGGACCGGCAAATCAAATGATGCTGACCAAAGGCGAGTATGATATCTTATGATATCATACAAATTACATCACATGATATTGTATATAACTGGTAAATTTAGCCTAGCCAGACTGCTGGCATCAGATGATATCATATGATGACATAATATCATATGATGACATAATATCATATGATATCATATCGCCGTTCCCTATGTATACGGCGCAGCTGTAGGGCATGCATGGGCATGAACTTCCTCGTGACCACTTTCCTATTGATATCGCTCCTCACCCCTCTCTCACCCAAGGGCTTGATATCCCCCTCAACAACTCACCGACCAGGTTGCCATCATCATCCAAGTGGTATCCTGCCGTTCGCAGGCTCTCATGACGAAAAGCAATGAAGTCCAAAGCCTTCTGAAGGAGGTCAGCACGAAGTTCTGTACTGCCTGACAAGTGTGTGGCTATAGGCACATTGTAGGTAGACGTGGATGCACCTGATAGCTGCTCAATTGTCCACATCTGCTGCTGTTGCGCAGACAGGCTGACGATAGAGTTCCCGGAGTTTGGGGAGACTAGAGGGGAACACCCTCCTGAGGCAGTAGCCCCACTCATTCTTCTAGAATCTTGGGCAAAAAAATTTGAAATGGAGGAGGACATGGTTGAGGATCTTCGTGACTTGGTGGAGGACTTGGTCGAGGATCTTCGTGGCTTTGATGAGAAGATGGATATGGAGCGCTTGACTGCAGAAGAAGAGGTGGTGGCCTGGTTTGGCTGTGAAGACAGAGTAACAGTGGTCAAGCGCTGTCGAACATGTGCAGAGAATGACTTGGTTGGAAATTCCACTGTTAGGTAGTTCACTCCTTCATTCTGCCCATCTGCGAAGCTGCAGGTGGATCTGTTCATAGGCGAGGGTGTTGGCACGGAGAGGGTCTGAGCCATTGATCCAACCGATGACTGGAACTGAGGGGTGGAGGGGCTAGCTGGAAAACGATGGGGGTGGGTTGACTTAGGCTCCCCATATGATCCATGTGGTGGTGAATTGAAATCATGTAAATGTGATGCGGGCCGGACCAGCGTCCGCTGAAGGGAAGGGGTGGGGTGGCCTTGGGAGTGAATTCCAAATTCTGACACATGGACCCGAGGCACATTGAACGGATTTATTGTTGCTCTCTGCATTGTGAAAGAACTCCCAGGTCTGTGGTGAGGTAAAGGGGACGAGGTAATGGACCCCTGCTGGTGTTCTGAGAAGGAGGCAGCGTTATTCTGTGCTGGCAAGGATAGCCTGGATGGAGTTCGGCCTGGCGGCATCTGCCCTACAGACTTCCGCCGCAGATTTCTTCCCTGCCCTGGTGCCCCACCCCCCTGAGCAGATGATGGGGAAGGCAGTCGGCCAGACTGCTGGCCATCTGTGGGGTGTGATGATGGAGGGGGCAGCGGGAGGGGGTTAGATAAGAGGGGGAAAGAGATTAGAGATGGGCCATGACAGTTTCAATTTCACAAGCCCATTGAGCACAGCCACAAGATGTCTTTACAGGCTCACATCCTGAGGATTTATCGTATCACCCAGGTGATGATGGCCGAACAGGCTTACGCAAGGTTAGCGAGGACAGGTCCTTGCCTCTCCACTGATCCAGCTACTTCCGTCCGATACGAAACTCACCCGTTTGTTCGTTTTCCATTTCTCGCACAGCACTTGGGTGGCTAGGCCGAAGTGGAAATGCCTAGTGTCCTTTTCAGAAAATAAACGGGGTGGTGTCACAAAGAGTGCTTCGTGGGGTGGCTCGCATCATCGGATTAAATTTAATTTGATGTTTGCGTTGGGGACGTTTCTTGTTCTAGTTCTAGAAAGAAACGCAGTACGCCTAGTCGGCGTGACGCCAAATCGGCGGTACGCCAAATCGGCGTGATGCCAAATCGGCGTGACTTCTACAACACAGCCTCAATAGATTGGTGCGTGCGCAAAGTGGAAAGAGGGCGTCAGCGCAACGTGATAGTAGGAATCTGGGTAAGTAGAGGAGTTGGCGGGCAGAATAAAGCTTTGGCAGACAGCTAATTTTTGCCTTCACTTGTTCACTTGTGTGACCTTGGAAACCAAATCTGCGGGACCAAATCTGTTGTGTGACCTTGGAAACCAAATCTGCGGGACGCGGGACAGTTTCCGGGGTCTGGACGGACTCAATTCCAATTAACTGTGAATACAGACAGATACAGAAAGTAAAATTTGCCCCTCTCTTGCGTCTACAGGGCCGGGGCTCGGGGTCAGTTGGGGCAGAGGCGGGCAGAGGGGTCAGGTGTCATCTGCAGGCCAGCGGAACCAGGGGCGAAACCAGAAACTCTCTCCAAACTCCACCTCGTTCCCTGATTTCAAGCATAAATGCAGCCTGTAATCTAATAGAACGCGATGGCCTCAATTTGCAGCAAGGTATGTGGGCATTTTTGCGGGGAGAATTTGGTTTTCCGACTAAGCCGATAGGTTTGAGAGAATGTCACTTTTCCGAGGCCAAATGAAAGCGTAACCGTACTGCCGAACTTCCGGTACTTAATTGGCCCCTGCCCCTGTACACCCTAGGCTGGCTCCGGTCTGCTGCAACACCCTTCCGCCTGTCGCTCTGTCGCTCTGATAGCCTCTCGGCCAATTTCCCGCGTCGCTTGCGGTAATAACGGTATTCTGCGACCTTGTCTGCCGCAAGGGAATCGAGTTGCACCTCGTTGGCACCCGACGACATGTTCATATTTGGTCACTCGCCCTCTCTAGTGTCGACTGGTGCTGTGGTGGTCAACTCGGTATCAAGATTGGTGAGGCCACGAGGAAAAGATGCCGGGTGCACGAGGCTTGGGGGGCACGTGTGGATGTGGGTGTGTGGGGATAAGGAGTTGGAATGGGTGTTTCTAAGGGGTTGGGGGGGGTGGGGGGAGTAAAGTACTCATTTGACCAGGAGTTCTAAAACGCCCTTATTATAGTCACCATGTTTCTAGTGACCCCAGACCAAGTGTAAATCAGCCTCAGAGCTATTTGGAAGCGGGAGAGCGTACACATGCCGGCATGCGTTGTGTGGTGAGGTGGTGTGCCTACAACTGGCTTGGTGTAGGCACTCAAGTGGCCTAATGAGTGCCCCGTTGAAAGCAGTGTGGCATTCCTCACACTGCACATGGTGTGATCGTTGTGCAGGGGGGGCAAGAATGTGTAATGAAGCAAGTTGGTTAATGCAAGAAGGGTTCCACCTGGTCGTGGTGGTACTGTTGGCGGATATGGTGGCGGTGATGGTGGTGGTGGTGGTACTCTTGGTGGGGATGGTGGTCGTGGTGGTACTGTTGGTGGGGATGGTGGCGGTGATGGTGCTGGTACTGTTGGTGGGGATGGTGGTGGTGTGGTGGTGGTACTGATGGTGGGAATGGGTTTGAGGTTGGGGGTGGTGGCATGAGCCAAGACTTGAGGCACCCACCTGAAGCTTGAGTTTCATACGCATGTATGTGTGTATGTGTTTGTGTGTACGTGTATGTATTTGTGTTGATGTGTTTGTGTATGTGTTTGTGTGTATCAATGGTCTGGCCACATCTGACACCTGTATGTTAGGACCGGCATATCATATGATGTATAGCGAAAGAGAGTATGATATCATATGATATCGTACAAAGTGCATCAAATGATTGTGTATATAAATGGTAACTTAAGCCTAGTCAGACTGCCGGCATCATATGATCTCATATTGCATTTCCCTAAGCATACAGCAAAGTTCTACAGATCTGATCAGCCTCCCACGGACGCAAGCAAGCTAGTGAGTAGTAGGAGTAGGAGGGGGAGGGGCATGAAGAGGCGGGGGAGGAAGAGGGGGAGGGGCAGGAGGAAGAAGAGGAGGAGAAAGGGTACGGGGAGGGGGAGGAGGAGAAAGAGGAGGAGGGGGAGAAGGAGGAAGAGGAGGTGGAGGAAGAGGAAGAGGGGAAGCAGGAGGAGAAAGAAGTGGAAGAGAAAGGGTACGGGGAGTGGGAGGAGCAGGATACCATTAGTTTATCTGTGGGTTTAGCCGATAATGCTGAAAGGATCGCCTCACCTGAACTACGGTTCTATTTTACAGGTAAGATGTAGCCAAATAGGATAAAGGGACTTGCCCAACCTTCAAAGTAGGAAAGGCAGTTTAGAAAACAAGCACTAGTGAAATGAACCCAACTTGAACTCGAACTTGAACTTAGTTACCAGTGTACCACAAAGCGCTGACCAATTTGACAAAATGTGGTACCCTGACCAGCATATCATATGATGTTGGCCAAAGGCGAGTATGATATCATATGATATCATTCAAACTGCGTCATTTGATATTGTATATAAATGGTAACTGTCCATGCTTGCAGGTTAATACTAAATGTTTCAAGGTTCTATACGCCAGGTTTGGCGTCTAACGTCTGCACATTGCAGCCAACAATTACCCCCCGTGCGAGAACCACGGGAACCAGAGATTTCTAGTGCACACATCTCAGTGCAGATTCAAACTGGGGACTCCTCCAGTTGTGGTGACCATTCTAACCCGTACACCAATCCGCATGCAGGTTAGGAAGTTCTCGGAAGGCAGGAAATCAAGCACCCATTGTATATGTTTGTGTATCCCTGGTCTGGCCACATCGGGTACCTGTATGCAGGGACCGGCAAATCATATTATGTTGACCAAAGGCGAGTATGACATCATGTGATATCATACAAACTGCATCATGTGATATTGTATATAAATGGTAACTGTCCATGCATGCAGGTTAGGAAGTTCTCGGAAGGCAGGAATTCAAGCACCCATGGTCCCTTTCCTGGCGACTTTCAGCAGTGGTGAGCCCAAAAGGTTCGTCTTGAGTGGGGAGCCATCCCAAGAGAACATTCAGGAGAGGGGAGCAGTGTAAGTAGCCATCAGGAGGCCCCCGCCTGGTGGGGCACAGCGCATATTTTTGCCCCTGGGTTTGCAATGGTGTGAGGGTGCTTTGTGCTGTGTGTTGTAGGTGGGGGTGGGTGGGGTGAGATGAGGGGGGAGGGGGGGGGGGGAGGGGGGGGGGGGGGGGGGGGGGGGGGGGGGGGGTGGGCACGGGGGGGGGGGCGGGGGGGGGGGGGGGGGTGAATGGGGGGGGGGGGGGGGGGGAGGGGGAGGGGGTGGGGGGGGCGGGGGGGGGGGGGGGGTGGGAGGGTTGAGGGGGGGGTTTGGGTTTAGGTGGGGAGTTGCGTTGGGTGGAGGGGTTTGGTGGAGTGTGTTGATGGGGGGTGTTATTTTTGTTGGCTTGGTGATTTTGTTGATTGTTTTTTTTTTTGTTTTGATTGTTGGTTGTTTTGGTTTTTTTATTTATGTTGTTTTTGTTGGGTTTTGTTGTGTTTGGTGGGATTGTGTTTGTGTTTTGGGGTGGGGGTTGGTGCGTGGTGGGTGGTAGGGGGGGGGTTGGTTTTTTGTTGTGGTATTTATCGTGGTGGGGATCCCACTTGCTGTTTTGGAGACCCAGGAAACAGTGAGCGTATCGTTTTGGGTTCTGGTTGTTCGTTTGTATCAGCGAAGGGTGGGGGCGGCACGTTCTCATGGGCTGGGATCGGTTTTCAAGTCAACTAAAAATATCGTGGCCAAAGGTATGCTGGTGTTTAAGCGGGTCCAGGGATTTACCCAAACAGAGTGGTTGTCGCGCTGTTTTGGGGCAGGTTTCGCAGGTGTTTAAAGGGGGTTTCACAGGTGGTTAAAGGCGTTTGTGGCTAATGTGATGGCAGTTTCAGCAGGTGTAAGCCGGGGCGGTTTCTTCACAGGTGGTTACACTGTGTTTGTGGCCAGGTATGCGTTGGGCCGGTTACATGGCTAGTGTTTACAAAATGGGTTGTTGCCTGGTATTTGTCTATGCAGGTTTCCCGCCTGTGTAAAGGGTGGTTGCGGCACGGTTATTTTTGTGGCCAAGTTTTTTGCGATGTGTTTCCAAGGTGGTTGTGGCGGTTGTTTGTGGACGGTCTCAGCCTGTGTAGAACAGGTGTTGTGACAAGGGTATCTGTGGCCGGATTTTGCAGGTGTTTAAAGGTGGTTGTGGCAGGTATTGACATGCGAGTGTTTCACAGGGCTTTCGCAGGATGCTCAAACGGTGAGGTTTGGCAGGTGCCGGTGTTATTACCCTCACTTAAGAGGGTTTTCCTCAGGTGTTTCAAAATGTGAAGTTGTGGCGGGTCAGGCAGGACGTTTTTGTTTAAAGGGGTTCGCATACTGCAGAGGCATGTAGGCCGGTGACTTGGCCAAGAGGTTTTTGCCACAGGGTACTCTACAGATGCGCCGCTAGTGCGCAAGGTTTCAGAGCCCAACAGTGCGATTAAAGTAATTCTTAAACCCCCTCTGGGCGCAGCGCACAGATTTTCGTTTTCAGTTGAGTCAAAAGCGCAACCCAAAAGGAGGCAGTTGCGCTTTTGAAGCAATCCCAACTGACCTAATGTAGTACCCAGTTGATTGCAAGTCGAAGATTGGTGTTCACCGCCTGGTCTTTCCATTAAAGGGCTATAAAGAATATCCCCCCTGGGGGTGGCCCATATAAGTTGGGTGAATTGACCCATATGAGTTTAGTTAATTGCCCCATATAAGTTGGGTGAATTGACCCTTATGAGTTTAGTTAATTGCCCCATATAAGTTGGGTGAATTGACCCTTATGAGTTTAGTTAATTGACCCATACAAGTTGGGTGAATTGACCCATATGAGTTTGGTACCTAGTTGATTGCAAGTAAAAGATTGCTGTTCATCGCCTGGTCCCAAAGGTTGATGCATTTACTTTAGGTCCAAGCATTGTCCCATACATTTTCATTTTTATTTGCCATTTTCCCATGCATTTTCGTTTCAAAGGTCCATGCATTGTTCCATGCATTTTCATTTTTCATTTTCCATGCATTTTCATTCCAAAGGTCCATGCCTTTTCCAGGCATTTTCCGTTTTGCATTTTCATTTTCCCATGCATTTTCATCCCAAAGGTCCTTGCATTGTTTACCCAATTGGTTGGACTGATACAAATATTTAGTCTTTCCCTTATAGGGCTATAAAGAATATCCCCCCTGGGGTTGGCCCCACAGATTTTCTTTTCCGTTTTTATGAGCAGCAGCTTCTAGGCAGCTCCCCTGACTTGCTATTCAGCTAAATCTAACACGGCGTAGTGCTCCTTGAAGCTGACACAATCAGCTGTCCACAAGTGCTGAAATATTTGGGTGCAGCACAGTGGCTGGCTTGGGGAGCTGTCTAGAAGCTGCTGAGAAAAGCCGAAAAGAAAAAGCTTGGGTGGCCCATATAAGTTGCGTGCATTGACGCATATATGTTGGGTCAGTTTATTCAGGTAGGCTTAATTTGCAAAGGAGAAGATGTTCAGTAACTGTGGTTGTTTTAACCGTGCGACCGTCGCAAATCACAGCGACTCAACTAGCCGGGAGCGACCAGCAGTGCGACGCCGCTGTGCAACCAGACAGAAAGCGGAAGAGCGCAAAGCGTATACTGGGTGGAGGGGGGGGGGGGGGGGGGGGGGGGTATTTCTAACTAGTTACCCAGACCCATGCGTCGCCATGCAGCGACAGAATGGCAAGGCGTTGTTGGAAGAAGAAAACAAATATTAGCAGCGCATGTTAAACGTGTCAGATGAGAGATGAATCATGCCTTTTATACAATGTAAGGGGCGGGATAGTAGACTCAAGAGTCCGCGCCCCACTCAAAACCTCCCACCATCACCACCCGCTACCCACGATTCCCACCCCACCCCCAACTACGCCCTGTGCACCTTTTCAGATCATCTCCTCCTCAATCTCCTCGCCACAAGACTTATCTTGAGGATCACTATGGAGGCGTGATAGTAACTCAGAGTCGCTCCCACACTCAACCTCCCACCATCCACCACCCGCTACCCACCTTCCACCACCCACCCCCAAACTCGCCCTGTCCAACTTTCTGATCAATCTCCTCGCTACAAGACTGCCGTGCTTCCCATGCTGCCCCTTTAAATTTAAAGAGTTGCCCTTAAAAGAGTTGCCGCGGACCCCGGGTGGTCTGCCCTTTACCTTATTATAGGTATGATTAGATGCTAAAATCGCGTTCAAACTTCCCCATTAACTGTCTTTAATCTTTAACCTTCTGCCGTGCTTCCTCTTCTTCAGCTTTGACCATGCTTGGATCAAAGTTTCTTTCTTTAATCAAGAAATTCAAAATCACATCAGAAAACATCCATACCAACGAAGGAATGAGCACAATTGAGAAACAAACAGACTGTCCGAAGCCATCGTCCCCCGCCCCCCCCCCCCCCCACACAACACCCCCCAACCTTCCGCCCCCCCTTCCCCACCCTTCCACCAACAACCTTCCCCCCCCCCCCCCCCACCACACACACCTTTTCCCCCCCCCCCCCACCTTCCTCCAACCTTCCACACACACCCCCACACACACCTTTTCCCCCCACCTTTCCCCCACCTTCTTCCAACCTTCCAGTCCCTCCCCCCCCTTCCCCCACCTTCCACCGCCACCACCCCAACCTTCCCCCCTCACCGCCGCCTTCACCACCTTACCCCAACCTTCAACCCCCCCCCCCATCCACCCACCTTTTTCCCCCCCTCCCCCCCCCCCTCCAACCGTCCCCCCCTCTCCCCCCACCTTCACCACCCCCTTCCCCCCCCCCTTCCCCCAACTTTCTTCCCCCCCACACACACCCTTTCCCCCACCTTCCCCCACCGTCTTCCAACCTTCCCTTCCCTCCCCCCCCACCTTCCCCCAACCTCCCCCCCCCCCACCTTCCACCCCTCCCCGCTTTCACCCCTACCTTCCCCCCCGCGCCTCCCCCCCCCAACCTTCCCCCCCCCCCCCTTACCGCCCCCAACGCCCTTACCCTAACCTTCCCACCGTCCCCCACCCCTCCCCCTCCCCTCCCTCCCTTTCCCCCCTCCAACCCTAACCTTCCCCTAACCTTCCACCTTCCCTCCCGCCCCTCCCCCCCACCTTCCCCCCCCTTACAACCCCCCCCTTCCCTAACTTCTCCCCCCCCCCCCCCCCCCCCCCCCTCTTACCTTTCCCCACCTTCCCCCAACCTTCCCCCCCTCCCAACCTTCCCCCCTCTCCCTCTCCTTCACCCAACCTTCCCTTCCTTCCCCCTCCCCCCTCCCCAACCTTCCAACCCCCCCTTCCCTCCCCGCCTTCATCCCTCCTTTCCTTCTCCACCTTCCATCCTTCCATCACCTCCTCCTCCCACCTTTCCCTCCCCTTCCCCCCCACCTTCTTCCCAAGCCACCTTCCCGCTTCCCCTCTCCTCCCCCCCCCCCCCCCCTTCCTCCCCCCCCCCCCCCCCCCCCCCCCCCCAACCTTCCCCACCACCACCCTCTCCCCCGCCCTTTCACCCCCCCCCCCTCTCCTCCCACTCCCACCCTCCTCCTCCCCCCTTCCCTCACCTCCCCCAGAACCTTCTTCTTCCCCAACCTTCCCTTCCCTCCCCCCCCACCTTCCATCCACCCCCCTTCCCTCCCCCCCCCCCCTCCCCCCCCCCCCCCCCCCCAACCCTTCCAGACTCTCCCCTTCTCCCTCTCCCCCCCTTCACCACCCCCTCCCCCCCACCCTTCCACCCCCTCCTCCCACCTTTCTCCCTCACCTTCCCCCAACCTTCTTCCAACCTTTCCCTTCCTTCCCTCCCCCCCCCACCTTCCCCAACCTTCTTCCAACCTTCGTCCCTCCCCCCCCCCCCACCTTCCCCCACCCTCCCCCCGCCCCCCCCCAACCTTCCACCTCTTCCCCCGCCTTTTACCCACCTTCCACCCACCCCCCCCCCCCTCCCACCACAACCTTATCCACTTCCCTCCTCCCACCTTTCCTCACCTTCCCCCAACCTTTCCCCTTTCCCTCCCCCCCACCTTCCCCAACCCCCCCCCCCCCCCCCCCCCCCCCACACTTCCATCCACCCTCTCCCCCCCCTCCTTCACCCAACCTTCTTCCATCCCCCCCCTCCCCCCCAAACTTAAACTTCCACCCGCTCCCCCCCCTCCCCCGCCTTCACCCAACCTCCCCCCCCCCCCTCCCCCCCACCCTTCAAAACCCCCTTCCCCCACCTTTCCCTAACCTTCAATAAATCTCCTCGTCTCAAGTCTGTGACAAGTCTGCCCGTGCTTCATACGTTGAGGTCGAGGTTGAAACAGAAGGTTAGTAGCCCTACCTGTCAGTTTTTTTTTTTTAAATATGAAATAGCAAATCTTATTATTTTAATTCCGTTTTCTTTCTATATTTGCCTCCTTCCCCTCCTCCCAAGCACAGAATCCTTATTACCTTTATTAGTCCGTTTTTAGTCAATTTAAGGCAATTTTTGTTTTTTTTAGATCTCTTGTTACAGCTTATTACGATAATTTGGCCAAAACGGGTCTGATATTACGATCGTAATACATTACGGGGAAACAATCCCTGCTACCTGTTGCGGTTGTAGCCTTGTGGTTTTAAATGATCACTATAGCGCAAACTCAGGGCCTCTTTTGTTTGTTAGTGTCAAGTGCGCATGTGTCCTGGACTCTTTTGTTTGTTACTATCAAGTGTGCACGTGTCCTGGACTCTCTTGTTTGTTTTTTAGTGTCAAGTGTGCACGTGACCTAGACTCTCATGTTTGTTTGTAAGTGTCAAGTGTGCACGTACCCCGCACTCTCTTGTTTGTTTGTCAGTGTCAAGTGTGCACGTGTCCTGAACTCTCTTGTTCGTTTGTAAGTGTCAAGTGTGCACGAACCCCGCACTCTCTTGTTTGTTTGTTAGTGTCGAGTGTGCACGTGTCCTGGACTCTCTTGTTTGTTTGTTAGTGTCAAGTGTGCACGTGTCCTGGACTCTCTTGTTCGTTTGTAAGTGTCAGTGTGGCAACGTACCCCCCCCCGCACTCTCTGTTTTGTTTTTTAGTTCAGTGTGCACGGGTCTGACTCTCTGTTTGTTTGTTAGTTTCAAGTGTGCACGTGTCCTGGACTCTCTTGTTCGTTTGTAAGTGTCAAGTGTGCACGTACCCCGCACTCTCTTGTTTTTTTGTTAGTGTCGAGTGTGCACGTGTCCTGGACTCTCTTGTTTGTTTGTTAGTGTCAAGTGTGCACGTGTCCTGGACTCTCTTGTTTGTTTGTTAGTGTCGAGTGTGCACGTGTCCTGGACTCTCTTGTTTGTTTGTTAGTGTCAAGTGTGCACGGTCCTGGACCTCTCTTGTTGTGTTTGTTTCAGTTTCTAGTGTGCCCGTGTCCTGGACTCTCTGTTTGTTTGTAATTGTCAAGTTGTGGACACGTACCCTGCAGTCTGCCTTCTCTGTTTGTTGTTAGTGGCGAGGTGGCTTCGTGTCGGACTCTTTTGTTTAGTTTTTTGTTTAATTTTCCTAATTCAAGTGTGCATGTGTGTTAGTGACAGGTGTGCATGTGTGTTAGTGACAGGTGTGCATGTGTGTTAGTGACAACTGTGGGCTGTGTTTTAGTGAAACATGATGGCATGTGTTTTAGTGGCTAAGGTCATAAACTGTGTGTCAGGTGTGTTTAGTGACAGGTGTGCATGTGTGTTAGTGACAACTGTGCATGTGTGTTAGTGACAACTGTGCATGTGTGTTAGTGACAAGTGTGCATGTGTGTTAGGTAGATCAACTGTGCTATTGTGTGTGAGTGTGACAATGTGCATGTGGTGTTAGTGACAGTGTGCGTGTGTTAGATGACTAAGTGTGCTATGTGTGTTAGTGCATAGTGTGGTGCATGTGTGTTAGTGACAACTGTGCATGTGTGTTAGTGACAGGTGTGCATGTGTGTTAGTGACAAGTGTGCATGTGTGTTAGTGACAACTGTGCATGTGTGTTAGTGACAAGTGTGCATGTGTGTTAGTGACAGGTGTGCATGTGTGTTAGTGACAAGTGTTCATGTGTGTTAGTGACAGGTGTGCATGTGTGTTAGTGACAAGTGTGCATGTGTGTTAGTGACAACTGTGTATGTGTGTTAGTGACAACTGTGCATGTGTGTTAGTGACAAGTGTGCATGTGTGTTAGTGACAACTGTGCATGTGTGTTAGTGACAACTGTGCATGTGTGTTAGTGACAACTGTGCATGTGTGTTAGTGACAACTGTGCATGTGTGTTAGTGACAACTGTGCATGTGTGTTAGTGACAAGTGTGCATGTGTGTTAGTGACAACTGTGCATTGTGTTTAGTGCAATTGTGCATGTTGTGTTAGTGACCACACATGTGGCAGGTGTGTAATTGACAGGTGTGCATGTGTGTTAGTGACAAGTGTGCATGTGTGTTAGTGACAGGTGTGCATGTGTGTTAGTGACAAGTGTGCTAGGTGTGCTCATTTGACAGTGTGCATGTGTTATGACAAAGTGGGCATGTGTGTTAGTGGGAGCAACCTGTGCATTAGTGTTTAGTGACCAGATTTGCACTGTGGTTAGTGACAGTGTGGGCTATAGTGTGTTAGTGACCGACTGTGGCATGTGTGTTAGGTGACAGGTGTGGCATGTTATGTTAGTGACAAGTGTGCATGTGTGTCAGTGACAGGTGTGCATGTGTGTTAGTGACAGGTGTGCATGTGTGTTTAGTGAGCAACTGTAGGCATGGTGTGTTGTGACAGGATTGTGGCCATGTGTGTTAGTGACAACTGTGGGCCATGTGTGTTGTGACAATCATTGCATGTGGTTAGTGATCAACTGTGAGCATGTGTGTTAGTGACAAGTGTGGTGCGTGTGTCAGTGACTATTGTTTCATTTGTTGTTAGATGACAGGTGTGCCTGGTGTGTTAGTTGAAGTGACAAGTGTGGCATGTGTGTTAAAAGTGACAACTGTGTACAACTGTGTCATGTGTTGTTAGTGAAGGCAAGTGTGCATGTGTGTTAGTGACAGGTGTGCATGTGTGTTAGTGACAAACAAGTGTTTCATGTGGTGTTAGTGGAACAACTGTGGGCATGGTGTGTTAGTGCCAAGAAAGTTGCATGTGTGTTAGTGACATGTGCATGTGTGTGTAGTGGACAACTGTGCAGTGTGTGTTAGTGACACGTTTGGTCATCGTGTGTTATGTGACAACTGTGCAAGTGTGTGTTAGTGACTATAAAAAGGTGTGCATGTGGTGTTATGACATAGGTGTGTATGGTTGTGTTAGTGTACAGGTGTGCATGTTTGTTAGTGTGGACAAGTTTTCATTGTGTGTTTGTGACAAACTGTGCATGTTGTGTTAGTGAGCAGTGGTGTGCAATTGTGTTAGTGACAACAAAGCAGGTGTGGCATGTGTGTTAGTGACGAAGTGTTCAATGATGTGTGGTTCGTGACAAACCTGTGGCATGTGTGATTTAGTGACAAGTGTGGCATGGTTGGTTATTCGTGAAGTGTGGGCAAGTGTGGTTAGTGACATGATGTGCATGGTGTGTTAGTGGACCAAACGGTGTGCATGTGTGTTAGTGACAAACTTTGGGCATAAGCAGTGTGGGTTAGTGACAAAAAGTTTGCAGTGTGTTAGAGTGAGGTCAAGGTGTGCATGTGTGTTAGTGACAAGTGTGCATGTGTGTTAGTGACAAGTGTGCATGTGTGTTAGTGACAAGTGTTCATGTCCTTCTGCATTCACAAGTTCATTCATGAGCCTGCCACCGTTTCGTTGCTTCTTTTGTGAAATCTTCTAATTTTGAACCCAATATATAAGTCCTTCGCAACACAGGCTTATATGTAGGGAGCGGCAATATGATATCATATGATATCGTGTCATCATATGATCTCATATGATGCCGGCAGTCTGACTCGGCTTAAGTTACCAGTTGTAAACAATATCATATGATGCAATTTGTATGATATTATATGACGACATAATTGCCTTTGGTCAACATTTTATGATATGCCAGTCCCTACTATTTTGTACACAATCAGATACACTGATTTTTGGCGAATACTATATATTTTATTATAATATAATTTCAGGGAAGCAGGAGCCCCCAGGGTCACCCCGTTGTCTGTCTGTGCGTGTGACCAGATGACCGTCTGACAGAGACAAAGTCTGACAAGTCAGTCAACGGTCTTGTAACTAACTCGCTTCCGTTGCCACCTGTCGCTCCGTTGCGAACACTCTCCACCATTTTTAGCGTCGCTTGCGACGCTGCATATAACTTGCTTCTTTTTTCTTCTATTGCACAAGTCCCTTCTAGCCTATCTGGCAACCTGTCTGCCTACCTGTCTACCCCAAGAACCCTGCCTACCTGTCTGCCCCAAGACCCCTGCCTACCTGTCTGCCCCAAGACCCCTGCCTAACTGTCTGACCCAAGACCCCTGCCTACCTGTCTGACCCAAGACTCTAATGATGATGATGCCGACGATGACGATGATGACGGCTATGATGATGATGCTGATGATGATAACATCTTTTCTGGTGCCCTGCTGGCCTCCAAAAGTGCCCAGGGTTTGACGGAGTCAAGGGGTACTTATGAACATCACGAACAAAAAAGATAAAGGAAACAAGAAGAGGGGAAAACATGTATTTATAATACATTAACATATACATATACATAATATAATATACATATACATATACATATACATATACATATACATATACATAATATGAAACATATATTTATAATACATTAACATATACATAATATAATATAATATAATATAATATGTTATACATATACATATACATTTACATAATATAAAACATATATTTATATTACATTAACATAATATAATATAATATAATATACATATACATACACATAATATAAAGCATATATTTATAATACACACTACCCACTCACTACCACCATTCCCTATGCAGAGCGTAAGACGGGACGCTTTCACTCCTCAGCTTCACGAGGCTCCTCAGCACGCGATGAATTCTACAACGTTGTGTTTTTGAAGCTGTCAGACAGGAAGTCCCCTGGGAGTAGGAAAGGAAAGAGAGCATGGGACAGCCCCAGCGCCAATAATGTAAATGGGGGAGAGGGGAGCACAGGGCGTACTTCAAGACCACAGTACGCCTTTCATGAGGATGATCCTGACAACTGGCGACAGAGTTCCAGAAGCTATCGCCGGGCTTTTGATGATGAAGAGAGGTAAATTGAAAAAATAGATATATGGAGAGGTAAATAAATAAGTAGTCACCCTTTTTATGAAGATGTTCCTGGAGATGACTGGCCACAGAGTTCCCAAAACTATCCCCAGGCTTTTGATGGTGAAGAAAGGTAAATTAAAAAATAGATATATGAAGAGAGGAAAAAAAATAAATAGTGCGCTTTTTTGAAGATGTTCCTGGAGATGACTGGCCACAGAGTTCCCGAAACTATCGCCAGGCTTTTGATGGCGAAGAAAGGTATATAATTGTTTTTTTGTTGCGATTGGAATTTGATCAAGTCAGAAAAGAGAACCACCATGAAAATTGAAAATTGAAACATCCAAGAATTGTCACATTGACCTCTAAGGACGTGCCCAGTGGGATTAAGGGAACCGGATCGTAAGTATGCGCTGCTCGAGCCAACATCGCATATAGACACCAGTTACCGTGCCGGTCGACGACCCTCCGGACGGGCCCAAGCGCACTCAAGGGGGTTCAAGCCCCGCACCTGCCTCGATATTTCCCCTTTGCTCTGCCACTGAGCCATTCGGTTCTGATCGGTGATAGAACCGCCATGATGCAACTGGGGATCAAGATGATGACAGTGTTTTTATTTCAGATTTCTGTACTCTTGGTTGAGTAGCTACTTGGGCTACTCAACCCTGATTTCAGGATAGTTGCGTAGCCATCGCATGGCAGATCTCGAAGCGCGGAGCCTGGGGGGGTTGGGGGGCAGCGCTTCCCGATATTGGGGGGTCTGGGGGGTGAAGCATTCGACGGAATGGCGACGGAATGGCGACGCGTCGTCGAAAACATAAACACTGGATGATGTAGGGAGGTAAATTAATGAATATAACTCCTTAATACAAGGGGTGAGGTTGAGGGAGCCAGCCCTTTTGCTTGCAATCGGGCCAACCACCAAATTAAGAGAGGTATGACCGTAGAATTACATTTTCACTGTAGCACGAACTCAGGGTCCCCATCGGCTAAATGATTGTTTGGGGTTCAGTTCCTCGGTGCTTTTTCGTTTTTAGCCCCTCCTGTCACGGTTGGGCAAGTCTCTTCAGCCTATTTTGCTTACCCATGGACTGTGACATAACAGCAACAAAAATAGGATCCTCTCTTGGAAATTTGTTCGCCCCGCTGTTTGGGGGGGGGGGGCTGTATGTATGTTCCAGTCCAGGGGTAGGCCAAATAGTCTAAAGGGACTTGCCCATCCGTGATAGGAAGGGCTTCAAAAGAAAAAGCATTCATGAACTTAACCCTAAACAATTCTTTTACCGACGTGAGCCCTGAGGTCGTTCTGCAGTGATCATTTAAATCTAAATAATAAGGGGCTATATGCAGCAGCTTCTAGACAGCTTCCTTTCCCTGTCCTTGGGCCAAACCTGAAGCTAGCTAGTGCATATAGAAGCTGAAATGACTGGCATGCGAATGCAGCTGCAAGCTTTGGGTTTGGCCGAGTAGCTGGCTATTGGAGCTGGCGGGAAGCTGCCATGAATTGCTTCAAAAAGAAACAGTGACGGCGCGTAATGGTCTTTCTCTATGTACGTCACCCCTTGACCCTCTTGAGCTGACATGACTGGCATTCCAATGATGCTGAACCCTGTGATCTTGACCCATTCATTGGCATGCTAATGGAGCTGGGCGGAAGCTGACAGGGCAGGCATTCCCATTACCTTGAACCCTGTGGGCTTGACCTGTTGGCTAATGGAGCTGGTGGGAAGCTGACAGGGCAGGCATTCCCATTACCTTGAACCCTGTGAGATTGACCTATTGGCTGATGGAGCTGGGTGGAAGCTGACAGGGCAGGCATTCCCATTACCTTGAACCCTGTGAGCTTGACCTATTGGCTAATGGAGCTGGGCAGAAACTGACAGGGCAGGCATTCCAATGACCTTGAACCCTGTGAGCTTGACCTGTTGGCTAATGGAGCTGGGGGAAAGCTGACAGGGCAGGCATTCCCATTACCTTGAACCCTGTGAGCTTGACCTATTGGCTAATGGAGCTGGGCAGAAACTGACAGGGCAGGCATTCCAATGACCTTGAACCCTGTGAGCTTGACCTGTTGGCTAATGGAGCTGGGGGAAAGCTGACAGGGCAGGCATTCCCATTACCTTGAACCCTGTGAGCTTGACCTATTGGCTAATGGAGCTGGGTGGGAGCTGCTAAGCATAGCCCAACAAAGAAACACTGGTTCAACCAGCCTGTTAAAGCATGCTAACTATGAACTACAATACTATACATGCTGACAAAATATACAGGGAACCACTTGTGCGAATTCAAATTCACACACTTCATTGTTTCGTCACAACACACCTTCTTTGCGCATGCATCCCTTTTCTCTACTGTAGAACCTGCATAATACTAAGGTCGTTATCGCAGCGCTTTTGTTACAAGTAGCACCTCAAATGAACCGTAATTTTACTTGAGACCAAGCATCCAACCAAGCAACCAACCCAGCCAAGCCAAGCCAAGCAACCAACCAACCAACCCAACCAACCAAGCAAAATAGTGAGGAATTTGCTACAAAATAGCAGAACCTGTACCACATTCATATCCAATTCCACCTATCTAGTAGACTCTAATATTTGGCTGCATGTGTGCTTCCTCATGCATGTAGGGAACACTACAGAACACACGATGAGCTCAAACATCCTAGCAAAGCGCACAGCAGTAGCTTTGACAAAAGTGAAAACTGTAGCGGTAGCAGCAGTGCGAAGCACAGCAAGAATATGAAAAGAAGCAACAGCGGTCGGGATGGTCAAAGCTGGAGGTCCGAGAGGAGAGTAAATATGGACGGCTCTGATGCCTGGGCTAGCTGGTGGTTGAAATACGGTATCAAGAACACTGCGGGGGCAAATTCAAGTTCAGGGTTTTACGGTGCTGGCTTCGCTCAAGATGAGGATCGGCATCACAGCCACTTTTATTCAGGTGCAGGCGCTCAGAGCAGCAGGGGTGGGTACGACAGCAGTAGCAGCAGCAGCAGCAGCAGTAGTAGCAGCGGCAACAGGGGTGGGTACGACAGCAGTAGTAGCAGCAGCGGCAGCGGCAGCAGGGGTGGGTACGACGGCAACAGCAGCAGCAGTAGTAGTTACTCTAGAAGTAGCTATGGCAACAGTGCCCATGGCAGTGGCCCTAGAGGTGACTGGAGCAAGTTCAGTAACACAGGCGCTGGGTGGAGTAATGGCGGCTATGCTGGTGGGGGAGTACCCCACCCTGCATCCGTGTCTCAACACCTGGCCACTCTCGGATTAGCTCCAGATGTGTCCATAGATGCAGCGACCATCAAGGTGAGAAATACATGTCAGAGCACCTTGTGTGTATGTTGCAGTACATGTTACAGTGTGTGTGTATGTTGCAGTTCATGTTACAGTGTGTACAGTGTGTGTATAGCCATGTGTATGTTACATGTGTGTGTATGTTGCATGTGTGCGTATGTTGCATGTGTGTGTATGTTGCATGTCAGCATGTGTGTGTATGTTGCAGTACATGTTACAGTGTGTATAGTGTGTGTATAGCCATGTGTATGTTACAGCACATGTTACAGTGTTTATATTGTGTGTATGTTACAGTGTGTATGGTGTGCGTATAGCAATGTGTATGTTAAAGTGTGTATAGTGTGTACAGCAATGTGTAACTTACAGTGTGTATAGCCATGTGTATGTTCAAGGTGAGGGATACATGGCAGAGCACTGCGTTAGTAGGGCTGCCCCCGGTGTCCAGGGGGCAGTGCCCCGGGGTGTTCAGGGTCTCAGGTAGCGAACATTGGGTCAAAAACGGGGTCTCGGGTAGCGATCGGGATAGATAGCGGGAAAAAACATCTTTGCTACAAGCACCTCGTACCCCAAGCTTGGGGCAAGAAGATAGGAATTTATATAGCTATCACTTCCTCAGCACAGATGCCCCCACATACAATGCAGTGTATTGCATTTTGTTATTTTGGGTTGCGCATTTGACGCAACTGCCTCCTTTTGGGTTGCGCTTTTGACTCAACTGAAAACAGAAATCTGCGCGCTGCGCCCAGAGGGGGTTTAAAGAATTGTGTCAATCGCGTCATGCTCCAAAATGTCGTAGTCATGCTCCAAAACCTTGTGCACTAGAGCGCAATAGTGCGGGTTATGTAGTACTCTGATACACTGCTAACACAGCCACGTGCACTGCACATCCTACATCCCATAACCGTTATCTGCTATTGCTGGGGTGTTGCCCTCCATCATATTGCCCACGTGTCCTTTTACTCGTCTAGTTGTTTCCTCTTCACAAAGTAATGATTATGCCTGGTGGGGCGTGGTATTAAGGGAGCCCCGTCTTACGGCGGTAGGGAACGGGCTGCTACTTTACCTGGACAAAGCTACCATGGCGGTTGACAGCGACCGCGAACACTTAAGCGTGCCCGTGGGGATTCGAACCCTCCTCTTCACACACAGATAAAACATGTCCCTCTAGTTCAATCAATCAATAAATAAATAGTACGCCTTATTACGAGGCGTGAGGTTGAGGGGGAGCCCTTGTGCTTTCGCTGGGGCCTACCACCTGCAGGGTATTTGCTCAAATCAGAAAGTGGTTTTTTCTAGCTTTGTGGTTTTAGGCCTCCTCCAGGGACAGCGCTCGAGTGCTTTTTATAGCTTATATAGCTTTTTAGGACCAGTGGGGCAAAAACAAACTGCTTTTTTTCAATTTTACAGCGATAATTTCGCCAAAACGGGGTAAAAATAACCACGTTGGTGCGGCCTCTATCTGAGGTCCATCAGCTTGAGGGATTAAGTCCCTAGCATCCAGACTTGGATCAATACCTACTTGCACATGAAAGAGGTCTTCAAAATAATCAGTCCAATCATGAATTGTGATATCTGCCTTAGTGGCCTTGTTAGGCTCACGCACGTCTTTCCAAAAACTTTTCGGATTATGCCGAAGATTCGTATGAAGGTTCTCCATGCGTGTTTCTGGCCACTTCCTCTTGTAACGATTACCCCCCGTGCGAGAACCACGGAAACCAGGGATTTCTTGTGCACATGCCGGGGTGCAGATTTGAACCGGGGACTCCTCCGGCTGTGGTAACCATTCTAACCCGTACACCACTCAGGACCACTTTCTCCTCTTACAGGCTGCCTTCATGAAGTGTGCCATGGCGTGGCACCCTGATCGGCACACCACTCAGGACCACTCAGGACCACAACACCACTCAGGACTCGACACCACTCAGGACCACAACACCACTCAGGACTCAACACCACTCAGGACCACTTTCTCCTCTTACAGGCTGCCTTCATGAAGTGTGCCATGGCGTGGCACCCTGATCGGCACCAAACAGTTGCCCCCACTAGCGAGGAGATGCAAAACATCCGTTCAATGGAAGACAAGTTCAAGCGTGCTCAGGCGGCCTACTTCGAGCTAAAGCTGGTGGTAGGCTGACTGGATCAGGCCTGCTATTGAAAATGAAATTGAAATTGTTACATCCGTGTGATGCAGTTACTCACAGGACGTGAAATGAAGGACACCACAGCGTAAGCCGGAGCTAGCAGTAGTCACCGTAAGGCCTGCTATGGTGTACACAGACTGTAACTACTTGTCTCCATACGTTAGCTTTGTATCAAAAAATGCTGGTGGTTGGCCGAAGGGCACGCAAACGGGTTGGCCCTCTCAGCCTCATGCCTTGTTATAAGGTGTACTGCGGGACCGGTACCATTCATTTCTTTTATTGTATTTGTCGAAATTGTGAAGGTGTCTTTCACGTTGATGAATCAACTTTGATTTTGAAATTGAAATTGTGAAGGTGTCTTTCACGTTGATGAATCAAATTTGATTTTGAAATTGAAATTGTGAAGGTGTCTTTCAAGTTGATAAATCAACTTTTGTGAAGCTCGTAAACTCAACAGAGGTTAGTAAACTCCGTTTGTTGAGAGACCCCTCCCAGATGTTGCGGAGCGGGCTTGTCTTGGGCCAACAACGGCATGTCAATGACAACGTAATGTTGCATCTCGCGAATAGAGGCTCCCACACAAATAACGCCATTCGTGCTGAATTCTAGGTGTCGCTGGTAGGCTGGTTTGTGTCGGGAGACCCACCCCCAACTTAAGAAATTGGTGAAGTAGATAAGTGGACAACTGGACATTTATGAGATTATGAGTCAAAATGAAGCGCACGTATTTTCCAAGTGTGTTGTTACAGTCCAGGGGTAGACCAAATAGGCTAGAGGGACTTGCCAACCTTGATACCTGGAGGAGATAAACAGAAAGGTACTGAAGAACTGCACCCCAACCATTCGTGTTACTGACGGGGGGGCCGAGTTCGTGCTACATTGATACATTGTTTTTGTGATTCTTAGCTCACTGTTTGGCATTTCTAACTCATTTGGCCGAACCCATGCAGCGACATGCAGCGACAGAATGGCAGCGCGTCACTAAAAATTGAAATTGAAATTGAAATTGTTACATCCATCACTAAAAATAATGGTTCCTACTTCCCCTTGCCTTGACTTGCCACCATGCCTCAATCCTTTGCCACTCAACTTTGTGGGTGTATTAGTTGTATGTATGCTATATAGTGTTCACACTTGTGGTAAAAAAACAACTTTCGCTATACCCAGGTGGCAAAACAATAGGCTAAAAATCCCTGATTATCTGTTCGTTTAGGACCTTTTTTAATCGGGCATCGAGATTCTACGTGATTTGTTGGTGCGCATTTGTGGTGACCCCGTTTATTTGTGGTGCCTGCTGGGCCGCTGGGGTTCCAATCCCCTTTCAGTTGTTGTTTTTTCCATTTTTGGAACCTAGGAGGGGCCCAAGACCGCAGCATGGTCCCAAGATTTGGAAGACAGCTAGGGGGAACCCATACTTACGAAGCATGAAGAAAGATGGTTACAGAATTCGCAGTGGCGAGGGAGATACGGCCCTAAGATTGGTCCAGCTTTTACCTTTTACTTATTCTGGTGCAGTTCCGGTGCTCTTTTTGTGCAATACGGTTGCTGGTAAACTAGCCTTGAGCTAGTGTCTACCGACCACGTCATCCAAATATAAAGAAGAAGAAACACTTTGAGCTCTGAACCTTCGAACTCCAGGCAGCCACTGAGGATTAGGTGCCTTGTTGACAACGTGGGCATGAAGTTCAAGTCGAAGTAACAACAGCCGGCGTTGTATCCTTTCCTTTCTCCACCCTCGTTTCCCTTTTTTTAATTTGTGAAAGGACTTTAACCCCAGAAGATGGGTCTCCCGACACAGCGACACGGAGGATTCAGTTCGAATGGTGGTGCCCCTCCTACAATCTGCCTAGTAGGTGCACTTGAGAAATACCAACCCACGACCAAACGAACATTCACCACTACCCCTGTTGACCACGGCAGATAAGCTCCCTGCCGTTAGAGCTCCCTGTCGTTAGAGGCGGAATCAAGGAGACATAACAAGAGAACCACCACGAGGGCAGAAATCCGACAGTACTTCCCTGCAAGGTTTGCTTAAGGCCAGGACGCCAAAATACTGAGGAATCGAACCTCACCACCCCCTTCCTACTCTCGCAAGTAGGGTCGATACAGCAAGGGTACTGAAGATCACAAGGATCCCTAAGGAGACAAAGTCAGGACCCTTCAAAATGGGTGTGTGTATATAACCCCAGTACTGTTATTCAATTGTGAGGATGGAAGTAATGAGACAGAGGACAGGAAAGGATGAGTTGGTGATGTTACAAGAAAACAGCATGGCAATCAGACAACACACGCACACATGTACCAACACAGGTACACACATCGTTTGTGCAGGCTAGACACTTTTCAGATACAAAAAGGCCCGTTGGTGGGGATGAGAGCAACTTCAACGACTAAAAGTTATCCAGGCCAGAATGGGCAGTGCTTACATCTTCACAGTAACATAAATGTAACTATACTGAACGCCAACCTTCTCAATAACATAAATGTAGCTATACTGACACCAACCTTCTCACACACCTAGGATATACAGAACAAAATGACTGCTCACATAACTTGAGCATAACCCCGTTCAAGGGAGACAAATACGAATACTTTCTGTAACAGATGACACGGTACACACTATGTTTATCTACCAATCTTCATACTGAGAGTTCAGAATGTCCCTTCGTTTAGGGACCAGGGTACTTCAAATGGACCCCACGGGTTGCGTCCTGGGACGCACCCTAATTCGGTAGGTTGCGTCCTGGGACGCAGTAACATCCTTAGGCTGCGTCCTAGTATCAACAGAACCCGTAGCCAACGGAAATTGAGTGGTGGTGGGCCAATCAACTGATGGGTGAGACGCAACCAATATCCTGAACCTACGTCTGGGGCGCAACAGACCCCATGTTGCGACCCTGATAGGGACGTTGGCCAGCTTCCATCCTGATCCTGCCATCTTGGACCGCAGCAGAGCCCCCTTTCGTACCACAAGCTTAACAAAGCATATTCCAAATGAAAGCCACTTTGGGGGAGGCTGCAACACGCACCACAAGGTGGCACGCATCAACTACTACCTCAAGGAAGCAAGCTCAAGTATTGGATGAACAGAAAGGAACCAATCCATTTGAGCAGCTGAGGCAGTAGGCACGAGATGGATTAGAGACCAGTAACCCAGTCTTTACCTCCTCCTGGTGCTGTCCCCAGTACCAGTTGGGCGTGGAACTCCCTCCTCCTCTTGTCCTTCAGGGGGGACACCACCAGCACCAGCATCAGCGCGTGGCAGGGACTTGGGTGCAATTGAGGCACTGTGCTGGTGCTTGAGGATGGTCCAGTCAAAGACGTAGTCCCATTGGAATCCTGTAAGGGACATGATGCACAGGCAGCAGCATTAGAACCGAGGCCAGACGAATTTGATGTGGGGTGTGGGCAGGGGGGGGCAGGTAAGCTGAAGAGCAGCTTTAACTCTGGGAGAATGATGTACATGTTGAGAATGTAGTGTCAGGGCATTCAACCTGAGAGTGGACAAGAGAGCATACGTAGACATGGGACAAGGACAGCAATGCATCATGTAGATTCTCCTCACAGTGAGCAGTTACAGAATTCAGTTGGTTTCCAGACAGTAAGGAGGGGGGGTTGAGGGGGAGGAGGGTATTTTCAGAAAATAATAACGGGGGCGGGGGCAGGTTTTTTTTCCAAAACAAGAAGAGGAAATCTTATTACAATTGTGTTTTGCCTCCTCTCAGAACAGGATCCTTATTACGATTTTAGCCCTGAGCGAAGCAAAGCACGGTGCGAATCTCGGAAGCCCCTTTCGACCATTTAAGGGGGGGGTCCTTCAGGAAACATGCATTTTGCACATGGAATCATGAATGTCATATGTTACAAACGTTTCTATCAACTTTGTCAAGCCTCTGGGCCACAAGTCTTGTTCAAAAAGATTAGCTAGAATTACACAAGTCAGAAACTGAGTCATCATTGAGGTAAGCCAGTAACATACATGCATACCAATTCAAATATACCAGGCCACACACATTCAAGTGCTTCTCTAGCAGCCGGCTGCATGCACAGCACTGCTATGATAGCAGATTAGCAGCAAGGGTGCATTCTAGGCCCTGCAGCACCATGCTAAATCTCTATGTGGCTTCCGGGGAACCTGGTCTGAGCGCCCCGCATGGTCCGAGTTGCAATATGGGAGTGGAAAATTTGACGGCTCGTGGAATTCTTTACGATTTCGACTGGTGGCAGGTCGAGTGAGACCAACAGGCGACATCAGAATCGAAGATGCGGAATGGAACATTCTGTCGGGTTGTGTCTGGTCGGGTGGTCGTATCGAATCGGGTTCAGGGTAGCGATTCTAGTGAGCTGTGATCTCAAATTGGGTATCATATTCCGATAATTTTGGCCACCACAGGGTCTCATATTACGATCGTCATCTATCTGGACAGGGGGAAGGGGGAGGGGAGGAGGGAAAAAGAGAAAGTCCCAAGGTGTGAAAGGCCCTAATCAGTTGAGGCATGAGTCAAGGTAACTTACCCTCACGAGCGAACAAATCCCTAAACATCTTCCTCAGGTAGGGGAAGTCTGGCTTGTCATCAAATCGGAGAGAGCGGCAGTACTGGAAGAAAGTGACGAACTCCATAGGGAAGCCCTTGCAGAGAACCTGAGAGACAAGAGCGCTATGAGTGGTAGTATTCTGCTTCGAATTTCAATGAAAACTTGTCTCCAACGCCCCTACTGCCCAAGCTTAAAACTGTCTTGATGTTTTTTTATGGACACAAGATCTCATCAACGGAGGTGAGTTCAGGGCTAGCTGCTGAGGGCAGAGGATACAACCAGTTGCAGTTGTGGATGCTCCTTATCATCGCACAGAAGCAACATGGAATGATACTGAGGGGACAATACAACATAATTAAGGCCAGTTCCCTTCCTTCATACTCCCTCAGTTATTGCACATATACTAAAACCTTGTTTTCTGCTGCTGAAGCTATGTGACCAAGTTCAAGTTCAAGTTTGCTGCTGAGGATGATCACGGGCTGGGTTTTGAAGGAGAGAACCAGGAAGAAAGAAGACTTGAGAGAAGAGCCAGCTAGAACTTCAGACATCCATGCATTATCCTGGTGCATGCAGGCTGCAAAGTTTCCAGCCACTCCAACAGGTGGCTCAATAGGACATATTTACAGCAGGCATTTACTGAGCATACCTCGATGGGAGTGGACATCTTCTTCTCGCTGATCTTCTCATACTTTTGCCTCTTAGTTGCCGCCTTGAGGCCCTGCCATGGCAAGCTGCCTTTGAGGAAGTACATCATGATGTAGCCCAGAGACTCCATGTCATCACGCCGGCTCTGCTCGATGCCCAGGTGAGTGTTGATAGAGGCGTAGCGGGCAGTTCCGGTCAAGTTCTTGTTCTCTCTGTACGGAATGTGCATGTGGGTCTTGGGGTCCCGGTACTTCTTTGCCAGACCGAAATCAATGATATGGACCTGGGATTCGAAAAGGCACACATAAGGTTAGGAAAGGGCGAGGAAAGGGAGATCAGAGCAATGGAACTTTGCTGAACTGAGATATAACATTGGAAGCAATAGCTGGACGTCCTGGGGAGCTTCAGGCATTCTATCCAGAGAAATATGTTGACCAAAACGGTGATATTGTGGGTGAAGGTAACTAGTGCAGCAATTGTTAAGGCAGTCTGGAAACTCTGCTTCAGCCCAACCTGGCCTTGGGCAAAGCTGAACATAACGCCAAGAACAGCACAGGCAGAAAACAAGGTCGATCCCCAGAGTGACTGTATGCAACAAAGGAAAACATACCTGGTTTGCCTTCTTACCCAAGCCCATCAGGAAGTTATCTGGCTTGATGTCCCGATGGATGAAGCTCCGAGAGTGAACAAACTCCACTCGAGATAACTGCAAATACAAGTTTGCAGGCAGAGAGGGGGGTCATGTGCTGGGGAGTACCAAACTGAACACTAAGTAGGTAGGTCATTCTATCTAGGACAAGTTTGATCTAATAACGACCCAGGTGTGTAACGAAAGCAGAACAAAGCATGTTTTCATACAAGGCTTTGACAGTCGTTAATAAATCGCAGTCAGCCCAGCCCTGATCCGAGGCTAAAACAGAAGGCTTCATGAATTCTAACTGCAAAATAGAGAATGGATCCCAAATGTCCCAAAACTGCTAAAAAGGATCTATGTCAGGTGAGCAGCAGTCTATCATTTCTCGCCCTGCATCCTCATGAATGGACACGCTAAGAGTGACAGTCTTACCAGTTGGTCAGCAAGCATGAGCACTGTCTTCAAGCTGAATCTTCTGTTACAAAAGTTGAAGAGATCTTCCAAGCTCGGCCCCAGTAGATCAAGGACCATCACATTGTAGTCTCCCTCAATACAGTACCACCTGACGTTGGGCACTCCAACTGCAGACAGCAGGGCAAGGAAAGGGAGATCAGCATTGGCTCTTATGAAGGTTACCAAACAAGAAAACTTACCTCCTCCCTGGAGAATTTTGTAGAGCTTGGACTCATACAGCAGCTGCGGGTGCCTGCTCTTGATAGACTCCTGTGAGCGCGACAAGAGGGTTTTACAGGATGAATCCCTAGATTCCGACAGAAGAAACTAGGACGAGGTAACGCTACAAGAACTCATACTCACTAGTTTGATGGCTACTTCTTCTCCGCTTTGGATGTTGATACCTACGCAAGGTAAGCCAGGGGTGAGAAGTGAGATTTCGATGGCAGCGAGTCAAGAAAGAAAGCGCGTAATGAAAGACGACATAACCGCAAAGGAAACTTACCTAGATAAATGTCGCCTGTGAGCAACAAGACGGTACGCAGCGGTTAAGAGGACAAGGACAAAGGAGGGCGCGTCAGTGGTGTCGACTAGCGAATCAAACTACCTAGAGTACGGGTACGTGCACGACTCTTTCTGGGATCCGAACAATGAACAGCAGACAATGCAAATACTTTGCTGCCAACAAGTTGCCACAGAAATGCATAAAAACTTGCCGAATGATCCTCCACCTGCAAAAAAGGATAGCGTGGGCATTAGAGTCCGACATTCCGAAGAGCGATTCTCGGAACTCGACGAGCTTGGCGACTAAATAGACTTACCGATCTTTCTTCCTAGACGATAGCGACCAGCTATGCGAATATCGAGAGCCATGGTCTAATAGTCTAGTCGTCTAAGCAAGAAAAAGGTCACCGCAGAGGTGAAGGAGGTTGATTCATCAGCTATATAATCTATGCGGCACGTGCAAAAGGAGCTGGGTAGGCTACGCGCCAATAAAGTGATAGGAAAGCAAGAAGGGGAAGGACGCGGTTAGGACGATCTGACTGTGTTCTCGACTTCAAACTGTACCTCGATGTACAACGGTACATCTCTCATCTTGATCGTTTCCATCGTCCCTGACGCGCGCAAGAGAAGCGAGGATATAATAAGGGAAGCATGGGAACTTTGATAGGCTTCATAAGGGATTAAGGGATACAGGGGTCGCAGGAGATCATTACTTCCCCCACATAGTTCAGTTGCTAGCTGACTCTCTCTCTTTTGTGAAGCGGCGACATCAGCGTTGGTGGGTGTTAGTTGAGCTCAGTCACGTTTCACTACCGGGTGTGATTGACCGCGGCGACACACAAAGATTAGCAAGAAGATCAGCCGAGGAAGGCACTACAGCAAGTTGCTGTCGAAAGAAACTCTTGCGTCAACGCCGTCTTTCCCAAGCGCGGCATCCAGACACCCACTCACAAACAGAATCAATTATACACAAGCTGTCTTTGTCCTGCAGCGAGCTGCAACAAACAAGAAATGCTCTTTCCTCCTGTATCAATCATCCCTGTCCTGTCCTCGAGGGGCATGAGGGTGGGGTAGGTGTGGGGCTGGGGTGTGGGGTGGGTGGGTGGATGGGAGCCTGTGCAGATGAGTTGATGTGGGGGTGTTGGCAAAAGAAGGGGGGAAATCCTGGATACGGCGCCATCATCAGGATTATGGAGCGGTCAAGGTGGGTCTAGGCAGAGGCTCGGGGAGGCTCCAGCCTGGCTGGTGAAGCTCCTGCTTCCCAGAAGAAGAAAAAAGAAAACGCGGATGTAGTGCCTAAGTACACATTTCTTGCAGAGCCAATTACCTGAAAAACAAGGCGCGAGCCGTCCTTCTAACGCGTAGCTCTATATCGTTGAATTATATTTATTTAGCGCTCACATCCAGGCTAGGTGATTCCACTCGTGTGTTTCGTCCCCCCCTTCCTCGTGTGTCATAAGAGTTCACGGCATGCCGAAAGTTAGTAGGAAGGAGGCTGCTCTGCCTCTTCAGGAGGTTCCTAAGAGCATGGAAGTAGACAGTGGAACACTACCGGACAAACCCGCTTTCTCCGCACTAACTGCTGGCGAAGCCGGCCAGAAGATTGAGTTCCGACGGGTAATATTGCATTGCATTGTATTGCTCTCTGCAACGTGAATAAGTAGCAATTCGTGACGGACCGCTCCATGCCGCACCATGCGCAGATTCCGGTACCCCAGCACCGCATGACTCCTTTGAAGACCGCTTGGATGCAGCTTTACAAGCCAATCACCGAGAACTTGAAGCTGGACATGAGGATGAACCTGAAAACCAAGAAGGTAAAACAATTGTCTTGAGCCGCCGGGTCGGATGCTGAACCTGGGTTTCGGGGTGGGAGGTGGTTTCGACCTGTCAGGTGGAAGTATATGTGACAGGGAATTGAGAATTCCATTTTCGGGGACTAGTGGGTTTGTATGGATGTGAGGGCCAATGAGTGGTGTGCTGGGTTTAGATGTGTGCTGGTCGTGATGTCCAGGATTGGGGCGGGGTCGAGTGTGTGAGTGGTGGGGGGGTGGGGGATTGTTAGCTTGTTCATCAATCATTCTTTTTATTTTTTCTCAGTTACTGGTGTTGGTTCCAGCATGCTGAGCCTTTAGTTGCAGGCTCTACATCTGTGAACTGTGATTGTGTGCAGAACAAGGCTGCTTCGGTCAGAGAAGAATCTACTCCGTATCTTGTTGATAGCACATCTTAATATGGGTGTCTTCTCGCCACATATCCCTGTGCACATACAAATCGTGAAGTAGACTCTTTGCGTCTGGGATGTAATTTTACACAGTCTTGCCAGTCTGGTTTTTGTGACAGGGATGTCAATGTTCCATCACACACTGCAAAACAAGCTTTTTAAAATCACTCTCGATCCCTCACACAGGTTGAAATTAAGACTACAAACGAGACCCCTAACGCAGATGTGGTGCAGAAGGCTGCAGATTTTGTTCACGCATACATTCTAGGTAAGTGGTGAACTGCTAACGATGCTCTAACATGATTTGATGGGGCACATGCCAAAAGCACTGAGTAGTGAAGCAGTGAAGTGGCATATAAGCAAGCTGATAGTTATCGAACTCCACTTTTTCTTTTTTTGCTACTTGTAGCAGCTTTCAACCAGCTCCATTAGCCAGCGACAGAGACGAGCTGCGATGAAATACCTGCCATGCTAGCTTCGAGGCGCACTAGCTAGCTTCAGGTTTGGCCCAAGGGTGGGTGAAAGGAGCTGCCTAGAAGCTGCTACGTGTGGTGGAAAAAATAAAGAGTGTCGAACTCCTTCGGGCTGAAATCAGGATGCATTGGCTTCTGTATTTTTCTTGTCTCATATTGAGTGAGACTCTGTCCAAATACATTCACTGGGTAGTATGCCCCATTCTGCAATCCTGGTTTGAAATATGCTAACCATTTAATGTAAATTAATTGATTGCTGCCTGTAGGTTTTGAGGTTCGAGATGCCATTGCCTTGCTACGACTCGATGACTTGTACGTGGAGTGCTTCGAGATCAAAGATGTCAAGGTACGTTCTGATTGCACTGATCACAAGGTGGTATGATTCCAATTAGTTTCGTGCATGCATGTCACACGTTTATTTGTGTGTCCTGCTGTGCTTTCAAAACAACTTTGTGCTCAGTTGCTTGTCTTCCTGCAGTATGCTAACCATATTCATCTTCATCTCTCGTATCACCACACCAGCCACTTGATGAAATGCGCAACTACATGTATGGGACGTGGCAATGTTTTCGTACATGTTGACATATGTGGTGCATTCAATAGGCACAGGCGAATGGTACAAGCAATAGCTAACATGACGGAAACGTCAGAAGGCACTCTCTTGTGTCCATTTTCAGAACAGGGTAGATCCTGTTATGTGCAGTATTGCAAAAGCTGACTCACTCAATTTTCTAAACCTTCCAATATATTTCAAATGCTCTGCACAGACTCTGAGGGGAGAGCATCTGTCACGCGCCATTGGACGTCTGGCTGGAAAGGTGCGTCCTGGCTTCTCTTGTTGACTAAACAAGTGGCATATGCATGCCTGCTGGGAATGATGGTTGTGTTCTGCTGCAGCTGATCATACATCAAAGGAGGTAGCAGTTAAGAGTTGATTTCAACTTCCCTCATATTCTAGGCAGAACTTACATCTCTCTCTCTCACCTGCCCCACCGCTCCCTTCCCGTGCACACAAGCATGCTAACTTGCGAATGCACACATTCATATATTAATTCACCCCCTACCCCTTGATTTTCCAGCCACCTGCTAGGGTGTTTTGCCGACCTTTTGATCTGTTTAAGCCTGATCTGGGCATCTAATACAAGCATGCATGATTCAAGCAGTGCAAGTGGATGGTTCAAGACAGCATCCAGTTGCCGTGTCTCAAATGTTGAGTAGGAAAAGGCTTTGACTCCCTGATTCTGACATGTTCATGCAGAGTGGCAAGACCAAGTTCACAATTGAGAATGCAACGCGCTCAAGAATTGTCTTGGCGGATAGTCGAATCCACATCTTGGGGTCATTCCAAAATATCCGGGTGGCAAGAGATGCTATCTGCAGGTAAGGTTTGGGGAATTTCTCAGCTCTATTATTTGAGATGATCGTCTGTCTACAAATCAGTCCATCAGGCAAAAGTAACTTGCCCAACGTCACATTTGTACAGTGGAGTGGATAAAATGACTCCATTCAGCAGCACCAACTGCTATTTGTATGGAATATTTCATCAATAATCTCAACTCACGAGCAATACTTAAATGTTTCAAAATCGCTTGCCACGTGGGGATGGACTATTTTTGTTAAATTATACCTATTGCCAAGGGGGAGGAGGGGGGAGCAGGAAAAAAGCTGCTGTACCTCATCTTCGCATTCAATATAGGTTATCCTCAGGATACGATTACAATTATTATTTTTTACCCAAAATAGAGTTGAACATTAGGTTTGAGGGGTCCAAAGTTTGTTTGACTCAAAGCGGCCCAAATCTTAACTTCGAGATAAATCACACTTGGGGAACACCATGAAAGATGTAAAGGGGTTTTAGGGGGGGGGGGGTGGGGGGGGGGGGGTAAAACTTTTTCCCAACTTTATTTGTCCCCTCCTCATGTTTGAAACTTCCAAAATTCCAACTCCCATCTGGATCGGACACCGTTTTAAGCAAAACCCAAAATCCGTCTTCCTCCCCCCCCCCTGCCTATAACCATTCTCGGTCCAGAGAGTGAGATATATCGGCGCTTCATGCATCATTTACTGTCACTGCATACAGTTGGATTGTTCTCTTCTTATACCTGAACTCACAACTAGCTAGATGGCAATCTAAGCCATAATTCTTTTTTGTGACGGGATGGGGGAGCCTGACAGGTCCTTGGGATCCATTCTCCCTCCTATTTCTGTTGATCTGCTCTGTAGCTACCCCGCATACTCACACGGCTCTCCACCTTACTCATTCATATTGTACGCCATGCCCATGCAGTCTCATTATGGGCTCTCCTCCTGGCAAGGTCTACAGCAAGTTGAGGTCCGTCTGCTCCCGCTTGAACGACAGTTGATGACTGTGGTCTTCTCCCTCTAGATACGTTAATAATACAATAA
Source organism: Chlamydomonas sp. ICE-L (assembly GCA_013435795.1). Taxonomy (NCBI): domain Eukaryota; kingdom Viridiplantae; phylum Chlorophyta; class Chlorophyceae; order Chlamydomonadales; family Chlamydomonadaceae; genus Chlamydomonas; species Chlamydomonas sp. ICE-L. The sequence continues at coordinate 8,082,487 of JACBWV010000472.1, forward strand.
ATGGTGATGAAGGCATTCAATATACTTGCTTGTTGTAGTTACATGAATTGAGAGCAAGGAGCAGGTAGGGTCAATATGGGTGGTGTTGGGGGGGGCATAGGGTATATGGGGAGAGAGTTGGGGGGCTGGCCACTGTACTTCATCTCATTGTCACTTTTGAGGTTGAGGGGGGAAATTGCCCCGCTGCTATAGAAACTAGGTTGTGAGGATATGACTGATTGGGTAGTGCAGTTTGTTGCACTCCTGTTTGCACCATGTATGGGTATATATATGGTGCAAACAGGGTATGATGGGTATATAGGGTATGATGCAAGGTTCGCAGGAATCTTGGCCATTCTTGAGAATGGAGGGCCTATTTGCATTCCTGTGGCAGCTCAATGCAGAGCAAAATTATTTTGACTGATTTTTGCAGTACATTAACAGTTCCTTCAGAGATTATGTCAGGGTACTATGGTACTAGGCTCGTACAGTGGTACCAGGCTTGCACACTGGTGGCCGCCAGCTACAAAAATGCAACATGCGAGCATGCAAGGATGTGGCTTCAAAACGCCTGTTCCATCTGGCAACGCAGGGCCTGAGTTGTACCTCAAACAGTTGCAATTCAGTGAGGGGGCAAAAAAGAAAACCATTTTCTCTTTGTTTTACTGAGCGCCAGGTGACACCGTGACAGGGGCACTTGGATATTTGAGTTCAGAGTTCTTTAAAGATCTCAATACCTGATAACCTCCTCTCGTTTCTCAAGGATTCAGCTCCCAGTGTCTGGCTGTGTGGTACTCCTTGTGTAGCCCGAGGAATCCATTTACATGGGAAATGCCTCTCTAAACACTTATAGAGTATCTAGAAGACTTGTAAAAAGAGATATGCCGGCGAATTCTATTCCAGAATGCCAAGGCTATTCAAGTGCACAGATAGATAGATAGGTACAGGATAGAAAGGTTGCATGGAGGACAAAAGCATATCTATCCGATGCAAGACGCATGCCCAATGTACGAAGTACCGAAGGCCCCGTAAATACTTTCACATCAGTACGACGGGCCCAAATATATCGTGGTGACAAGTCGTCTTAGTTATTGTGTTATTGGTACATGTTATGGTAACCAGTCGCGTTATTCGAATGCAAACGCGTAGTATTGATCAGCCTACAGAGTGTGTATTCTTATACTTGCTCAGTGACTCGTTCTTCACAGTCAACTACAAAGAACAATGAAACGATCTTTGACACATGCCCCATTCAAGTCTCCTTATTCGGGTCCGTCATTGGCATCAGAGAAGCCATCTACCGCCGCGGCTTCTAATTCGATAATGCCGGTACTAAAACGAAGAACGTTTTGTCCACCCTTGCCGAACTCGGGATCCAATGCATCTACTGCAAACAGCAACAACCGCAAACAAGATAAATCTTCTACTATGCCGTCTTTGCTGCTGTGTAAAGATACCAAGAGCAGTACAGCAGCAGCGAGCAATGTCAGCGGCACAAGGACTGGAGCAAAGGAGGAGCTCCTCATCCCCTCCACTTCAAATCTATACCCAAACGGGGTTCTGGCTTCGCAGCTTAAGCTTGCCAGGGGGGCAGTTCTATTCGGCTCAAATCCTGATTTTAACATCGCTAGGGAGGTGATAAATAAATTAGACCCACCTGTAAGCCGGCAGAGATGTGGAGATGTAGATCTTAGCCCCGCTACATGCCCAGTCTCCTCTGGCAATGGGGCAACTCCCAAGCTTTCCTCCCAGAAAGCAGATGCAAAACCAACACCTGCGGAGAAGTTAGATGGAGGTCAAGGTTCTGTACAAGCAAGTGTAGATGGAACAAGATCGGAAACAGGAGAGGACCCCTGCGTATTGAGCTCAGAAAAAAAAGTTCCCGAAGCCAGGTGCATCTCCGAGACTGTGGGTGTCTGCACAACTTTGCAGCAGTCAGAGGATGAGCCACCAATCACCTCCTGCTCAAGAGATCTCATTTCTCAAGATTGTCAAGTTATTCATGTTGGCTTCACAGTGGATGTGGAAGGCATAGAGGCTGCTCTGCCTCAGAGTGATAACAAGATTGATCTTACAGGGGAGTTTCACCTCATGGCCAGGGGTGAGCTGAATAATACAAACTTTCTCAGTTTGTTGGGTGGATTGGGTAACTTGTTCACCATCATAGCAAGCACATACATAGTACGTGGTCATTTTACGTCATATGTACAAGATGCCAAAGCATCTCCACTTTGTATAATCCCACTCATCTATTCGTATACTCAGATGGCATGTACAACTTATAATATTAGTACACGATGGGGACCGAAGTTACCATGACAGGTCTGTGTGTGCCATTACTATGTAGGTCTCATAATATGATTGTGTCCATTCAAAGAAACTTGTAAAGCATTACTGAGTAGAAGACAAAATGAAAAACTCTACATCTAACGATATAATTTTCCACATATTTTCAGGTGGGCATCAACATTGTGACAAGGAGATATCACCGGTAGGGGTACGGATCGAAGCTGTGCGAGCTACACAATCAAGGCTTCGTCCCTCTCTTTTGGATCAACGACCAGATTTTGTTCATGAGATTACCCAACTGCACACAGGCCAGAAAGGCCGTCAGGGTGTGCTGTGGAAGGTGGCCCCGACAAGACAATTTGTCGTGAACGGGGACACAGTCAGTACCCACAAGCACTCAGTAAGGAATGCTCAGAGAGGAGCAGAGGTGAAGCACCTCTTCGGGAAGAGGTATGTAGATTGAGTACCCGAACCTTCATGCTCATGAGCTTACTCATCTACTATAATATCTTACGTACGCGTTTGTTGTGGGTATGAGCGGGAGATAGGACTGATATAATTGGAGTTATATAATTCTATACATTGGCTGCAGCCACATTGACAAAATGTGGAGTAGCACTTAGGGAGTGGAATCTGCAGGGGCTCATCATCCTCATCCACCCCCTGCCTGAGCCAATTTGAAGGGAAAACCCACACGCCTCCTGCTTTTATATCTTATTTGGTACCACAGGAGTCAAGTGTGGGGCAATACAGCTTTGGTCAGCAGTGTCCAATCAAGCTCTGAGCTAAGCGAGAGCAGCAGTCACAAAAAGATCAGAGATCTACCTGAAGAGAGGGGTAGTGACAGCTGCTACAGTCAACATGAAAGCCAGGCTGCAGACCAGGTGATTTGGTTGCTGGAAGTTCAGACTTCTTGTTGATCGTACCATCTGCAGTACAATATGTGATTTGCTAATACTGCATCACTTGGGGCTGATAACACATTGTTGTGCAACGCAGGCAAGGTCTCTTGTCAGACAGCCCCCCATCGATGAACTTGTCAGCGAGGACTGGCAACAAGAAGGGCTGCTGATGGAGGAATTTTATTTCAGCATGGAATACGATGAGACTGATACAACACAAAAGGCATCCTTCTTGGCACCTGGGAGCTGGCTCCGAACTATGTTGGGCGTTCCATGATACAAACGTGCCGAAAAGCAGATGGCACATTTCACTCCGGTAGAATGCTAGGCTCCGTGATCGAGCATTCAACACTGATGGGCATCAGTTGCAGGCAAACAGCTCTTCACTGTCGCATTGGATGTCTGGCCCAGTCTGAGATTGCAGTTCCACCCAGGGAAGCTCAACAATTGCTGATATTGATGGCGTCCAACGGTGGTTAATAGAAGTACACATACCATGTGTTGTTTGGCTTTCTGCGGATAGAGTAGCCATCATACTATGTACATATCCCACACATTAGGACATGCGTTATAAACTAGAGTCATCATTGAGTAGGGACGAGTGTACAGATTAAATAGTTTGCATGATTCCCGTCTCCATGACTGCGACGGAGGGACCAACCAGTCTGACATTCAAGCAGGCTGGTCCATTTTCACCTTGGAAGCTTGTCCCATGTTATTCGTTGACGTAGCGCATAACGTCATTTGCATGACTTAATGGTCTTGCATACACTCTGGAAGACCACTGCAAATAAAGGAAAGGGTAGTTTTGTTCACTTTATTGCAGCTTTGTTCAAATCACTATACCTTCAATTTGATTGGTTTTTTACGGAATGTATAACAGCCAAAGGCTGTTCACAGATGGAAATTTGTGCCGTGCAGTGGGAAAGCTGATTGGAATTGTGAGCTGCACTAGGAAATGTAGGATTGATCATATGATGCATTTTGTTTTCTAATCCCCACAGGGCTGCTGCTGCTTGTAACTTATGAGACTGTCCAATGGAATTGAGGATGACGCAGGCATTGAGCGGGATAAAGAATGACGTCACTGAGTCAGAGCAAACAAGCAGACAATGTTCCCACTTACAAAACATATCAACAAGCCGCAGACGCCGCAAAAGATGCCAAGGCACAGAAAAATCATGATAACTGTTAGCGGGATGAATGTCAGATCATAGCCCTGCGGAAGAAAACAATTGTGTGTTAGAACAGATCTTGTTGCAAATCATCTTAGCAGTGCATGAGCTTGTGACAGGTATCGGCTGCGATCAAGTCAAAGCTCTGAAAATGCATATCTATGTCCGAATCCAAGGATTCTGAAATACCATGAAGGCTTGAATCACTGCAACCCAGCTTACCTACTTTCAGGACATCTCTGTTCAGGGACTCAAGTGTTTGTTGCTCGTTCTTCACAAGTGGTTTGAGTACAGGATTTAAGTTGCGAGACATCTTTCCAGCTGTGGGGATTAGACAAATGAAAAAAAAGGACCAATCCGTCTTAGACATTGCAAAATACAGTTAACTTGCCTGTAGGCACTTGGACTCGCCACAACATGCCCTGTGTCCTACATGTTTCGATAATTGTTGATACGGTTCTCAACCAATCAAATTGCTAATCTCTTTTCTGCAAAGCTTCACTTAGGGGGTGCTGCCTAGCATTTGTGTACTACTAGGCCTGCTACTCTGGTAGCTGTTGATACATTATGCCAGGTATCGGTCTTTGATCCCAACGTAAAATTTCTTCCAACCCTACAGAATGGGCCATTTGTTCGGATGGGTTTTAGTTCTAACATATTGCACAACTAAACAAGAACAATCAAAATTACCTCTGGAGGTTTTGAGGAATTATCTCCCTTCCTTGCTGTGAAGATGACCAAGAAAGGGATGATGAAGACGAAGAAGGCTAAAGTCTGCCAAAAGCTGCAAACATTCAATGGGTCATCAATTGTTTGAGAAGTAAATTAGTAGGTCACAAGTGTGAGAGAATCTTGAGGTTTCCTCAATCATGTGTCGCATATGAAAAATTGAGGGCTATACATGGACGCCTCGGTCATGAAGGCAGTGGAAATCCTTGTCTTAAGCACAGTAGATTCGAACCCACCAAGGCTAGAGAAAAGCGCTTGGGATGCTGATGATGCCAAACACCCTTCATAGAACTCGCAGAGCAACTTGGCCACTGAAAGTATGCATTCAATTAGGTGGAGAAAAAAAGATCTCTCCCCCCTGCCTAAAAAACCTGAGGAGGGCTGACCCCCCCCTTAAATAGAAATAAGGGGCATGCCTTGAAATTAATAAATTATATATGGATTATGGGTATTTACACTATGGCGCACACAATGGCATCCTCAGAATTACCAAACATAAATTGTGTGATAGTCAACATTCAGTTCTTCCCCCCCCTTTGGGTTGTCCAAGTACACTAGGCACCCTTCACCTTCGCAGGTGGCGGCCAGAAACTGGAGTTCTCATTATTTCAAACAAAACGGTGGCTGGACAGTTTTCTAAGCATGGTTCAGCTACACTTCCCCTTACCCACCCATCCATACCCCCCACCCCCCCCCCCCCAAAAATGAGGTGCTCAGAATGACCTAAAAATGAGCTCAAAACATAGCCATGAATCATGCCATCATAGCCCTATTCTCAGAAGAAGAAAAACGATCGGCCTTACTGAAAAACTTGAGGCCTGGGCTCGTCCTGCTTCAATCGAGAAACTTACCATGGTGACTTGGTTCTTGAAGCTAGCAGACAACAAAGAACGGTGAAGGCTCTGCATAGTGGTGAGTGACAATAAGATGAGGGACTAACCTACCCCTAATAAGATGTTGGTTTCAGAATTTGTAAATGGGCCCATATCACCATACTTCAGATGTTATGTTTTAATGCTTGAAGTTATCTTGTGTTTATGCTACCCTGTCACAACCGGTCGCAACCAGTAGCCTGCAAATTGTTTAAACTACGCAGCTTCTGATGTCTAGTCCAACTAGTTATGTTTAGGGACTGGCATATCATATAATTTTGACCAAAGGCGAGTATGATATCATATGGCATTATACAAATTGCATCATATGATATTGTGTGTGATAATATGAATGGTAACTTCTGCCTAGTCAGACTGCCGGCATCATATGATATCGAATGATGACATGATATCATATGATATCCCGTTCCCTAGTTATGTTCCTTGTCCTGACAGAATATAGGTATAATCCTGCCTTCAACCTGCAATTCCCCGCAGGATTTCTTGACACCTGACCACAATTCCCTCTTCCCATAGCCACGCATTCCCTAGTCCCGACTCACCATCCCAGCTTAAGTCAAGAGCATGTGTGCACATTCAATACCTATGCAATGCCATCTTATCCCATTGTGAGCCTTTCAACTGACTCTCCTGCCCAATTTGTTCGACCATGCTTTATGCGTGCATGTGCCCAATTCGTCCGATCATGCTTAATTCTTGAATGTGTACCAGCTGAAGGCAGTCAGGAACATGTGCGCCACTGAGCCACTCCATGGGGATATCAACTAGACATAGAAATCCAAACCATCGCACCTGCAGTGAAGACCGTCATTACCTGCTGAACTCCAACTGTGCAAGACAACCTTCCACACTAGCACCCCAGTAGCTCTACCCATGAAAGAAATCCGAGACTCACAAGAAGAAGAAGAAAACGAAGATTGCTATTCCGACTCCAGCGACTCGTGTTTCTAGCAATTGACGACCATTTGACGAGAGCTCCTCAACAAACGGACCCTCCCGAGCCACCGCGCATGACAACAGCGAGGACAGAAGTATGAAGGTTGGAGCTGCTAACATCTCTGCCAGATTCGGAAAGACCCCAACAACTCCTCAGAAAGAGTAGAGGCGATGTAGTGCACTGACAAACGATTGCCCGATTGGCCTGGTTCGTGCTCCCAATCGGCATGCTAGCTTTCCGCGATTGAATTCAAATCGAGATTTGAAATTGGAACATGTGCACAGTACACCGCAGTACCCCACCCTAACGAAACGCGTCCCCCGCCCCCGCCTCCGGCCCCGGCCCCGCCCCCGCCCCCGCCTCCGGCCTGACTTGTTCCCCTGCGACTTGGACTGCAAGTCTTGGCTGCTGCTGGCACGAAAACTGCGGTGGCAATAGGAATTGGGGGGGGGGGGGGGGGGGGGGGGGGGGGGCAGCAATTCAGGTCTTAACCTGCTTATCCTGCCGTAGCTCGATTTAGGTGGCCAGTGGCGAGCGTGCATCGGAACGCCCGCGCTCCCCTCCATATCCTTCATGGTAGAGTAAGCGAAGCATCAAAGCAGCAATGCACATAATGTAAGAACCTGATATATCGCAGCTGGGAGCGTTTTCATCGATGTGGACAGAACAAGGAACCATCACTAGGGCCTTGCCCCTTTCACCGCAAGGAAATTGTGACATGTCGTCTTGCAGTGGCTTCCATCCAGGTCATCTTCTCCCGGTCACGGTAATGACAAGCAGCTTCCTTTACCGGGTGGAAAGCGGTCGACATGAGTCCAGCTATTGACTTCGTACTGTAATGGGGTACAGTGCCGTGCGTGATCGTTTTCTTCCAGTCTCCCTTGAGTCAGAGTCCAAAGCAGGTGCAGACTTGTCTCCTCTCCTCCTCAGTAATCGCCTTTGAAAACTAGCATCTCCATCCGAATAAGGAATCTACTATCAGAGCGTATTCGACACTACCGGCTGATACCCCGTTAGCTGCGAGGGTGCGAAACAGGAATCATGGTGGAATCGCAATTTTCGCTCTCCGATGAGCATTCCATCTTTGCCGAGCTCGACAACAAAAGGCCCATGCTGGGTAAGTGAAATTTGCACAGAATGCCTCTTCTCAAGCTCACCTAACCCATTACCTCCGACTGCTCTCTCGGCATCAGACATCCACAAGAACCCGCTGCTGGTGTCTATCCTGCAAGGCTGCGAGATTTTGAGAGAAATGACCGACAAAAACATGCTTCCACCTGAAATCATGGAACAAGCCAAGGGGTTCCTGATAATGAAGACAGATAAGGTATTGTAGTTATTTCTAAGCAGTGTCCACTAGCGTTTAAAGCTGACTGTCCCATCCCTACCTTATTGCCCTCTCACACACTTCTTTCTCCCACACCAGGTCGGTTTGGGCATTTCGATTATCCAGGTGAGTTATTTTGACATGAACCTATAGGAATGCTTTTTCTGGGCATTTGAATCACCCAACGTGTTTTCCCAGTTTGCGGTGCCCATGATTTTTCCACAGGGCCAACCTGTCAGGGACAACTCAAAAGACTGCTTTAAATGCTTTCCTTAAAATCTTTTATGCAGGGTCATGGACTCGTCATACAGAAGGCCCCTGACCGACCCAGTGGGTGGTGAGTGATGGAAAGCAGTTTTTTAATTTTCAACCACGAGCAGCAGCTTCTAGGTAGCTCCCTGAGCCAGCCATTGGGCAAAGCCCGCAAATTTCAGCAGTGCTAGAAAAGCGAATATGCTGGCTTCCAGGTTCACTAGCCTGCTTTGAGTTAGGTTGAATAGCCAGGAAGAGGAGCTACCTAAAAGCTGGTGCTAGTAGCTAAAAACAAAATCTATGATGAAAAGGACTGCATCAGGTAAAATAATGGCCCATCACATGAGGGATCCATGTGCCTTGAACCTTACTGGAGTTCAAAGGACACGCAAGAATAAACTCCAGTGCCTGTCCTATCTGGTCCTTTTAGTGCCTGCTTGGCCGGTTGCATGTCCACGAGTCAAACTGGTGGTAATTCGCTCATTCATGTTCCTTCTTCCTCCTGATAACATGGGCGTAAATTATGTTCCACCTTCTTAAATAAATAAATAAGTAAATAGTGTGCATTATTACGAGGCGTGAGGTTTTGGGAGCAGCCCATTTGCTTGCACTTGGGCCAACCACCTTCACCTCCTTCCTTGAACAGGTCGCCTCCACTTCCTGTGAAGATTGATGGCTTCAGCTTCGGTGCTGTGATAGGCTTTAGTGAGCAACTCACCCTACTGGCGCTGGCAGACGAAAAAGAAATCGACGCATTTAAAGCGGTAGGTACAAGGAATACCGGTATTTAGAGATTTGGTAACAGTGTTTGAGTGCGCCTGTACTGATATCAAGTTATCTCCTCCTCCTTGTGTGGAAACATGCTCCTCAGATCAGGTCAGAAAAAGTGAGAGAGACAACAAGAAAACGCGTTTACATAGGTTTGGGAGCAGAATTGTCGTCAAAAAATCGTGGCGAAACATGTAAACATCACAATGGACGAAACAATCCCCTGGGCACTTGTGCTATAATTAGCCCACAGACCCCACCTCTTGGCTGTGCGTGGGGCAGGGGCGGGGGCCACCTGCCGCTGGCCAAAAAAACGTTCAGGAGGACGGGACATACCGTTCAGGTCTGGGCTGGGCCGAAACATGCGATACCTTGTACAAATTCCGTAAAATCAACCAGACACCTGATTGGTCTCATTTTTCTTGTATCAAATCCTTAAAAATAATGCCAATCTGCATGCATTCATTGCATAACATTACAGAAACGTCCGATACTGCTTTCAAATCAACAACCCTTCAAAAACTACCGTTTTCGTCACTTAATAGTTAACAATGCTAACACATCAATCGATTGAATGAATTTCAATTACATCAAATTAAATTAAATCAGATACGAATAATTTATGGGCATAATATCAATATTACACGTTGACCAAACAGATTTAAAGACGTTGAATTTACTATTATGCCATACAATTAATTGAATTTAAATTATTTCAAGTTACACAAAATCAAAGTAATAAATTAAATTTAAATTTAAAACAAAGGATTCAAATCATTTCATTCGGGACGCACCTCCAGGCGCCCTTAATATGAGACCATGGGAATATTACAGGAAATACCATTTACACGTCCATACAATTAAAATGAAGTCAAATTAACCAATCCTGGCGACGATAGAGAAGACAACAATATCGTGTTGTATTATCGTATGATATTTCGTACGATATCACGATATTTAATACTGTTTTATTCGGGGTTTTATTTATATATTTATATTTAATATTTAATCATATTTGTCGAGTCTGATATTTGTATAACCTTTTTTTACTGTACTACATAATTTAATACTGTACTATTTAATTGTGGCTACCAGGCTCCCAAACCCCGTTTTATTGAGGTAATGTGAACAAGGAGGAGCTGCCACTAGATGTACAGGTCCACGACCAGCATGTCGCCATATTAAAAAGGAGGAGCTGCCACTAGATCTATAGGTCCTGAAGCCTCAAACTACACTTCCACCTGAAGCACCCACCCTACAGCACCAACAGTGCATGGCATGAAATGGGACAATGACACTCACCACTCTCATTGCTGCTGCCATGGTGCGTGCTGCCCTCGAGAGCGTCTGCAAGCGAGCGAGCAAAAAGGGGCCTGCCGGCATCGAACCCGGGACCACTAAAAAATAGGGCGTAGAGTGGTATACTGAGCAGATTATTTTTACAGTTGATCTGTTCTTTCTGTTTTTCAGTTTGTTTCAGTGCGATATCAGGGCGATAATCAGTTTGCAACATATCGCGCGATAACTGGAAGTATCGTGCTATCGTACGGTGTCTACTTTTATATTGCACGATAATCGTACGATAAATATATCGCCCGATAAAGTCCTCGACAGCCCTAGATATATCGTGCTGAGTGGCGAACTTATATCGTACTGATATCGTACCGAAAAAACAGAAAATCAGATAAACTCGAAGCAAGGTCAACAGAAAGCTGCCTTTCGATGCGCAATGGAGCGCAACTGGTCTGCTCATGCGCAACTTATCTGCAACTGGCCCGTGATCTTACCTGGCCATTCGGGGGTCAGCTGTTCGATTCTCGACAGGAGTACCTCAGCCTGGGATTTCTTTGCACTGGGTCTGGGCCTGGGAATTCAGTATATCGCCCTATATCGTACGATATATTGAACGATAACAGAGCACAATAAACACTTTTTATCTTCTTCAGGATTGGTTCGTTTGGCTTGATTTTTTCTGTATTTACATGTATAGGCTTTTACCTGTAAAATCCCTTGATCTCATACTGATTTTCAAAGAAAAGGGGTGTACGATCTCGTCATCTTACAATATCGTACGATAATTGTAAAAATATCATACTTTTGACATCTCTAATGAAGACTGATTCCTTAACAATGCCTGTTTTGTCACAGGAAAAGCGGTCCATGAAGCTTGGCGTCGACATAGGTCTGAGTCTCCAGGATAAATTTGACATGTCAAGATCTATCAACCCTGTAGAAGCCATCCAGGCGGGTGTCACCCATTTTGGATTGCCCAAGACACGAGTATTTACAATCAGCAAGTGCGTGCCAAGATGGCTCTCTGCTTTGTGGGGTGTGGACAAGAAACTTGTGTTGTATGAAGGACAAAATAAGTTTTCTGGTTTACCACTACCTGACAAATGGCTCTTGCAAAAATGGGATTTGCAATTTGTAATATTGAAAATAACCCATTGGGAATTGCCCAAGACGCAAGTTTTTACGATCAGCAAGTGCGTGCCAAGATGGCTGCCTGCTTTGTGGGTTGGACAAGAAACTGTTTTTTTATGAAGGACGAGACTAGCTTTCCTGTGTTACCACTGCATGGCAAACGGCTCTTGCGAAAATGAGATATGTAATTTGTAATATTGAAAATAACCCATTTTGGATTGCCCAAGACGCGAGTATTTACGATCAGCAAGTGCGTGCCTAGATGGCTGCCTGCTTTGTGGGGTGGACAAGAGACTGTTTTTTTAATAAGGAGGAGACTAGCTTTCCTGTGTTACCACTGCATGGCAACCGGCTCTTGCAAAAATGGGATACGTTATTTTTAATATTGAAATGATCATGTTAGAGGAGTATCCCCCGATTGTTCATGGGTTCTTTTCTTGCAGGGGTATGCTCGTGGACTTTGCCTTCAAGGGCACCTCCGTGGAAGCTAACATGGATGACATAGAAGATTCGTATGGGAAAAAGGTGAGCCTATTGGCTTTGCATGAGGAATGAGGGAGCATTGGTGTGCAGACATTGGTGTCCAGAAGTTCCCGTCAGAAAACAGGGTCATTAGGATGGCTAGTTGAGTAAGGGTGGGGATACTAGGAACGCTTGCAATGCTGTTGACAGCACCAGGGACTAGACATGGATTGATTTGTCTATGTGGTTATTATTTCAGAATGCAGATTTGCCTGCTCCTGAGGCTCTGGTTTGAAGGTGGGGTCGGACGGGGTTGACGAATTAGGGGGTAACAAATAGATTGGGCAGGAATGTTTGTTTTTGGCGGAGCCCCTCCTTCTGGGAGGCAGGATCCCCCAGGGTTATCCATTTGGCCGTCCGACCGACCATCCGACCATCCTTCCGTCTGACTGAGACGAAGCCTGACACATCAGCCAACGGTCTCGTAACTAACTCGCTTCCGTTGCCACCTGTCGCTCTGTCGCTAACACCTCTCTACCAATTTTTAACGTCGCTTGCAACGCTGCATAGAACTTGTCAGGCCTCTATTTCAGTCAGGGGACGTATTGCATATGACCTCAGGGTATAATACCTCAATCACTCTTTAACCTAGTGCTACTTTGCCTACAACTTGACCTCGTTTTGGTGGTTGACCCCAATGAAAGCAAACAGGCTGGCCCCCTCAACCTCACGCCTCGTAATAAGGCATGCTAATTATTTATTTATTTACTTGACCTAGTGCGCAATATTTTTCTTAACAGAAGATAGCAGCTTGACAGGCCAGCATATCTAGGGGCAGCTATTGTGGAGGGGTTGTGGAATTCTTCTTGTTCTCCCCATTTATGAAAACAAACTTTGCTCCTCTGCAGGTCACACCAGCAGACATCTTGAATGGTACTGTCACCGCCCCACGCGAAGCTCTTCTCCTGTACAAGTACTTGCGCATAGTGAGTGGATTTTTACATTTTGAGTTGTGAGGTCAAACTAGACCCCCGCTGACTTAAATGTCTCGAACAGTGTCAGGCTAACTGACCAGCACCATGTTTTTTTCAAATTGGAATTCGATTCTCTTTCTTTCTTTGTTGTGTACCTGCTTGGTCCCCTCTATGCCATCACTTATACATATTATTATGCACTTAGGGAATGGCAATATGACATCAAATCGCCTTTGGTCAACACCATACAATTTGCCGGTCCCTACTCATGCACATCCAGTTTTTAATTATTACTATTATTATTTGATGCACATCCTGTGGTACGGTTGATGACGATAATGCGGTGCAAGTTTTTGAAAGTTCGAATTTGGCAAGATTCGGTATAGCACGTCTTCTTGAATTTGAACTAGGTTGCTCGCCGTCTTCGGCAGCAATTTGGCTGCTCTCCGTCTTCTTGGCAGTGCAAAAGTTATTACCAGGAAAATGAAAACTCGAACAAATCACTTTTTATTTTTATGAGAGCACGTCTTCATTGGCCTTCATGTAGCTACAATGACTTGACGTGCTCTCCTCCCCTCAACTCGTGCTCATTTAAGCAAGTGCATTATTTCCGCCGAAGGTGAATTCATCCTTACTCACTTATCCTGACTGATGACGCTGTATTCATCTGCCGCTGACTGCAGTGTTTTCCTTTTCAGCTACGAGCAGCAGCTTCTAGGCAGCATATCCCTGGGGAATTTCTGGAATGTTCATTATCGTTTTTCTTTCAGCACAACTGTAATCGTGCAAAATCGTGCAAAACGATTATTAATATTTACATTCCCGAAGTGCAGACCCAGGAATCGGACCTAAATCAATGTTTAGTAAAAACACACTCAGGAAATACACTGCGCTGACTCCAGTGTGTAATTCCTTGTTCCTCCCTGCAGGCAAGTGAGAAGCTTTCCGCAGCAATCTAGGAAGTTTGGCCTAGCTCACCAAGTGCAGGCCTCCTAGTGCAGGAGCAGTCTGGGTCAGCATGCTTACCATCCAGAACAAGCCCGTCCATACGTTAAATCACATTTTTGCAGTACAGATCTTTGGTTGAGACGAGACACTTCCACAGAATACATGTAGCCTAAAGCTGCCAACACACTCTTGCTCCAAATCTCTTTACGGTTCCTTGCCCCTCACCAGACCAACATGTTAGCCGTAGTGATCCACCATATACTTTCACAACGCAATCATAAATTTAAAAATACGTGTGGCTTAGTATTCATTTTTAGCTACGAGCAGCAGGTTCTAGGCAGCTCCCTGGGCTCCCTCTTCATCCAAACCTTGAGCAACCTAGGCACCTGGAAGCTGATATCGTCAGCTTTTCAGTGCTCCTGGGATCTTTGGGTTTTGCCCAGTGGCAGTCTCAGGCAGCTGCCTAGAAGCTGGTGCTGGTAGCTGAAAAGAAAAACAGTGACATGTAGTACTGCATAGCTTTTGACTAGATTCTTCCAGGGCTATAATATGTTGTGGCATTGATCACTTCACCCATTGTTTTTCTTTTCAGGTACAAACAGCAGCTTCTAGGCAGCTCCTGAAATGCCAAACTTGTGTATTAAAAGTGATAGTGAAGCTAACTCAAGCGACTTCAAACTCAGTTGTTTTGATTACATGGCCCATCAGTGATCTCGTGAGACTGTTCACCACTTGCGGGCAAAGCAAACGTGTGAGCTGCGCAATTCTGGGTTAATGGGTAGTGCTCACACTTTTACTCCAGACTCTCGAGTACAGATTGGCACTACGTGAATGTGGACATTTTTAAGGCTTGTCGGTAATTTAAGTTGAACTTGGTTACATGGTTCCAGTCGATAACGCAGCTCGCTGTCTTCGGCGGTAACATCATCAGTTTAGAAACTACCGTATTATCAAAATATGTACTTGATCTTACTTCTTCATACAGTTTACAAAGCCAGCAAAGTATGTAACAGCTCTCAAGGCCTTCCAACTCTGTTGTGTACGTCATGTAATGTCACAGAGGAATCCTTCTGTACTCAGTTTGGGGAATCAGATTCTGAACTTGGTTCTATGGCTTTATCCAGCAATGAGCTAAATGGTCGAGTTCTTTCGCATACCTCAATTGTGAGACCTGGGTAGGGTACCACTGTACCTGTTAGGCCTATTTATGCCTTTAAGGCACCGGAAGAACATTTGCAAGTACCGGTACTAGAGTAAAAAGGCCATGCAAAAAGGTGGCAGCCATGCTGATCATTCAGACGAATGCAAAAAGTTAATCTTAATACCGCAATATCATTCCTGTCCTTGTGACAATAAGAGGCCTCAATGTTACAACCTTGTCACCAATCACTAATAAACAGCAATCACATGTCACGCTTAAAAAAACCCTGTCAGTAACCATGCAAGTAAACACAGTACAATTTGGCGTCCCATTGCAACTACCTCGGTGATCAGAGGCACGAACTCGGCCATAATGGTGCCTCAGGTAGCAAACATTTCAGCCGAAACGGGGTCTTGGGTAGCGATCGGGATAGGTGGCGGAACAAAACTCTCTCACGGCAGGGTCTATCATATTCTACCAATGATCACTGTAGCACACCCACTTAGCCAAACCCAAAGATTCCAGGGGCAATGGAAAGCTGGCGATATCAGTTTGGTTGCTGAAGAGTTGCTGAAGAGAGAGCCCAGGGAGCTGCCTAGAAGCTGCTGCTCGTAGCTGAAAAGAAAAATTATTGAGGTAGATGCAAAAGTGTGTAAGTGGCACAACTGGCCCAAGAAGAAACAACCTCGTACGGGGTTCCACATATCGTGGATATTCATTTATTTTGCGGGTAGATAAGGAATGTCGTTTCTCCAAAGAGAGGCGGCTTTACGCAATCTACCCAGTATATTGCTACCCCGGAGAAGTTCTTTGGGACTGTGAGTCGTCAACATGAATTTTACTCGTACGTACAGATATAAATGTAAGCATGTCCTGTCAAATCTAACCCATCTTGCCTGCAAATATTGTATGGATCTCATTTGCTACGAGGGCTGACAGATGTATGGACATGGAGATACTCCATATGATATCACTTGCATCTTTCTACACCTCCAGGTACACTGATATCAGCGCCTTCCCTTGTGTATGGTACATGTTATATTCAATTGGCGATCCTCACAGGTTACTACACAGAAGGATGTTAGAAATAGATAACTAGAAGCTGGCAGTCGAAAAGAAAAACAGTGAGCTGGAGGGAACGAACTAACTAAATGAGGGCAACGCAGGCATACACTTGCAGAAATGTGCAGCTTGCGACTGTCTGTCCAATATACTACACAGAACGTTCGTATCCCCACGCGCTTAAGTGTTCGCGGTCGCTGTCAACCGCCATGGTAGCTTTGTCCAGGTAAAGTAACAGCCCATTCCCTACCCCGGGAGACGGGGCTCCCGTAAAACCACGCCCCACCAGGCGTTATCATTACACAGAAGGATGGCACTACCAAGAGACAGCATGAGCTCAATATTGTTAACTTGGGTTTTGCACAGCACACATAACTCTGATCGCAGGGACCATTGGCAGGAGTATGGCCACCCCTTGATGGGGACATGCACACACATGCACACATTGCTCTGATCGCATGACACTCATGGAGATAGCAGCGATTCTTCCTTCTCAACAGCGATCGCTTTTTGAATTGTCAACCTGTCCTGCTCCATTCCATCCAGCACACCGGGTAGCTTCAGAACTATGTGCAGATCAAATGATGAAATATGTGCTGTCTTGACCAATAGACGCAACAAGCAGTCCAGCACGTGATCATGAGTCAATGACATGAGAAGGCTTCATGTTTGCTCGCTTGCATGTTGGCATGGCTACACAAATGGTTTAATCCAGAGCCCAGAAAAGCATCCTATGACACATCGCAGCCAAGTCAGACAGGGGAGGGAGTGCAGTGGCAAAAAGCTACAAGCCCCCTCTTCAGTGCCAAGCAAGTGTTCAACTGCATGGTGTTTTTCTTTTCAGCTACGAGCAGCAGCTTCCAGGCAGCTCCCCTGACTGGCTTTCCGGCCAACCTTCGAGCACCTTCATTGTCATTATCAGCTGTCCAGAAGTGCTGGAATAGTTCAGCGCAGCCCAGTGGCTGGCTCAGGGAGCTGCCTAGAAGCTGCGATGAAAGCCGAAAAGGAAAACCCTGATACCGCAACAGCAACCGCTACCGCGCAAGCAACCGCGACCGCAACAGTGGAGCTGATGAAGCTGTTGTTGCTGCTGCATTTGCATCACCACCTGTTGCTGTTGGAGTACCATCTCTTGTTCCTGCTGCAGCCTTAACAGCTATAGGTTGATGAAGCTGTTGATGCTTGATGCTGATGCATTTGCATACCTGTTTACATCACCACCTGTTACTGTTGGAGAGCCATCTCTTGTTCCTGCTGCAGCTTCAGCTGCGACAGCTGTTAGAGGAGCTGACGGAGCTGTTGATGCTTGTTGCTGCTCTTGTATTTGCATCACCACCTGTTGCTGTTGGAGAGCCAAGTCGTGTTCCTGCTGCAGCTTCAACCGCAACAGCTGTTAGAGGAGCTGAGGAAGCTGTTGATGCTTGATGCTGCTCTTGTATTTGCATCACCACCTGTTGCTGTTGGAGAGCCATCTCTTGTTCCTGCTGCAGCTTCAACCACGACAGCTGTTAGAGGAGCTGACGAAGCTGTTGCTGCTTGATGCTGCTGCTGCATTTGCATCACCACATGATACTGTTGGAGAGCCATCTCTTGTTCCTGCTTCAGCTTCAGCTGCGACAGCTGTTAGAGGAGCTGACGAAGCTGCTGCTGCTTGATGCCGCTGCATTTGCACCACCACCTGTTGCTGTTGGAGAGCCATCTCTTGTTCCAGCTGCAGCTTCAACAGCTATAGGCGCATTCCCGTATTGACCGCAGGCACCCTGGGCGGTTCTGCAATGCTCATGCTGTGATCGTCATTGAGCTCATTGCTGATGAGGTCATCATATGCGTTGGAGTCGTTGGCAGCAGAGGAGAAGTTGTACTTGTTAGGCCCTGGGGTCTGGGCATCCTTCAGGATCTGCTTGATTTCATATTCAGTCTGCAGCAAAAAAAAAATGATTTGTTCGCGTTTACATTTTTCCTGGTAAAATTGTTTTAGGGTTTAGGGCGGCGAGCAGCCAAATTGCTGGCTCAAGCTATGTACCCAAGTTCAACTTCAACTTCAAATTCAAATTGCTGGCTCAAGCTATGTACCCAAGTTCAACTTCAACTTCAACTTCAAATTGCTGGCTTTAGCTATGTAACCAAGTTAAAATTCAACTCCGCTCTGAATTAAGCATGTTACTGACAGGGAGCAGTCTTGAAGGCTAGAGCCATGTAACAAAGTTCAAGCTCAATGTGACACATGAGGTGGAGGAGCTGCACGTATGTCAAGCGTCCACCAGGGTTCTACTTCTAGCCAAATTGGTCAGCGCTTAAAGCGCACAAACGTCAAATTGGTCAGCGCTTTTTAGTGCAAAAAGCGCAAAAACTGAGCGCTGCGCCCACAGGGGGCTTCGCGCAGAGGGGCTCAAGAAGGCAGCGCGGCATCGCGCTTAGTAGTACCCTGGCGTCCACCTACATATCCACATTCGCTTGATCTTCCAACAGACAAAACTTGCATGCGTTATCCTGTTAAGAGAAACAATATTCCCCAAATTGACTTGATCATAGCCGAGGGGGGGGGGGGGGGGGGGGGGGGCAATAAAAAGCTGCCGTACCGCATCTTCGCTGTGGATAGAGCTTATCCTCGAACTAAAAAAGTCCAAAATATGTCTCTCTGCCCCCCCCCCCCCCCCCCCCCCCCCCCCCTGATCATAGCCATGCCTTGTTGGCGCAATAGAGGGGCTGACTAAGAAGGGTCTGCTACGTGGGCAGTACAGGGGTCCTGCCCCCTACCAGTACGCACACACCTAGTCGTGCTTCAACAGGTGTCAAGTAGGTGAGTCATGACATCATGTATCAGGACATTCTGAGCAACCATTACTCATACGTTGGGAACAGCAGTATGATATCATATGATATCATGTCATCATATGATATCATACGATGCCGGCGGTCTAACCAGGTAACTTTGGCCTACGGCATCATATCATATGATATCATACTCGTCCTTGGTCAACATCATATGATTTGCAGTTCCCTACTCATGCGTAGGGAACAGCAATATGATATCATATGATGCCGGCAGTCTGACTAAGCTGAAGTTACCATTTATATACAATATCATATGATGCAATTTGTATGACAGCATATGATATCATACTCGTCCTTGGTCAACCTCATATGATATCCTAGTCCCTACTCATGGGGTGACCTAGGATGCGTCTCTAGAAAGAGTGTTGGACAGCAAAAGGCTAGCTCTTGCTGCTTGAGAATACAAGCTACTGGTCCTCGTGTAGCAGGACATGCCCACTAAGCTCTTGCTGCTTGAGAATACAAGCTACTGGTCCTCGTGTAGCAGGACATGCCCACTAAGCTCTTGCTGCTTGAGAATACAAGCTACTGGTCCTCGTGTAGCAGGACATGCCCACTAAGCTCTTGCTGCTTGAGAATGCAAGCTACTGGTCCTCGTGTAGCAGGACATGCCCACTAAGCTCTTGCTGCTTGAGAATGCAAGCTACTGGTCCTCGTGTAGCAGGACATGCCCACCAAGCTCTTGCTGCTTGAGAATACAAGCTACTGGTCCTCGTGTAGCAAGACATGCCCACTAAGCTCTTGCTGCTTGAGAATACAAGCTACTGGTCCTCGTGTAGCAAGACATGCCCACTAAGCTCTTGCTGCTTGAGAATACAAGCTACTGGTCCTCGTGTAGCAGGCTTGATTGAAAAATAAGATTTACAAATTCGTTTTTTACAATCAAGTCGAATCAAGACATTCCCACCAAGCTTTGCTTAGCACAGCAGCTTTTTTTATTGTATTTTAGCTTAGGGGTGAACACCAGGGTACAACATCTCGTCACTTTGGGTTGCGCTTTGGTCACAACTGCCTCCCTTTGGGTTGTGCCTTTGACTAAACTGAAAACGGAAATCTGCCCGCTGCACCCAGAGGAGGTTTACAAAATTGCGTCAATCGCGCAGTCGGGCTCCAAAACCTTGTGAGCTAGCAAGCAATAGCGCGCGACATGCAGTACTCTATTGAACACCCATAGCTAATTTCTACGTATGCCATTGGTTTCAGTCCAAGTCACACGACGCCAATGAATTAAGGCATACCCCCACAATTTCCCCTCCCGCGATAGTCATTATTTGCAGTTCATTGCAAAACACCATAGCTGTTTCATCCACCAAGGTACAATACCACAATTATCACCTGCACATTTGTAAAGTTCTCCTTGCCCATGGCAGCCTCATTCATGGTCAGCGCATCAGGTGGCAAGTTCTGAAGGACCCAAGGATGTTGAAGCAGGGCTGGCATCTTTATGCGCCTGGATGGGGTTGGGTTGGGGTTGGGTTGGGTGGTTTAAGCAGGGCTGGCATCTTGATGTGCCTGGTTGAGACGGGGTGGGGCGGAGTGGGATGAGGGTTGATGAAGCAGGGCTGGCATCTTTATGCGCCTGGATGGGGTGGGGTGGGGATGTTGAAGCAGATCCTTCATCTGTATGCGGGGATGGGTTAGCAGGCATATGAAACGTTCAGTTGCCATGGACAACACTACAGAAGCATGGACAACACAACAGAAGCTGAGAAGAACAAGTGGCAAGGGCAAGCAGTGTGGGCATGCACATGCCATAGCTGTTCTTTCCAGCTACAAGCAGCAGCTCCCAGGCAGCTTCTTGGGCTCTCCCTTCATCCAAACCTTAAGCAACATAGGCACCTGGAAGCTGGTATCGTCAGATTCCAGTGCTCCTGCATTCTTTGGGTATTGCCCAGTGGCAGTCTCAGGGAGCTGCCTAGAAGCTGATGCTCGTTGTCAAAAGAAAAACAGTGGCACATTTAATGACTGACTGCTGTGGCCACTAGGATGCTTCATACAGGCGGGAGTAGAGCAGGAATAGCACGAGTGCGTGCAAGCAGTGTGGACAAGCACATGCAATGACTGACTGCTGTGGCCACTAGGATGCATCATACAGGCGGGAGTAGAGCAGGAATAGCACGAGTGCGTGCAAGCAGTGTGGACAAGCACATGCAATGACTGACTGCTGTGGCCACTAGGATGCTTCATACAGGCGGGAGTAGAGCAGGAATAGCACGAGTGCGTGCAAGCAGTGTGGACAAGCACATGTAATGACTGACTGCTGTGGCCACTAGGATGCTTCATACAGGTGGGAGCAGAGCAGGAATAGCTCAGAAGGTCACTAGGATGCATCATACGGGTCAGAGCAGAGCAGGAATAGCTCAGAAGGTCACTAGGATGCATCATACGGGTCAGAGCAGAGCAGGAATAGCTCAGCGATTGTTTTTCAAACCTGAAAGAGTAAATCTTATTACGTTTTTTTATTTGCCTCCTCCCAGAACAGCATCCTCATTACGATTTTAGTCAAGTTTTGTCGATTTAAGTCGATTTTTTTTCCGTTGGGCTTGTTCAAGTCCATTTTAGTCAATTTCAGTTTTTTCTTTTGTTAGGTCTCTCTATTACGACAATTTTGGCCAAAACGGGGTCTCATATTACGATCGTAACATATTACGGACAAAATCCCTGGAATAGCTCAGAATCTTACTCGTCTTTACCAACCATCAACTGGCGGAGGAGGTCACGGCATTCTTCAGAAATCTCAATACCGGTAGGGAATGACCAATCCATGAGCAAGATGCGATCCATGGTACTCTGCTGCCGTTGCTCGACTGCCTGCTTGCCCTAAATTGATCGTGTGGGGTGGGGAGGGGGGGAGGCTATACGTCAAACTGTGTGGGTGGGTGGGTGGATGGGTGGGGGTGGGTGAGGGTTTGGGTGTGTCTGTGTGTGTGGTGGTGGGGGGACAGGCTGAGGACCATATGTGCACTCGACTGCCTGCTTGCCCTGCATTGATGGTGTGGTGTGTGGAGGGGGGGAGGCTTTGTGTGCATGTGTGTGTGTGTGTGGAGGGGGGGGGGGGGGGGGGGGGGGGCAGGCTGAGGACCATATGTGCACTCAACTGCCTGCTTGCCCTGCATTGAATGGTGTGGGGTTGGGAGGGGGGAGGGGGGGGGGCTATGTGTCAATGAGGCACTCGTCAGAAATCTCGATACCGGGAGGAATGGACCAATTCAAGGCCAAGATCCATGGCACTCTGCCTCCGTTATTCATCTGTCTGATTGGGCTGCATTGATGGTGTGGCCAGGAGTTAGGCACCAGCACCCTATCCTTTGGAATTGTCTCAATGTCTCTGACCTGGAATTAAAATCCAAATAAGATGAGTATTTGTTTGCCCGATTGGCTCTGCAAATAAGATGAGTATTTGTTTGCCCAATTGAATTCAAATCCGAATAAGTATAATAAGATGAGTATTTGTTTGCCCAATTGGCTCTGCAAAGACTGTTATGCATGGGAATATACCCCCACCAACACCACTGCAAATACCACCATCATCACCATCATCACAATCATTTTGATCATCACCATCATCACGATCATCACAAGCTCTCGCATGCTCAAGGAAATAACTGACCTTCGGAAACTGGAATAAGCATGTGAATTGAGGTGGAAATCTCACCTTTTTTTTGCTATGACCAGCAGCTTCAAGGCAGCTCCTCTGGTTTGCTACCCAGCTAAACCCAGAGTCAACGTGGTGCATCGAGAAGCTGCCTGAACCAGCTCCCCAATACAGTTTATATCTTGGGACTTAGCCCAGTGGCTGGCTCAGGAAGCTGCCTGGAAGCTGCTGCTAGTAGCTGAAAATAAATGCTACGGTCAAAATAGCCTGAAAAGGTCTCACCTGCTGCAAACTCTCGAACGGATAGCGCCCAAAGAGCATCACATACAGCATCACCCCACAGGACCAGATATCTGCTGTTTTGCCGTCATAATCCGTAGTTGTCTTGATGACTTCAGGGGCCATGTAGGCTAGGGTGCCCACCCTCGACTTGGGTGCTGACATGCAGTGTGCCTTCAAGGGGTGTGAAGGAGGGCATGGTATTGGTGACTGTGCTTAGTGTCAGATGGTTTGAGTTGTATCGAAAGTCGCGGACAAGTTCATTTTTGAATTTTATTCATCGGAATTAATGTTACTTTCTTAGAAAGAATTGCTGGTATACCTAAAATACATGCAAGAGTGCCTACCTTCGACTTTGGTGCTGACATGCAGTGTGCCTTCAAGGGGTGTGTAGGAGGACATGGTATTGGTGACTGTGCTCAAGCTCTCTCTCCCTCCCTATTATTATAAAAAGTCTGGCAAAAAATAAAAATAAATTGAAGTGTCAGATGCATGGGTGCCCACCCTCGACTTGGGTGCTGACATGCAGTGTGCCTTCAAGGGGTGTGAAGGAGGGCATGGTAATGGTGACTGTGCTCAGTTTCAGATGCAAGAGTGCCAACCCTCAACTTTTTTTTTTCCCTGTTCATAGCGATCGCTAGTTTTTACCCTTTCTACAAAATTACTGCTAAAAAATGTACCAAAAGCAATTATGTTGTCCGAAATGGCCCTGAAAAGCGATAGATAGCACTGAACCACTGACCCTGGCGTACCAAGAAGCTAGAGAAAACCACTTTCCGATTTGAAAAAAACAAGTTTGATGCAGCGTCGCCTGCGACGCTAAAAAATGGCGGAGAGTGATCGCGACGGAGCAACAGGTGGCAAGGGAAGCGAGTTAGTTACGCGACCGTTGGCTGACGTGTCAGGCTTCAAGTTTTTCGGTCAAACGGACAAATGGGTAACCCTGGGGGCTCCCGCCCCCTTGAAGAGGGGGCTCCGCCAAAAAATGATGTGGTGCTGACATGCAGTGTGCATTCAGAGGGCGCGAAGGAGGGCATACACACAACCCAACACACAAATAAAATACAAATTCAATGCACCATGCTGCAGGCAATGCGACAGCCCAATGAATGTGAGAATGAAAGACACAACACAACACAACACAAAACACCAACAGATAATCTCATTGCCACCCATTATTAGTGACTGTGCTCAGTTGCAGACGCAAGACTGGATTAAGTCAGCCGTGTGTTTGGGATTGGAGAGCTCAGTGTACGTCATGATAGCAATTTTAGTCTTGTATTTATTTCTTGTATTACTTTTTTGTATTTATTTATTTATTCAGTACAGTATTTACTCGTCCTCACCTTGCTGTGGTTAGAAGTTATAAATACTTATTTCTTGGATCTATTTATTGTATTTATTTATTCAGTACAGTATTTACTCGTCCTCACCTTGCTGTGGTTAGAAGGAACGTCCAAAAGCAGAGCGCCATGTCACAAGTGGAGTAGGTGTGGTGGGATACGCAAAGGAAAGGGACAAAGGAGAGGTTCAGACAGGTTAATAATGATATCTGGTGGTGAGTCTTGTACTGTGACTGCACTTGTTTGAGGTGCTGACAGTGCTGCCGCACTTGCTGCTGCTGCTGCTTGGTGTGCTGGTACATGGCAATGCAAACAGGAAAAGTTATAGGCAGGTTGCAAGCGACTTAGAAATTGGCGGGGAGTGTTAGCTATCAAAGTAATAGGTTGTGCCAGAATCTAGTGCAGCGGGGCGAAGCCAGGGTTACGTGCCGACAACATGACAAACAGACAGATAACACGACAATTGGACAAAGGGGTAACCCTGGAGGCTCCAGGCCCCCAGAAGACACCAAATCGTGAACATTCAATCTGCGGATAGGGTTGAACAGATGCATTCGGCATGGTTGGATTGCATTCTTGATTTGAAGGGAAATCAGAACCATGCTGCCCCAATGCAGCCCCGGACAGAATGCTGCCCCAATGCTGCCCGAAATCAGAACCATGCTGTCCACATGCAGCCCCTATGCAGCCCAAAACAGAATGCTGCCCCAATGAAGCCCCGAACAGAATGATGCCCCAATGCAGCCCCCAATCAGAACCATGTTGCCCAAATGCAGCCCCAAACAAACTGATTGAAGTTCTACCTGACCAGCACTCGAGTGGGGAAAAACATGGCACACAAACAAAACTACCCACCTGTACCCTAAGTCGCTACATGGCACCCAAACCAGCCCAACTACCCGAAACATGGCACCCAAACCAAACCAACTGCCCACAAACATGGCACCCAAACAAACCCAACTACCTGAAATATGGCACCCAAACAAACCCACCTGTACCCGAAGTCGCTACATGGCACCCAAACCAAACCAACTGCCCACAAACATGGCACCCAAACAAACCCAACTACCTGAAATATGGCACCCAAACAAACCCACCTGTACCCGGAGTCGCTACATGGCACCCAAACCAAACCAACTGCCCACAAACATGGCACCCAAACAAACCCACCTGTACCCGAAGTCGCAGATCTTCAGCAGAGGGATAGGTATATCTGGCTCTCTCTGTAGGGAGTTGAATGTTGTTGGAAGTTGTTGGAGGTCGTTGGAAGTTGTTGGAAGTTGTAAGAAGTTGTTGGAAATTGCAGGAAGTTGTTGGAAGTTGTTGAAAGCTGATGGAAGTTGTTTGAGGTTGTTTGGCATTGTTGGAAGTTGTTGGAAGTTGTTGGAGGTAGTTGGAAGTTGTGGGAAGTTGTTGGTCGTAGTTGGAAGTTGTTGGAAGGATCTGGATGTTGATGAAAGTTGTTGGATGTTGTTGTTGAAAGTTTTTGGAATGATTTGGGTTCAGATTTGGGATTTGGGTTCATTGCTAATCGTTTGCTGGACTTGACTATCATCAAGCAACAACTTCAGCTCCACCGCCAAACCTGCCATTGGTCTGTCAACTGCAGAGCTACTCAGCCTAGGTGGCAAGGATTTCCCTTTTTAATCTTCAAGTGGATGTTTTCCAGCTTTATGGTACCAGGCCTCCTTTAGGGAAAGAGTTTATATAGCGTTTTATAGCGATTAAGGGCCATTTAGGGAACACAAAAAAGTATAATTTGTATAGCGGCGATTGGAGCCAAAAAGGGTCAAAAGTAGCGATCACTATATATAGCAGAAACAAATCCATGCTAGGTGGCTGCCTCAACAAAATTTGTTCTGAGGCCGTTCTGGTCGTGATATTCACATCCCACAAATGCAAGATGTGAGCTGTCATGCGGACAAGGATGCCCCAAGACGTCAAGGTGTGAGCTGTCATGCAGACAAGGATGCCCCAAGACGTCAAGGTGTGAGCTGTCATGCAGACAAGGATGCCCCATGACGTCAAGGTGTGAGCTGTCATGCGGACAAGGATGCCCCAAGACGTCAAGGTGTGAGCTGTCATGCGGACAAGGATGCCCCAAGACGTCAAGGTGTGAGCTGTCATGCAGACAAGGATGCCCCAAGACGTCAAGGTGTGAGCTGTCATGCAGACAAGGATGCCCCAAGACGTCAAGGTGTGAGCTGTCATGCAGACAAGGATGCCCCAAGACGTCAAGGTGTGAGCTGTCATGCAGACAAGGATGCCCCAAGACTTCAAGAGAAGAAAAGCAAAAGCTTGCATGGCCAAATGTTGACAAGCCTACAAGGAGGAAACCTCAGCATGACATAAATAAAAGAGGCAAGATTTGAGCTGCCATGCAGATGAGGATGCCCCAAGACGTCAAGAAAAGAAAAGCACAAGCTTGCCAGGGCAAATATTGACAAGCCTGCAAGATAGAAACCTCAGCGGGGACGATTCAAAGCACTAAGCGTCCATCTCTATACCTGCACCCCACCCATAACACCCCACCCCACCTCACTCACCCATAACACCCCTCCCCACCCATCTCTATACCTGCACCCCACCCCACCCATCTCTATACCTGCACCCCACCCCACCCATCTCTATACCTGCACCCCACCCCACCCATCTCTATACCTGCACCCCACCCCACCCATCTCTATACCTGCACCCCACCCCACCCATCTCTATACCTGCGCCCCACCCCACCCATAACACCCCAGACACCCCACCCCACCTCACTCCACCTTTATTCTCCCATAACACCCCTCCCCACCCATCTCAATACCAGCAGCAGCGTATTTTTCCGCTTGATATCGCAGTTCACCACTCCTCCCCACTCCCCACCCCACCCTACCCACCCCATCCCAAATCTACAGCCACCAACCCACCACACCCACCTACAGCAGCGTATTTTCCAGCTTAATGTCCCAGTGCACAACTCAACCCCACACTACCCACCACACCCACCCACCCCATCCCAAACCCACAGCCAACCACCCACCACACCCACACCCACACACCTGCAGCAGCATATTTTCCAGCTTGATGTCTCGGTTCACAACTCCACCCCACACCCCACACCACACCCACCCCATTCCAAACCCACAGCCACCGACCACACCCACCTGCAGCAGCGTATTTCCCAGCTTGATGTCTCGGTTCACCACTCCACCCCACACCAATCACACCCACCTCACACCCCACACCCACAGCCAACCACCCACCACAACCAACCACCCACCCCACACCCACCTGCAGCAGCGTATTTTCCAGCTTGATGTTTCTGTTCACCACTCCACATCACCACACACCCACACACCCCCACACACCACACCCACAGCCAACCACCCACACCCACAGCTAACCACCCACCACACCCACCTGCAGCAGCGTATTTTCCAGCTTTATGTCTCGGTTCACAACTCCACGTCGGTGGCAGTAGTCCAGTCCGATGATGAGCTGCTGAAACAACACTCCACACCACCACACACACACCACCCACCAACTCACCACAAAACACCCACCCATACCAATCCACCACACCCACCTGCAGCAGCGTATTTTCCAGCTTGATGCCCCGGTTCACCACTCCACCCCACTCCACGAACCACCAGATCCACCCACATCCACACCCACAGCCAACCACCCACCACACCCACCCACACCCACCTGCAGCAGCGTATTTTCCAGCTTGATGTCTCGGTTCACAACTCCACGTTGGTGGCAGTAGTCCAACCCGATTATGAGCTGCTGAAAGAACCAGCGTGCAGCTGACTCTTTCAACCGCGTGCACTGCTTCACATAATCAAACAAGTTACCGCCACACGCGTACTCCATTACGATGCCTAGGTTGTCCGGCGTCAAGAAAACCTCCCTGCAGGATTTTGAGGAAGAGGGGGTGAGATAGCATGGGTGGGTGTGGGGTGGTGGTGGGAGTGGTGAACTGAGATATCAAGCTAGACAAGTTGCCGCCACATGCGTACTCCATTACGATGCCTAGGTTGTCCGGAGTCAGGAAAACCTCCCTGCAAGATTTTGAGGAAGAGGGGTTTGAGATAGTGTGGGCGGGTGCGGTGGTGTGCGGTGGGTGTGGTGTGGAGTAGTGAACCAAGACATCAAGCTAGACAAGTTGCCGTCACACGCATACTCCATTACGATGCCTAGGTTGTCCGGAGTCAGGAAAAAACCCTGAATAATTTTGATGGAGGGGGTTTGAGAGAGTGGAGCACATGATGCACAACTTGAAACTAGCAGGAGCACATACACTGGGTTTTTTTCATGCGGCTCATGCAAATGGTTTTTTCGTGCAACTCGGAGCTGGTGTGACCCCAGTGCGCCACCCTGTACCTACAACCTCGTGGAGGGGTAAGTGGGGCATTTCTGACTAGTTTAGCGGGACACTTGCGTCGCCATACAGCAACGGAAAGGCGACGCGTTGCATACAAAAAACAGTGGGCACAGAGCGACAAGGTCAAGATCCGTAAGGGGTCAACACTTGATAGCATCTGGCCATCGAGTTTAGGCAGACCACTGTTTTTCTTTATGTCTACCAGCACCAGCTTCTAGGCAGCTCCCAGAGGCTGACAAAGGGCCAAGCCCAAAGATTCCAGGAGCACTGGGAAACTGATGATACTAGCTTCTACGTGCCTAGATTGCTGAAGGTTTCGATGAAGAGAGAGCCCAGGGAGCTGCCTATAAGCTGCTGCACGTAGCTGAAAAGAAAAACTATGGGGCAGAAACTGAGCCAGAAATTGGGAATGCATGAAAACGTCCGGAAATGGGAATGAGGAAGAGGAAATGGAAAAGTCTGCTGGTATGCTGCTTCAAACCTGAATTTCATCCTATGAAACAGTATGACACAACAAAAAGTGTCTGCAAGTGGAATTGCTGGCCAATGGTACTGCTGCTGATAAAGATGACGATGACCACGATGGCTGTGGGATAATGATAAAGACAAGTCCTTGGCCCATCGCAAGCGATACGGAAAATTGGCGGAGAGCGAGTTTGAAATTGCTAGCGAGGTTCGAGCTGTCCGAGGGTTGGAAGGGTAGAGAATGGGTTTACAAGGCCCATATTTGGAACTTGACGGATAAACAAACATACAAACATTTATTCGGACAAATGGGTGACCCTGGGGGCTCCCACCCCCTAGAAGGGGGGCTCCACCAAAAATATGGAAATTGTATGCCTGGGTTACTTACTTGAACTCAATCACATGTGCATGACAAAGCTGGCGATGGTTCAACACCTCACCTTCGACATACTGCAATGGTGGGCACAGAGAAAGGGAAAACAACTTAGTTAGTTTGACAGGGAAAGTATCGTAGTGGAGATTTACATGTGAACATTTCTGAATACAATGGACTTCGTGCAAAGTCGATGGTATGGATTGAAATTGTTTCAACAAGAAAGAGATGAGTGGAGCAGTTTCCTTGACAGAGGCATCATGAAATTTTGTCGAATCAATACATACAGGAGATGCCACTTTGAAGCGAGTTCCAGGAACATGGGAGGAGGTACTAGGGAGGAAGCAGAAGGCAAGGTTGCAGGTTCACTCAGACAGTGAAGGCTTGTTGACTGAAGGCTTGCTGACTATGCCCTGCTTGACACTTCACGAGGCAGGATTACCAAATGCAATATTGCGAGCTAAAGGAAGTGTAGCTGCTGCCAAAAGCATAGGAGCAGTGCTGTACCACAGGATGTCTCCATGCTACCAGCAAGCTTCCAGCTCCCAGATCTCACCTTATTGACCTGCAGGAGTTAAAGGAAGGGTGGTGAGCAACAGACAGCAATACATCGGCACCAAGAAGTCCTTTAACTAAAACCGGAGCTTGGTCTTACCCTGTCGCCTCGTTCGATGAACTTAATCGCGACATTTTCTCCGGTGACCGTATTCCGCGCTAGGACCACCAGCCCGAAGGCCCCAGAGCCCAAGCCCTTAATTTTCACATATTTCTGATTCCCGTCAAGAGGCTCGGATATTGGGGGGGACATAGCGACAAGTGACGATTTGACGGGAGCTAGTGAGATGGATGGACGCTGAGCGCCTCAGTATGATTATTGCGAATTAATGCTTGGCGAGCGCTGCAATTCATAGCAGGGACGAGAATATGCGCGTCGTCCCCGATTTGCTTTCAGTCAACTTGCTCAACTCGGGAAGTGTGGGAAGGGTTATAAGTAGGAATTGTACCCTAACCGTCGATTCCGTTATAATAATGAAGCTGCCTTCTGACTGCTTGCACTGCTGCCAGCGCACTGCTGTAGATTATCATCACCGCGAGTATTGCAGGGACAAGGTGAGGGTAGGTAATCGCCACTACCCTGGTCCCTGAGCAAGGGATGGTTCACGTGTTCATGTGTGCTCCCACTGAGGCACCATCAAAGCAGCCAAAGCGCCAAGACAGTTGCAGGCAACCCAGGGCAAGCGGGATGACAGAGGTAGAGGACGATGATCAGAAACGCCCTGCCATGTGTGTTCGCCGGCGATCAGCTAAATTGCTGGCTGGACCGCTGGAGCCATATAACCAATTTCAAGTTCGGCTGGAACAGTACTCGAGAGCCTGCAATCCCATGTACGAGTTTGATTTGCTTTGTGGGTGCTTTTTCTTCTTTTTTAAGCACAGAGTCTCATACACCCTCGTGGTGTCCAGTATACTTAAACATGTAATAGACAAAAAACCAGTACTCGGGAACGCCAAATTGTATTTGGGAAGGCACGTGTACAGTAATTTTGTTCATGGATTATCAGCAAATCTGGGCTGCTCACCGTCTTCCAACTTAGTGACCAAGTTCCCCTGTGCGATACCAAAATGTTAAGAGGCAAACACTGCAATAATAAGAATGAAAAAATGAAAAGAAAAACATGTTTTGTTCGCGTTTGAAGTTTTCCCGTTATTTTGTTTCACTGCCGACGACAGCGATCAGCCGGCTGGCTGTAGCCACAACAACAAGTTCAAGAACAAGTAAAAAAAAAACGCCTGGAGGGGCGTGGTGTTAAGGGGACCCAAGACCAAGTAATACTCATGGCATCTGGATGAGTCAAAGCTTCTAGAGGAGGGAAGGAAAATAATTGCAAGTCTTTCTACCCTCCTTGTACAATTTTGATTTTTCAGCATGGCGGTTACGTGGTCTGCACTTGATAACCTGTACTGCTGATCTGGCCCTGTGGCCCAGGTGGTCCCCCATGCAGGTGGTGACCGATGCCTGAGCCAGCAGTCTGCATAGCTGGAAACATTAAGTATCGAGCATGCAGATGCTTCAGCCAAGCCACCAGTCGCTCGGAGACATTAATTATCGGCAGCGCTCAATGCTCTAGCCCGCGTTTCAGAATGTAAACACAAACCAGACCTGGGATGTCGATGGCCAAATTCGCCCAGAAAAATTAATACCGGTTATATATCGAATACCGGTAATAACCGGATAGACTGCAAAAACACACACATGCCTCAATGGTCTGACATGTACGTATGTTACAGTCCAGGGGTGGGCAAAATAGTCTAAAGGGACGCACCCAACCGTGATAGGAAAGGCTTGAAAAGAAAAAGCATTGATGAACTGACCCCAAACAATCCTTTTACCGACGGGGGCCCCGAGTTTGTGCGACAGTGATCATGTAATTATACAATATAATGAATTCATCATCGCATCTGGGATGACAATTTAATTGTGCGATTCTTATAGCATTGTTTATAAATTGACATGCCAATTTGGTCATAGCACACAGGGAGGATGATATTGTAAGCACTGCGCAATACATTTTGAATGTTGACCTCCCACCATCATACCCCAATCTATTACCTCACTGGGATTAGTGGTTGGCCCTAGAGCAAACAAGCGGGCTGGTACCCCCAACCTCACGCCTCACAAAAATGCATACTCTTTATTTATTTACTGCTCCCAGTTAAGACTGTTTTCCTTACCATTCGTGGAACCCAATCGTCATTCTCTGTACGATCCTTCGACTTATTGAATTTGACATTTGAACTTACCGGTATACATAGTAAGGCCCCACCAATGCCTACAGTATATCGTTCACACATACCGTAGTTAGGCCCCACCAAGGCCTACAGTATATCGTTGACACCAACCGTAGTTAGCCCCCACCAATAACTAAGTTATACCGTTTACACATAGCTAGCCCCCATTAAGGCCAAGGGAGCGCCCCCACAAAATTTGGGAAGCCCAACAGCTCATGGTTAGGTCCACAGTTCCGTTTTGCAATGGTTCATTGGGACAAAGCCAAAGTGTGTTGTCCCATAACACCTGCTGCTCCGCATCCTCCGCATCCTCATCCTCAACGTCAACGAGGAAGTGGCAACAGTACACAATTGACTGCATGGCACGCACCCACAGCTCCACACCAGCCCTGGAAACGTGTAAATTGAAGTTAGAACCAGGAGGACGCAGAAAAAGTATGTGCCAAAACCATGGCCCCAAAGTCAAACACAGAGTGGGTGGGGTGGGGGGGACTCGATTTCAACCTTGGCAGAAAAAATCGATGAGGAAAAGAATCATTGAATCAGAAATCCTCAGCATCCTCAGCATTCTCATCCTCAACGTCAACGAGGAAGTGGCAACAGTGCACAATTGACTGCATGGCACGCACCCACAGCTCCACACCAGCCCTGTAATTATGTAAATGTGTAAATGTGCACATAAATAAATAAACGAATAAATAACTAAATGAAGGAATAAATAAATGAATGAATAAATAAAAAAAGAAAGAAGTGAACCTGAGTAAACAAACAAACAAATAAATAAATAAATACAAAAATAATAAATGCATAAATACATGTTATGCGAAATGACGAGGCGTGATGTTGAGGGGGCCAGCCCGTTTGCTTGCTCTGGGGCCAACTACCAACTGTGTATATTGAATTATAATTCAGTATATTAGGTCCCATTATTATCATTATTATAATCATAAGTATATTTAAGTACATTTAAGTGTATTATAACACATGCTGCAGTATAATAAGTATATTTAAGTTTTTTTTAACACATGTTGCAGACTCTAATCACACCAAGTGCGAAACTCATAATACAGAAATTCCAAGGAACAAACTCACAATGACAAATCCTCAAACTCAGAGCTTTTTTTCCACTACCAGTAGCAATCGCTACCTGGGACCCTGTTTTGGCCCAACCTTCCACAACTGAGATTCGGATCATCGGCCCGGACCCCAAACCCCATGCGACATTGACACGGATCTTGGCCCCAAACCCCGAACCCCCAGAGACTTTGAGACTCGCATCTAGGCCCCGCCCCCAAAACCTCCAGGGCTGGCCCTTCGGGCCGCCTACCCAAACCGCTACCAGGAGCCCAACCTTGAAAGACACCGAATCCCTGATCGCTACCAGGAGCCCAACCTTGAAAGACACCGAATCCCTGATCGCTACCAGGAGCCCAACCTTGTAAGACACCGAATCCCTGATCGCTACCAGGAGACCAACCTTGAAAGACACCGAATCCCTGATCGCTACCAGGAGACCAACTGAATGAAAGACACCACCGACCCTAGATTCGCTACCAGGAGCAACTTGAAAGACACCGAATCCCTGACGTACCGGAGAGACCAACCTTGAAAGACACGAAATCCCTGGATGCTTACCAGGAGCCCAACCTTGAAAGACACCGAATCCCTGATCGCTACCAGGAGCCCAACCTTGAAAGACACCGAATCCCTGATGGCTACCAGGAGCCCAACCTTGAAAGACACCGAATCCCTGATCGCTACCAGGAGCCCAACCTTGAAAGACACCGAATCCCTGATGGCTACCAGGAGCCCAACCTTGAAAGACACCGAATCCCTGATCGCTTCCAGGAGCCCAACCTTGAAAGACACCAAATCCCTGATAGCTGCCAGGAGCCCAACCTTGAAAGACACCAAATCCCTGATAGCTGCCAGAAGACCCCCTTTCTGAAACACAAAAAATGCTTTGAGCCTCATTGCATGCAAATGCCTCAAGGATCTGTAACTGGAAAGGAACCAGGGAAAACCGCTACCAGGAGCCCAACCTTGAAAGACACAAAATACCTGATCGCTATCAGAAGACCCCCTTTATGAAACACAAAAAGCTCTGTGGGGGTCAGTGAGGTAACCTACCCAAACCTCTACCTGGAGTCCAACCTTGAAAGACACCAAATCCCTGATCGCTATCAGTAGACCCCTTTCTGAAGCGAAAAAAATGTCTGTTCTGACTTCAACTTAATGGTAGGGGTAGAGGATATCACGCCCTTCTCCACCCCCACCTCTATCCCCACCCCCGCCCCCACCTACTTGAACTTGAACCTAACTTGAAGCTTATTGACCTTAAACCTTATTTGAACCTTCTTGACCTTAAACCTAACTTGAACCTTCTTGACCTTAAACCTAACTTGAACCTTATTGACCTTAAACCTAACTTGAACCTTGTTGACCTTAAACCTAACTTGAACCTTATTGACCTTAAACCTAACTTGAACCTTATTGACCTTAAACCTAATTTGAACCTTCTTGACCTTAAACCTAACTTAAACCTTCTTGACCTTAAACCTAACTTGAACCTTATTGACCTTAAACCTAACTTGAAGCTTATTGACCTTAAACCTAACTTGAACCTTATTGACCTTAAACCTAACTTGAAGCTTATTGACCTTAAACCTAACTTGAACCTTATTGACCTTAAACCTAACTTGAAGCTTATTGACCTTAAACCTAACTTGAACCTTATTGACCTTAAACCTAACTTGAAGCTTATTGACCATCAATCTAACATGAACCTTATTGACCTTAAACCTAACTTGAACCTTATTGACCTGAAACCTAACTTGAAGCTTCTTGACCATCAATCTAACTTGAACCTTATTGACCTTAAACCTAACTTGAACCTTCTTGACCATCAATCTAACTTGAACCTTATTGACCTGAAACCTAACTTGAAGCTTATTGACCATCGATCTAACTTGAACCTTATTGACCTTAAACCTAACTTGAACCTTCTTGACCTTAAACCTAACTTGAACCCTCTTGACCTCAAACCTAACTTGAACCTTCTTGACCTTAAACCTAACTTGAACCTTCTTGACCTTAAACCTAACTTGAAGCTTATTGACCATCAATCTAACTTGAACCTTATTGACCTTAAACCTAACTTGAACCTTATTGACCTGAAACCTAACTTGAAGCTTATTGACCTGAAACCTAACTTGAACCTTATTGAACTTAAACCTAACTTGAAACTTATTGAACTTCAACCTAACTTGAAACTTATTGAACTTAAACCTAATTGAAATTTAACCTGGTTACATGGCTTCAGCCTTTACTGCTGCACACTGTCTTCGGCAGTAACATAATCACCCCACCTACACTCCACCTGCGCTCCCACCTACACTGGCACCCCAGTCCCAACCCCCAACCCCGCCTAGCCTCAAAACTATCGATTGTAACACCCATCTTCCCATTAGTACGCGCCCATGGAGGCCAATAAGTGCCAAATCCATCATACCCACCCCAGTCCCCACCCCCAACCCCGCCTAGCCTCAAAACTATCAACTGCCACACCCATCTTCCCGTCAGTACGCGCCCGTGGAGGTCAACAAGACCCGAATCCATCATGCCCTCATCAATCCCCACCCCTGCCCCCACCTACACTCACAACTATCGACTGTCACACCCACCTGACCATCAGTAGGCGCCTGTGGAGGTCAACCTGTGCCAAATCTGAAATCAATCATGCCCACCCCACCTACCCTCAAAACTATTGACTGCCACACCCACCTTCCCATCAGTACGCGCCCGTGGAGGTCAACAAGTGCCAAATCCATCATGCCCTCATCTTCGCACAGCTTCCTCAGATCTCTTGTGATGGACGCCATGGTACGCTTCTCAGCCACATCAGACAAGGATATCCCAGCAAGAGCTGATGCCACGTCACCTACTGGTGCTGGTGCACCCTCAGAAATACTTAAAGGGTGAGAGGAGTCTGGAGAGTCCACAGTTGGGGCAGCAGCAGCAGCAGCGGCAGCAGCAGTAGCAGCAGCAGCAGCAGCAGCAGTAGCAGCAGCAGTAGCAGCAGCAGCAGCAGTAGTAACAGCAGCAGTAGCTTCTGGCCCAGCAGATGCAGGAGTACCCTCAGCAACACTTGATGGGAGAGGGGAGTCTAGGGAGTACACAGTTGGGGCAACAGCAGTTGGGGCAGTTGGGGCATCCACAGTTGGGGCAGCAGCAGCAGCAGCAGCAGTAGTAACAGCAGCAGTAGCAGCATCAGCACTAGCTTCCGGCTCAGCAGATGCAGGATTACTTGAAGCTGCCCTTGAAGCCACCGATTCACATTTAAGTGGGGCTATCCCAGCAAGGGCTGATAACACGTCACCAAATGGTGCTGGTGCACCCTCAGAAACACTTAGAGGAGGGTGAGAGGAGTCTATAGAGTCCACAGTTGGGGCAGCAGCAGCAGCATCAGTAGCATCAGTAGCAGCATCAGGACTAGCTTCCGGCCCTGCAGGTGCAGGATTACTTGAAGCTGCCCTTGATGCCACCAATTCACATTTAAGTGGGGCTACACATGCAGTACTGGCAATAGTTGAAGGGGCAGCAGAAGAAGTGGCAGCAGTACTGACATTGGTAAAAGCTTCAGCAGTACTGGCAACAGCAGTACTGGCAGGAGCAGTACTGGCAGTGGTTGAGGCTTCAGCAGTACTAGAGCTGGATAGCCCACTCAGACGTTTGCAGCATTCCTCCAGCCTCACTCGCCAATGTCCATCAGAAGCCAGCACACCATCCAGGATAGCGTCCGACATAGTGGGGTAGCCAGAATGTGGCATGTCATCCTCTATTGAGGAGATTGGGTGGGGGAGATTGGGGTGGTTGGGGTGGGGAGATTGGGTGGGGGAGATTGGGGTGGTTGGGGTGGGGGAGAATGGGTGGGGGGATTGGGGTGGTTGGGGTGGGGGCGATTAGTGGGGGAGATTGGGGGGTTGGGGTGGGGGAGATTGTGGGGAGATTGGGTGGGGGCGATTGGGGTGGTTGGGGTGGGGGAGAATGGGTGGGGTAATCGGGGTGGTTGGGTGGGGGAGATGGGTGGGGAGATTGTTGTGGTTGGGGTGGGGGAGAAGTGGGTGTACGATCGGGGTGGTTGGGGTGGGGGCTATTGGTGGGGGAGATTGTGGGTGTTGGGTGGGGGAGAATGGGTGGGGGAGATCGGGGTGGTTGGGGTGGGGGAGTTGGGTGGGGGAGATTGGGTGTGGGAGATTGGGGTGGTTGGGCGTGGGGTAGATGGTTGGGGGAGATTGGGTTGGTTGCGTGGGGGATATTTGTGGGGGAGATTTGGGGTGTGTGGCGTGTGTGGGTGGATTGGTTTGGGTGGGGGTAGATTGGGTGGGGTAATGGGGTGGGGAGATTGGGGTGTTGGCGTGTGGGTGGGTGGAGTGGTTGGGGGGGTGGGTAGATTGGGTTGGGTAGATTGGGTGGGGGAGATGGGGTGGTTGGCGTGGTGGGTGGAGTTGGTTGGTGTGGGTATATTGGGTGGGGAGATTGGGGTGGTGGCTTGGTTGGGTGTGGGGTATATAGGGTTGGGGGATATTGGGGTTGTTGGTGTGGGGTAGATTGGTGGGGATGTTGGGTGTGGGTGGGTGGAGTGGTTTGGTTGGGGGATATGCGGAGGGAGATGGGGTTGGTTGGGGTGGGGAGATTGCGTGGGGTAGACATTGGTTGGGGTAGATTGGTTGGTTGGGGTGTGTCGATTGGTGTGGTCGATTGGGTTGGTTGGGGTAGGGGTAGATTGGGTTTGGGGAGGTTGGTGTGGTGTGTGGATGGTTTGGGGGTGGGAGATGCGTGGGGAGATTTGGGTTGGTTGGGGTGAAGTAGATTGGGGTGGGGGAGATTGGTGGTGGTTGGCGTGGGGGAGATAGGGTGGGGGAGATTGGGTGGGGAGATTTGGTGTTGGCGTGGGGGGAGATTGGGGTGGTTGGCGTGGGGAGATTGGTGGGGGAGGTTGGGTTGGGTGGGTGGAGTGGTTGGGGTGGGGGAGATTGCGTGGGGGAGATTGGGGTGGTTGGGGTGGGGGAGATTGGGGTGGTTGGCGTGGAAGAGACTGGGAGGGGGAGGTTGGGTGGGTGGGTGGAGTGGTTGGGGTGGGGGAGATTGCGTGGGGGAGATTGGGGTGGCACCAGGGGTTGGGTGGGGGAGATAGCATCCACCTAGTGGAGTAGTCAGAGTGTGGCAAGTCATGCACTGTTTGGGGAAATTGTGGGATAGTAAGTTAGTGTGGGATAGTGTCGGATAGAGTGGTATAGTGTGGGGTAGTGTGGTATAGTGTGGGGTAGTCAGATTGTTGCATGCCACCCTCTGTTGGTGAAAAGTGTGGGATAGTGGGATAGTGTGGGGTAGTGTGGGACAGTGAACTAGTGTGGATAAGTGGGATGGTGTGGGATAGTGTGGGATAGTGTGGGATAGTGTGGGATAGAGTGGCATAGTGTGGCATAGTGTGGGATAGTGTGGGATAGTGTGGGATTGAGTGGGATAGTGTGAATAGTGTGGGATAGTGTGGGATAGTGTGAATAGTGTGGGATAGTGTGGGATAGAGTGGGCTTTTGTGCATCACTTTTGGGATAGGTGGGATCGCATTTGTATAGCGCGTGTGGTCTCCTTGTGGGTATATTTTATCGTAGTGGTTGGTGGCAGAGTGTGGATAGTTGGATAGTGTGGCTGAGTGGGACTACGTGGGTGAATCCTGTGGATAGGGTTGGGGCATGAGATGGGCCCGGTGTGGCCTCTTGTGGAGCTCGAGTGGGGTTGATAGTGTGACCTTACGTTTGGGTCGTGTGGGCCTAGATGGTCTCGTGTGTGCCCCGTGTGATGCGATCGGTGTGGGCTCGCGTGGGGATCGTGTGCCTCGTGTGGATCTGCGTGTGTGTTGCTCTGTGCGGTTGGCTATCACGTGATATAGATTTGTGGATATGACCAGTAGGGTATGTAAATAGTGTGGATTGAGATTCGGAGAGAATTGGGATCGGGTGGGAAGCGTGGGATCGTGTGGGATAAGTGGGTATTGTGGGATAGTGTGGGATAGTGTGAGATAGTGTGGGATCGTGTGGGAAAGTGGTTGGATAGAGTGGGATCGTGTGGGATCGTGTGGGATTGTGTGGAATAGTGGTTGGATTGAGTGGGATAGAGTGGGATCGTGTGGGATAATGTGGGCTAGTGTGGGATGGTGTGGGATAGAGTGGGATAGAGTGGGATAGTGTGGGATAGTGTGAGATAGTGTGAGATAGAGAGCCAAAGACCAAATTTGCAGTTACAGATTTCCATAGACAAATGTTCAGTGCCAGATTTTCAGTGCCGGATTTGCACTGAAAGATTTGCAAAGATAGATTTGCAGTGTCAAATTTGCAGTGCCAATTTTGCAATGACAGATTTTCAGTGTGTCAAATTTGCAGTGGCAGATGTGCGAAGACAGATTTGCAGTGTCAAATGTGCAGTGGCAGATTTGCAGTGCGTCAAATTTGTAGTGCCAAATTTGCAGTGGCAGATTTGTAGTGCCAAATTTGCACTGACAGATTTGTGGTGTCAAATTTACAGTGCCAAATTCGCAGTGACAGATTTGCAGTGTGTCAAAATTGCAGTGGCAGATTTGCAGTGCCAAATTTGCACTGACAGATTTGCAGTGTGTCATTTTTTTATTGGCAGATTTGTAGTGCCAAATTTGCACTGACAGATTTACAGTGTGTCAAATTTGCACCGACAGATTTGCAGTGTGTCAAATTTGTAGAGGCAGATTTGCAGTGCCGAATTCCCATTGACAGATTTGCAGTGTGTCAATTGTTTAGTGGCAGATCTGCAGTGCCAAATTTGCACTGACAGATTCGCAGTGTGTGACAGCCCCAGCCCCACCTCCAGGGACCATAAACATATTGGCGACATATCGGCGTGGTGGGGGGTAGGTGTGTGTGGTGGGGTGGTGTGTGGTGGTGTGTGTGTGGGGGGGGGGGGGGAGGGGGGGGGGGGGGGGGGGGGGGGGGGGGGTACCGGTCAATATATGGGTAGCCTGTGATGGGATGATTCAAACAAATGAATGGGGGGGTAAAATAAATACATGCAAAATAGATGAATAAATAGATAAATAAATAAATTTATATATAAATAAATGAACAAATAAATAAATACACAAAAATGAATGTGGAGCCCCACCTCCAGGGACCATAAACATATCTGCGACTACGTTCTCCAGGCCAACCACAACGTTATCCGCATCGTTGTACTTATGGTGTAGTGCCACCACTGTGCTGCCTCTCCTCTTGGAAACAGCCAGTTGGCACCAGTCGATGTACAGGTAGCCAATGATGGGGTGATACCTACCATGAATGGGGTGAGGTGGGTTGGGTTGGGTTGGGTTGGGTTGGGTTGGGGGGGGGGGGGGTGCGGGGAGGTAGGATGGAGGTGGGGGGGGTGGGGGTGGCTGGGTGGGTGGGTTAATGGGTG
Source organism: Chlamydomonas sp. ICE-L (assembly GCA_013435795.1). NCBI lineage: Eukaryota > Viridiplantae > Chlorophyta > Chlorophyceae > Chlamydomonadales > Chlamydomonadaceae > Chlamydomonas > Chlamydomonas sp. ICE-L. The sequence continues at coordinate 8,123,288 of JACBWV010000472.1, forward strand.
GGGTAGGGGGATGACTGGGGGTTGTAGGTGGTGGTGTTGGTTGGTTGGTTGGTTGCGTTTGGTTGGTTGGGGGGGGGGTCACCCAGTCGATGTATAGGTAGCCCGTTGATATGTTGTGGTACCTACAATGAATGGTTGGTTGGGTTGGGTTGGGTGGGGGGGTGAAGGAGGTAGGTGGGTGGGTGGGGTGGGGGGGTGGGTGGGTTGGGTGGTTTGTGATTTGGGTTGTTTTTTGGGTTGGTTGATGCGTGTTGTGCTGGTGGTTGGTGGGGGGGGGATAAGTGTTTTATGCCTGGTTTCTTTGGCGGGGGGTGGGTAGTGTGTAGCAGGATTTTTCTTTTTTCTCATCTTCTCTTTCTTTTCTCCCCTCTCTTTTTTCGTTCCTCCCTTCTTGGGTTTTTTTTTTTGTTTGTTTTTTTTTTTTTTTCCGTCTATTGTTTTCTTGCGTTTGTTTTTTTTTTTTTCTTTGTTGGTTTGTTTTGTTCCTTTTCCCTTTTTTTTTGCTTTTCACCCCTTTTCTCTGCGCAACTGTTTTTTGTACTACTTGTTTTTCTGTACCTGCCTGTTCCAATGTTTGTTTCCTGTACCAATGTTGTTTTTTCTGTCGCTGCATGGCGACGCATGGGGCCTAAACTAGTCATAAATAAATAAATAAATAATAAATAAATACCAAAATAAATAAATACATCTATATATATAAAGAAATCATGGTCGTGGTCGTGGTCGTGGTGGTCGTGGTGGTGTCATCATCGCGTACCCACGTGCCATGGGCGTGTGAAGTGTAACCGACTTGCAACCAACTTTCCGTCAAACCCAACTCGCAAAACCCCGCCCAGCGAAATTTTCAAATACCGAAACTGCAGATGCGCAAAGCTAAGCGCGCGCGCTCATTTCATCCCCACATTTGCCCTTCCATACTATGACTGCAAGCAACTTAGATCTAGATCCTCTCCTCGGAGGTCATCTGCTGACCCTCGCTTTGCAAGGCGCTCAGAATAATCGTTTCAGTTCATTGCTTCTTCACGGAGCATGCGACCATGATGCATGCCAACGGTCCTAATGGGCAGGAGGGCCCGCAACACCGCCAGCCAGCGCTCAAAGCGAGCGTGCATGAGCAAGGAAGAACTGGACAGAGCCGGGCAGAGCCAACAAGAGACGACGTGATGCCCACGCTGCCCGACCCGAGGAGTTACGCCAGGCTCATTATCAAGCCGGACGTGAACAACGCGATCCCATGCCTCAGGATGAACGCGAAGCTGTTAAGCTGCTCTTAACCAAGCCTGGCGTGAAGACTTTGCTTTCCAATCCCAGGAGTTACGCCAGACTCATAATCAAGACCTTCAGATCGTCATGCTTTTTTTCTCCGCCTGCGAGCTTTGCCACCGTTCATCTCACGCATGCGCACTTTCGCCTTGCCATCGCATCGCCTTCGTCATGGTTGGCTGGTTGTTGCGATTAATTCGACTTTGTTCAGATCGCCACGACCATTCCGTCCCTCTGCACACTCTCGCGCTTGCACCTCTCATCCCATATCTGAAAGCTCTTTTCGTTGTTTCGAATATCGTGAAATACGATTTGTGTTGTTCCAAGAGTTGACCGAGTATCAACTGGGGCACTGCACGAGAAGATGCAACTGCAAGTATGTAGCATTGGAATTGCACTGGTCCGGAGTTCTCGGGGTGATCGGGATCTGTGAGTTCCCAAGTTATTGGTCTGCACTTTCCCCTGTTTCTGCAAGATTAAATCCCACAGCCGGAGTGAAGGGTACGAGGTAGGGAGGAGGAGAGTGTGTGTGCGTGTTGGTGGTTGGGGGAAGAGAGGCTTTTGGGGGCTTAGGTGAGAGAAAGAGTGTGTGTGTGGATTGGGTAGGAAGAGGCCAGGGGAATTAAAGGATGCTGTGCGTCTGTATGTGTGGGTGGGTGGGTGGGTGTGGGGGGAAGGGGGGGGGGGGGGGGGGGGGGGGGGATACGTGTATGACAGGGGGGGGAGGCCACAGCTAAAGCAAGCTAAAGCAGAAGGGGAAAAGGTAGAGAGAAGAGGTGTGTGTCTGAGAGTGCGGGGCGAGAGGGAGTGTTGGTGTGGCCACCGGCCACACGGGCTACCGTACTAGTAAATAAATAATATAATACATAAAGTAATTAATAAATAGATAATAAAAAAATTATTATTAATTTAATACAATAAATAAATAGACCCCCCAAACCTTCTTGCCCTGAGGGATTCGGGGGGCAGCCCGTCAAAACCGGGTTTAGCCCCCCCAAACCTTCGTGCTCTGTGGGGTTAGGGGGGGCAGCGCGTCACACTGGGTTTGCACCGAGTCGCTCGATTCGCCTCACACAAATAAATCAAATTATCACTGTAGCACGAACTCAGGGCCCCCGTCGGTATAACGATTGTTTGGGGTTCAGTTCATCAAAGCTTTTTCTTTTTAGCCCTTCCTGTCATTGTTGGGCAAGTCCCTTAAGCCTATTTGGCCTACCCCTGGACTGTAACAGCATAAATAACAGCATATAATGAAAAAACTTGATCAGATGTCTAATAAGGTGCATATAGTTTTTTCTTTGACCCCCCCCCCCCCCCCCCCCCCCCCCCCCCCCTCCCGCGGCCCAAACTTTGGAGGACCATTACTTTTTTTCTTTTTCTACTGGGCCAAATTAAGAAATAAAATCAAATTCTTCATCCTCTCTATGACATGTACAAAGTTTGATGATGGGGTCATTTTGGTTTGAAGTTGCCCCCCCCTTGGCATATAATGATAAAAATTGATCAGGTGTCCAATAAGGTGCATTGGTAGAGTATGTTAGACCATGGCAATAGCGTCAAAACAGAAAGTAACACAGGCAGAACATAATACAAGGCAAAGGCATCAGCCCCATCTATAAGTGCGCTGTTATAGACTAGGTTCAGTTTTTTTGCAGAATCCCCTCTTAAAGGGGGCGGGAGCCCCCAGGGTTACCCATTTGTCCGTCTGTGCGACCAACCGACCGACCTACCGACCGACCAACCAACTGACCGAACGACCGGCAATCCGTCTGACCGCGATGAAGCCTGACATGTTAGCCAACGGTCTCGAAACTAACTTGCTTCCATTGCCACCTGTCGCTCCGTCGCAATCACTCTTCGCCAACTTTTAGCGTCGCAGGCGACGCTGCATAGAACTTGTTTTTTCATGCAGAGGCTCAATTCCCGTCAGGATCAAATTTCCCTTTGCGAGAGACTTACGAGTCTTTTGAAGAGGCTTCTGTGGATGCCCCAGCCCCCGCAGAGCTGGTTGACATTGCTGAATTCGTTGACTTTGTTGACCTTGTTGGTACCAGAGGAGGACACGAGGTGAGCGATCTGCCAGGAGTGTCATCAGAGGCCGTCATTGGAGGGAGACTGAGGGCCTGTGGTGGTGGTGGTGGTGGTGGTGGTGGTGGTGGTGGTGGTGGTGGTGGTGGTGGTGCAGGTGTGTGGTGTATGTATGTATGTATGTATGTGTGTGTATGCGTGTGGTGGTGGTGGTGGTGGTGGTGGTGGTGCAGGTGTGTGGTGTATGTATGTATGTATGTGTGTGTATGTGTGTGGTGGTGGTGGTGGTGGTGCATGTGTGTGGTGTATGTATGTATGTTATATGTGTGTGTATGTGTGTGATGGTGGTGGTAGTGGTGAGGTTGGTATTGGCGGTGTTGATGTTGGTGGTAGCAGCGGGGGCGGTGTGTGTGTGTGTGGTGGTAGTGGTGGGGGGTCAGATAATATTTCTTCTTGTAAAACGTACGATAGGTAAAAATCAGATCAGAGTGTTTAAAGTTTATTTGAGCAGAGGCTCTTGGCCCTCTATTCCCTTCTTACCCCCCCCCCCCCCCCAACCCCAACCCCAACCCCACCTACCACCAACACAACCACCACCATCATCACAAGCCCCCCCCCCCCCCCCCCCCCCTCCCCCCCACACACACAGAACCAAACCAACTTAACCCCCCTACCACCACCATCACCACCACCATCACCACCACCATCAGCCCGCTCCATTTGATAAAAAACAAACGTACCTGAGGCACAGGTACTCCAGCATTGACGGTGAGAGGAAGCAGTTCCTGGTAATGGACGTAGGCAACGAGCATGAGGGGTCCATCAGAATCAGCATCAGCTCCAGGCTCCTCCCATGCATACAGACCTGCATGTATGTTGTATGCATGTTGTTATAGTGCCTATACATGAGGGGACCATCGGAATTAGCATCAGCTCCAGGCTCCTCCCAAGCATACAGACCTGCATGTATGTTGTATGCATGTTGGTGCAGTGCCTATGCATGTCACCATCACTATCAAAATCTGCATCAGCTCCAGGCTCCTCCCATGCATAAAAGACCTGCAATTCAGCATGAGATAAATCCACAACTAAATGCCTAAAAACATGCCAAGGCATGTCACCATGACGGGGGAATCAGCATCAGATCCAGGCTCCTCCCAAGCATAGAGACCTGCATGTATGTTGTATGTATGTTTTTATAGTGCCTATGCATGAGGGGACTATCAGAATCAGAATCAGCTCCAGGCTCCTCCCATGCATAGAGACCTGCATGTATGTTGCATGTATGTTGGTACAGAGCCTACGCATGTCACCATCAGAATCTGCATCAGCTCCAGGCTCCTCCCATGCACAGAGACCTGCAATTAAGCATGGGATAAATACATAAATAAATGAATAAACACATGCCAATGCATGTCACCATGAGGAAGGCATCAGCATCAGCATCAGCTCCTCCCATGCATAGAGACCTCCATGTATGTTGTATGTATGTTGGTACAGTGCCTATGCATGTCACCATCAGCATCTGCATCAGCTCCAGGATCCTCCCATGCATAAAAGACCTGCAATTGAGCATGGGATAAATACACAACTAAATGCCTAAACACATGCCAAGGCATGTCACCATGAGGGAGGCATCAGCATCAGCTCCAGGATCCTCCCATGCATGAAGACCTGCATGTATGTTGTATGTATGTTGTAGTAGTACAGGGGCAGCCTATGCAAGTCACCATGAGGGGGGCAGCAGCAGCATCACCAGCTCCTCCCGTACATTAAAAACTGCAATTGAGCATGGGATAAATACACAACTAAATGCCTAAACACATGCCAAGGCATGTCATCATGAGGGGGCCATCAGCATCAGCACCAGCAACAGCTCCAGGATCCTCCCATGCATGAAGACCTGCATGTATGGTGTATGCATGTTGTTATAGTCCAGGGGCAGCCAATGCATGTCACCATGAGGGGGGCATCAGCATCAGCTCCTCCCATGCATAAAACCTGCATGTATGTTTTATGTAAGTTGTAACAGCGCCTATGCATGACACCATCACCATCAGAATCTGCATCAGCTCCAGGCTCCTCCCATGCATAAAGACCTGCAATTGAGCATGGAAAAAACACAACTAAATGCCTAAACACATGCAAATGCATGTCATCATGAGGGGGGCATCAGCATCAGCAACAGCGCCAGGCTCCTCCCATGCATGAAGACATGCATGTATGTTGTATGCATGTTGGTACAGTGCCCACGCATGTCACCATCACCATCAGAACCAACATTAGCTCCAGGCTCCTCCCATGCATAGAGACCTGCATGTATGTTGCATGTATGTTGGTGCAATGCCTATGCATGTCATCATCAGAATCTGCATCAGCTCCAGGTCCCTCCCATGCATAAAGACCTGCATGCATCTTGTATGTATGTTGTCGTAGTCCAGGGGCGGCCTATGCATGTCACCATGAGGGGGGCAGCGTGCATAGCAACCTCGCCAGAACGATAAGGAAAGGAATCATGCTAATAGCATCGACGTTAACCTGTATGGTGTATGGTGAATGTTGCATGTTGTATGTTGTATGTTGGTACCCCCTGGGCTCACTGACTGCATTGCTTTGGTGCAAAACAAGCAACTACCAGGATTGGACCATCTTGTGCCTACTATGTTTTAGGAGAGGCAACGCCATTCAAAATGAATCCTCGGTGTTGCTGGTTTGTGACGGGAGACCCACCTCCTGGGGTAAAATACCTTTCACAACCTAAAAACAATAAGCACCTTATACATAAACAGCTCTGGTTGTTGCCGCTCGTAATAATCAATTCATCAGTATCATCAAATGATGAACTGGATGAAGTCTGACAATCGAAGGTCTTGAACCAATGGGCACTCCTGGGGTGAAATTCCTTTCAAAACAAAAAAAAGCCCTTTCATTCCAGCGACTTTTACTACACTGTTAATTTTATATAATAAAAACATACCGTTTCTGTGACTATGAACCCCCCTTTTTAATTAGACGTTTCTGGATATGACTGTAATGCGAATCCTTTAAGCAAAAATATAGCGCCCTTGGATTGCAGCGACTATTATTAAGCTGCTAATGTTGTATAAAAAACATACCATTTCTGTGACTATGAACCCCGCCTTTTAATTAGACGTTTCTGGATATGACTTTAATGCGAATCCTTTAAGCAAACATACAGTGCCCTTTGATTGCAGCGACTGTTATTACGCTTTTAATTTTATATTGAAAAACACACACCGTTTCTGTGACTCTGGACCAACATGTCCGTGTCATTCTCAGGCATGTTAAAGTGCTCCCGGCGAATAACCTCAACTGCCGAATCACAGTTGTTGTAAAACTGACGATATTTGTTCTCCTCACGTGAAGCCTTCTCCCCTCCGGAGTTATACTGTGCTTCCAGCACCAGCAACTGACATGCACCCAGTGGTGAGGGGGGGGTGAGGGGTGGTGGTGGTGGTGGGGGGGGAGGTGGTGAGGGGGGGATGGGGTAGTGGTGGTGGTGGTGGAGGTGGTGAGGGGGGGATGGGGGGTGGGGGGGGGTGGGGGGGAGGTGGTGAGGGGGGGATGGGGTGGTGGTGGTGGTGGTGGAGGTGGTCAGGGGGGGATGGGGGGGGGGGGGGGGGGGGGGGGGGTAGGAGTTATGACTTGAGTGTTGAAGGGGTGTTGAAGGGGGCAGGTGGTGGTGGTAAAAAAATCAAACAATCGTTAAACCAAACAATCTTTAAACCGACAGGGGCACTGAGTTCGTGCTACAGTGATCATTTAATTGTACAAAACAATTGAATCATATTCTCATCTGGGATTTATGCATATGAAATGGACATGGTTGCTGCTCAGGTAAACTGCGGCTCACTTAATCAGTTCATTGAATGCATGATTGGATTCATGAACAACACTTGTTTTTTCTGACGATGCAACGCTACCGCATCGCCATTCAATTGTTGCATGGCGACGCATGAACCCTCCGAATCCCCGGGCTCTGCGCTTTGCGCTCCTTCATCCGGCGGCTATGCAACAATCATTTATGCATAGAAATGGACACGGTTGCTGCACAGGTAAACTGCGGCTCTCAATTTATCAGTCCTTTGGATCGAGGATTGGATTCATTGATAACAGTGTTTTCCCCTGACAATGCATCGCTACTGCGTCGCCATTCCATTGTTGCATGGTGACGCATGAACCCCCCAAAATCCCCTGGGCTCTGCGCTTTGCGCTCCTTCATGCAGCGGCTACGCAACGATCCTTTATGCATACGAATTGGACATGTTTGCTGCACAGGTAAACTGCGGCTCAATTGATCAGCCCATTGGATGCAGGATTGGATTCATTGACAATAGTTGTTTTTTCTGACGATGCAACGCTACTGCATCGCCATTACATTTTTTTTTTTTGAAGTTGTGAAAGGACTTTCACCCCATGAGGTGGGTCTCCCGACACAAACCTGCGAAACGGAGGTTTCAGTTTGAATGGTGGTGCCACTCCTACAATATGCAAAGTAGGAGCACGTATTGTTGCATGGGGACGCATGAACCCCCCGAATCCCCCGGGCTCTGCGCTTTGCGCTCCCCCATGCGGAAAAAAATGAAATCAGACTTGAGTAGCCCAAGTAGCTACTCAACCTGGCCTACATGAATATGAAATAAAACACTCCCTCGTGCGGCGGTTGCGCAACAATCTTGAAATCAGGCTTGAGTGCCCAAGTAGCTACTCAACCTGGCCTACATAAATACGAAATAAAAACACTGCTTCCTGCAGGCAGAGCTATTCGAAACTGTACTCATGCTTGGGCAGCCCAATTAGCTACTCCACCTGGCCTACAGAAATCGGAAATACATAACACCAGCGCCTTCACCCACATTTTCATTAGTGTCCTCACGCCTCCGCAGTATTTCGGGCAGTTGAAACTTGAGCCACACACTCTGGTAGTTGACAATCATATTGTCACACGCGACCTCTTCACAACAGACAACCTCCTCCCACTCTGTAGCGCCTACGCCTTCACTTTGCCCACCAGCATTGCTTGGCTTGGCCCCCTTTTCATTGGCTTGGCTCGGCCCCTCAGCATTGGCTTGGCTTGGCTTTGCCCCCTTGTCACTGGCTTGGCTTGGGCCCTCAGCATTGGCGTGGCTTGGCTTTGCCCCCTTGTCACTGGCTTGGCTTGGCCCCTCAGCATTGGCTTGGCTTGGCTTTGCCCCCTTGTCACTGGCTTGGCTTGGCCCCTCAGCATTTGCTTGGCTTGGCTTTGCCCCCTTCTCACTGGAGCGCTGCTGAACGCGAAGCACCCACGTGATTCTTTCGATTGTTGACTTAAACTTGGTGCAGCATGCCAGGTGGACACACCTTGCGTCAGCCTGTGCAGGGTAGGTGTGTGTGTGTTTATGTGTGTGTTTTTTGGCGGAGCCCCCTTTTAGGGCCGGGAGCGGGGGCGGGAGCCCCTGAGTCACCGCGTTGTCCGTTTTTCCATCCGACCGTACGTCCGACTGACCGACCCCAAGTAACCGTGGCCATAACAGTCTCGTAAACCCTGGCTTTGGTCCACTGCCCTGTCTATCCTGTCGCTCTGATCGCCTATAGTTTCCGCCAATCTTCCCTGACCTGCCCAACCTTGCTTTCACGAGGAGCTAATACAAAAACAAGCACTGATGAACTGGGCCCAACAAAATGTTTTACTATGCTTGTTCGTAATGGTACCCTGAGCCTACCTGATCCTGTGCGCAGAGATTTGTTTTCCTCTACCTATCCCGATCACTACCCGAGACCCCATTTTATCTCATATGATTGTCAATACCCACCCTCTTTCTAGCTCCCAAACCATTGTAGCAATCAAGAATGTGTTTTCACTCATTTTCACTCATTTTCGCCCAGGTTTTCACTCATTTTAACTTAGTTTTTCCACTCAGTTTTCCTGAAATATATAATTGCTAATATCCACCCTCTTCCTAGCTCCCAAGCCATTGTAGCCATCAAAAATGTGATTTCACTCAGTTTCACTCAGTTTGACCACTCAGTTTTTCCTATTAATAGAATTGTTATACCCACCCTCTTCCTAGCTCCCAACTTGGCTTGGCAAGCCATTGTAGCAATCAAGAATGTGTTTCCAATCAGTTCCACTCAGTTTGACCACTCAGTTTTTCCTAAAAATATGATTGTTAATACCCACCCTCTTCCTAGCTCCCAAGCCACTGCAGCAATCAAGAATGTGTTGCCAACCAGTTCCACATGGTTTTTTGCTCAGTTTTTTCACTTCAGTCTATCCTTGCTTCTTGCTTCTTGCTTCTTGCTTACCCGACACTGTAGAAAGAGGCGTTTGAAGCTTTGGTGGGCACAGTGTGCGGGGATGCAAGTAATCCCAAATTCTTGCTTACCCGACACTGTAGAAAGATGCTTTTGAAGCTCTGGTGGGCACAGTGTGCGGGGATGCAAGTTATCCCAAATTCTTGCTTACCCAACACTGTAGAAAGAGGCTTTTGAAGCTCTGGTGGGCACAGTGTGCGGGGATGCAAGTAATCCCAAATTCTTGCTTACCCGACACTGTAGAAAGAGGCTTTTGAAGCTCTGGTGGGCACAGTGTGCGGGGATGCAAGTAATCCCAAATTCTTGCTTACCCGACACTGTAGAAAGAGGCTTTTGAAGCTCTGGTGGGCACAGTGTGCGGGGATGCAAGTAATCCCAAATTCCAAACTGCAGTGCCGCTTCCAGAGCCCCTCGGCTTGCGCCGCAACACTCCATCGCTTGGACACACACTGCAGCCTTGCCAATGAGACACTGAGAAAGAATGGGAGTGTGTTTTAGTGATGGCAGTGGGGAGGGACACACACACACACATACACACACATACATACACACACAAACACACTAAGCCCCCCACACCACACCACCCTCGCATCAACGAGACACTGAGGAAGATAGGGTGTTGAAAGAGGTCAGCGAGTCACACAAGCAAGCAAGGCAAGACACAGCAATGATCCAAGCAGAGAGCAGCAATAAGAGCATGAGGGAGGGGCGCAAGAGAGGCATGAAAATAGACATGGAAATAGGCATGGAAATAGTAATACGATATCATATTGCCCTTTCCTAGCTATAAGGATGCGTGCAATTGCAACGATGCTAATGTGATGTGATGTGATGTGATGTGATGTGAAGTGATAAGATGTGATGTGATATGATGTTAAGTGAAGTGATGTGATGTGATGTGATGCGCATCAGGTTCGTATGAAACATCATGCCGGTGGTTGGCCCCAGTGCGGGGGGGTCGGGGGGCATTTCTGACTAGTTTAGACGGACCCATGCGTCGTCATGCAGCGACGGAATGGCGGCGCGCCGCACAAAAAACAGTGGATCGGGGGGGGTGGGAGGGGGGGGGGGGGGGGGCTTCGGCACCCTATTCTGAACCCCTGCGGAACTCTTCCTACCCAGAATGCACAATTATCAGCCAAATCAAAAGGGTGCCGCAGACCCCCAAATTTGCAATGGTAAGGGAGCTGCAGGGCAGGTGCAGGTGAGGGTAAACAGGCCAGTGTGCAGATTTTATCCACACTTGAAGAATGGGCAATCTGTCCATCTGTGAAGTATGGGTAAAGTTTCTGTGAGTGTGGATGGAACTCTGTATTTTCTCTCTCTGCAGAGTAGTCAATACCAAAAATCAGTTATAAAGCAGCAATATGCTTATGAGACAAAATATGTAAAGCTGATAAAACTCTGTGAAATTGTATTAAACGAGTTCACGCGCATACGGCATACAGCATGGGCTTAAAAATGCATATAATTCCGCAGGTCAATTTACGTACTAGCCTGTTCACACTCACCTGGACCTGTCCTGCAGACCGTCCTACATTCCACCAGTTCTACTTGCCCCTGGCTCACGCTTCCAATGCTGACAGGAGAAGCAGTGAATGCTCCAGCACTTCCTCCTCCATGCACCTCCTATACTTCCTCCACCATGCACTATCCAAGGCTCATGTATGCGAGCTCATTCACTCCACCATCCTCACAACAACCTGTACTGCAGACCCCCATCAATCCTAACCCCTGATCCCCCTACAATCCACCCGGTTTTTCTTGCTCACTCAATTTCCAGTGCTGACAGGAGAAGCAGTGAATGCTCCACACCATCCTCCTCCATGCACCATCCTAGGATTGGGTATGCGAGCGCATTTCTTCCACCATCCTCATAACAACCTACCAGTGGACTGGAATTAGTCACTTACCAATCCAAAGACTTGAATATGGTGTCCAGTAGGTCAAAGGACAGGGCAGCCAGCTGATGCTCCTCTTCTTCTGCCACCATGTTGGAGTTGGGGTAGTGAGAGACTGAGAGCTTACAGGGGTACGGTAGTGAGAGCAGCGAGGGCACAAGCTGTGAGGAGATGGGAAGAAGTCCTAGGCGCGTCGCAAGCGAAGCGAAAAATTGGCGGAGACTGTTATATCGGAGCGACAAGTGGCAATAATGCCCCTCACCCGCACCCGAGGCCCTGTCACAGAAATAGTAGGGTGCCCTAAGGGCGGGTTTGGAAAACTATACCGGGGCAACTGACCTTGGAAAACCGGGGCCAAAGGCCCATAGGTCAGCACGGGTCAGCAGCCCCTGGTCAGCAGCCTACTGGCCGAACAACTGTGATTTCCACATTTTTCGATCGTCAAACCTCTCTTTTTGTAGTGCGAGTTTTTTGCGGTGCCTCGATCATCGTCGGCCCCTGGATTAGCAGCCATAACGCCACCAGTTGCAGCAGCTGCAGTGGTCTCTTCGCCAGATCTGACATTAGATTCCAATTGCAACGCCAGGCGTTAAATAACCAGGAGATGTCCAGGTCCAAACGCGACGAGGAAGCCACTCTCTGTGATGCGCTCAGGGTGGTTCTTGAGAGGGACGCCAATCTCGACGCAGACGCCCATCTCCTGTCCTCCGAGACTCGACAGATCTGCAGGCTGGTGTGCTCGAGTCTGCGCAAGGACGTCGAGGCCTACACGCAACGCCTGACGTTACAATTCAAGGTTAGCGACTGGGGCTGCTGAAGTGTTACACCTTAGCATCTGGCATGCTGATACTAAACATTAAGGTCCAAATCCTGATCACAATCATGTGACTGCCTCATTCCATGGTCTAGATTGTTGAAACGTATTATCCCGGATTAAAGCAACGTGTCTTTTGCAACACTGTTGCTTGTACATGACCCTATTTGGAGGGCCTGGTAGCTCAGATGGGCCGCAGCTTCTCCTAGGATAGATGATGGATGATATATGATCTCACTGCCACTTAATATGTCTATTATCGTTTGGGCATGTGTGATTGTGATCGGATTGTATCTGTATCTCTGGATTATTTGCTTCCTCGTGCCATTTGGTTTGTATTCCCTTCATCACAGCTGTACGCACGCACACGCACACCAACACCATCATCAACTGATCAACGTTCAACATTGCTTCTGACTGCCATCTTTTTGTACCTGAAGGGCTTTTGGTTATTTGCGTTCCTTTGCCCTTAGTCCCACAAGGCTAAGATAGGTTTCACCAGATGTGCCTTTCCCTAGTTGCCCAAAAAATACCAACATTGCGTCCCTCCTACACCACAGTTTGACACCAACCTCTCCAAGTCTTTTGTGCGGTGTCCACAACTGAAGTGTGTGGTCGTCCGTGGTGCGCCAGAGTGCTTCCTGCTTCATTGGTTGTTTGATGGACCGCCAACCTCAGTAGAGTCTCTAGAATTACTTGGAGGCTATTTTTAGGATTTGAAATTCCTTAAAACCTGCCCTAATCTGCACACCATCAGCCTGTCCGAGTGCAGCCAACTGATAGATTTGTCAGCTTTGGGTTCTTGCCCTAGTCTGCATACCATCAACATGTCTCGGTGCAGCCAACTGATGGATGTGTCAGCTTTGGGTTCTTGCCCAAGTCTGCATAGCATCAACCTGTCTCGGTGCATCGACCTGGTGGATGTGTCAGCTTTGGGTTCCTGCCCCAATCTGCATACCATCAACCTGTCTGGGTGCTACAACCTGGTGGATGTGTCAGCTTTGGGTTCATGCCCTACTCTGCATACCATCAATCTGTCCGAGTGCGACAACATTGTCGATGTGTCAGCTTTGGTTTCTTGCCCCAATCTGCATACCATCAACCTGTTTGGGTGCAGCGACCTGGTGGATGTGTCAGCTTTGGGTTCATGCCCCAATCTGCAGACCATCAACATGTCTTGGTGCTGCCAACTGGTGGATGTGTCAGCTTTGGGTTCTTGCCCTAATCTGCATACCATCAACCTGTCTGCGTGTGACTACCTAGTGGATTTGTCATCTTTGGGCTCATGCTCCAAGCTCCATATCATCGACCTGTCCAAGTGCTGCCAACTGGTGAATGTGTCAGCTTTAGCTTCTCGCCCTCATTTGCATACCATCAACCTGTCTGGGTGCTACAACCTTGTCGATGTGTCAGCTTTGGGTTCTTGCCCCAATCTGCGTACCATCAACTTGTCTGAGTGCTCCAACCTGGTGGATGTGTCATCTTTGGGCTCATGCTACAAGCTGCATACCATCGACCTGTCTAAGTGCTGCCAACTGGTGGATATCTCAGCTTTGGGTTCTCGCCCTAATTTGCATACCATCAACCTGTCCAAGTGCTGCCAACTAATAGATGTGTCAGCTTTGGGTTCTTGCCCTACTCTACATACCATCAACTTTTCCAAGTGCTGCCAACTGGTGGATGTGTCAGCTTTAGGTTCTTGCCCTACTCTGCATACCATCAACCTGTCCAAGTGCTGCCAACTGGTGGATGTGTCAGCTTTGGGTTCTTGCCCTACTCTGCATACCATCAACTTGTCCAAGTGCTGCCAACTGGTGGATGTGTCAGCTTTGGGTTCTTGCCCTACTCTGCACACCATCAACCTGTCTGGGTGTGACTACCTGGTGGACGTGTCAGCTTTGGGTTCTTGCCCTACTCTGCATACCATCAACCTGTCTAGGTATGACTACGTGGTGGATGTGTCAGCTTTGGGTTCTTGCCCTACTCTGCATACCATCAACCTGTCTGGGTGTGACTACCTGGTGGATGTGTCAGCTTTGGGTTCTTGCCCTACTCTTCATACCATCATCCTCTCTAAGTTTTACAATCTGCTGGATGTGTCACTCTTGGGTTCTTGCCCTACTCTGCATTCCATCAACCTGTCTGGGTGTGACAACCTAGTGGATGTGTCAGCTTTGGGCTCGTGCTCCAAGCTGCATACCATCGACCTATCTGGCTGCCGCAAACTGGTGGATGTGTCAGCTTTGAAGGCGTGCTCCAAGCTGCATACTATCAACCTCTCTAGTTGCACTTCAGTGGTGGATGTGTCAGCTTTGAAGGCGTGCGCCAGTCTGCATACCATCAACCTCTGCGATTGCGCCTCGCTTGTGGTTTTGCCAGAATTTGGCTCATGCTGCAATCTGATTGATAGCGATGAAGATGAGGATAAGGATTCTGATGAGGCTTCATCAAGTGACGAGGATGAAGATGCGGATAAAGAAGAAGATAAAGATGGAGATGAGTTCATTGATGAGGATGCATCAAGTGATGAGGATGAAGTTTCGGATGAAGATGGAGTAGAGTTTGTTGATGAAGATGCATCAAGTGATGAGGATGAAGATGCGAATGAAGGAGAAGATGAAGATGTGGACGCGAATGAGGAGTGAAGGAAGGAAAGAGGATGAGGATGCTAATTCAATATTTTGCGAGGATCCCCTGTCTCGTCCCTAGCTGTTACAGCTCGGCATGCATACTGGGAACCACAGAGCCATATGTAGGGACCGGCGTATCATTTGATGTTGACCAAAGGCCAGTATGATATCATACAATGTGCATCATAAATATCTTATGGTAACTTTAGCCTAGCCAGGCTGCTTGCATCATATGATATCATATGATGACATGAGATCATATTGCCATTCCCTAGCCATATGTAGAAGTGTCTAGAACCTCTGCACAGACCTACCATATAGAGGTTTCAATTTTTAAGGGAGCGCATGATCGTATCATGTTGGTTGAAGTTGTTTCAAATTATAAGGGTGCGCATGGTCTGATCATGTTTGTTGAAGTTGAATTCAATTATTGCATGGTTTTTCATCCAACTCTATCTGCATAGAAGCTGCTGCTCTCCATCTTCCATTTCTCTGCCCCCCCCGTGCGATATCCACAGAAAGCAGGCAATTTCTGGTTGATGAGGATAATTAAAAGGCAACACCTTCTAGATAGCTCCCCTGGCTTCCTATTTATTAGTCGTGGTGCGATATCCACGGAAAGCAGGCAATTTCTGGTTGGTGAGGATAATTACGAGCAACAGCTTCTAGGCAGCTCCCCTGCCTGCCTATTCAATCATGGTGCGATTTCATGTCGTTTCGACCCTACAAATGGTTACATATCACGAGCAGCATCTTATAGGCAGCTCCCATGACTGTAATTTCAGTGGTGGTGCAATTTCAGGTCGTTTTGGCCCTTAAATTGGCATTAATTAAATGTAGCAACTTCTAGGCAGCTCCCCTAGATTCTTATTCAGTCGTAGGGCGATTTCAGGTCGTTTTGTTTGCCCTAGTTAATTAGGAGCAGCAGCTTGCGATCCTGAACCCTGGAGGCATTCCTATTCAATCTTGGTGTGCTTTCAGGTCTTTTATGGCCCTACACAACGCTAGATAATCACGCGCAGCAACTTCTAAGCAGCTCCCATGGCCACCTATTCAGTCATGGTGCAATTTCAGGTTGTTTTGGGCCCTATTTAATTAGAGCAGCAGCTTCTAAGCAGCTCACATGGATGCCTATTTATTCATGGTGTGATTTTCAGGGCGTTTATGAGTTATGACCCTGCCTACACAGCACTACATAATCATGGGCAGCAGCTTCTTGGTAGCTCCCCTAGATTCATGTTAAGTCGTGCTGCAATTTCAGGTCGTTTTGGGCCCTAGTTAATTAAGAGCAGCAGCCTCTAGACAGTTCCCCTAGCTGCCTATTCAGTCGTGCTGTGACTTCAGGTCGTTATTGTCCCTACAAATCGCTAGATAATAATCACTAGCAGCAACTTCTAGGCAGCTCCCATTACTGCCTATTCAGCCGTGCTGCGATTTCAGGTCGTTTATGGCCCTACACATGGCTACTTGAAGAACTGGGGCATGGATGGAATCGCACCTTTCCCTGATATTTCACACTTTTAAGTTGGTGGTTGGCCTTAGTGCAAGCAAGCGGGTTGGCCTCTTCAACCTCGCACCTTTCTATAGGGTGTACTTTTTGTTTCTAATCCTAATGTATTGCACTGTTAAGGCTGGTGCCAGGGTAGTTCAGGACGCTGCTTCCTGCACCTCAGACACAACGTCAAAGGGTATGTTGTGTCGCATGCGTAACCTAGGGAGGAGGCGTTGCGTCGCTGATGCAGATCCATTGGGTCCGTTGCGTTGCAGACACAGATTTTTGAGGATCTGTTTTATCTCTGAGGGACTTAGTGCGTCGCAG
The DNA here is from genome assembly GCA_013435795.1 of Chlamydomonas sp. ICE-L. NCBI lineage: Eukaryota > Viridiplantae > Chlorophyta > Chlorophyceae > Chlamydomonadales > Chlamydomonadaceae > Chlamydomonas > Chlamydomonas sp. ICE-L. The sequence continues at coordinate 8,140,058 of JACBWV010000472.1, forward strand.
ACACAGCTTTGGTTTAACCGGTTGCGTCTCAAGAAGCAGATTTTTGAGGCTCTGTTCTATCTCAGAGCAACTTAGTATGTCGCAGACACAGATTTGGGTGGCATGTTACATCGCAGATTCGGATTTTTGAACCGTTTACGTCTCAAAAAGCAGATCTTGAAACACTCCGCGACTCGAGAAGCAGATTTGGGAGTCTCCCTTGACAACCCTGGCTCGTGCTACAGTAAGAGGCTGAAATAGGGCCAATAATAGTACCGTACCCCAGATTATGTTTTTGTTCTAGAATGAGGCCAGCTATACCACTGGTTCTTGATGTGGAAAAGGCAAAAAGCCTTAAAAACAAACTGCTATGGTGAGGATAGGTCGGTGTGCCTTAGCGTTAGCTACGATATGGCGCACAAGGACCCACTCGAAAGTCAGGGTAGGTCCGTAGTTGTTTGTCATTTGTTTGTTTTTTAGTTGTGAAAGGATTGTCATTGTTGACATAGCTGTGTTTCTAAAGCATATACATTTACTATAGCACTTGTCGCACGGTAGGGCTATTTTTTCTGACCGCAGCAAGCTTTGAGCTATAAGTATTCCAAGTTCATTTTTGAATTTGAATTTTTACATGGTTTACATTATATATATACAATCTGATACTATCATTATTAGTTCATCTTCTCGTGTAACCAAAGCTATGTCACCTAGCGATATGTTCTGGTATGCTGTAATCCCATCTCCATCCTAGTTCTCCATTAAGATTTAAGAATGGTCGTGGTCCCTACACCCTTGCCAAGCTCCTCCACCTCCTATATGGCAACCAACATAGCCTGACCCACCTCCTCGACACTTATTACCCGGTATGTCTGCCATGGTGACTTTCCCCAGCTTCGGCGTGCTTGAGGGTCCCTTTAACACCACGCCCCTCCATGCGTTATCTTTTTCGTTTTCTGGTCCTGGGATGGGTTCCTCTGATTCCCTAAGGGTAGGTCACACTGCCTTTGTTTTTTGTGGGGACTAAAAGCAAAATCGAAAGCAAAAGCTGGTCAAAGAGACAATATTTGATCCGATTTTGCTTTCGATTTTGCTTTCGATTTTGCTTTTGATCGTAACCTAGATAAAGGAGTAAAACTGTTTGTTTTCAAGTCTGCAAGCTGTAATGTTTTTCTACTCAAGACAATTACTTTACAGCCCCCAAAGCGCAGATGCCTTCAAAAAATGCGTGCTATAGAAAAACGCACTTGCCTTAGAAAAACTGCGCGCGCACCAGTTTTTTAATTGAAGCGCTTTTGTTTTTTTGCAGGCCCTGCAGGACCTGTAGGGTGCTGGGAGCTGGAGGGAGCAGGGAGCAGGAAGCATGGACCTGGGAGCAGGGAGCTGCCTGCAGTAGGGAGCTACAGGGAGCTGGGAGTGGGGAGACTGGATAGTGGAAACAGTATAAATGTGGGAACCTCTGTTACAATCTTACACGACCAAGTATACAATAATACAACAAATTCAAGTTGCTCGATAGAGGGATTTAGCCAAGTCTAATTGAGGAATAATGTAACAATTCGCTTGCTGGGAACATCTAATGAAGTATCAAGTGGAAATAATTAACCAATTTAAATTCAACCTCATAAGTCTTGCTGCCTAGGAAATACGACGGAGTTCCTGAAGCCATGTTACCAAGTGACAATCTCTCTCGCGGGTACCGGACAAGTAGGGTGCCAACAACATGCAACAACAAAATCAGTCTAGCCATCTAGCTAGGGAGGTTCTAGCTCATATTTGGCATGAATATACCACTTGTTAGGAACTACTACTCATTGGGTATACTTGTGGACTTGTGGGTACTCCTGTGTGGCACCACCCATCATCCCTGCAGCATGTGATCGCCCCCCTCCCATGGCAAATTCAATGGTTGGCATGGAGGACAGCGGAGTGGACATACATCGCAGGAGCCATCATCCCAACCCCAATAGGCTGAAGAGACTTACCCAACAGCGAGAGAGAGTTGGACGATTCATGTAACACGTTCCATCTCATTTGCAGTTATTTGGGCCACATCTCAACACACTACCAGCTTGCGACTGTGCCGCACCCGCTGAAAAATGGAAGACTAGAAGCAAAAATAATTAAGAATTCGATAGGAAATAAAAGATATGAGCGAAAAAACGATTATTACGGCAGGAGGTAGCATCCTCCACGAAAAGTTGAGCGTAGCCGATCGATTCATTCTGAATATAGGATGTATATGACATAATTATTTACTATTTATTGAACATGTTTTCAGATTTTTCTGGGCATTTAATTTAGGGGGGGGGGGGGGGGGGGGGGGGAGGGGGGGGTCAGCCCTCATTTGTTTTTTTGCTAACTTTTTACTCAGACCTCCAAATGCAATTCTGAGACCACCTATGAGTAGGCCTTGGTAAGGGCAGTCCATTTGGACCACTTTGGACCTCGTGCAATAAGTATATACCCCCCCCCCCCCCCCCCCCCCCCCAAAAAAAAAAAACACCACCCCACACACAACCCATTCCAAATGCAATTATAAGACCACCCATGAGTAGGCCTTGGTAAGGGCAGTCCATTGGAACCACTTTGGGCCTCGTGCAATAAGGATATCCCCCCCCCCCCCCCTCAACCCACACACAAACCGACAGCAACCGAATCGAATAGAAACGTCGCCGTTCCTTTGTTCCTTTCCTTTTCCGCGCCTCTCGGCATCCCCTTTCTATCTGTCTTCCCTTCCAGTTATTTCTCTTTCTTTCTTTCTTCTTTCTGTATGCAAGATGATGCAAGAAATGGCCTTGCGTCTGGCATGAAGATTGTAGCGCACGTGCGGCTCCCAATCAGATGCGTGCTCACGTGGGGGCGCACATCTTTCTGTCAGGCATGGATTCTGATGTGTGCGGCTGCTGCGGAGGGACGGGGTGCACATGCAAGCTGGTACAGAGGGGCAAGCACTATGAATTAAACTCGATTCTACTATTCCCCATTTTGACTAGTATTTATTTATTACGACCCCATGGTTGTTTTTATTGCATTTGGTCGTATTTTTTTTATACGATAGGGGTAGTAAATGTGAATACGATAGGGGTAGTAAACCATCAGATGGTGTAGTAAACCGTCAAATTTGTACTAACCCAATATACTAGCCCTAGTATATTACCCTAGTAGATTCGTTACCTAGTAGATTCCGGTGTAAGAATTCTACAAGAATCCGTGTAGAATTATGGGGGAATAATTCTACTAGAATCCGGGTAGAATTATGGGGTAAGAATTATACTACGATTCGGGTAGAATTCTGGGGTAAGAATTCTGGAGAATTCTCGGGGAATAAATTTGGCAAATTTGGGGATTCTGGTGAATTTGGGGGGAAATTCAGGGGGATTCCGGGGGAATAAATCGGGCAAATTTTGGGGGATTCTGGTGAATTTGGGGGGAAATTTTGGGGAATTCTTCGACTCAGGGTATAATTCTGGGGCAAGAATCTTACTATAATCCGGGTACAATTCATGGGGCCGGGTAGAATCCGGCTAGAATTTTGGGTTTGGGGAAATCGTACCTCCCCGGATGGCCTGGTTGGAGCAGTGCTTGCACTGTAGATATATTTAAATAATATATAATAATGTACATAAATAATAGAGAATATATATATATATATATATATATATCTTATATCTGGTAGCTCGTGGGGAACCTGGCATGGAAACATCATGTTACGAATAGGAGGCAAATGGATGAACCCTAATTGAAGCGGATTGAATAATCGATTTCTTCAAAATAGTGATGACATAGACCCCAACACCATGACTTAGTGATGCCATAGCCCCCAATACCACAAACCTGTCACTATTGAGACATAGCCCCCAACCACCCATGTCCACTCGTGTGACATAACCCCCAAACCCCAGGAGTAGTGAGAATGGACCCAACCTACCCATGTCACCTGTGTTTACATAAACCCCAACACCCATGACTGTAGTGCTGACATAGACCCAACACCCCAGTCACTAGGGTTGAAATAAAACCCCCCACACCCCAGACTGCTGTAGTGAGACCATAGACCCCCAACACCCAGTCACTTAGTGTGAATAAACCAACCCCAGACTGTAGTGATGACATAGACCACACTACCCCATGTGCACTAGTTGATGACATCATAGACCCCAACACCCCATGACACTAGTGATGACATAAACCCCCAACACCCCATGTCACTAGTGTGGACATAAACCCCCAACACCCCATCACTGTAGTGATGACATAGACCCCCAACACCCCATGTCACTAGTGATGACATAGACCCCCAACACCCCATGACTGTAGTGATGACATAGACCCCCAACACCCCATGTCACTAGTGATATCACAAACCCCCAACACCCCATGACACTAGTGATGACATAGACCCCCAACACCCAATGTCACTAGTAATAACATAAACCCCCAACAACCCATGACTCTAGTGATGACATAGACCCCCAACACCCCATGACACTAGTGTTAACATAGACGCCCATCACCCCATGACAATAGTGACGACATAAACCCCCAGCACCCCATGACACTTGTGATGACACCCGGCACTCCATGTGCAGCATGGCAGCACTGCATCTGCAGCAGCACAAAAAGGAACACAAATTAGTGTCGCTGATAGACAAATGCAAGGGCAGTGACAGTGGCAGACAGAGACAGAGGCAGTGATAGGGGTAGAGAAATAGACAGCAGTAGTGACAGTGTGATAGACAGAGGCAGTAACACAAATACAGAGCAAGTGACAGAAGCTAGACAATAACTTAGACCTAAACCTAGGTGGAGTACGTAAGAGGCAAAGGTAGAGACATATGCAATGACAGATCAGTGGCAGGGTCAGAGACAGAGACGTGAACATATACAGAAAATTCGACTAAGGCAAGGGCAGTGACAGAGACAAGGGAAGCGGCAGACAGAGACAGAGGCGGTAACAAAGGCAGAGACATAGACAGAGGTTAGGGCAATGACATGGCAGACAGAGACAGAAGCACTGATACAGGTACAGAAATAGACAGCGGTAGTGACAGTGGCATGGACACAAGCAGAGGAAGTAACACAGATACAGAGCAAGTGACAGAGGCTGACATAGACAGATAGGCAAAGACAAATAAATATTAAGAGTCAAATCCATAGACAAAGGCAAAGACATAGACAAAGGTACTGACGGAGTCAGATGCAGGGTCAGAGACGGAGGCATGAACATATACAAGAAATAGACAAAGGCAAGGGCAGTGACAGAGACAAGGGAAGTGGCAGCCAGAGACATAGGCAGTAATAGAGGCAGAGACATAGACAGAGGGAGGGCAATGACATGGCAGACAGAGACAGAAGCACTGATAGAGGTACAGGAAAAGACAGCGGTAGTGACAGTGACATGGACACAGGCAGAGGAAGTAACACAGATACAGAGCAAGTGACAGAGGCTGACATAGACAGATAGGCAAAGACAAATAAATATAAAGAGACAAAGGCAGAGACTAAAGCAAAGACATAGACATAGGTACTGAAAGAATCATATACAGGGTCAGAGACGAAGGCGTGAACATTTACAGGAAATAGACAAAGGCAAGGGCAGTGACAGATACAAGGGAAGCGGCAGACAGAGACATAGGCGGTAATAGAGGCAAAGACATAGACAGAGTTTAGGGCTATGACATGGTAGACAGAGACAGAAGCACTGATAGAGGTACAGGAATAGACAGCGGTAGTGACAGTAACATAGACACAGAAAGAGACAGTACCACAATAACATAGCAAGTGACAGAGGCAGACAGTGACAGATAGGCAAAGACAAATAAATGTAAAGAGGCAAAGGCAGAGACAAAGGCAGAGACAGAGGTAGTAACAGAATCAGTGGCAGGGTCAAAGACGGAGGCGTGAACATTTACAGGAAATAGACAAAGGCAAGGGCAGTGACAGAGACAAGGGAAGCGGCAGACAGAGACACAGGCGGTAGCAGAGGCAGAGACATAGACAGAGTTTAGGCCAATGACATGGCAGACAGAGACAGAAGCACTGATAGAGGTACAGAAATAAAAAGCGGTAGTGACAGTGACGTAGATACAGACAGAGGAAGTAACACAGATATAGAGCAAGTGACAGAAGCTAACATAGACAGATAGGCATAGACAAAGAAATATTAAGAGACAAAGGCAGAGAAAAAGGCAGAGACAGAGGTACTGACAGAATCAGTGGCAGAGACGTGAACATATACAGAAAATTCGACAAAGGCAAGAACAGAGACAGAGAAAAGGGAAGCAGCAGACAGAGACAGAGGCGGTAACAAAGGCAGAGACATAGACAGAGGTTAGGGCAATGACATGGCAGACAGAGACAGAAGCACTGATACAGGTACAGAAGTAGAAAGCGGTAGTGACAGTGGCATGGACACAAGCAGAGGAAGTAACACAGATACAGAGCAAGTGACAGAGGCTGACATAGACAGATAGGCAAAGACAAATAAATATTAAGAGTCAAATCCATAGACAAAGGCAAAGACATAGACAAAGGTACTGACGGAGTCAGATGCAGGGTCAGAGACGGAGGCATGAACATATACAAGAAATAGACAAAGGCAAGGGCAGTGACGGAGACAAGGGAAGTGGCAGCCAGAGACATAGGCGGTAATAGAGGCAGAGACATAAACAGAGGGAGGGCAATGACATGGCAGACAGAGACAGAAGCACTGATACAGGTACAGAAATAGACAGCGGTAGTGACAGTGACATGGACACAGGCAGAGGAAGTAACACAGATACAGAGCAAGTGACAGAGGCAGACATAGACAGATAGGAAAAGACAAATAAATCTTAAGAGTCAAAGGCAGAGACAAAGGCAAAGACATAGACAAAGGTACTGACGGAGTCAGATGCAGGGTCAGAGACGGAGGCGTGAACATATACAGGAAATAGACTAAGGCAAGGGCAGAGACAGAGACAAGGGAAGCGGCAGACAGAGAGACAGGCGGTAGCAGAGGCAGAGACATAGACAGAGTTTAGGCCAATGACATGGCAGACAGAAACAGAAGCACTGATACAGGTACAGAAATAGACAGCGGTAGTGACAGTGACATGGACACAGGCAGAGGAAGTAACACAGATACAGAGCAAGTGACAGAGGCTGACATAGACAGATGGGCAAAGACAAATAAATATTAAGAGTCAAAGGCAGAGACAAAGGCAAAGACATAGACAAAGGTACTGACGGAGTCAGATGCAGGGTCAGAGACGGAGGCGTGAACATATACAGGAAACAGACAAAGGCAAGGGCAGTGACAGAGACAAGGGAAGCGGCAGACAGAGACACAGGCGGTAGCAGAGGCAGAGACATAGACAGAGTTTAGGCCAATGACATGGCAGACAGAGACAGAAGCACTGATAGAGGTACAGAAATAGACAGCGGTAGTGACAGTGACATGGACACAGGCAGAGGAAGTAACACAGATACAGAGCAAGTGACAGAGGCTGACATAGACAGATAGGCAAAGACAAATAAATATTAAGAGTCAAAGGCAGAGACAAAGGCAAAGACATAGACAAAGGTACTGACGGAGTCAGATGCAGGGTCAGAGACGGAGGCGTGAACATATACAGGAAACAGACAAAGGCAAGGGCAGTGACAGAGACAAGGGAAGCGGCAGACAGAGACACAGGCGGTAGCAGAGGCAGAGACATAGACAGAGTTTAGGCCAATGACATGGCAGACAGAGACAGAAGCACTGATAGAGGTACAGAAATAGACAGCGGTAGTGACAGTGACATGGACACAGGCAGAGGAAGTAACACAGATACAGAGCAAGTGACAGAGGCTGACATAGACAGATAGGCAAAGACAAATAAATATAAAGAGTCAAAGGCAGAGACAAAGGCAGAGACAGAGGTAGTAACAGAATCAGTGGCAGGGTCAAAGACGGAGGCGTGAACATTTACAGGAAAATAGACAAAGGCAAGAGCAGTGACAGAGACAAGGGAAGCGGCAGACAGAGACACAGGCGGTAGCAGAGGCAGAGACATAGACAGAGTTTAGGCCAATGACATGGCAGACAGAGACAGAAGCACTGATAGAGGTACAGAAATAAAAAGCGGTAGTGACAGTGACGTTGATACAGACAGAGGAAGTAACACAGATATAGAGCAAGTGACAGAAGCTAACATAGACAGATAGGCATAGACAAAGAAATATTAAGAGATAAAGGCAGAGACAAAGGCAGAGACAGAGGTACTGACAGAATCAGTGGCAGGGTCAGAGACAGAGACGTTACATTACATTACATTACATGTTAAAGTCTACTTGACACCGCGAGGGTGTATGAGACTCTGTGCTTTAAACAAAAAGAAAAAGCACCCACAAAGCAAAAAACCCCATTACATCAGGGGTGTGTCGAGGACAAACAAACCAAACTCCCAACCACCGTTTTGGTGGCGTAGGTATTAAACCCCTTAGAGCCGGACCCAGATCTCAACCACTTACAGTGGCGGAGGTAAGAAGCTAACAAATGAGAAGTCACAAGAAGAAGAAAAAAAGGGATGATAAATTACGGTGCCACTAAGCAGTCCAGGGCTTCCTGTCTTGCTCTTCTACAAGTAGAAAGATAGTCGGCTAGGTTGCTCCAAAAAGACTTAGTGCCATTTCCATTCATAAAGGTTCTGAATGTGGAATCGCAGAATTCCACATTCCATACGGTTAAGTTGGTATCCTCATGGACATGCCTATAAATATCTGTAAATAGCTTCTGGTAGCGGAGGCGAATATCATTATAAAAAGGGCACTCAAACATATGCATTTCATCCTCAGGTTTTTGGAACCCACACATTTGACAGTGTCTCATTGAGCGAGGGATGTGTGCTCTATCCACCACCCTCATTCTTTCTGTGTTCAGCCAATGGGAACCCATTCTAAACTGTGCTATAGAACGAATCTGATCCTGCTTATGTAAGGCGGATGTAAAGGGAATCAAGCCATTCTCATCATTGCTGTTGGCTGCGAACCATTTTTGGTATCGGAGGCGTTTAAAGCCAACCCTTCTCTCATCAGGGATGTCTCTAACTGCATTGGTGTCACTTGGGTACTTAAACCTGACGTGAACATATACACGTGAACATATACAGAAAATTCGACAAAGGCAAGGGCAGTGACAGAGACAAGGGAAGCGGCAGACAGAGACACAGGCGGTAACAAAGGCAGAGACATAGACAGAGGCTAGGGCACTGACATGGCAGACAGAGACAGAAGCGCTGATAGAGGTACAGAAATGGACAGCGGTAGTGACAGTGACGTAGACACAGACAGAGGAAGTAACCCAGATACAGAGCAAGTGACAGAAGCTAACATAGACAGATAGGCATAGACAAAGAAATATAAAGAGGCAAAGGCAGAGACGAAGGAAAAGACAGACAGAGGTAATGACAGAATCAGATGCAGGGTCAAAGACAGAGACGTGAACATATACAGAAAAATAGACAAAGGCAAGGGCAGTGACAGAGACAAGGGAAGTGGCAGCCAGAGACATAGGCGGTAATAGAGGCAGAGACATAGACAGAGGGAGGGCACTGACATGGCAAACAAAGACAGAAGCAGAGATAGTGGTAGAGAAATAGACAGCTGCAGTGACTGTGATGTAGACTAAGGCAGTAACGCAGATACAGAGCAAGTGACAGAGAAAGAGACAAAGGCAAAGACATAGGCAGGGAATTAGAAAGAAACAAGGGCAAGGGTAGTGACAGCGTCGTAGCACTTGCAAGTAATTATCATGAAATAGCATGAGTACTGACTTAGACAGTTTCAACACTGATCGTGTTCCATTGTGCATCCAGATCAAGGAACATGTATTGATCTTGGCCATCAATTGAGCCCTGAAAGCAGTAGCTCCTTCTCCAGAGCTAGGTGGCATTAACAAGACGCTCCATCTGCAGCAGCACAAAAAGGAACACGGTCAATTAGGTGTCGATGACAAGTGAAGTGCACTCATGTCCACGCATCAGAAAACGATCGCAAGGAAATCAGGCAAGAAAAGATCACCAGCGAGATTCAGCCTTGCGACGTTCAAACCTTCGCACTTCAAATCTGCGCACTAGCTACCTGCGAGATTCGAACCCTCCCTTTCCATCAACAACCCTCAATCGCAAAACTCAATCGCCTCGGCTGGAAGCATGGCATTCGCCCAAGTAAAGCAGTGAACTGATCGACGCATTGAATATGGTCAAGCCGGTAGTATGGTTTAAAGACAGCGGCTTTGTGTGGGAGTAAAACAGTAGTGGCAATTGAGAAGCGAACGCTATTAAGAAGGAAGGGAGGTACGCGTGTAGGTTCGACCATACTAGGAGTGAAACTGCTGTGGCTGCGGCAGCACGGTTAAACTAGTTATAAGGTTGAAAGACAGCGGTTTTGTGCGGGAGTAGAGCAGTAGTGGCAATAGAGAAGAGAACGCTAGAAAGAAGGGAGGGAGCGCGATTGGTTCGACCAAGCTAGGCAGTACGGCAGTACGCGAGCGCACCTTCGAAAATCTCAGTTGACAGCTAGGACGCAGGAGGGTTGGGGGGGGGGGGGGCCACGGTAATCCTATCATCCGATGAAGCCCTAAGTTCCTCCCGTGTCTCTCTCCTCCGTCTCTCCGTCTCTGTCTGTCTCACCGTGCCTCCGTCGAGGCGTCTGAACAATACCGGGCACCTCCACTCCAAAACATTTGGGTCATAGTTGGAGTGCGCATGACAAGAGTTATCAGCATCGCAACGGTCATTATCCTTAGCAAAAGTTGTTCAATGTTTTGTAGCTTTATTTGGCTACTAGTAGCTCCTTTCTCAACTTTTGAACCCCCCTGCTGGTGACTGCTAAAGCGTTCTTCCGTTTCGCTTGCTTGCTGTTCCTCTTGGGACGGCCAATGCACAGAATAATTATTATCTAACCACATGCACAGTCCTGGCTCAAATCATTGAGGCATAGGGAAGTTATAACCCAAGATTGTGTCCTAGAACCTGCCACGGTAATCCTGTCATGCATCCGACAGTGTCAAAATATTCCCAAAATATTTCTCATCTCTTTGGTAGGTCGTTAGATATTATTTATTCTGAGCTAAATCCAAGAGAACTAGAGTGTAGAACAGGTTAGGACTTTGGAGAAAGATTACGACTGCGTCAGTCGCAGGGACTACCCTGTGTTACACCCAGAGCAAGTAACAAGGCATGCCCTTGACTTATAACTTAACTAACCCTGTCTCCATGGTTCGTACCAAGACTTTGTGAGTCGTTAGAAATAATTTAATATGACATACATCCAACAAGAAAAGAGTGGAGAACAAGTTTGGAGAAAGGTTGCGACTGCGTCGGTCGACAAGATTACCCTGTGTTACACCCAGAGCAAGTAACAAGGCACGATTTTGACTTATAACTTAACTTACCCTGCCTCCGTGGTTCGACCCCAGACTTGGTAATTCGTTAGGTTTTATTTAATCTGAGCTACAGCCAAGAGGGAAAGAGTAGAGATAAAGTCTGGTGAAAGGTTACGACTGCGTTGGTCTACGGGATAACCCGTTGTTACACCCAGAGCAAGTAACAAGGCATGTTCTTGGCTTATAACTCCACCCTGCCTCCATGATTCATCCCAAGACTTTGGAAGTCGTTTGTAATTATTTAACCCGACTTACAGCAAACAGGATAATAGTGGAGAACAAGTTCGGAGAAAGGTTACGCCTGCGTTGGTCTACGGGATTACCCGTTGTTCCACCCAGAGAAAGTAACAAGGCATGTTCTTGGCTTATAATTCCACCCCGCCTCCATGGTTCGACCCAAGACTTTGGAAGTCGTTTGTTATTATTTAATCTGACTTCCATAAAACAGGAAAAGAGTGGATAACAAGTTTGGAGAAAGGTTACGACTGCGATGGTCGACGGGATTATCCGTTGTTACACCCTGAGCAAGTAACAAGGCATGTTCTTGGCTTATTACTGAACCCTGCCTCCTTGGTTGGGTCAAAGACTTGGTAAATTGTTAGGTATTATTTAATCTGAGCCACAGCCAAGAGTAAAAGAGTGGAGAACAAGTTCGGAGAAAGGTTACGACTGCGATGGTCGACGGGATTATCCTGTGTTACACCTAGAGCAAGTAACAAGGTAAGTTCTTGGCTTGTTACTTAACCCTGCCTCCATGGTTCGTTTCCAAGACTTTGGAAGTAGTTTGATATAATTTAATATGACTTACATCCAACAATAAACGAGTATGGAACAAGTTTGGAGAAAGGTTACGACTGCGTCGGTCGACAAGATTACCCTGTGTTAAACCCAGAGCAAGTAACAAGGCACGATCTTGACTTATAACTCCACCATGACTTCATGGTTCGACCCAAGACTTGGTAATTCGTTAGTTTTTATTTAATCTGAGCTTTATCCAAGAGGAAAAGAGTAGAGATAAAGTCTGGAGAAAGGTTACGACTGCGTCGGTCGACAAGATTACCCTGTGTTACACCCAGAGCAAGAAACAAGGCACGATTTTGACTTATAACTTAACTTACCCTGCCTCCGTGGTTCGACCCCAGACTTGTTAAGTCGTTAGGTTTTATTTAATCTGAGCTACAGCCAAGAGGGAAAGAGTAGAGATCAAGTCTGGTGAAAGGTTACAACTGCGTTGGTCTACGGGATAACCCGTTGTTACACCCAGAGCAAGTAACAAGGCATGTTCTTGGCTTATAACTCCACCCTGCCTCCATGATTCGTCCCAAGACTTTGGAAGTCGTTTGTTATTATTTAATCTGACTTACAGCAAACAGGAAAAGAGTGGATAACAAGTTTGGAGAAAGGTTACGACTGCTATGGTCGACGGGATTATCCTGTGTTCCACCCATAGCAAGTAACAAGGAATGTTATTGGCTTATTACTTAACCCTGTCTCCATGGTTGGGCCAAATACTTGGTATTGTTAGGTATTATTTAATCTGAGCCACAGCCAAGAGTCAAAGAGTATATAACAAGTTTGGAGAAAGGTTACGACTGCTTCCGTCAACGGGATTACCTTGTGTTTCACCCGGATACATATCAGTTCAAATAAAAGGAGAGGTATGAATCGTACTCGGATCAGTAACATAGATAGAAGTACAGTTCGGGTGGAATAAAAATTCTCCTAGAATCCGGGTATAATTCAGAGGTAAAAATTCTACTACAATACAGGTGTATTTAAGGGGTAGGTATCGTACAATGGGATAAGGGGGGTAGTATAATGGTGTACGGGCGAATTCCAAATGAAGGGTATCGTACTTTGGTCCTGGGGTATAGTAAACCGATCGCAAAACGTCTGGATCGACGTTCCTAAAAAAGTACGAGGGGGGTAGTATTTTTTCAATATACGATGGGTGCAACAAAAGTACTAGCTAGTAGAATCGAGTTTAATTCATAGTGAAGGTGTTCCAGCCAGATGTGACGTGCGCAGCGGGTTACTTTAGTGAGGACGTGAAGTGGAGCCAGGCCCCCTGTACCAAGGATGGAGCAAAGTGCACCAACACCCCACTCGAGTGCCCCTCTTGTGCTAAGTACATCTGGAAGTACAGCATGGCTGCCCACTGGAAGGGGAAGCATGGTCGAGAGGTGGCGCCAACTGGTCTGTGGGAGCTACAGACCAAGGAGTTAGAGTTTATGGGGAAGATTGCCAAGCAGTTGAAGCCAGGCAGATAGACCTGAAGGGGCAGTGAGCCAGTGACCAGACCAGAATCATGATTACAAAAACAGACCATGTGCACCGGTTTGTTTTTTATTTGCGTTCTAGAGTGTCTGTGCTGGGTCTGATTTTTACACATTTTTCTGGCCGCCTCCAGAGACGGCAAAGGGAGGCCTAAGTACTTGGACAACCTGGAGGGGGGTGCAGAACTGTTTTTTGACTATCGTGCGATCCCTGCACTATAAATCTGAGGACGCCATTATTGTGTGCGCCATACTGTAAACCCTCTGAATCCATATCTAAGTTGTAAAAAAAGTATTTCTATTTAAGGGGGGGGGGGGGGGGGGGGGGGGGAGGGGAGGGTCAGTCCCCCTCAGGTTTTTTAGGCTATACGTCTACAGCTTTTTTTCCACTCCTGATTACGGAAAAGATAATAACAGGAAACAGTATAAAGTTCCAGAAACAAATCCGGACCAAAAGCTAAATCGGGTCCAATACCCCCTCCCCCCCCACCACCCACACCCACACCCACACCAACCAACTATTGAGGAAGTAGCCTATCAAATCTGTGTGTCCGTTTGGTTGTCACAAACTGCTTTTTCAGGTTTCACTTCAAATTACAAAAAACGAAACATTATACAATATATAACAATTATAAGACTTATTCATACCGGACATATTATCACGAGAGCACATATGGGCATCGCAATTCAAGAAAAGGAGCGAAGGTATGTGCTTTTTGGGCCCAAAGCTACAATTATAAAAAAGTGCACAGCCACAGGTCGTTGACCTGCTACCGCTGGCATAAGTGCTCTGGAGTTGATGACCCTGGCCCAATAATGCCCCTCATCCGAGGCCCTGTCACAAGAACCACACCCTGACCAATAATGGCCCTTACCCGAGGCCCTGTCACTGAAATTAGACCCGGTCCAATAATGGCCCTCACTTGAGGCCCTGTCCTGGTCCTGTCACTGAAACCAGACCCCGACTACAGGTCATAATGCCCCTCATTCGCACCCGACTCGAGGCTCTGTCACAGAAACCAGACCCTGACGCGACCAGACCCTGATCCGCCCTGACCTGACCTGACCCGCCTGCACCCGACAAACATTGGCCCTCCACCCTCTGGCCCTCCAGCATTCTACACCGGGATTCTACACAGGGCTCCGCGGGGCTCCGGGCATGTGAACAATCCCGGGCTCTTCAATATGTATCCACCAGTCCGCGACAAGAGGATGTCGCTCCTATGATTAATGCTCGTGATATCTTAATTTCGAGCTCCAGTAGCAGCGGGACGAGCATGGCCTGCCAGCGTGACACGAGATCCAGATCAAACGCAAGTCGCTTTTAACACCACGCCTGCTTCAGTTACGGCTCTATACAAGGGCCCAAGGCTGACTCCTTCAAAAACTCGCGACTGCTCTTCCGAGCACTGGGCCCAACTCCCAACCTGCACCCCAGCACCAAGGGTGGGGGGGGGCTCAGCTGTACCTCCACAGGAACAGCTATCCTGCACAATCAAAGAATCTTAACATCTAGAAGGAGCTATAGGTCAGATTAGGATGAAACACGAACAACAAGGACCAAAGAACATGCAAAAGGCTGATGATGCGGGTGCTGCACGCAAACGACTGCTTGCAAGCTCTTGGGATCTGGCTGCCAGCTTGTACCTGAAGGAGCTTGTTCCGAGGTTTTTGCCGTGGACCCTCACAGGATTAAAGAAGCTGCTACACGATGCAACGCTGCCAAAGGGCTTACCCATCCTGGTCCCATGTTGTGGCCCAGGTAAGTGCTTTGCTCTTGCTGCTTGGCATGAGGGCTTCCAGAAGGTGTTCGTTTACTCCCACTACAACCGTACTTACTGCATGAGGTCGACACTCCCACTACAACCGTACTTACTGCATGAGGTCGACCTCCCGAGTACAAGTATCCCTCCTGTATGCCCATTGCTGTGGAACTCAGTGCAGTCCCTGATGCCAAGGCTTACCAGGGTAGGATCGGGCACTCTCTCAAAGACACTACCCCAAACTAATGTTCATTGATTTATCAGCTCCATGTAAGTCCAGCGAAGGAGCTCCATACTGTTTTTTTTGTGCAGCTTTATCAGTTCCTTGTGCAGCTTTATCAGTTTCTTGTGTAGCTTGATCAGTTCCTTGTGCAGCTTTATCAGTTTCTTGTGTAGCTTGATCAGTTCCTTGTGCAGCTTGATCAGTTTCTTGTGTAGCTTGATCAGTTCCTTGTGCAGCTTTATCAGTTTCTTGTGTAGCTTGATCAGTTCCTTGTGCAGCTTTATCAGTTTCTTGTGTAGCTTGCTTGATCAGTTCCTTGTGCAGCTTGATCAGTTCCTTGTGCAGCTTGATCAGTTTCTTGTGAAGCTTGATCAGTTCCTTGTGCAGCTTGATCAGTTTCTTGTGAAGCTTGATCAGTTCCTTGTGCAGCTTTATCAGTTTCTTGTGTAGCTTGATCAGTTCCTTGCGCAGCTTTATCAGTTTCTTGTGTAGCTTGATCAGTTCCTTGTGCAGCTTGATCAGTTCCTTGTGTAGCTTGATCAGTTTCTTGTGTAGCTTGATCAGTTCCTTGTGTAGCTTGATCAGTTCCTTGTGTAGCTTGATCAGTTCCTTGTGCAGCTTTATCAGTTTCTTGTGTAGCTTGATCAGTTTCTTGTGTAGCTTGATCAGTTCCTTGTGTAGCTTGATCAGTTCCTTGTGTAGCTTGATCAGTTTCTTGTGTAGCTTGATCAGTTTCTTGTGTAGCTTGATCAGTTCCTTGTGTAGCTTTATCAGTTTCTTGTGTAGCTTGATCAGTTCCTTGTGCAGCTTGATCAGTTCCTTGTGCAGCTTGATCAGTTCCTTGTGTAGCTTGATCAGTTCCTTGTGTAGCTTGATCAGTTCCTTGTGTAGCTTGATCAGTTCCTTGTGTAGCTTGATCAGTTTCTTGTGTAGCTTGATCAGTTTCTTGTGCAGCTTGATCAGTTCCTTGTGTAGCTTGATCAGTTCCTTGTGTAGCTTGATCAGTTTCTTGTGTAGCTTGATCAGTTCCTTGTGTAGCTTGATCAGTTCCTTGTGTAGCTTGATCAGTTCCTTGTGCAGCTTGATCAGTTCCTTGTGCAGCTTGATCAGTTCCTTGTGTAGCTTGATCAGTTCCTTGTGTAGCTTGATCAGTTCCTTGTGTAGCTTGATCAGTTCCTTGTGTACCTTGATCAGTTTCTTGTGTGGCTTGATCAGTTCCTTGTGTAGCTTGATCAGTTTCTTGTGTAGCTTGATCAGTTCCTTGTGCAGCTTGATCAGTTCCTTGTGTAGCTTGATCAGTTCCTTGTGTAGCTTGATCAGTTTCTTGTGTAGCTTGATCAGTTTCTTGTGCAGCTTTATCAGTTTCGTGTGTAGTTTTATTAGTCCCTTTTGCAGCTTTTATCAGTTCATTAAGTCCAATGGAAGTCACCATGTCTGAATAGTTTTTCTCATATCTGTGTAGAAAATATTTGTAGGACTGTCGTATCTTCTTGATTAGATGACGATTGAATTATGTTGTAGAATAAAAAGGTCACTGTAGCGCTCGGGGCCCCCGTCGGCAAAACGATTGTTTGGGGTTCAGTTAATCAATGCTTTTTCTTTTTAAGCCCTTCCTATCACGTTGGGCAAGTCCCTTTAGCCTATTTGGCCTACCCCTGGACTGAAACATTTAATTTAATACTACAATATGTTTTTTCGATCTGAACAACGATACGATGGATCAATACTCCCCAATGTCACCATGTACGCCATTGGTCAACATCATATGATATGCCGGTCCCTACTCGTGAGCCACCGGAGGTAGTAGACCACTGCTGCACCACAGCACCCCACACCTGTGTATTGTTTATCCTGGATTTGAACTGCTATCACAAGGGCTTGCGGGTGACTTCTCCTACACTATGTACACAGTTCAAGTTATGGCCAGGTGGGTTGTGGTGTGTGTGTGGGGGGGTGTGTGGGTGTGTGTGTGGGGGCTTAGGGACTTCACCTACATGAGATTGATCACCTGGGGTATTAAAACACTGCCACACCCCAGCACCCTACACCTGCTTATGAACTGCTATCACAAGGGCTTGCGTGTGACTTCTCCTACACTATTTACACAGTTCAAGTTATGGCCAGGTGGGTTGTGGTGTGTGTGGGGGGGGGGGGGGGTGGGGGGGGGGGGGGGGGGGGCTTAGGGACTTCACCTACATGAGATTGATCACCGGGGGTATTAAAACATTGCTACACCACAGCACCCCACACCTGCTTATGAACTGCTATCACAAGGGCTTGCGGTTGACTTATCCTACACTACGTACACAGTTCAAGTTATGGCCAGGTGGGTTGTGGTGTGTGTGGGGGGGTGGGTGGGGGTGGGTGGGGGGGTGGGGGCTTAGGGACTTCACCTACATGAGATTGATCACCTGGGGTATTAAAACACTGCCACACCACAGCACCCCACACCTGCTTATGAACTGCTATCACAAGGGCTTGCGTGTGACTTCTCCTACACTACGTACACAGTTCAATTTATGGCCAGGTGGGTTGTGGTGTGTGTGTGGGGGGGGATGGGTGGGTGGGTGGGGGCTTAGGGACTTCACCTACATGAGATTGATCACCGGGGGTATTAAAACACTGCCACACCCCAGCACCCTACACCTGCTTATGAACTGCGTATGGACTGCTATCACAAGGGCTTGCGGTTGACTTATCCTACACTATGTACGCAGCTCAAGTTATGGTCAGGTGTGTGGGGGGGGAAGTGTGCGTGTGAGTGTATGTGTGGGGGGTGGGGGGTGGGCGGGGGACTTCGGGAGTTTTCCTACATGAGATTCGTCATGGCAATCAAATCCCCAATGTCACCACCTACATGAGATTGGTCATGGCAATCAAATCCGCAATGTCACCACCTGCATGAGATTGGTCATAGCAATCAAATCCCCAATGTCACCACCTACATGAGATTGGTCATAGCAATCAAATCCCCAATGTCACCACCTACATGAGATTGGTCATGGCAATCAAATCCCCAATGTCACCACCTACATGAGATTGGTCATGGCAATCAAATCCCCAATGTCACCACCTACATGAGATTGGTCATGGCAATCAAATCCCCAATGTCACCACCTACATGAGATTGGTCATGGCAATCAAATCCCCAGTGTCACCACCTACATGAGATTGATCATGGCAATCAAATCCCCAATGTCACCACCTACATGAGATTGGTCATGGCAATCAAATCCCCAATGTCACCACCTACATGAGATTGGTCATGGCAATCCAATCCCCAATGTCACCATGAATGCAGGACATGAGTTGGTCCTGATCAACTATGCAAGGATGATGCTCCATGGGAAGGATTCCCCCTCGTATCCTGTCCTTGGGCTGGACTTGTCCCAGGGCATGATTGAAATGGCACGCACTCTCATATCGCTAGATGAGAGCAGGCAAGCGGCACAAGCCACGACTCTAAACTCTAGCTCCCTGGCACCTGGTGAGCTGTCACCTGGTGGGCTGTCACCTGTCTCCCTGGTACCTGGTGAGCTGGCACCTGGTGGGCTAGGGGGGCTATCACCTGGTGGGATGGCACCTGGCTCCCTGGTACCTGGTGGGCGAGGGGGGCTGTCACCTGGCTCCCTGTCACCTGGTGAGCTGTCACCTGGTGGGCCAGCACACGGTGGGCTGGGGGGGATGTCACCTGGCTCCCTGGCACCTAGTGAGCTGTCACCTGGCTCCCTGGCACCTGGTGAGCTGCCGCCTGGCTCCCTGGCACCTGGTGAGCTGTCACCTGGCTCCCTGGCACCTAGTGAGCTGTCACCTGGCTCCCTGGCACCTGGTGAGCTGCCGCCTGGCTCCCTGGCACCTAGTGAGCTGCCGCCTGGCTCCCTGGCACCTAGTGAGCTGTCACCTGGCTCCCTGGCACCTGGTGAGCTGCCGCCTGGCTCCCTGGCACCTGGTGAGCTGTCACCTGGCTCCCTGGCACCTGGTGAGCTGTCACCTGGCTCCCTGGCACCTGGTGAGCTGCCGCCTGGCTCCCTGGCACCTAGTGAGCTGTCACCTGGCTCCCTGGCACCTGGTGAGCTGCCGCCTGGCTCCCTGGCACCTGGTGAGCTGTCACCTGGCTCCCTGGCACCTGGTGAGCTGTCACCTGGCTCCCTGGCACCTGGTGAGCTGCCGCCTGGCTCCCTGGCACCGGTGAGCTGTCACCTGGCTCCCGGGCACTGGGAGCCTGCCGCCTGGCTCCCGCACCTGGTGAGCGGGTCACTGGCTCCCTGGCACGGGTGAGCTGTCACTGGCTTCCTGGACTGGTTAGCTGCCGCGGGCTCCCATGGCACCTGGTGAGCTGTCACCTGGCTCCCTGGCACCTGGTGAGCTGCGCCTGGCTCCCTGGCACCTGGGAGCGTCCACCTGGCTCCCTGGCACTGTGAGCTGCCGCCCTGGCTACCTGGCACTGGTGAGCTGCAGCCCTGGGCTCCTGGAACCTGGTGAGCTGTACCTGGCTCCTGAGCACCGGGTGATGCTGTCACCTGCTCATGGCACTGGTGAGCGCCGCTGGCTCCTGGACCTAGTGAGCTGTCCAACATGGCTCCCTGGCACTGTGAGCTGTCACTGGCTCCCCGGCACCGGTGAGCTGCCGCCTGGCTCCCTGGCACCTAGTGAGCTGTCACCTGGCTCCCTGGCACCTGGTGAGCTGTCACCTGGCTCCCTGGCACCTGGTGAGCTGCCGCCTGGCTCCCTGGCACCTAGTGAGCTGTCACCTGGCTCCCTGGCACCTGGTGAGCTGTCTGCAGGAACTGCAACGGGTCAAGTACCTGGTGAGCTGCCGCCTGGCTCCCTGGCACCTAGTGAGCTGTCACCTGCCTCCCAGGCACCTGGTGAGCTGTCTGCAGGAACTGCAACGGGTCAAGCACCCCCTTGCAACTGTGTCCAAGGCAGTGGAAGCATAGATGATGGCGCACTATCAAACATGTCCCATTCCATGTGCACCTTCCTTGACCGAATGTACCTGGAAGCTGAGCAGCACAGAGCAGAGTGGGCTATTAGTGCACTGGGGCAGTCATCTTCACAAGGGGCTGAGGAAGGCCTGAGTAAGCCATCACAGACACTGACCCGGGCAACAGACTTGCAATCTAGCATTTCATGTGATAAGCAGGCCGCTCTTCCTCCATCCGCCCCTGGCCCCCTCCTCCCCCTCCTCCCTCCCACCCCCTCTCCACCTTCCCCCTCCCACCCCCTGTCCCCCCTCCCCCTCCCACCCGCTCCCACCCACCCCCTCCCACCTCCAACCGCCCCTGGTTCCCACTATCTGATTTCTGCTGAGGTCTCAGACTGTGCAACAATAGACCCTCACATAATGCCAGAGGGCTCTGCTGCTGCTGTATTCTCGGTCTTTGGCTTGCAGCAACTAGGACCTGCAGCACCTCAAGTGAGCAGTGTGTATGTGTGGTGGAGGGGGGGGGGGGGGGGGGGGGGGGGGGGGGGGGGGGGGGGGGCACACACACACAAACACACAAACACACACATCCACACACAAGCACAAGCACACACACACACAAGCACACACAAACACACAGATACCCACAAAAACTTACACAAACACACACATGCACCTCAAGTAAGCAGTATTTTATTATATATATATTTATGTAGGCCAGGTTGAGTAGCTACTTGGGCTACTCAAGCCTGATTTTGGGATTGTTGCTTAGCCATCGCATGGCTGAGTGCAAAACGCGGAGCCCGGGGGGCTTGGGGGGGTCATGCACACGGGGGGCTTGGGGGGGTCATGGCGGAGTGCAAAGCCCGGGGGGCTTGGGGGGGTTGTGTGTCGCCATGCAACGACAGAATGGCGACGCTGTGGCGAAGCGTCGTTGGAAAGAGAACCTGTACAAGTAAGGGCATCCACACAGCTACACTGCTCTGCAATCAGAGATACAAGTCTATCACTGCCTAAGATACTGGTCAATCACTGTAACAAGATACTGGTCTATCACAAAACAAAGATACTAAGGTACAAGTCTATCACTGTGTATTCTGCCTGACATTGTATCTGCTGATCTGGGACCTGCAGCACCTCAAGTAAGCAGTGTGTGTGTGTGTGGTGGAGGGGGGGGGGGGGGGGGGGGGGGGGAGAGGGGGGCACACACACACACACAAACACACACATCCATACACTGTGTATTCTGCCTGACATTTTATCTGCTGATCTGGGAGCTACAACACCTCAAGTAAGGGCATCCGGCAGTTTCGACGGCCATCAGTACAATTCCCATTTCAGAAACGGTACTTTAGGTAGGGAACATCGAATCATATGATGTTGACCAAAGACGAGTATGATATCATATGAAATCATACAAAAATCATATGATTTAATATCATATGATATGATGCCCCAGGCCGAAGTTACCTAGTCAGACCGCCGTCATCATATGATATCATTTGATGACATGATATCATATGATGACATGATATCATATGATGACATGATATCATATGATGACATGATATCATATAATGACATGATATCATATGATGACATGATATCATATGATATCACATTGCCGATCCCTAACTATTGGCAATCAGAGCATGGGGAGCAGATTGACGAAGGGCACTCAAACTTCCTAAAATCGTGGTAAAAATTACCATGAGGAAAATGGAGAAAGAACTCTATACATGATGTCACGACGAGACTTAAAGCATCCTCACAGCCACACTGCTTCACTTGCCTGACAAGTGATAGCCAATTTGTTTTTACGACTTCGCGTCGCCCATGCGTCGTCATTCAGTCGTCGCATGGCAACGCCTGATTTTAGCTAAAATAGTCAGAATTGGCCTTCCGTCGCCCACGTAGCTACAGAAAGTCATTGGAAAATGGCCTTCACTGATAAGATGCATCCACACAGCCACGCTGCTCGGCTTGCCTGATAACACAATTTGGGGCATGAGGTGCCAGCAGAGATACAAGTCTATCACTGAATAAGGTACTGGTCTTTCACTGTAGCAAGATACTGGTTTATCACAAGACTTAGATACTAAGGTACAAGTCTATCACTGTATATTATTTCTGACAGTATATCTGCTGATCTGGGACCTGCAGCACCTCAAATAAGGGCGTCCGCACAGCTACACTGCTCTGCTGGCCTGATAACACAATTTGGGGCATGTGGTGCAACCAGAGGTACAAGTCTATCACTGTATATTATTTCTGACAGTATATCTGCTGATCTGGGACCTGCAGCACCTCAAGTAAGGGCGTCCGCACAGCTACACTGCTCTGCTGGCCTGATAACACAATTTGGGGCATGAGGTGCCACCAGAGGTACAAGTCTGTCACTGTATATTCTTTCTGACAGTATATCTGCTGATCTGGGACCTGCAGCACCTCAAGTAAGGGCGTCCGCACAGCTACACTGCTCTGCTGGCCTGATAACACAATTTTGGGGCATGTGGTGCAACCAGAGATACAAGTCTATCACTGTATATTCTTTCTGACAGTATATCTGCTGATCTGGGACCTGCAGCACCTCAAGTAAGGGCGTCCGCACAGCCACACTGCTCTGCTCTGCTAGCCTGATAACACAATGTGGGGCGTGAGGTGCAATCAGACATACAAGTCTATCATTGACTAAGATACTGGCCTATCACTGTAGCAAGATATTGGTCTATCACTAGACTAACATACTAAGATACAAGTCTATCACATTTGCTTTCTCATCTCCCCTATGCTCAGTGGGCCACCGCCGTCATGTGGTGTGATCTAACATTTGCTTTCTCATCTCCCCTATGCTCAGTGGGCCACCGCCGTCATGTGGTGTGATCTAACATTTGCTTTCTCATCTCCCCTATGCTCAGTGGGCCACCGCCGTCATGTGGTGTGATCTAACATTTGCTTTCTCATCTCTCCCACACACAGTGGGCCACCACCGTAATGTGGTGTGATCTATCAATTGCTTTCTCATCTCTCCCATACACAGTGGGCCACTGCCGTCAAGTGGTGTGATCTAACAATTGCTTCCTCATCTCTCCCACACACACTGGGCCGACGCCGTCATGTGGTGTGATCTATCAATTGCTTTCTCATCTCTCCCACACACAGTGGGCCGACGCCGTCATATGGTGTGATCTAACATTTGCTTTGTCATCTCTCCCACACACAGTGGGCCACCGCCGTCATGTGGTGTGATCTAACAATTGCTTCTTCGTCTCTCCCACACAAAGTGGGCCGACGCCGTCATGTGGTGTGATCAAACAATTGCTTTCTCATCTCCCCTATGCACAGTGGGCTACCGCCGTCATGTGGTGTGATGTAACATTTGCTTTCTCATCTCTCCCACACACAGTGGGCCACCGCCGTAAGGTGGTGTGATCTACAATTTGCTTTCTCATCTCTCCCACACACAGTGGGCTACCGCAGTCATGTGGTGTGATCTAACATTTTCTTTTTCGTCTCCCCTATGCACACTGGGCCGACGCCGTCATGTGGTGTGATCTAACAATTGCTTTCTCATCTCTCCCTCACACAGTGGGCCACCACCGTAATGTTGTGTGATCTCACATTTGCTTTCTCATCTCTCCCACACACAGGCGTTAGCTTCATGGGTGTGTTGCCTTGCCCCTGGAGGATTTGCTGTTGTTATCATATGGCCTTCTGACTGCGATGAACACAATGGACCATGGAGCCTGTATGACCAGGTACAAATAGGTCAGATCAGTTTTTCTTTTCTTTTTAGCCCCCCCTTTTCAGACCCCCCCTTTTCAGAGCTAAGCAATGCCAATGCTGGTGGGCAAAGTGAAGGCGTAGGCGCTGGAGAGTGGGAGGAGTTTGTCTGTTGTGAAGAGGTCGTGTGTGACAGTATGATATGAAAAGTGAGGACAAATCCTAGTCATTTATTTGTTGCCTTGCTTGTTCCAATGTTGAAGGTGCTGAGACGAAATAAATACAATAAAAGAAAATTACATAACAATCCTTCATTTCATTCGGGAAGTGCCTCAAGACACATTTTTGTTGTTGAAGGTGCTGAGACAAAAGGACCTGGACATGGTCAAGCCTGTGTCTCCATCCCCAACCCCTGGCTCTAGTTGGGAGGATCGGCTTGTCAGCACCGTCCTTGGGACTACTGTGTAATATTAATGCATAACAATCCTTCATTTCATTCGGGAACTGCCTCTAGACACCTTTGTGTTGTTGAAGGTGCTGAGACAAAACAAATATCTAGACATGGGCAAGCCAGTGCCCTCATCCCCACCTCCTGGCTCTAGTTGGGAGGATCATCTTGGCAGCACCGTCCTTGGGCCTGTGTAAATTAAATTACATCAAAATCCTTCTTTTCATTCGGGAAGTGCCTCAAGGCACCTTTTTGTTGTTGAAGGTGCTGAGACAAAAGGACCAGGACATGGTCAAGCCTGTGCCTCCATCCCCACCCTCTGGCTCTAGTTAGGAGGATCAGCTTGTCAGCACCGTCCTTGATACTGTGTAAATAAAATTACATAACAATCCTTCATTTCATTGGGGAAGTGCCTCAAGACACCTTTTGTCGAAGGTGCTGAGACGAAATAAATTAAATTAAATAACATTAAAATCCTTCATTTCATTCGAGAAGTGCCTCGAGACACCTTTTTGTTGTCGAAGGTGCTGAGAAGAAATTAATTAAATTAAATTACATTGGAATCCTTCATTTCATTCAACAAGTGCCTCCAGACACCTTTTTGTTGAAGGTGCTGAGACGTAATAAATGAAATTAAATTCAATTGCATTGAAATCCTTCATTTCATTTGGAAAGTGCCTCAAGACGCCTTTTTGTTGTTGAAGGTGCTGAGACAAAAGGACCTGGACATGGGCAAGCCAGTGCCTCCATCCCCACCCCCTGGCTCTAGTTGGGAGGATCGGCTTGTCAGCACCGTCCTTGATACTGTGCCAGGCAGCTCTCTAGTCACTGATGAGCTTGTATATCACCAGATGACTTGGCCTGGTGGTTACGAGCAGATGTGGGAGGTGAGGTGGTGGGTGGGTGGTGGGAGGTGGTGTGTGTGTGAGTAGGGCCATTTAGGGCCATACATTTTGGTTCTTCATAAGGGCAATTGGAGCCAAAGAGGGGTCAAAAGTAGCGGAAGCTATATATAGCGGAGGGGAAATCTATGTTTTGACATCAAACCTTCCTGTCTGATGTCTGAATATGCTAATGTTAAAGCAGGACTACACAGCATGCTAAGCAGGGAGCAGCACAAGGAGCAGCAACTCTACGTAGCCATGGTTTTCCTAAAACATGTGTTAACCCAGCGTTAGCTTGTGTGTGTGTTGAATGCTTGCATGGGTCCATTAGTAGATTGAATCAATTCTCATCTTCACCTGACAACTACATAGGATCCGACCAGCTTGTCACATGGTCTTTCAGCCAACTGTTGCGCAACGTGCAATCAACCCAGTGTTAGCTTGTGTGTGTGTTGGATGCTTGTATGGGTCCATAAGTAGATTGAATCAATTATCATATTCACCTGACAACCACATAGGTTGGATTGGACCAGCTTGTCACATGGTCTTTCAGCCAACTGCGCAACGTGCAATCAATCTAGTGTTAGCCTGTGTGTGTGTTGGATGCTTATATGGGTCCAAAGGTATATTGAATCCATTCCCATTCACCTGGCGAATAAAAATCTCTGTTTTTACATTACTCGGACCCTAAGTGGGCCTACTCTTTTGTAGGAGTGGCAATGCCATTCGAACTAAATCCTCGGTGTCGCTGGTTTGTGTCGGGAGACCCACCTCCTAGGGTGATTTTTTTTTCACAACTAAAACCCAAAATCCCGCCTGATGTCTGAATAAGTAGTTATAAGAATCAATTCTCATTCACCTGACGACTACATAGAATTTGGCATAGGCCTGCTGGCATGCCTGATACCAGGGTACTACTTCTTGCCAAATTGGTCAGCGCTTAAAGCGCACAAAAGTCAAATTGGTCAGCGCTTTTTAGTGCAAAAAACGCAAAAACTGCGCGCTGCGCCCACAGGGGGTTGAAAAAACTGCGTGAAACGCACAGAGGGGCTCAAAAGGGCAGCGCGGCACCGCGCTGCCGCGCGCGCTTAGTAGTACCCTGCCTAGCACTTTTTGAGTGCGACATGTCGTCATTCAGTCGCCGCTCAGTGTCTGCCTCGTAGTTTTTCTTTCCAGCTACAAGTAGCAGCTTCTAGGCAGGTCCCTGGGCTTCATCAAAACCTTTAGCAACCTAGGCAACTGGAAGCTAGTATCATCAGTTTTCTACGTAGCCATAGTTCCCTTAAAACATGTGTTAGCCTGTGTTTGTGATGGATGCTTGTATGGGTCCATACGCAGTTTGAATCAATTCTCATTCACCTGACGACTACATAGAATTGTTTTGAGCCTGCTTGCTTGCCTGGCACCAGGGTACTACTTCTTGCCAAATTGGTCAGCGCTTAAAGCGCACAAACGTCAAATTGGTCAGCGCTTTTTAGTGCAAAAAGCGCAAAAACTGCGTGCCTGGCACTTTTTGTGTGCAGCGCATCGTCATTCTGTCGCAGCATGGCGACGCATAGGTCTGGCTAAACTAGTCAGAAATGACCCCCCGAACCCCCCCGCAGGGTTCGGGGGGCAGCGCGTCGCGCTGGGGTCGCACAGAGTTGCTCAATTTGCGACGTGTCGCACGAAGAAAAGCATCTAGTGCCTGACTGATCCTTCACCCATTTTGTGGGTGCTAGCCCGCCTGCCTGCCTTGCAGCTTGAGTTACCTCTTTCGAGAGATATCAGCTTATTTCTAGCGTAATAAAGGTAATGATAACGCCTGGTGGGGCGTGGTGTTAAGGGAACCCGTCTTACGCGTGTAGGGAGCGGTCTTCTACCTCAACTGGACAAGCTACCATCTCGGTTGACAACGACCTGCAACGCCAAGAGCGACCGAAGGGGGAATCGAACCCCCGACTCTTTATCTTCCAATGTATATCACTGAAAGGGGCTTTTTCTAGCGCACTTAAAGGATATTATTTTCCGCTGTATATAGCGATCGCTAGTTTTGAGCCCGTTTTGGAGAAATGATTGCTTTAAAAAAGTAAAATAAATTGGCCCCAAATGGCCCCCCAAAAGCTACAAAAAACTACAAAAACCACTAAAACACTGTCCCTGGAGGAGGCCTAAAAGCACAAAGCTAGAAAAACCCCACTTTCAGATATGAAAAAATATCACGCCGTACTTGATATGTGCAAGAGCATCGAATCACCTTTTAAGTTAGCAGAGCTTCCACGCCCATCAGGGCAGGATAGGGCTTTATTTCAAATCTGAAAGTGGGTGTTTTCTAGCTGAATGGTTGTAGGCCTCCTCCAGGGACAGCGTTTTGGTGCTTTTCACAGCTTTTTATAGCCTTTATAGCCTTATATAGCTTTTCATGGCCATTTTGGGCAAACAAAGAACTTGTTATGTACATTTGTATAGCGACAATTTCGCCAAAACGGGGTAAAAACTAGCGATCGCTTAGTATATAGCGGTAATAAAAAGGCCTGGGGCAGGACTGGCCGGTCACACGGTTGTTCAGCAGTGATATGCATAAGGATTTCGGCATAAACATTAAAAATCGTGGCACCGATGCCCAGGTGTAGCATTTTACAAGATGGAAACATTAAAAATCGGGCGCCCTTCTTCGCTTGCCCGATTCCCAGGTGTAGCATTTGGGATTCCAGCCATTCGGGGTGCCAGCCATTCCAGCCATGCTACCTGCATGAGTTAGCGCAGGTAAAGACGTACTCCCGCGTATGTAGGGGCGTGGGGGCAGCCGAAACCAGGCCGAAACTGGCCGAAACTCAATCGCAAGCCACTACCGGCCTCACTCTTCCAATGTAAAATGAAAGCGTAACCGTACTGCTGAGCTGGTGTCGGGATCACCAAAACTTGGTACTCGAAACTTGCCGTGTGGTCGTCGCGTGCTAGTCACCGGTGCGTGCTAGTGGCAACGTGGCTGTTGCCCAGGTGCCACCTCATCAACTTGCTGGTGGAGGCGCGCGATGCCCACGAACTGTTCAAACATTAAAAATCGTGGCACCCGATGCCCAGGTGTAGCATGTGGGAAGTTGGAAACATTAAAAATCGTGGCGCCCGATGCCCAGGTGTAGCTTTGGGGGAGGTGGAAACATTACCCACACCTGGGGGCGCGATGGACCAAAACGGGAATAAACGTTATATATCGCGCTTGCGCGATATATCGTGGTTAGGGATATCGCTGTTGTTCAGGCCAACCTTGACGAATTCCCTAACAAAGCCGCGAGCAGCATAAGGAGAATAGATACACAGTGGAAAAGTAGTCGAGGCGTTTGAACTACGTGTTCACCTAGATTGCAGCCATTACTTCGGTATAACCGGCACCACACACATACAAAATAAAAGGACTTCACTCCATTGGCAACGCCAGCGATTTTTTTTTCAAATCTTAAAGTGGGTTTTTTCTAGCCTTATTGTTCTAGGCCTCCTCCGGGGACAGCGTTTTAGTGTTTTTATAGCTTTTTCATGCTTTTATAGCTTTTAGGGCCAGGGTTGTTCAGGACTCAGCGTCCTCCGTCGCAGGCACAATGTAGAAGGGTCCGTTGTGTTGCAGGGCACAACGTGGGGAGGGTCCGTCTACCAGAAGGAAGGGTCAATTGTGTCGCAGGACGCAGGCTATACAATTGGTTGCGTCCCAGGCAGGCAGGCAGGCAGCATAGCCGGGGGTCCTCCTGAAGTACCCTGGCTGGTCAGTTCTGCGGGAATTTCCGAGAATCCTGAAAACATCTGACCAAAAATAAAACAGCTGTCGGATCACACGCAGTTAATTGTCGACTTAGCTGAATTTGAACCGACCACTTCCAAACACCGACTGTCCTGCTCTGCTCCCAATATTCTTCTTCCAGGTAATGACATATGGGGGCCCATGGCATGCTCGGCGCCTCGCATTTGGAGATGAACACATGCATCAATTGCGTGATGCATTCCTCGCAGCCGCAGCACGACACACAGGCAGATTTTCTACAGGAAGGCCAGACTCTAGCTCAAGTCCTTATGAGGTCATCAGAAGCCCGATTGCATCAAATTCTAGCCAACCGGGTCTAGCATCCCATCAGACCGAGGTTTGCAAGACCCCAGGTGCAGAAGCCCTTCGGAGATCGCCAGACATGAAGGAAACTAGCAGCAGCAACTCAATGCTATCTCACACACCTAAAGCACGGCTTCTCGTTTTCAAAAAAGCCTCATGTGCGGACAGGTCGTGTAGGTCTCCAGATGGAACACGTGACCCTCGGTCCATGCTGTAGATAATAGACCCAGGGATGGAATTGAAATTGAAATTGTTACATCCGTGTAATACAGTTACTCACATGACGTGATGTTAAGGACACCACAGCGTAAGCCGAAGCTACTCTCCAGATGGAACAAGTGACCCTCGGTCAATGCTGAAGATAAAAAAGGTAATGACAACGCCTGGTGGGGCGTGGTGTTAAGGGAACCCGTCGTATGCGGGTAGGGAGCGGTAGAGCTGTAGATAATAGACCCAGGGATGAATTACATTACATTACATTACATTACATGTTAAAGTCTAC
The DNA here is from genome assembly GCA_013435795.1 of Chlamydomonas sp. ICE-L. Taxonomy (NCBI): domain Eukaryota; kingdom Viridiplantae; phylum Chlorophyta; class Chlorophyceae; order Chlamydomonadales; family Chlamydomonadaceae; genus Chlamydomonas; species Chlamydomonas sp. ICE-L. The sequence continues at coordinate 8,170,265 of JACBWV010000472.1, forward strand.
TTGACACCGCGAGGGTGTATGAGACTCTGTGCTTTAAACAAAAAGAAAAAGCACCCACAAAGCAAAAAACCCCATTACATCAGGGGTGTGTCGAGGACAAACAAACCAAACTCCCAACCACCGTTTTGGTGGCGTAGGTATTAAACCCCTTAGAGCCGGACCCAGATCTCAACCACTTACAGTGGCGGAGGTAAGAAGCTAACAAATGAGAAGTCACAAGAAGAAGAAAAAAAGGGATGATAAATTGCGGTGCCACTAAGCAGTCCAGGGCTTCCTGTCTTGCTCTTCTACAAGTGAATGTATGAAGAGATTGGATGAAGTCTTTTCTGATGGGTATGATTACGGAAGTTTTTTGTAATGTTTTTAATCGTCAGAAGAAGAAGAAAAAGTGATTTGTTCGCGTGTACACTTTCCTGGTAAAATGTTATTGATTTAACTGCCGGCGAAGACGGCGAGCAGCCAAATTGCTGGCCGAAGCTATGGAACCAAGTTAAAGTTCAAGTGGACCCAGGGTCTGGAATCTAGGACGGTACACACATTTTGTTGTTGGCAATTCGCAGTCCATTTATTGTTTGCTGCAAAAGAGGGCGGGCAGCCAAATGCTGGCTGAAGCTATGCAACTAAGTTCAAGTTGTGAATCCATCAGAGTCCCAAGATTCACTTGCCGGTTTGTATGTATTTATGTTACAGTACAGGGGTGGGTCAAATAGGCTAAAGGGACTTGCCCAACCATGATAGGAAGGGCGGGTTGCTACCAATATGTAAGTTACTAGAACCTTAGTAAGCGACAAACCCTTTTTAGTGTACATCTTCAGACTCAGGACTGGACTGAGCTAGTATTGTCACAGGAGTTAGGGGTGGATGGGTGTGTGTGTGTTGGGGGGGGAGGGGGAATGCTATAGTCGATTTTTAGATAATAATAACAATAATACGAGTACGACCTGTAATAATAATAAGAAGAAGAATAAGAAGAAGAAACATCAGAGCCGAAGATTTACAAGTGCTAAGGGCAATGGCTGCCCTAGCACCAACCACGGGTTGTGCTGCAGCCTAGAGGGTGTGCATCGTGACTGGCAGTCCTTCGCCTTGCGTGAAGTGGTTTAGCCTCTTGATTTTGAAGTCGAGTTGCTACGTTACATTTAGTGTAATTTCGCTCTGGATGATGTACTCGGTCTGTTGAATCTACATCCTTGAGTAGATAGTTCATGGAGCGAATGCTGCGTCCATACCATAGTTAATGTAAAATTCATTTTGTCTGGTTATACCTATGGCACATTTCTGTTCCGCCTCTAACATTATGATGTTTGTACAACTTGTTATGCTACGGCATACAGCTGTAGCATGACGTAATACAAGGCACACGTGAGTGGGGCGTGGCGTGCATTGTATCACGTCATGCTACAGCTGTATGCCGTAGCATAACACAACTCACTGAGTCACTGGAGTGGGCATATCCTTATCAATAGACAGATGAACTCTCAAGAGTGGACTGAGTCTAATAGGTCATCATCATGATAATGTAATGTCATCATGTGATAAAATATGATGCCGGCAGTCTAACTAGGCTAAAGTTACCATTTATATACAATATCATATGATGCACTTAGTATGATATCATATGCTATCATACTCGCCTCTGGTCAACATCATATGATATGTCGGTCACTCCTAAACACTGAACCAAATATACACGTGCCCTCCAATTCATCCTCAATTTAAAAGTAATGCCAACACCTGGTAGGGCTAGTGCTATTAAGGGAGCCCCTTCTTATGGCGGTTGGCAGAGACCACGGACACTAAAGCGCACCCGTAAGGATTCGAACCCGGCACCTGTGAAAAAGTAATGCCACCACCTGGTAGGGCTAGTGCTGTTAAGGGAGCCATGGTCTAGTGGTAGACCAGATCGCTAGAGAATGAAGAGTCGGGGGTTCGACTCCCCCTTCGGTCGCTCTTGGCGTTGCAGGTCGTCGTCAACAGTGATGGTAGCTTGTCCAGTTGAGGTAGGAGACCGCTCCCCACCCGCGTTCGACGGGCTCCCTTAGCACCACGCCACACCAGGGGTTAACATTACCTTAAGGGAGCCCTGTGTATCGCTCCGGCCAATACCGTGCTATGCCGCAATCCTGAAATCAGGCTTGCGGCCCAATTTTTGCTGCACAAGTGAACCTGCAGAAAATGTAATGCTAACGCCTGGTAGGTCGTGGAATTAAGGGGGCCCTGTCTATTGGCGGTAGGAAACGAGCTGCTACTTTACTTGGAGAAAGGTACAAGTTGACAGCGACAGCTGACACTGAAGCGCATCCACAGGGATTCGAACCCCGCACCTTCTTCATCGTTTCAACGAGCTCTACCATTGAGCCATTCGTTGAAACGGGATTCATCCTCACTACCTGTTTTGAATGAATAGCTGACCAATACGTTGGCAACTAGTTGTCAGCAGAACAAACTCGTAGTAGTGTTCTGATGACATCAGTAGAACAAACTCATAGTAGTGTTCTGATGACGTCAGCCAAACAAACTCATAGTAGTGTTGTGCTGACATCAGCAGAACAAACTCATAGTCGTGTTCTGATGATGCCAGCAGAAAATGCTCGTGCAAGTGTTCTGATGATGCCAGAAATATAAGCTCATATTAGCTTTCTGATGATGCCAGAAATACAAGCTCATAGTAGCTTTCTGATGATACCAGAAATACAAGCTCATAGTAGCTTTCTGATGATGCCAGCAAACAAACTCATAGTAATGTTCTGATGACATCAGCAGAACAGACTCATAGTAATGTTCTGCTGACACTAGCTGCCAGATGTTTTTTGCAGATAAGTAATAAACAGATTCACATATATTTTTTCTTTTTAGCCCTTCCCATCACGGTTGGGCAAGTCCCTGTGGCCTATTTGGCCTACCCCTGGACTGTAACATACATTTAGATGATCAAACAACAGGAAGACAGGAAAAGGGAACAGAATCAGACAGGTTGCATATGCCAATCCAAATGCATAGGACTATGCAAAGATGCAACCCAAGAGGTGCTTGAGCACTGTAACATACATACATACAGACATACATACAGATCTGCTCCTAATCTATCAGCAGCAGCGGCAGCAGCACCAGCAGCAGCATCTGCATCCGCCTGACTTGGCCACAGGGGGGGCAGGGCGGTTCAGCAGCTCCTGGTACTTGGCCACGGGGGGGGGCAGGGCAATCAGCAGCAGCCTGACTGGGCCACAGGGGGGCAGGGCGGTTCAGCAGATTTTGATACTTGGCCTCAGCCTCAGCAAGCTTCTTTTTCAGCTCATCCATCTCTTCCTTGGATAGGCCAACGCATGTCACCACAAGGGGGCATCAGCATCAGCATCGGCATCAGCACTAGCAGCAGCCCGACTTGGCCACAGGGGGGGCAGGGCGGTTCAGCAGCTCCTGGTACTTGGCCTCAGCCTCAGCAAGCTTCTTTTTCAGCTCCTCCATCTCCTCAATGGATGGGCCAGATGGGGCAGGTGGGAGGGGTGGGAGAGAACGCTCCTTCATGGCTAACTGGCCCTCCAGTACAAGAATCCGCGGGTCTGGGATATCTACTGCCACCTCAACGTCGAAGGTTTCTTTGGGCTGTAGTGAAAGTGGGAAAGAATGGTTGGGCGAGGGATATGTATGTATGGATAAATGAAAATAGTGCTGACAAAAATAACATTATAATGCATCGTCCTAGAATGAGGGTTTGGACGCCACTTGTGGCTACAAACATGGCCTAAAAAATATGAAAAATACTGTCAAAAATGCTTGCTTGCTGCAATATTGCCTATCTATTTTTAATGATTCGTTGGATTTGCCTGCCACCTGGATGTCAAAGGTTTCTTTGGGCCGCAGTGAAAGTGGGAAGGAATGGTTGGGCAAGGGATATGTATGTATGGATAAATGAAAATAGTGCTGACAAAAATGAAAAAACAATTATACCGCACCGTCCTAGAATGAGGGTTTGGACGCCACTTGTGGCTACCAACATGGCCTACACAATTATGTGGAAAAAACGATTGTTTGGGGTTCAGCTCATCAATGCCTTTTCTTTTTAAGCCCTTCCCATCACAGTTGGGCAAGTCCCTTTAGCCTAGCTGGCCTACCCTCGGAGTGTATCATCCATGAAACAATACATGATGAGTTATATGCAGCGTCGCAAGCGACGTAAACAATTGGCGGAGAGGTGTTCGCGAAGGAGCGACAGGTGGCAACGGAAGCAAGTTAGTTACGAGACCGTTGGCTGACGTGTCAGGCTTCATATCGGTCGGACGGTCGGTCGGTCAGTCAGACGGACAAATGGGTAGCCCTGGGGGCTCCCACCCCCGTGTAGAAGGGGCTCCGCCAAAAATGGTGACTTACGATCTGCATGGCCTCAATTCTCTTCAGCAGCTTGGCAATCTCATCTTCGAGGTCTGCGACAGACTGCAAAGCATTGAAGTCATCAGATGAATTATCAAGGAATGAACAAAGGTTGGGAGGTTGGTGGGTAGGTAGGTTGGTTGGTTGGGAGGGTGGGTGGGGAGGGAGGGAGGGAGGGAGGGTGGGTGGGGAGGGTGGGTGGAGGGAGGGAGGTCGGGTGGAGGGTGGGAGGGGAGGAGGAGGGGGGGGTTCTTCTTTCTGTCGTTTCTGTTTCTTTCTTTTTTTTTTTCTCGCTGAGCTTGCCTTTTTTGTTCTTTTCTCGCTCTCTCCTCTCTCTTCTTCCCTCCTCTCTCTTCGCTTTTTTTTTTTTTTCGGTCTCTCGCTCTTCTTTCTTTCTTCTTTCTTTGGCTTTCTTTCTGCCGGGTATTTGGGTATATTATTATATCTACATACCTTGTACATATGATCCAAATACCTTGTATGTATGATCTAAATACCTTGTACATATGATCCCAATACCTTGTACATATGATCCCAATACCTTGTATATATGATCCCAATACCTTGTATATATATGGAATGTACAAGTAGGTGTTGTTATATATCCCATACTCTGAACGAGAGGCATCTCTCACCAAGGATTCAGTTTGAATGGCGTTGCCACCATTCTTGACTGAACCCCAGTCCCATACCCTGAACGAGTGGCATCTCTCATCTTGCCCACTATTCTTCTCTTCGGCTATTAGCAGCAGCTTTATGGCAGCTCCCTGAGCCAGCCACTGGGCTAAGCCCCGATATTTTGACAGTTTTGGACAGCGAATTCTGTCAGCTTTCAGACACACTAGGTTGCATCAGCTTTGGCTGAATAGCCAGTTAGGGAAGCTGCCTAGAAGCTGCTGCTTTTAGCCACAAGAAAAACACTCACTTTGCTGGTTGGTTGCGCTCAGTGACTCCAAACAAAGCGCGATGCAGATTTTCCTGAAATCAGGCTTGAGTAGCCCAAGTAGCTACACAAACTTGCCTACAGAAATCTGAAATAAAAAACACTAAGACACACTAGGTTGCATTAGCTTCAGCTGAAAAGAAAAACACTCACCTTGCCAGTAGAGAACTCTGTCGAAGCTTGCTCTCTTGCTGCATTCCATGCATCGTTCAGTGCCTTAAGCAACAGTAGCATGCATGCGTCCATGTTGGCCATGTAACCCTGCAGCATAGGGGGTCGTGTTGATCATGGTGAGCTTGCATGTATGTGTGTATGTTATGTATATATGTCACAGTCCAGGGATATGCCAAATAGGCTAAGGGACTTGCCCAACCGTGATAGGAAGGGCTTGAAAAGATAAGGCATGGCGAGGTTGCAGTGCCTTAAGTAGCAGTAGCATGCATGCGTCTATGTTGACCATGTAACCCTGCAGCGTAGGGGGTCGTGTTGATCATGGTGAGGTTGCATGTATGTATGTATGTATGTATGTATGTATGTATGTATTTATGTATGTTACAGTCCAGGGATAGGCCCAACAGTCTGAAGGGATTTGCCCAACTGTGATAGGAAGGGCTTAAAAAGAAAAAGCATGGCAGGGTTTCAGTCGGGCAGGATGGAGAGGCGACATTAGCCTTCACAATTTGGGAATATTACAAGGGGCTCATGTCCTAGCAGTGAAACAACACCGCCCTAAAGTCGGACTCGAGAAACCACCGGCTGCCTACCAGCAACGGGGCTCGAACCCCCGTCGCCGAAGCCTGAACGACGAGGTCTGGACCATACCGCCTTCCAGACTGGGCTGCTTCTTCACGATTTGGTGGTCGGCCGGATACCTGGCTGTCTAGAGAACGAACCGGACAGTATTCCGGTATTAGGGTATTTAATGGTCGGTATACCGGAGCCCCAAAATTCCATAGTCGCTTTGCCCAGAACTTTCTGCGAGTCCCTTCCGGTAGGCACCGACCAATTCTGAGGGTGAGTTCCGGTTAGACCGACCGGAATCCGACCTGGGTTTCTGGTATCCGACTCTGCTTTGTGACCCGGCTGTCTAGTGAACAGACCAGTAAAATGTATTAACTGAGCTTGTGATACACCGGACCGAGAACTTGCTAGCCCTACCTCGTAGCACCCCATAGCACCCCTTACCTGCATGCGAGCCAACCTCGCAGCACCCCGTAGCCCCATGCAAGCCCCTCGTAGCAACCCAAAGCCCCATCCTAGCCTAACCTCATAGCACCCCTTGCATGTTAGCCCAACTTTTTAGCACCCCATAGCACCCCTTGCATGTTAACCCAACTTTTTAGCATCCCATAGCACCCCTTGCATGCATGCTACCCCCTCGTAGCACCCTTTGCCTGCATGCTAGCCCCTCGTAGCAACCTGTAGCCCCATGCTAGCCCCTCGTTGCCCCCTTGCATGCATGCCAGCCCAACCTCGTAGCACCCCATGGCACCCCTTGCATGTTAGCCCAACTTTTTAGCACCCCATAGCACCCCTTTCATGCATGCTAGCCCCACGTAGCAACCTGTAGCCCCATGCTAGCCCTTCGTTGCCCCCTTGCATGCATGCTAGCCCAACCTCGTAGCACCCCATGGCACCCCTTGCATGTTAGCCCAACTTTTTAGCACCCCATAGCACCCCTTGCATGCATGCTACCCCCTCGTAGCACCCCTTGCCTGCATGCTAGCCCCTCGTAGCAACCTGTAGCCCCATGCTAGCCCCTCGTTGCACCCTTGCATGCATGCTAGCCCAACCTCGTTGCACCCCACACCTGCATGTTAGCCCAACTTATTAGCACCCCATAGCACCCCTTGCATGCATGCTAGCCCCTCGTAGCAACCTGTAGCCCCATGCTAGATCCTCGTTGCCCCCTTGCATGCATGCGAGCCCAACTTCGTAGCACCCCGTACCTGCATGTCAGCCCAACTGTTTAGCACCCATAGCACCCCTTGCCTGCATGCTAGCCCAACCTTGTAGCAACCCGTACCTGCATGACAGGCAGTGTAGCTGCCAAATGCAGCATAACAGCATCCTCTGCTTGTTGAGCTGTTATATTTTCACCTCCAGCATCAGCCTCCTTCGTTGCAGAGGTTGCATTTGTTTCAGCAGTCTCTGCAAGGGGAGTTGCCTCAGGCGATGCGCCGGCACCATCAGCTGGCGTAGCTGCCTCGGTAGATGCATCAGCAGCCTCAGCTGTAGAAGCAGCTTCAGGGGACGCATCAGCAACCGCATTACCAGTCTCATTAGTAGTAGCAGTTTCAGCGGATGTACCAGCAACCGCATCAGAAGTCTCAGCTGGGGTAGCAGCTTCAGCAGACGCATCAGCAACCGCATTAGCAGCCTCATCAGTAGTAGCAGCTTCAGCGGATGCACCAGCAACCACATCAGCAGTCTCAGCTGGGGTAGCAGCCTCAGCGGATGCACCAGGAGCCTCAGCTGGGGAAGCTGCCTCACTGGCTGCCTTGGTTTGAGCTTTGTCGACCTCCTCATCGGGACTCTGTCCCTCTGCACCCCCCGCACCCCCTTCCTCGTCTGTGGCCTCTGTTAAATCAGGGTCTTGGCTGGGTCCCTTATACAGTTCATCCAATGCATCCATTTGTGCTCCCAAGGTCTTTGCCATGGCTTCCAAGCAATCCACCAATCCAGAGCTTGTGATCGACCCAGCAGCCTTCATAGCACCAGGCTGGCCATTGAGCATCAAGGCCTCGAGCACAGCTCCAGCTCCGGCAAGCATGGCTAGAGTGATGCCATGAAGCTGGACAAACACACCCTTCAGGTGCTCCTTCATGGTAGCAGCTGCCTCATCGGGATTATGAATCCCCTTGGTGATGGACTGAAGACCTGACAGAAGTCCATCAACACCACTCACCACTTGAGCACACAGTTCTGCCACTACTACCTTCAATGCGTTCACCAGAGCTGTTGCAGGGCTCGAAGCTTCGCCACTTTTGGGGACCATGGACATCATGCGGTCAGCTAGCTCCAACATACCAGAGAGGGTGCTCAGTAGATGCTGCAGCTGTGATGCAGCTGTGGGTAACACATCATTGAGCATGAAAAGGGACAGCAGGGGGCAGCCCAAACCCAAAGCCTCCTTGTCGCCGGGACCACAAATGGCGTCGCACGCGTCAGCCACACCAGCCACTAAACGATCTCCGGCAGCGGAGATCTGAAGAAAGCAAAGCAAAGCATCAGTCAGCCAGTCATCAGTCATCAGTCATTAGTCATCAGCCACACCAGCCACCAAACGGTCTCCTGCAGCGGAGATCTGAGGAAATCAAATCAAAGCATCAGTCAGTCAGTCATAAGTCATTAGTCATCAGCCACACCAGCCACCAAACAGTGACCTGCAGCAGAGATCTGAGGAAAGCAAAGCAAAGTATCAGTCAGTCAGTCATCAGTCATAAGTCATTAGTCATCAGCCACACCAGCCACCAAACAGTCACCTGCAGCGGAGATCTGAGGAAAGCAAAGCAAAGCATCAGTCAGTCAGTCAGTCAGTCATCAGTCATAAATCATTATTCATCAGCCACACCAGCCACCAAACAGTCACCTGCAGCGAAGATCTGAGGAAAGGGAAGTAAAGCATCAGTCTGTCATCTGTTATTGGTCATTAGTCGTTAGTCGTCAGTCAGTCAGTCAGTCAGTCAGTCATTCAGTCAGTCAATCAGTCAGCTAGCCAGTCAGTCAGTCAGTCAGTCAGTCAGTCAGTCAGTCAGTCAGTCAGTCGGTCAGTTAGTAAGTCAGTCATCAGTCAATCAGTCAGCAACAGATAACATTTCAATGCAAGGTGATTAAAGGGAATAAGACATCAATAAATCATGCTTCGTCTGGGGTCATCTCTGAACGTACATCCTCTCTGAACGTACATCCTCTCTGAACGTTCATCCTCTCTGAACATACATCCTCTCTAAACGTACATCCTCTCTGAACGTACATCCTCTCTGAACGTACATCATCTCCGAACGTACATCCTCTCTAAACGTACATCCTTTCTGAACGTACATCCTCTCTGAACGCACATCCTCTCGGAACGTACATCCCATCACACCCCACCTACTCTGAACGGACATCCATACTGATTCAGTCCGAAGACGACAAGTGGTGCTAGGTGGCAAAAGGCTGGGGTGGACTTCAAAGCCGGTGCGCAGCCCAGAGTTGGCTGAAAGACCATGTAACAATTCAAAATTAAATTCAAATGGTAGGCAGCCCAGAGTTGGCTCGAAGACCATGTAACAACTCAAATTCAAATTCAAATGGTGTGCAGCCCAGAGTTGGCTGAGAGACCGTGTAACAATTCAAATTCTACCCGTGAACATGGTTTTGGAACGGCATTGAAGTAGTGTTGTCGCTTGTGCCTGTTGTGCAGATAGAAATGAATAACAGTGTAGATATGAATACGGTAGCATTGTATATATATATATATATATATATATATAACATAATATAATAGCAGTATACATATAAATGAATAGCAGATAGATATGAATAACAGTAACCGCAGATACACGTACCTCCTGCACCAGGTGGTGTAAGGACGGTAGGGGAGAAGTGGAAGCAGCACTGTCGTCTCCTCGAAAAAGCTCTTTTCCAGCCTCCGCGAGAATGCGGAGAATACCAAGAGATTTTGAGCTTCCAGTATCAGAACCAGGTCCAGCATCGCCGGGACTGGAAGCGGACCCATCTTGAACCAAACATCCTTCCGCATCAATGGTTGAAATTTCTAGTCGCCCCTGGTGAACGGTAGATAGTTGTTACAGTCGAGATGTAGACCAAATAGGCTTAAGGGACTTGCCCAACCATGGCAGGAGGGGCTATACATAAAAATCACTGATGAACTGAACCCCAATCAATCGTCTTACAGACGGGGGCCCTGAGCTCGTGCTACTGTGAAATTGAATTCAATGATTGGTGCATGAATTGAAAAAGTTATGATCATTGCTGGTGAAGAAGTCTGACAGGTTGCCCATACTAATCTACCAATGCACGTATCGGTTATCCGTCACGGATGACTGATAGGTGCATTGGTAGAGTAGTATGGCAGATAAGCGATAGGTGCATTGGTAGAGTGAGAGGTAGGTGACAGATAAGCGATAGGTGCATTGGTAGAGTGAGAGGTAGGTGACAGATAAGCGATAGGTGCATTGGTAGAGTGAGAGGTAGGTGACAGATAAGCGATAGGTGCATTGGTAGAGTGAGAGTCTGACAGGTTGATCATACTAATCTACCAATGCACTTACCGATCATATGTTACTGTGATTTGTTCTTCAAATCTAGAAGGGTTTTTTTCTATCTATCAAATGCCCTATTGACAAGGTTGACCATACTAATCTACCAATGCACGTATTGGTTGTCTATCACAGATGACCGATAGGTGCATTGGTAGATAAAATAAATAAATGGTGCGCCTAATTACGAGGCGTGGGATTGAGGGGGCCAGCCCATTTGATTTCATCGGGATCAACCACCAATGTGCATTGGTCGAGTAGTATGGATCTTCCTGTCAATAGTAGTATTGTCAACATGTCAGAGTCTGTGGGACACATGATTTGATCAGCCAATGACAATCAAATTACCAGAAAATAATAAATATTATTGTGAGAATGCAGTCAGTAAGTCAGTAAGTAAGTAAGTAAGTAAGTAAGTAAGTAAGTAAGTAAGTAAGTAAGTAAGTAAGTAAGTAAGTAAGTCAGTCAGTCAGTCAGTAAGTCAGTAAGTCAGTAAGTCAGTCAGTCAGTCAGTCAGTCAGTCAGTCAGTCAGTCAGTCAGTCAGTCAGTCAGTCAGTCAGTCAGTCAGTCAGTCAGTCAGTCAGTAAGTAAGTAAGTAAGTAAGTAAGTAAGTAAGTGAGTAAGTAAGTAAGTGAGTAAGTAAGTAAGTGAGTAAGTAAGTAAGTGAGTAAGTAAGTGTGTACGTGTGTTTGTATGTATGCATGCGACAGCTCAGGGGTAGGCCAAATAGGCTCAAGGGACTTGCCCAACCGTGACAGGAAGAGCTAAAAAGACAGTCACCTCCGATCCAAGAGTGAACCCAAACTCCAGACAGCAGCAAAGATTATCCGTACCCACTTACCTGCATGCGATTTTGCACGTCCTCCAGCAAAGCGCGAATGTTGTTCATTCGGTCCAAGGCAGCCTACATAAGAGAGAGAATGAGAAATTGGAAATTGGAAATTGGAAATTAGTATGAGCTGCCACAGGACGTGAGATTGAGGGAACCCTCTTGTTTGCATGCATGTGTACATACTAGAGAAGGTCTATCATGTTGGGTGTATTTGGTTCCGCAGACCCTCTGCGCCTGAGGAGAGGATGAAAGTCATTTGATGGAATGGGAGAGAATTATTAAAAAATGCAGCGTGCATCGCAAAATAAAATTATCACTGTTGCACGAAGTTAGGGCCCCCGTCGAAAGATTGTCTAGGGTTCAGTTCATCAGTTATTTTATTTTTAGCCCCTCCCAATTCCAAGGTCAGGCAAGTCCCTTAAGCCTTAAGCCACCTGGACTGTAACAAACAACAAAGAGTGGAAGATATTTGTATTGTGGCCGCTCTCGTCCCCCCAATCAAGCACAGGCCAAACAAAACTTGTAATAATCATAATGAGCCTAAAGGCTCAGGCATCCCTCAAAGGAATCAGGATCAGTTCGGCATCTGAACATACATGTTAAACCTCATCAGGTACAGGTTGATCTGTAGTGCCTCATAAGGTACAGGTTGACATGTTACACCTCATCAAGTAAAGGTTGATATGTAGTGCCTGATCAGGTACAGGTTGATATGTAGTGCCTCATCAGGTGCAGGTTGATATGTAGTGCCTGATCAGGTACAGGTTGATATGTAGTGCCTCATCAGGTGCAGGTTGATATGTAGTGCCTGATCAGGTACAGGTTGATATGTAGTGCCTCATCAGGTACAGGTTGATATGTAGTGCCTCATCAGGTACAGGTTGATATGTAGTGCCTCACCTGCACATCCTCAGGCAAAGGTGGTGAAGCATTTTTGTCAGACGCGGCAGCTGCAGCTAGAATCTTTTTCAGCAGCTCATCAGCAGCGCTCTCCATGTTACTCCGCGCTGCTTTGATGGCGTCCAGAAATGCAGCTAGCTGCTCTGGTGATAGGCCATTCAGCTCAGTGGAGGGAGAGGGAAGCTCAGGAGGATCAGGAGGGTCATACTGTGTTGGAGCATCCTTAGTTAAGGCAACGGCTTGGACAGACATGTCCTTGAGGATAGGCTTTGGAGGTGGCTTCGGTGCTGGAGCTGGCTTGGGAGCTGGCTTCGGTTCTGGCTTCGGTTTTGGCTTAGGAGGAAGTGGCTTAGGCTTGGGGGGGACGCATTCCTCACTGGGCTCAGGGCTGCCGTGGTACAAGGGGGTTCAGTTTATCAGTGTTTTTTCTTTTGAAGCACTTCCAACGGTTGGGCAAGTGCCTTCAGCCTATTTGGCCTACCCCTGGACTTTAACATACTTACATACATACAGGCTATCATACTAGTACATACATACATACATACATACATACATACATACATACATACAAACATACATACATACATACATACATACATACATAAATACATAAATACATACAAGAGGAGGAATTAGTGAGTAGAGGTTAGGCAAGTCCTTTTGGCCTATTTGGCTACCCCTGGACTGTAACATGACAAACATACTTAACACGTTTCGACGAATGGCTCAATGGTAGAGCTCATTGAAATGATGAAGGTGTGGGGTTTGAATTTCTACGGTTGCGCTGAAGTGTTTGCGGTTGCTGTCAACCGCCATGGTAGCTCTATTCAGAGAAAGTAGCAGCTAGCTCACTACGGTCGTAAGACGGGGCTCCCTTAATACCACGCCCTACCAGGCGGTATCATTACTGTTTGATAGAAATGACACGCCCCCATGGCAAAGGAGCAACTGCGCATAAGTCCCCCTTGACTCCGTTTGAGTCCAGTAGGGCACCAATGAAAATGTAAGCATCATCATCACAATCCCGAGGCTACGCCAGCTGCGAGCACATTTGGAGTCCACTAGGGCACCAGGAGAAATGACATCATCATTATCATCATCATCACCATCATCATCACAATCCCGAGGCTACGTCCAGTATGGCATCAGGAAAAATGACATCATCACCATCATCATCATCACAATACCAAGGGTACCTTCAGGATGTAACCAGGAAAAATGACATCATCACCATCATCATCACATTCCCAAGGCTACGCAAGCCTTGCTCACCTTGGCTCTTGATCTGCAAGGCAAGCGGAGAAATTGTGGTACATGAGGAAAGCATGGTACCAGATTGGGGAATGTAAGGAGTCATACACATCATATTCTATGTATACTATCATTATATGTATAAGTATAATTAATCATTATACATATACTATACTATACAATACTATAATTCACCCCTTTTTTTAATCTGAAGCAAAACCTTCCGACCATTAGACCATAATATAAACCAAATGTACCAATTATTCGGAATATTTTTCTCATCTTGACTCTTGATCTGCAAGAATAGAAATTGCAGTACATGAGGAAAACGTGGTATCCAATTGGGGAATGTAAGGAGTCATATGCATCATACAGTATGTATAATCAATAATTATTTAATTCTGTATATTCTTTAGTTCACCCCTTTTCGAAATCTCAAGCAAAACCTCCTGACCAAGATCTAAACCAAATGTGAAAAAACTGACCTATTTTGCAAAATCGACAATTGTATGGAATATTTTGCTCATCTTGGCTCTTGGTCTGCAAGACAAGCGGAGAAATTGTGGTACAGGAGGAAAACATGGTATCAGATTGGGGAATGTAAGGAGTCAAATGCGTCATATACTATGCATACTGTATTTATGTTTATGCTGTACTATATAATATTATTTATTCACTAATATTATATAACATAGCCGACCCATAGTCATATACCATGCATACAGTATTTATGTATATGCTGTACTATACTCTTCTCTACCATACTCTACTTAACTCCTTTTTCAAAATCTCAAGCAAAACCTCCCGACCAATAGATCAAGATCGAAACCAAATGAGAAAAACAATCCCGGAATATTGGGCGCCTCTTGGCCCTTGATCTGCAAAACAACCGGAGACATAAACATGAATGCGACTGCTTTTCTTTAGTGCAATGCGTCGCAAATTGAGTGACTCGGAGCGACCCCAGTGCGACGCGCTACCCCCTGAACCCCGTGGAGTGCTAAGCGTGGAGCCTGGGAGGTTGGGAGGGCATTTCTGACTAGTTTAGCCGAACACATGCATCGGCATGCAGCGACGGAATGGCGAGGCATCGTCAAAAACAAAAAACAATGATTAACGCATACACTTATCTCATACACTATACAAACTTGCAACTTGAAACCAACTACAAGCCAATTATAAAGTAGTAGCTACAAAAACTAGAGATCTCACAAGTACTTGGGATTCGAATTTGCAGAGAGCCATCAGTCAAACTGTCCAGCTAAGGCGTGTAAATTATAGCAATTCAGGGGATGAACTGGACAACCGTTTCATACTTTGTCGACAATTCACGAGAATTCTCGGATTTCTTTGCCAAAATTCTCGATTTCAAGTACGAAGTACGAAGTGCGAGTTCTCGCGGAAACGTTCTGCCCAGTTCATCCCCTGAATTGCTATAAGTAATTGGTGGATGGCCCCAGTGCAATCAAACGGGCTGGCCCCCTCAACCTCACGCCTCGTAAGAGAACACACATTTTATTCATTTAAATCAAATAATCCTGAGTAAGCCGATCTATACTTGGGCATGCAATATATGAGCACACGCTGGTGGGCAGGAATCACCGACAGTAGGATTTAAGCAGGAAGCTTCACACTGTTTGTTTTTCCGCAACGCCTCGCCATTCCATCGCTGTCGCTTTGCGCTCCGCGGGTTTTGCGCACTGGGGTGGCACCGAGTTGGTCAATTTGCGACATGACTCAAAAACAAAAACAGCTGACGCCTTGTCATTCTGAGCCTTGGTGGTTGGCCCCAGTGCAAGCAAACAGGCTGGCTCCCTCAACCTCACGCCTAGTAATAAGGCGTCCTATTTATTTATGTATTCCTTTATACTGATGCGAAATTTGTGGTTGGCCCCAGTGCAAGCAAACGGGCTGGCCCTCTCAACCTCACGCCTGGGTAATAAGGCGTACTATTTATTTATTTATTTCCTTCATTCTGAGTTAATGAAACTCACCATCTGCGTAGCTAACTGACCCCCTCAATCTCACGCCTCAGTAATAATGCATACTACTTACTTATTAATTTGTTCAGTATTTATTTATCTATTTATTTATTTATTCAGGATTCATTTATCTATTTATTTGTTTGTTGATTTATTTATTTATTTCTGAGTCAAAGAAACTCACCATCTGCATAGCTGACTGGGTCATACATGAAGTCAAACTGCCGGCCATAATTCATACGGTCATACAGCCGTGAACGACCACGTCCCTTCTTCTGCAAGCATTAGGGTGGGGGTTGGGGTTAGGGTCGGAGTTGGGGTTGGGGCAGGGGTTGGGGTGGGTGTTAGGGTGGGCGTTATGGTGGGGGTTAGAATTGGAGTTTGGGGTTGGGGTGGGGGTTGGGGTGGGCGTTATGGTGGGGGTTGGGATTGGAGTTTGGGTTTGGGGTGGGGTTTGGGGTGGGGGTTGGGATGGGGGTTGGGGTGGGCATTAGGATGGGCATAAGGGTGGGGGTTAGGGTTGGAGTTGGGGTTGGGGTGGGGGTTGGGATGGGGGTTGGGGTGGGCATTAGGATGGGCGTAAGGGTGGGGGTTAGGGTTGGAGTTGGGGTTGGGGTGGGGGTTGGAGTGGGCATTGGGGTGGGCGCAAGGGTGGGGGTAGAGTTGGGGTGGGGGTGGAGGTCAGCGTGGGGGTTTGGGTTGGGCGTTAGGGTGGGAGGGGGTGGGGGGCGTTAGGGTGGGGGTTAGGGTTGAAGTGGGGGTTATGATGGGCGTTATGGTGGGCGTTAAGGTGGGCATTATGGTGGGGGTTAGAGTTGGGGTGGGGGTGGAGGTAAGGGGGGGCGTTAGGGTGGGGGGGGGTGGGGGGCGTTAGGGTGGGGGTTAGGGTTGGAGTGGGGGTTATGGTGGGCGTTATGGTGGGCATTATGGTGGGGGGTAGAGTTGGGGTGGGGGTGGAGGTAAGGTTGGGTTTGGGGTGGGCGTTGGGGTGGGGTTGGGGTAATGGGGTGGACTTGGAAGACAGCGTGCAGCCCTACTCACCTTGCTAGTGCTGTATATCTTCCCCAGCAGATTAATACATTTTATATATACACCTCCGTATATCGCACGAGGGGACGTGGACTTGAAAGTTGGTGTGCAGCCAGGGGTTGGAGTGGGCATTATGGTGGGGGTTAGGGTAGGGGTTTGGGTGGGCGTTAGGATGGGAGTTGGGGTGGACTTGGAAGATAGTGTGCAGCCTAACTCACCATGCAAGTGCCGTATATCTTCTCCAGCAGATTAATATATAATATATGATATATATACAGGATTACAGACGTATTAATATATATACACCTCCGTATATCGCACAGGGGACTTGGACTTGGAAGACGTTGTGCAGCCTTACTCACCTTGCCAGTGCCATATATCTTCTCCAGCAGCTGGATCTTCTCAGTGTTCGTCATTTGATAAAAGTTTGGAGAAACGCTATCAGGGCGCCTGAAAGGGGGATGAGATAAAAACTGTTGATCGCATCCAGAGACATGTAGAGTGGATGCATAAATTTGTTGGAGGGTATGATGTTCATAAGTCCCCCTTGGCTCTGTCAAGCTGAGAACACATTTGGAGTCCAGTTGTGCACAAGGAAAAATGCAATTTTTGATAAAATTTGGGTAGAACACTGTCAGGGCACCAAAGGGGGATGAGAGAAAAACTGTTGATTGCATCCAGATACATGTGGAGTGGATCCATACATCTTTTTTTTGGGGGGGGGGGGGGGGGGGGGGGGATATGATCTTCATAAGGGGGATGAGAGGAGAAAACGACTGGGACATGGAGACAATAAATCATCTACAATGACAGGGACATGGAGACAATTGATCAGCTACAATGACAGGGACATGGAGACAATTGATCAGCTACAATGACAGGGACATGGAGACTATTGATCAGCTACAATGACAGGGACATGGAGACAATTAATCAGCTACAATGACAGGGGCATGGAGACAATTAATCGGCTACAATGACAGGGACATGGAGACAATTAATCAGCTACAATGACAGGAACATGGAGACAATTGATCAGCTACAATGACAGGAACATGGAGACTATTGATCAGCTACAATGACTTGGACATGGAGACAAGTAGCCAGCTACAATGACAGGGACATGAATTCCAAGATAACAATAAAGCGAGGGGAATTCCAGTCGTCTGTAGTATAGATAGGCATTCCAATACCATCGTAAAAGAATTGATGGGGACAAAGAATTGATGGGGACAGACATGCTAGAGATTAAAGACAATTAATCAGCCACAATGCCTGAGAGCACTAAATGGACCAATAAGGTGGAGGAACTGAATCAACCAGAATCCCTCAGAGCACTCAGTGGACTAGTAGACCACAAGGAGCACAGTGCATATTTACGCGGGGGGCAGGGTAGGGGTAGGGGGTAGAGGGGTAGGGGGTAGAGGGGTAGGGGGTAGGGGGTAGATGGTACGGGGTAGGGGGTAGGGGGGTAAGGGGTAAGGGGTAGGGGGTAGGGGGTAAGGGGTAGATGGTACGGGGTAGGGGGTTCCATATACTTACAGCTTACCCTGCTCCCGCCAGACTGTGATAGCTCCGCCAAGAAGTGCGTCCAGCATTTCCATTGTCACCGCTGCCCCCTCCTCGTCCTATTTTTTGGCAGCCAGGGCCAAGGAGATTCAGTCACAACTTGGTGGTGGTAGTGGTGGTGGTAGTGGTGGTGGTGGTAGTGGTGGTGGTAGTGGTGGTAGTGGTGGTGGTGGTAGTGGTGGTGGTGGTGGTGGTGGTGTAAGAGTGGACAATTACATTGCATGAATCAGAGCTTGACACGTTTATATGTGCCTGTCTTCCATATCCTACTAATACATACATTGCATGAATCAGAGCTTGACACGTTTATATGTGCCTGTCTTCCATATCCTACTAATACATACATTGCATGAATCAGAGCTTGACACGTTTATATGTGCCTGTCTTCCATATCCTACCAATACATACATTGCATGAATCAGAGCTTGACACGTTTATATTTGCCTGTCTTCCATATCCTACTAATACATACATTGCAGGAATCAGAGCTTGACACGTTTATACATACTAATACATTCATTGCATGAATCAGAGCTTGACACGTTTATATGTGCCTGTCTTCCATATCCTACTAATGTATATTGGGTTTGATAAGTCTATGATTAGCAGCTAAAGGTTTGTAAGTTAGCTTATGTTATCATAGAATGTACAAAGTAATTAAGACTATGAAAACCTTCAAAAAGGAAAATTATACAACTCTGAATTCGAGGATTCGAGGAAGCGAGCATCACCCTATCCTACTAATTGAAATTGAAATTGTTACATCCAAGTAATACATTCACTCACAGGACGTGTAGTTAAGGACACCATAGCGTAAGCCGGAGCTAGCTATAGTCACTGTCCTATCCTACTAATATATATCTGCCTGTCATCCATATCCAGCTTCAAATGCAAAGATCCAACATGGAGCTTGAGACAGTGACAGCCAGCCTACATCTGCACACACATATACACACACATGTCTACACACATGCATATAAACACACTCGCACATGTACCCACATACATCACATATACACATACATCTACACACGTACACCCACACCTGGCAGGTGAGGCCCTCCAAACCGAATTCTGCAGACGGCCAGACGCCAAATTACCGGAGTATACAACCTTGAAACAATTATTCTTCTACATCTTTCCCTAGTGGGCAACACTTGTGCACGATATTACCATCATCTAGCACCTGGATCACCAGACGTTAGGTGCAGCATCAATATTTGCAGTTTGCCTGGTTGCAAATTGCAAAAATAACATACACAGCTAGGCGGTCATAAGAGTCTGGTTGCATCTTGCACTACAAAACATACACCGTTAGGTGGTCTTACCGTTCCATTTTTGTACATTCCCTCTTTGATCAGAAGAATGGCGTAGGCCATGTTGTAGGGATCCAGCTGCTTCCCTA
Source organism: Chlamydomonas sp. ICE-L (assembly GCA_013435795.1). Taxonomy (NCBI): domain Eukaryota; kingdom Viridiplantae; phylum Chlorophyta; class Chlorophyceae; order Chlamydomonadales; family Chlamydomonadaceae; genus Chlamydomonas; species Chlamydomonas sp. ICE-L. The sequence continues at coordinate 8,189,812 of JACBWV010000472.1, forward strand.
TGGGTGTTTCCACATATTCGGGATTGCTGGGATCTAGCAGGCACAACAGATGATGCCACTCTTCTGCAAGGAGCTCCTAAAATCCACAGAAAGAATATAGGGGTGGTTAAAAAAGATATAATTTGAACTAGTATGACCGCCCCAGTGGAAATGCTTATGTGGCATTGTCAGGTGGCGTGAGATAAAGGCCTGGGTTAATTCAACTCTTAGGTATCAAGGCACCTCCAGTGTAACTTCCAGTGTAACCGGTGTAATCGCCTAGTCTCTGCTACATTGAGGGTGGTGATCATACCAGTGCTGCATCGACCTCAGGCTGGTCGGTTCAGTACAATCCATCAGCCTAACAGGTCTGCGGTTCGAGCCCTTGCCAGGTTCCTAAAGTTCAGACCTGCTGCCTTGGAAGAGGTGGAGAACTTCCCTTCGTGCATTCGCGCTGTACTCCAAGCTCAGGCGCAGTAGCGGTCTGCGAAACCCAAACCCATCATAGTAGCCATCCCCCAGTGCAAGCGAACGAGAAGGCTCCTTCAACCTCACGCCCCGTGGCAAGGCATATGAATTCCCAAATTTCATTTTTTCTTATGCTCCTGGGCGATCATTGTGTGAGGGGGAGTGTGTGGGATGACAAATACTCCATAGCAGAAAGCCGAGCATATGCTGTTACCATCTCAAGCACCTACTTTAACCTAGAAATAAATTAATCAATCAATCAATCAATCAATCAATCAATCAATCAATCAATCAATCAATCAATCAATCTCAATAGGACGCCTTATAAAGAGGCTTGAGGTTAAACTAGAAATAAATAAATAAACAGTGTGCCTTATTACAAAGCGTAAGGTCAACCTAGAAATAAATAAATACATAAATAGATAAATGAATAAATAAACAAATAAATAAATAAATAAATGGTACACCTCTTGGTACAACTAATTACGAGGCGTGAGGTCAACCTAGAAAGAGAGCTGTCATACCTTATCCCGATTCAGCGCCATCGATACAGCATGCACATGGCGACTGTGTGGTGAGAGAATTCCATCAGTGTACTCTGCAAATGTAAGGGGGGGAGGTAGGGTTCAGGGTTTTAGGGTTTAAACCTGAACTGAAAGGGGAGCAGTTTTGAGGGGGCGGCAGGATTCCCAAGAGACTGTCCCTCCTGCACCAGCGTGGACTGAAAACCAGACTGCTATAATATGTAGGAACTGGCATACCATATGATGCCATGTATGATATCATATGATATCATACAAACGGCACCGTATGATATTGTATATAAATTGTAACTTAAGCCTAGTCAGACTTCCGGCATCATATGAGATCATATGATGACATGATATCATTTGATATCATATTGCCATTCCCTTATAATATGCAGTAGGTTTCACTAGACCTCTTCCCACCAATCTTCACCTTACCCACCAAGAGATATCTTCATTCATCCATGTGGGCTGTCCCAAGGGGAAACCATGGGAAAGTTATGTCAAAACGGAAAGCATGTCACGCGAAGCAAAGGAAGGGCAGAGGCTTTACAGGCTTCGACCACTTGACACAACACACACCTGCATTAGAAGGCGCCGTTGAAGGTCTTACTGACGCATTATCCCGTACAGTGTGTGGTCGACTCCCCCCTAAGCGAGGCAGCTGGACACTGCCAGCTGCCTTCGTAGAAGGATGCGCTCCAGAACCGTTCATGTAGTTGTTCTCGGACATGTGAGGCGTCCTGAGTTCGAGTGCACGCACAGAATTCATAAGTTGAGACATGGCACAACCGAAATATACATCTGAAGAGCTTACCCTTGCAAACCAGGGTACCCTCCTCCACTCGAAGTCGAATGCGGCATCTCAGAGCCGCTCGCTGATAGCTGCTTGCACAGCAACCTCGAAGTTTTCAAATATCGTCTAAAGAGCACAATCCATCGACTGCCTAGCTATATTAGCTTGAAAAGAGAAGGTCGAGATGCGCAGAACAAGCCTCTACTACGAAAAGTAGGTGACAACTTCGAACGCCATCCGTGCTCGCATGCGTGATATATTATGCGCACCAATTATAGCAATTACATCAAGGCTGATACTATAATGCCGAAAGGGTCGGTATTCGTTGAGAGTTGTGTTATATTGTACGTGTACAGCATGGCTCGAAGTGGCGTGGAATACTTCTGTACGATTCCTCTCAAACCCTGATCGGGATGCCTGAACCATTCAGCCTGGCCAGTCGCTTTGGCCTATGGCTCATTACATTCGTCGATTTTCCCTTGCGCCAGGGCTAGATTGTGATAAATACTCTCTCACCCCAGGGCAAACAGCGAGCAAGCCGTCTAGTACATGTTTTACCGGCTAAGCCGGCCAAAGTGGATGCTGCGTGGAAACCAGGGGAAGCAGCATCAGAGCTATTCTCAGGAGAGTTGTGAGCGAGTCAAATCGGGCGACACGAAGCCTTCAAATATACCGCGCAGATGAGACTTGTCCAGCCCGTCGGAACATGTATTGTGTTAGACGTTACCCCGGGTTTTTGTGATTATGATGCGACTGGTGACGTAATATGACTAAACGAGTACAGTATCGGATGGTGGCATGATCCTGGTTGTAGCAAGGGTTGTTGCAGGCTTGTGCGGCCATCTCACTCACTTCTTCCCGCTCGCGCTCGCCCAACCACATCCCTTCAGCAACACCTCATGGCTTCGTATTTATCGTAGACGCATGAACTGATGGAGGACAATTTGGCGGAAAGGGTTCCCAAACAGAAATGGGGCCGTCCGCCAACATTCCCCAAGGGCAATACACATACTGACGTACATAGCCTCTCTACCTACTGATGCCCCTTCCCGCTCTGCTTCTCTCCCTATCCCCCACAAATTCCCACTAGACTGGAGTGCAACTTGTCCCATCTCAAAATTGACCGTGGCACTTTGGGAATGGTATGAAGATTACAACACCTCACAATAGTTGATGCCTAAAACAAGGGTATGCGGTGTACAAGATATACCGTTAGATATAACCAAGTTTAAGTTCAAGTAGGAAATGCAGACATTGCAGAGTGTACCAACACTATTTGGCAGTACACTGTGCGCCTCATTACATTACATTACATTACATTACATGTTAAAGTCTACTTGACACCGCGAGGGTGTATGAGACTCTGTGCTTTAAACAAAAAGAAAAAGCACCCACAAAGCAAAAAACCCCATTACATCAGGGGTGTGTCGAGGACAAACAAACCAAACTCCCAACCACCGTTTTGGTGGCGTAGGTATTAAACCCCTTAGAGCAGGACCCAGATCTCAACCACTTACAGTGGCGGAGGTAAGAAGCTAACAAATGAGAAGTCTCAAGAAGAAAAAAAAGGGATAATAAATTACGGTGCCACTAAGCAGTCCAGGGCTTCCTGTCTTGCTCTTCTACAAGTAGAAAGATAGTCGGCTAGGTTGCTCCAAAAAGACTTAGTGCCATTTCCATTCATAAAGGTTCTGAATGTGGAATCGCAGAATTCCACATTCCATACGGTTAAGTCGGTATCCTCATGGACATGCCTATAAATATCTGTAAACAGATTCTGGTAGCGGAGGCGAATATCATTATAAAAAGGGCACTCAAACATATGCATTTCATCCTCAGTTTTTTGGAACCCACACATTTGACAGTGTCTCATTGAGCGAGGGATGTGTGCTCTATCCACCACCCTCATTCTTTCTGTGTTCAGCCAATGGGAACCCATTCTAAACTGTGCTATAGAACGAATCTGATCCTGCTTATGTAAGGCGGATGTAAAGGGAATCAAGCCATTCTCATCATTGCTGTTGGCTGCGAACCATTTTTGGTATCGGAGGCGTTTAAAGCCAACCCTTCTCTCATCAGGGATGTCTCTAACTGCATTGGTGTCACTTGGGTACTTAAACCTCCATGACTCAAAAACTTCAGACATAATACCTTCGACATCGACAGCCTCCAAAATGTTGATGTTTTTACCTCATGTGTCCCCTTACTCCTCAACGCACCTGTCTTCCTGGTCTGAGGTACCCGCATATGATGAAGTGACTTGCCCAACCTCAAACAATCCAGATCAAGTATAGAGAATGAGGAGCGAGGGGCTAATTCAAAAGAACACTTGATGAACTGTTCCCTACCGAATCATGGAATGGAAGTGAACAGCAAAGGAGCGGTCAGAAGAAGAGGAGAAGATAATGAAAAGAAAAAATGATTCATTAGCGTTTACATTTTCCTGGTAATATTTTTTCTGCCAAATACGCCGAGCAGCCAAATTGCTGGCTGGAGCTACAGTATGTAACCAAGTTCAAGTTCAAGAACAGCAAAGGAGCTGAGCTCACGTGTGATTCAAATAACTTGGTTCAGATCAACGTTCTGCATAATTCATTTATAATTAGGCTGTCATCGACGTCAATCATTTCTTGAGAGTTTAAATCAATAAATTAAAACTGGTCAGGTAGTTGCTTCTCTGCCGGCCGATATGAATGATGAACTCATTATAATAGAGTAGACAAATGGTTACACACCAGTAGGAACTGGCATATCATATGATGTCGATCAAAGGCGAGTATGATATCGTATGATCTAATACAAATTGTATCATATGATATTGTATATAAATTGTAACTTAAGCCTAGTCAGACTGCCAGCATATGATATCATATTGCCGTTTCTGGCTTACAAAAGGCTTGCCAAACTTCTTAGGAATCAAGGGGGGTGAAGGAAGTAATGCCTGGGTGCAGGGCACTTCAGGAGGACCCCCAGCTCTGCTGCCTTAGAGGCAACAACCAATCGTATAGCCTGCGTCTTGCGACACAACGAACCCTTCCTTCTGGTCAACGGACCCTCCACACGTTGCGTCTTGCCACGCAACAGACCCTTCAGCGTTGCATCTGCGACGCAGGACACAGGGTCCTGAACAACCCTGGTACTGATAGGCAAATAACAATATATAATTGTACAACACATCGAACCATGTTGACATGGTAGATGTAGTAGCTTGCCACCCGCTCACTCAGACATATGTCTACAACTATCATAATAACGGGTCTTGTTGGGCAGTAAGAGTTTACCTGCTTGCCATCAGGGTACTACATTTTGTCATTTTAGGTTGCGCTTTTGTCGTAACTACCTCCTTTCGGGTGGCGCTTTTGACTCGACTGAAAACGGACATTTGCGCGCTGCGCCCAGAGGGGATTTAAAATGTTGTATCGATCGCTCAGTCGGGCACCAATACCTTGCGCTCTAGTGCGCAGTAGCTCGCGTCATGTAGTACCTTGCTTGCCATAAGACCCAAGCTGACGCACCATGGTCCACCACATAGTTTTCTTTTCAGCTACGAGCAGCAGCTTCTAGGCAGCTCCTAGAGCCAGCCACTGGGCTAAGCCCCAAAATTTCGACAGGTCTAGACAGAGGATACTACCAGCTTCCAGACACACTAGATTGCATTAGCTTTGGGTGACTGGCCAGTCAGGGGAGCTGCATAGAAGCTGCTGCTTTTAGCTAAATAGAACAACTCTGGCCCAGCATGGCTTGAGATAGCAGCTGCAAGCACACTTGTGCAACGCGCTGTCACCACCATGCCCACCATGGTCTGAGATAGCAGCTGCAAGCAAACTTTTGCAACGCGCTGTGTCACCATCATGCTAAGCATGGCCTGAGATAGCAGCTGCAAGCACACTTGTGCAACGCGCTGCGACACCACCATGCCCACAGCCTCTGGTTAGATGTTCTGCACATATGCCTGTGTTTTCCAATTGACTAGCATTTGAGCCCGTCGTACCGACGGGAAGACCCCCGTGGCCACGTCAGCGACAGGTCAGCAAGATATGAAACCAAAGCCCCAACTGCCTAGGCCATAAGGGGCCGAATACGCGCCTGGCACACGCCAAACCTGGGACAGCGCGCTATTATAATCCAATTGATGGTCCACATGTGCGATATGCCAGCTAGTTAATCATCATACTGGTCGTCTTTGTAGCCTGCAGGGACCTGCAAGCATTAATTAGCCTAATTTCAGAATGAACAGACTTGCGGTCAGGATTAATCATTAATCATTATACCCACTGCATCATTTGATACCGTATTACTGTATATAAACGATAAATTTAGCCTAGTCAGACTGCCGGCATCATATGATATAATAATGCCGTTCCCGAGGTGTAAGTGTGTGGTGCCTGTTAGCTCATATATTTAAGGATCATACGTTCATAGAGAACTAATAACAAGTTCTAACTTCATACTATGGAGAGTACGGTAGCACATGCAAAATTGTTGGATGACATAAATTGAGAGGTTAAGGGTGGTTGGCCCCAGTGCAAGCGAACAGGCTGGCCCCCTCAACCTCACACCTCATAATAGGGCGCACAATGTATATATGTATTGAGAGGTGACTAGGGAGATGAGAGACCCCCGCCCCCCAGCCCCCTCTATTGGTCGTTGGCCCCCGTGGAAGCAAACAGGCTGGGCCCCTCAACCTCACGCCTCGTAATAGGGTGTACAATTTATATAATTATTGAGAGGTGACTAGGGGGGGGCGACAGCCCTCCCCCCCCCCCCCTATTGGTGGTTGGCCCCAGTGGAAGCAGAAGGGCTAGCCCCCTCAACCTCGCACCCTGTAACAAGGCGTACTATTTATTTATTTGAGAGGTACTTGAAGACTCACATCATCTGTCGGGGCCAGTTTCTTGAGTAGATCTTCATCCGGGAAGTCATACACATCGATGTAGTAGAATCTCCCTTGCGCCATGAAAGTAGCCACTGGACGATCCCAAGGCAAGAGTTTAACGTCACTGAGATGAAAGGAATGCAATCTAAGGCAGGAAGGGTGGGAGCATTAGCAAACCGTCAGAAGAAATCACAGCCTCAGCTAGATAGCCAATTCGAACTTCAAGGCAATGGCATGGCATGGTGCGAACATAGATCCCCCCCCCCCCACCACCACCACCACCACACACACACACTTTTGCAGCGGCATGTCAAGGAATATTCTCCGAGCTAGGAAGAGCAGACCACTGCGCAAAAAGTGTGTGCACAATGGAGAGTAACATGGCAACCATCAAGGCCTCCATAACTGCAATTTCCATATCATAACGTGCAAGGTGCAAAGCAAAAGGAGCTGTCCAGGGATTTCTGGCCCTTGTTTTCTTATTTCTTGGCTGTCCAGGATTAGGTGGCTCTATTGTTTATTGCAGAAGACGGTGAGCAGCCAAATTGCTGGCTGGAGCTATGTAACCAAGATAAAGTTCAAGTTCAAATTCTTACTTATTGGCTGTCCAGGATTTGGTGGCCCTATTGTTTTACTGCCCAAGGCGGCGAGCAGCCAATTGCTGGCTGGAGCTATGTAACCAAGTTCAAGTTCAAGTTCAAGTTCAAATTCTTACTTCTTGGCTGTCCAGGATTCTGTGGCTCTATTGTTTTACTGCCTAAGGCGGCGAGCAGCCAATTGCTGGCTGAAGCTGTGTAACCTGCTGCTTTCTAGACTTTTTGATGTTGATCAGCAAGTCCCGACCTGAATTGATGTTGATCGGTCAGGCCCGACCTGAATGACCCATCGGCTATAGTGAGTGGGTGTGCTGCAAGTTCAAGTTCAAGTTCTTACTTCTTCATTCCAAACAGCGTAGTGGTCTTGGCTTCCAGCATCTGGGTGGATGCCACGAACTTTAGTTCGTGCACGTACGGGTGAGTAATCCAATGCAAAGACCCTGCAAGATTTGGGAGAATGCAGGCACTCAATTCAGGTTAGGAAGAGTGCGTACGCAGGCTTCCATATTTACAGTAGTTTTTCTTTTCAGCTCCGAGCAGCAGCTTCTAGGCAGCTCAATGGGCTCTCGCTTTATCCAAACCTTCAGCAACCTAGGCACCTGGAAGCTGATTTCATCAGCTTTCCAGTGCTCCTGGAATCTTTGGGTTTGGCTCAGTGGCAGTCTCAGGGAGAAGCCGAGAAGCTGGTGCTGGTAGCCAGAAAACAAACAGTGATATTTAACCTCATTCCAAAGTACTCTCGTATGTAGGGAATGGCAATATGATATCATATGATGCCAGTAGTCTGACAAGGCTTAAGTTACCTTTTATTAACAATATCATATGCTGCTGCTGCTGCTGATGATGATGATGATAAAGATGACACCATAATGATAGTTGCTACACCAACAGCCACCTGTTGGATGTGATGTAGGGACCGGCAAAATTATATGATATGACACCATGTCATCACATGATATCATATGATGACGGCAATCTGACTAGGCTTAAATTACCATTTATTTACAATATCATATGCTGCTGCTGCTTCTGCTGCTGCTGCTGATGGTGACGATGACACCATAATGATAGTCGCTACACCGGCAGCCACCTGTTGGATATGATGCATGTATATATATATATATATATATATATATATATATATATATATATATATATATATATATATATATATATATATATATATATATATATATATATATATATATGTGATGTAGGGACCGGCATATCATATGATGTTGACCCAAGGCGAGTATGATATTATATGATGACATGTTATCATATGTTATCATATTGCCGCTCCCTACATGGCATGATGGCATGACTGAAGTATGCTGGTAAAGCAATAACGTCACATCTCTCTCTACAATTGCATCAGGTGGAGACCAGGGTACTTCAAATGGCCAAATTGGCCAACACTTTAGCGCACTTAAAAACACAAAAAATGCGCTTAGTAGTGCAAAAAGCGCAAAAATTGCTTGCTGCGCCCACAGGTAGTTGCAGAACACTGCGCTTAAAGCGCAGAGGGGTTCAAAAAGTCAGCGCTCAAGAGCGCAAAAGCGCGCGCTTTGAATTACCCTGGTGGAGACAAGAACCAAACAAGTGATCAAAACCAAAAAACAAAAAGGTGGAGACAAAAACCAAACAAGTGATCAAAACCAAAAAACGAAAAGGTGAAGACAAGAACCACACAACTGATCAAAACCAAAAAACAAAAAGGTGGAGACAAGAACCAAACAAGTGAGCAAAAAACAAAACAAAAAGGTAACGCCTGGAGGGGCTTGGTGTTGAAGGGCCTCCCGTACGGCGCAGCTGGGAAAAGTCACCATGGCAGACAAAGTAAGTGTCATCCTCCAGGCAGTAGGGACTCCATGCGACGTGTGGCAAGAATGCTGGTAAAGAAGGCAATAAATTATATGTACAACTGAGCCAAGTTACATCACGCAAGAGGTACAATCCAGTAGCAGCCAGATACCTATTGTAATCAATCCAAAGAAGACAAGTGTATATGCCAATCCAATTGCCTACCTGTTGTGATCAATCCAAAGAAGACAAGTGTAGATGCCAATCCAATTGCCTACCTGTTGTGATCAATCCAAAGAATACAAGTGTAGATGCCAATCCAATTGCCTACCTGTTGTGATCAATCCAAAGAAGACAAGTGTAGATGCCAATCCAATTGCCTACCTGTTGTGATCAATCCAAAGAAGACAAGTGTAGATGCCAATCCAATTGCCTACCTGTTGTGATCAATCCAAAGAAGACAAGTGTAGATGCCAATCCAATTGCCTACCTGTTGTGATCAATCCAAAGAAGACAAGTGTTGATGCCAATCCAATTCGGCTTGCGTACGAGATATCTCCAAACTCCAAGATATATGGCGCTGCTCCGAATGCGATAGCAGTGTTGGCAATGCTGATTCGCTGGATGGAGATTAGAAAATACAATTTGATTGAGGTGCACCAGAAACAGGTAAGGGGTCATGTGTTTGTGCAAGATGAGGACAGGCGATGTGTTTGAGGTGCACTAGAAACTGGCAAGGCGTTATGTGCTTGTGAATATGATGAGGACAGGCGATGTATTTGAGGTCCACCAGAAACTGGCAGGGCGTCATGCGCATGTGCAAGATGAGGACAGGTGATAAATTTGAGGTGCACCAGAAACTGTCAGGGCGTCATGTGTTCGTGAGAGATGAGGACAGGTGATGCGTTTGAGGTGCACAAGAAACTGGCAGGGCATCTTGTGCTAGTGAAAGATGAGGTGTCCTTCGGAAAAGCAACTGGAACGTGGCCAACCGTTGCATGCCTTGGGCGTGGCTTGTGCAGGGGTATTCTAAGCATAATAAAAGTGGTGTGGCTATGGCAGAAGCATTATGATCATAATACAAGTGGCGCCACCAGTATGTACGTTAGGGGTAGGCCAAATAGGCTAAAGGGACTTGCCCAACTGTGATAGGACGGGCTTAAAAAGACGAAGCACTGAAGCACTGAAAGACAAACAATTGTTTTACCGATGGGGGGCCTGAGTTCGTGCTACAGTGATCACCTAATAATATAATTGCGCGCATCCCAAATCCCAATTGTGGCAGTCCCCAGCTATGGCGTACGGGACGATCACCACACCCCAACAGGCGATATTTTTCTTTTTCTTTTCTGGTGCCTCTGTGTAAACTGGTGAGAGTAAAAACAAGTTTTGGAGTGGTAAGGATGTGACCATGCACAGGTTTTTTCTTTTCGGATTTTCAAAGCAGCTTCTTGGCAGCTCCTTGAGCCGGCCACTGGGCTACACCAAGCTATTTCAGCAGTTCTGGACAGCTGACTATGCCAGCTTCAAGGTGCTTGAGGTTGCGCCAGGTTTGGCTGAATAGCCAGTCAGAGAAGCTGCCTTGAAGCTGCTGCTCATAGCTGAAGAGAAAAAAACCAACCATGCAGTACCTGCTGAAGGCTTCATAGTGCACACCTAAACCCTAAACCCTAAACCTGCTGAAGGTTGCATAGTGCACACCTACACCGTAAACCCTAAACCTGCTGAAGGTTGCATAGAGCACATGTTCTCCAGATTTTCGTGGGGGGGCGAAATATCAAGGACCAACCTAAAACCAACGGGGAATGACGATGTACAAGGAGCCTGCTGCAGATGTATCCCATGAATGAGGTGCTGGAAGATAAGGGTTTGCAGCGCAGGCAGGGAATAAAGAGAGTGAGGTGCTGTTGTGCTGTAATTGTTTTGTTCCCATCTACCATAACTTATCAATTTCCATTCATACACTAATAGGGAAGGGCAATATGATGTCATATGATATCATATCATCATCATCATATGTTATCATATGATGCCGGTAGTCTGATTAGGCTCAAGTTACTATTTATATAGAATACCATGTGATGCAATTTGTATGATTTCATACGATATCATACTCGCCTTAGGTCTACATCATATGATTTGCCGGTCACCATATACAAAGGTGCCTTTGGGTAGTTGCAATTTCTTGCTGTCAGTCCCAATAACCGCAAGCCCATCATCCTGTCACACAGCTGATACCATCCCCGGAGCAACAACATGCACAATACATAAATTAATTAATTCATAGTACGCCTTGTTACGAGGCGTAAGGTTGAGGGGGCCAGCCCGTTTACTTTCACGGGGTCCACCAATACAACTTGCACAACAGTACTTTTCAGTACTTTGAGGTTCTTTGACATGAGTCCTCTGTACAAAAAAATTTAAGACAGAGCTGATACCATCCTCGGAGCCACAAAATGCACAATACATAGATAAATAAATAAATAAATTCATAGTACGCCTTGTTACAAGGCGTGAGGTTGAGGGGGCCAGCTCGTTTGCTTTCACTGGGGCTAACCCCCAATACAACATGCACAACATGTTTACCTTCAGTACTTTGAGGGTCTTAAACAAAAGTCCTGTGTACAAAACATCCTAAGACAGAGCTGGTACCATCCTCGTAGAAACAACGTGCATAATACATAGATAAATAAATAAATAAATAAATAAATAAATAAATAAATAAATAAATAGGACGCCTTGTTATGAGGCGTGAGGTTAAGGGGGCCAGCCCGTTTGCTTTCACTGGGGCCAACCACCAATACAAGATGCACAACATGTTAACCTTCAGTTTTCTGTGGGTCTATTAGCTATGTGGGTCTTTGTAGCACGAACTCAGCCCCCCCCAGACGGTAAAATGATTGTTTGGGTTCAGTTCTTAAGTGCCTTTTATTTTTAAGCCCTTCCTACACGGTTGGGAAAGTCCCTTTAGCCTATTGGGCCTACCCCTGGATTGTAACAACATACAAGGGTCTTTGACAAGGGTCCTGTGTACAAAACATCCTGAGACATCTGATATGATCCTCGGAGCCACAACATGCACAATACATAGATAAATAAATAAATAGGACGCCTTCTTACGAGGCGTGAGGTTGAGGGGGCCAGCCCGTTTGCTTTCACTGGGGCCAACCACCAATACAAGATGCACAACATGTTTACCTTCAGTTTTTTTCTTTTTCTTTTAGCTATGTGGGTCTTTGTAGCACGAATTCAGGGCCCCCCAGTCGGTAAAACGATTGTTTGGCTTCAGTTCACCAGTGCCTTTTATTTTTAAGCCCTTCCTACACGGTTGGGCAAGTCCCTTTAGCCTATTTGACCTACCCCTGGACTGTAACAACATACAGAGGTCTTTGACAAGGGTCCTGTGTACAAAACATCCTGAGACAGAGCTGATATGATCCTCAGAGCCACAACATGCACAACATACCGAAAGTAGCTCCCATACTAAGTACATAGTGAAAGTGAGCGACTACGTAGTAGGTTTAATTTTAGTAGCGAAGGTATGGCTGTCTTAGCTAAGTGTTCTACCTTCAGTATTTTGTGGGTCTTTGACAAGGGTCCTGCGTAGAAAACATCCTGAGACAGGGGTTCACGCTTTTCCTCGTCGCGTTCGCTAGATGCAGACACTGGGGCACCATTGTCAGGTTCCTCTCTCGGAGCTGCAAAGCCTCGGAACTTCTGACCGAGATCCGGGAGTCCATAGCTATGTTTGTGGGAGAGAGTGCTTCCTGCATAGTGAACGGAGGTCAGGCTAGGAAGAAATGAGTTGGGGAGCAGGAATAATGACTACCCTACTGCTGTCTACACCTAGTCAACACCCTTTGGATGTTCAAGGCTGCAAGGTTGGGGGGAGGTAAGCACTTTAACACCTTGTAAACATGTTAACAGCTCTAAATAGGGTGTTAACGTGCAGACAGCCGTAGGGTAATGTGAAGACAGTAATCGTGTGTGCTTTTGATGCTGGGCAGACTAAAAACCGGTTGCATGCCTCACTTTCGCGCGTATGCTGGAGGAGGAATGAGCCCGTGGTGGGACTGGGGGACCGGGAAGGCAACTCTCCCGAGCATGACCCCATCGCTGCATGTTGGGCCGAAATTAAGGACTCCAGCATCCATGGCCGACACACGATGGATCCATGCGTCTGAACAGCCGAACACACTCGAAGATGGCACGCCATCAATCGTGAATTGGGTGCGGTTGTAGGTCGAGATCAGCGGGTGCAGAACAGATTAATTACCACAGCTTGTTTATGCGCGATTATGCGAATAAAGCGAAATGCAATTATGCGTACTGCCTGTGCGTGGTACACAGTGTCAGTTCCGACCCCCCCACCCCGTCCATAGCCCTCCTGGCCTCCGATGCTTCACTTCAGGGCCCGGACATACAAGCTTGGTAGTACTCAATCAACTAGTACTGGTGCTCATCTGCCTTCCTGGTTCTCATCTTGCCATCAAAGTTCATCTGGTACCTCATTACAGCCCTTCAAGCTAACTGTGACCTGGCCAAGTTTTTTAAATGTCTCATTTGCATATGGTACTATGCTTCTGGAGAGGGTATTGGGATTGGAAGATGCTATTCCACGCACTAAGAATGGGTCAGGCTGAGTTGAGTGTATGCCCCTCCCTTCTCTTGTTCGAAATGAAATCGAAACGAAAAGAAAGCATCTATAGCAACATCTGTACTTCTGTAGAAAGCAACATCTGTACTTCTGTACTTCTGAAAAGAGGAAGGAGAGTCGGTTGTTCCCGAGATTCTGGAAATCTCCTAGTACCAGTCTGTACAAGTAGAACTTTAAACATGCCGAATGCAAGTATGGGACTAAAAGAATGCCGGAGACAAACGCCCATATACGCCTACTATTTTCTAGGAGTGACAACTCCATACGGACTGAATCCTCCTTGTCACTGGTTTGTGTAGGGAGATCCACCTCCTGGGGTGAAATTCCTTTCACAACTGTTTTAAGAAGTGTCCAGCTGTTTTACAGACCTTTGATACAATCCCTTCATTAAAAATACCTACTATGGATTTTTTCTTCCAAGGAGGATTTTCGACTCAAATTATGGATCTCCCTATGCTAACCCTAAGATCAAAATATTATATATGGTTGGAGGAGTTCCTCCTACTCGGAATTAATAAGTAGGTACCCTTAGACCGGCGGGAGTAGCCGGCCCATGACCAATCACACCTGCACCACTGACCAGTGTTACTCCTGGGAGTGACCAAGGAGTAACCAGGATCAGGACAGACAAGCACCACTGACCAGTGTTACTCCTGGGAGTAACAAAGGCAATTATTCATGGCAGACAAGATCCCTATATGGGATATGGGTAGGGACCGGCATATAATATGATGTTGACCAAAGACAAGTATGATATCATACAAATTATATCCTATGATGTAGTACATAAATGGTAACTGTAGCCTAGTCAGACTGCCAACATCATATAATATCATATGATATCATATAACCTTTCCCTAGATATAGGACATCTTCTACGTTGGACGCCGGGTTTTTGTGTTTGTGGATGAATTGAAAGACATCTTTATCACGGACCTGTATGAATGGTCCAAAGCCGCTGATGTCATCATGCAATTGTTTAGATTTGTACAGACCAGGGGAAGCCAAATATGCTGAAGGGACTTGCCCAACCTTACAAAAGGAAAGACAATTTAAAAAAACAATCACTTGTTAACTGAATGAGACAAGAAAATGCCTGAGATAAATGCCCATATGCGCCTACTCTTTTGTAGAAGTGGCAACGCAATTCGAACTGAATCCTCCGTGTTGCTGGTTTGTGTGGGGATACCCACCTCCTGGTGTGAGATTCCTTCCACAACTAAAAACAAGAAGCTGTTTTTAAGACCTTCGGTAAAATCTCTGCATTAAAAAAAAACAAGCACTGGTTAACTGAACCCCAACAAATCTTAAACGACAGGGCCCTGACGTTCGTGCAATGCAGATAATTGAACTTCATGTTTGTTGTCACATTTGTAAATACCGGTACGTGTAACTGCATGCAAGTAGATGTTTCCATCCCCTGAATGAGTCAGGGTTCGTTGACATTCTCATATTGAATCTGATTGAGGCATTGGCAACTAAATCATGCTCAATACCTGCTTCATTCCTAATTATTCAAAAACTCCTCAGAGTATAGAGTGCAGTTCCACCACACAAAAAAAACTCTTCAGAGTACCGAGTACAGTTCCACCACTAAAAGCATTTCATCCTCGACTACTGGAAATTTGGGGTGTCTCAGGTAACCTTTTCTACATCCCTACGACACCCTTAGTCACCCACAGGATACTATTTTATGGTGACTTCTGCTAGTTCCGGCTTACGCAGTGGTGTCCTTAACTTCACGTCCTGATAGTGGCACATAACTCGGATGTAACAATTTCAAATTCAATTACACCCAATGAAAGGGTGCCGAAGAATACCCCAATTTGCTGTGTACCCTCAACCACCATATCACAGCATCCACACATTCTGTTAGGGCGGGATAGTCCCCAACCCCCTCTGCCAGATTTAACATGCAAGTTGTGTATTTGTACAGCTGGTGTACTGATATGTTGGAATATATGTAGGGAACGGCAATATGATATCATGCCATCATATGATATCGGCAGTCTGACTAGGCTAAAGTGACCATTTATATACACTATCATATGATGCAAATTGTATGATATCATATGATATCATACTCGCCTTTGGTCAACATCATATGATATGCCGGTCCCTAGATATTTGAGGGCATATAAACAGGCATATCAAAACTGGGTATTATTTTGGGAAGCAAACAGCTGCGCAGGAGAGCAAGCGTTAGATGCACCTCCATTTTCCCTATAAATAATTGTCCTGGAGCCAATCCTGGAGCCATTTCTGGGAGGGCTCGTCCCTGCGGGGCCTTGGATAGAGTGTTTAGAAGATAGATTTCTGGAGCCATAGAGCCCGCGCTGGTTCTCTTGATAGGTCCCACCCCAGGGGGGTGTAAGAGAACCAGCGCGGGTCAATGGCTCCAAATGGCTCCAAATGGCTCGGGTCAATGGCTCCAAATGGCGCGGGTCAATATGGTCCTCGGATCAAAACTAGTATGCATGTCCATTGTCAATTGTCACACTTCATCATTATCTCTTCCAGCAGCATCCGTGCATTTGTTCTGTCACATTCAGAACAACCCTAGCAATAAGCAGCAGCCTTTTCCAAAACAGCACAAGAAAGATGCCAACAATCGCAATCGAACAGCACACAGCCATTTGTGTGGTATAGGGGATTCTGACCCTAGGAGGCAGTTCTCTTTACACAAGCCATAACGTGTGATATGCACTCCTACAATCTAGCTCAGATACATAACATTACATTAAGTTCATGAACAGGCCATTGTTGACCCAAGACAAGCCCGCTCCACAACATCGAAGAGAGTTCTTCCAACTTATCCTCAAAATTAGATAGGCAATATTCCAGCAAGCAAGCATGTTTACAGATGCCTGCTTCGCTTGCCTGATAACACCATTTTGGGGCATGAGGTGCAACCAGAGGTACAAGTCTATTGCTAGTTCTTCTATCTGCCAGAATATCTGCTGATCTAACCCTGAATCTGTTGCACTCAATATGTCCTCCCACCTTCTCTGAACTTTCAATCCTCAGCCAAAATTAAGCGCCTCCAAGCCCAATGCCAAGGCATCAAAACAAACAACTACAGGAAGGCAGCCATAGCGCCTAATTAGAGCCCTCTGGACTCACACATTTCTGTGAATGCTTGAGGACGTTGTGTGTCTGGCACCCAGACACTGCAGTCAACTCTGCAGCAGTAGGCCCCAATCTTGTCCGCATTTCTTTGTCAAAGCTTCAATATCAATCAAACGATCCTCCCAGTATGTCCCGTGCGCTTCCAGCTCCACAAGCCTGGGCCTTTCGTCACTGTACTCATCGTATTCTTCACTGGAACTTCCACTGGCTTCAAATAATTCTCTTCCGGGTTCTAAGCTAGCAAAGTTTGATTGCATGCCCTCTTGCTGCTCTGCACGGGACTGTGCACTGGAAACATGTGACTCAGTGTTGTCCAGGGCAGTTATGCTCACATTTAGTCGATCTTCAGGTTCTCGGCCTGCAAGACGCTCGGCCCACTCCACAAGGCACACTGCACCATCAAATGATTCATTCAAGCCAACCCTCTCAGCATCTTTGGCCGCCATCCCTCCACTTTTCCCCCCTGTGAGACGGTACAGGTCAAAATGGTGAATGGGGGGTTCTCCATGGTCATCATACACGTTCTGTAAGAGGTAGGTAGGAGAGGGAACTGGCATGCTGCTATCATCGCACGCTGCCCGAATAAAGGCGCGACTGAACGCGCTCTTGCCAGCTCCGACTTTGCCATAAAGACAGTACACATCCCCAGGACGAAGCCTCTGGGCGAGCATGCAAGCTAAGGCATCAATAGCGTCCTCCGACAGAACTAAGAGGCTGACCTTGCGGTGACTGACACCAGTGCTTTCATCAAAGCCCAAGAAATTGGATTCGCGTGATACAGAGCACCTGCATGGGGATAATACTAGATGCCGTCGAACGCTTGCAACCTGGTAAAGTCTGGCTCTCTCCACGAGGAGCATCACTTCGGGAATCAGTGCCGATGAAGATTTTGTTCGAAGCAGGAGCTCTGCCAAGTTCAAAATCGGTCTTCAGTTGTTTGCCATTGAGAAGATGTGAATGAAACGGGAGGCGGAATGGGCAGCGTAGCTAATCAATAGTTAACGCACGAGGTGGCGAAGCCCAGTAGTAGTACCTAAAAGTGTGAGAGAGTGTGAGGGAGGGGATAAAGGGGAGCAGGGGCAGGGGAGTAGGGAACCTTCACCCGGGGGCCCCCGGGGGGGGGGGCGGGGGGGGGGGGGGGGGGGGGGGGGGGGGGGGGGTACGGGCCATCATGGGAGTTTTACTCCCCACAGAGTGAACATGACTGCATGACACAACTCTCCAGTCTTTGTGTCACACCTTTGGTAAGTTACAGATAAAATCAAGTATGGCGGCATGAGATAGCTTGCATAGGGACCTGCCCAAACTCAAATAATCAAAATAATTATATATTATCCGGTCACATAATGTAGGTTGGGGCTGGTATATCATGTGATGTTGGCCAAAGGCGAGTATGGTATCATTTGATATCCTACCAATTCCATCAAATGATATTGTATATAAATGGTCACTTAAGTTGAGTCAGACAGCCGGCATCATACGATATCATATTAGATGATATCATTTTACCGTTCCCAATAATATTGTGTTGATAGTGTTGACGAAAATTCTTGGAGTAGTGAAGTACTAAATCGTGCTTGCTCATGCACCGTAAGTACATCAACCCATGGGGCTGTACACAAACACCCCTCCCTAGGATGTCTCTTGCCTCAGCCCAGGCAATGTACCAGACCGGTTTGGGCACAGCTGCCTCGGTCATCGATCATAGCGTAGCAAAAGGTGCCTTGCACTGTCGGTACGTTGTGGGTGAGGAGTTCACCACCTGGTTGAAAAAGGTAATGATAACGCCTGGTGGGACGTGGTGTTAAGGGAGCCTGATGTACGTGGGTAAGGAGCGGTCTTCTACCTCAACTGAACAAGTTACCATAGCGGTTGACAACGACCTGCAACGCCAAGAGCGACCAAAGGGGGGATCGAACCACCTAGTTGAGCCAATTGCCCGACTCCTATCAGTGAAAGTCATGAAGAGCACTTCGCAATCATCACTTGACTTGCAAAATCTGGGCAAGCTTACTAAGAAAACTGGGTGCACAAATAAATATATTTTCATTGCAGTCATGGCTTATGTGTAGCCCCCACCCACCCACCCCACCCTACCCCACCCCACTCCACCCCACCCCACCGCATCCCACCCTGTCGCCCATATTCTAAAAAGTCAGCATTAGAAGTGGAAGCCTAGACTATACATACTTCCCGCTACACAAAACAATCTGTGCTCAAACACTGAGGCTAGTTGACTTGGATGATCTCCTGTACAAATCCAGATTTACTCCCCCCCCCCCCCCCCCCCCCCCCCCCCCCCCCTCCCCTAATGCAGGACTCCTTTCGAGGGGAATTCCTCTCCTCAATTTTACTCACATTGGTCCCTGTGACTTAGATCCATGTGAAAAAGGCCATGTGAATTAGGTCATGTGACGTAGGCCATGTGACTAAGGTCCCGGCTACCATAGAGGGAACTTCTGCAGACTACAATTCTTCTACTTTTTTGGAACTTCTACGTTTTCTTCTACGTTTTTGGAACTTCTACGTTTTTGGAACTTCTGTAGACTACAATTCTTCTACGTTTATGTATGTTCGTGAGACTTGATTTTGTGTGTGTGTGTGTGTGTGTGGGGGGGGGGGGGATAACAAGGATTTTCGCCTCAAAGGGTGGGTCAAAGACTGAATGGTTCGTATGCTTCAGCCTTTCATTGCAAGGATAGGCTTCACATGCTTCAGCCTTTCCAGAGCCATCTCAGTAACTCTCCAGCAGTGGGTCACGTCCAGAGCTGTCAGACTGTGAGATTCAGCAAGCTCGTGTACTCCCCCATCTTCTAATCCGGAGCAGCATGACATGGTCAGAGACGTCAATCGCCTGAGCTCAGATAGCAACCGCAGGCTCCTGTAAAGCAGACAT
Source organism: Chlamydomonas sp. ICE-L (assembly GCA_013435795.1). Taxonomy (NCBI): domain Eukaryota; kingdom Viridiplantae; phylum Chlorophyta; class Chlorophyceae; order Chlamydomonadales; family Chlamydomonadaceae; genus Chlamydomonas; species Chlamydomonas sp. ICE-L. The sequence goes on from JACBWV010000472.1 coordinate 8,209,539, forward strand.
TGAAATTTAAATTTAAATTGTTACATCCGAGTATTGTGCCACTCTCAGGATGTGAAGTTAAGGACACCACTGCGTAAGCCAGAGCTAGCAGTATTCACCATCCTGTAAAGCAGACAAGCTAATCAGTTAGCACTGTTTTTTTGCTCAGATAGCAACCGCAGGCTCCTGTAAAGCAGGCAAGCTAATCAGTTAGCACCAGGGTACTTCCATCGACCGAATTGGCCAGCGCTTTAGCACACTCGAAAACAAAAAAACTGCGCTTTATGGTTCAAAAAGCGCAAAAAATACTTGCTGCGCCCACAGGGGGTTGCAAAAAACTGCGCTAACCACGCAGTGAGGCTAAAAAAGGCAGCGCGCCAGCACGCAAAAGCGTGCGCTTGGAAGGACCCTGGTTGGCACTGTTTTTTTGTGCGACGCGTCGCCATGCCGTCACTGCATGGCGACGAATGGGTCCATTTAAACTAATCAGAAGTGTGTTTGTTGTTACAGTCCAGGGGTAGGCCGTAGTCAACCAGTGATAAACCTGCCAGAAGGGGGGGCTCCCGCCTGCCAGAAGGGGGGGCTCCGGCCTGCCAGAAGGGGGAGCTCCGCCAAAAAAGAAGAAGCAAGACCAGGGATTGGGTAAACCTCTTCGAACCTTTTCAACTCACTTCGTTTGGCTGAAGTGGCCGGTCGTCAAAACGAAGTGGGACGAAGAGGGTATAAGAGGTTTATACAATCCCTGTTTTCACTTCCTCTTTTTTCTGGACGGATGTGAAGATAACGGTAAAACGTGATAATCAAGGATTAGCCCACTGAAAACTCCAAGCTATCCGATAAATTCCACAACATATGAACAGTGCGAACCATATGAAACCAACAACAAACAAAGGATTCAGACCGGTCCTATTACGTACCTGGAGGTCACACGAGACAGAAAGAACATGAACCATTTCAAATTAACAACAAACAAAAGAGTCAGACAGGTCCTGTCACGTACCTGGATGTCACACGAGACAGATAGAACATGAACCATATGAAATTAGCAACAAACAAAGGAGTCAGACAGGTCCTGTCATGTACCTGGGGGTCACACAAGGAAGATAACACATGAATCATATGAAACCAACAACAAACAAATGAATCAGACAGGTCCTGTCACGTACCTGGACGTCACACGAGGAAGAATAAATAAATAGTACGCCTTGTTACGAGGCCTGAGGTTGAGGGGGGCAGCCCGTTTGATTTTGCTGGGGCCAACCACCAATACACAAGGAAGATAACAAATGAACCATATGAAATCAACAACACACAAAGGAGTCATTTTATGTGCACCGAGCACGGTGTAGAAGTAGAGGGTTACAGCGGGGGGGGGGGGGGGGGGGGGGGGGGGTAAGCTTCAGGGGTCCCAGGCCAAGAACTGGTTCTTTCTTTTCCGATGTCTCCGTGAAAACCAAAAGGAAACGCAAAGCAGTACCCCCCCAGGTTACAGTCCCTTATGAGCTGAAGTGAAGCGGTTCATTAGCTGACGCCAAGTTAGTTTTGCGAGGAACTAGGTGAAAGAAGCGGAAAGTAAAATGAGGCCCGATTAAACATTTCCTGTGACATGCCTGAACTAAAAAAACAAAAAAGGTCCTGTAACATACCTAAACTATAAACAAATATGTCCTGTGACATAACTAATCCAGCCTAAATTAAAAAACAAAATCCTGTAACATACCTAAACTATAAACAAACATGTCCTGTGACATAACTAATCCAGCCTAAATTAAAAAAGAAAATCCTGTAACATACCTAAACTATAAACAAACATGTCCTGTGACATAACTAATCCAGCCGAACTAAAAAAGAAAATCCTGTGACGTACCTAAACTAAAAACAAAGATGTCCTGTGACATAACTAAACTACAAATAAAAAAGTACTTTGAAATACCTGGAGGTCAAACGAGGAAGATAACTGAGGCTGAGGGAAGACAGGCAGAGCAAGTTCAGTAGCTCCTCGACTCCACGGTCCCCCATTTCAGTCCTGTGACATAACTAAACTAAAAAAAAAGGCCCTGTGAAATACCTCGAGGTCAAACGAGGAAGATAACTGAGGCTGAGGGAAGACAGGCGGTGCAAGTTCAGTAGCTCCTCGACTCCACGGTCCCCCATTTCCAAGCACCCGTTGAGAGAGAGAGACTGGAGCGATGTCATTTGGCCGATACCTTGTGCTGCCGAGTCACTCACGAGTGGGCACTCGTTCATTGTGAGGGAGACCAGATTGGTGCAACCAACTGCCAGACTTGGTAGCGAGGTACACCCCCTGATGTATCGGCATCCTCCAACGTCAAGTGACGTGAGGGACTGAAGCTCAGAAATCTGGATCAGTCCATCATCAGTAAGCTCCATGCAAGCTGCACAAGGCCATGTTTATTATGAGATGTGGTGTATGTGTTTATGAGTTGTACGTGTTTATCATGATACACATTGTATGTGTTGTATGTGATTATTATGAGATGTGCTGTATGTGTTTATGTGCTGCATGTGTTTATTATGAAATGTGTTGTATGTGTTGTATGTGTTTATGAGTTGTATGTGTTTATTATAATACTCGTTGTATCTGTTTATGTGTTATATGTGTTTATGAGTTGTATGTTTTTATTATGAGATGTGCGGTATGTTTTTATTATGAGATGTGTTGTATATATTTATCACCAGATGTGTTGTATGCGTCTATTATGAGATGTGTTGTATGTGTGAGTCCATCATCAGTTAGCTCCTTGCAAGCCGCACAAGGCCACGCATTTTGAAAATGATTATCCAGAGTTCAAGTAACTAGAGTCCGGCATATCATATGATATCATATTTCCGTTCCCGTCAAGTAACACATTCGTAAGTTGACAGGACATTATTTCCCCAAAGTGTTAGCTATGGCCATTCACTAGGGACTGTATACCTTGTCATATGATTGGCGGAGCCCCCCCTTCTGGGGGGCGGGAGCCACCAGGGTTACCCCAATGTCCGTTTGTGCATCTGACCGACCGACCGACCGACCGACCGAAACTGGTCAACCGAAACCCAGGCTATATTGATAACCATCATTGGTAGGAAACGGTATCATATGATATCATATGATGCCGGCAGTCTAATTAGGCTACAGTTGCAATTTATTCACAATATGATATGATGCCGGCAGTCTAACTAGGCTACAGTTGCCATTTATTCACAATATCATATGATGCCGGCAGTCTAACTAGGCTACAGTTGCCATTTATTCACAATATCATATGATGCAATTTATATGATATCACATCATATCATACTCGCCTTTGGTCAATATCATATGATACGCTGGTTCCTACCATTTGTACAGCAGTTTGACCCAGGGTACTACTTCTTGCCAAATTGGTCAGCGCCTAAAGTGCCCAAACGTCAAATTGGTCAGCGCTTTTTGGTGCAAAAAGCGCAAAAACTGTGCGCTGCGCCCACAGGGGGGTGAAAAAACTGTGCAAAACGCGCAGAGGGGCTCAAAAAGGCAGCACGGCACTGGGCTGCCGCGCGCGCTCAGTAGTACCCTGGTATGACCAACGAAAACTTCCACTTGCGCCTGCGCCTGCTCTTTTGCAAGAGTGGCAGGGCAAACTGAATCCTATGTGTTGCTGGTGTATGTAGGAAGACCCACCTCCTCGGGTGAAAATCCTTTCACGGCTAAAAACAAATGCAATTGGCGCTTACCTTCAAGGGATAAGACCTCTAGCTTCTTCATGCCTTTCAGGTGTTGCATAGCACAATCCAGCACAGTAGGACACACAACATCAGGCCCTGACTGTGCTGTGGCACAAGTCCAGCTACTGCTGGACCCATCAGTCATGATGGATGAGCTGTCCTGCCCAAAAGTGCTAGGTGCCTGATCAGCAACCAGGTGTCCTTCAGCATCTGACTGGGATCCTACAGACCCCTGACTCTGCATGTTTACGCAGGCCATCTTGTCTTCCAGAGATTGCAGTGACTTGTGGTCCAAACAGCTGAATAAGGAGGAGACACCATTGATGCCTGGCCGGGTGCCATCTCCTGATAATCTTCTCCCTGCCTCGTTTCCAAATCTGTTGAAGAGAGAAAGAAAATGGTGAAGTCAGGATGTTTGTGAATGTCCGCAATAACAGTTGTACAGACATCTTAGAGGGACAATCAGGGTTGTGCCATTCGCATTAGCGTACAGTTTTGGATTCTGTTTTGGTTTGGGTTTAATCGACTTCATTGAGGTACAGTGGCAGCACTTAAGCTCCAGGCCTTCTTAAACCAGAACACGATGATCTCATACAAAGGTGAGATGATGATTTCATTATATTGTAAAATGTAATGATCACTGTAGCACGAACTCAGGGCCCCCAATGGTAACACGATTGTTTGGGGTTCAGTTCATCAATGCTTTTTCTTTTTAAGCCCTTCCTATCACGGTTGGGCAAATCCCTTTAGCGTATTTGACCTACCCCTGGACTGTAACATACATACACAAACTAAGGTGTTTTAGCTAATGAACCTGCAGACATAAAAATAAACAAGTATGCGCATTCCTATCTTCGTGTTAGAACTTGAATCCACTGGAGTTCATCAGCCATGGAGAGCACCAGGGTTTTTCTTTTCAGCTACTAGCATCAGCTTCTAGGCAGCTCCCCTGCCTGGCCATTCAGCCAAACTTGGCGTAACCACGAGCACCTTAAGCTGACATAATCAGCTTTCCAGAACTGCTGAAATAGTTCGGTGCGGACCAGTGGTCGGCTCAGGGAGCTGCCTAAAAGCTGCTATGAGAAGCTGAAAATAAAATCTCTGGAGGCCATCATAGATACACCAGAAGGGAGTAGAATGGACCTGATGCTTTTGATATACAAATGGAAAATTGATACGCTTTGCCACGGGGCGCGAGTTTGAAGGAACCTTCCTGTTTGCTTGCACTGGGGAATGGTTACTGTGGTTTTTTTGTTTTGCAGGCTGTTAATCCGCCCGAGCTCGGACCACCGCGCTATCGTGGAGGAAAGTTCCCAACCTCTTCCAAGGCGGCAAGTGAAATTGTGAACCTAGCAACCAGCTAGCAACATGCTTTTGATACCTGCTCATGGATAGCTGTTTCATGTTGAGTGAGTCGGATGCCGGAAATCCAGATCGGATTCCGGTCGGTCATACCGGAACTCGCGCTCAGAACTGGTCGGTGCATACCGGAACTCGCGCTCAGAGCTGGTCGGTGCATACCGGAAGTGACTCGCAGAAAGTTCCGGCCAAACCGACGGTGGGATTTTGGGGCTCCGGTATACCGACCTGAATTTACCCCGACACCGGAACCGCGATTGTTCTACCCTGGCTAGCGACATGCTTTCGATACCTGCTCATGGAAAGCTGTTTCATCTTGGTGAGTCCTGCCAGTGCTTTCAGATCACATGGAGATGCTCTTCGCCACCCTGAGATGTCCAGGTGCTCCAGGTTGGTCAGCCTAGAAACAAACCATAGGCTGCTGTCACACCGACTCTCATCCTCTTGATTTGCAGGAGCCTGTACTCCATCCTTAGCTTGTATCCCTGCCACATGTGTTTATTAAAATATGTGTTAATTATGTGTTTATTATGAGATGTGTTTATTATGTGTTAATCATTTGTTTTTATTGTGTGTTATTATGTGTTTATTATGAGATGTGTTTATTATGTGTTAATCATTTGTTTTTAATGTGTTTATTATGTGTTTATTATGAGATGTGTTTATTATGTGCTTATCATTTGTTTTTATGTGTTTATTGTGTGTTTATTATGAGTTTGTAATGTGTTTCATATGTTTTTATTATTATGAGTTTATTTTGTGTTTACTGTGAGATGTGTTTCTTATGAGTTTCTTATGTGTGTATCATGAGATGTGTTGAATGTATTTATGTATTGCATGTGTTTATTATAAGATGTGTTGTACATGTTTATGTGTTGCATGTGTTTATTATGAGTTAGTTTGCATGCATGTATGTGTTGCATTTGTTTATTGTGAGACTGTTGCATGTGTTGCATGTAATTATGCGTTTCACATGTTTATTATGAGATAGCTTGTATGCATGTATGTGTTGTATGTTTTTATTATGACAGGTGTTGTATGTGTTGCATTTGTTTTTTGTGAGAGTTGTTGTATGTGTTGTGTGTGTTGTATGTGTTTATGGGTTGGAATGCACACATACACACACATGCATGCACACATACACTCAGACATTCACGCATACACACACAGGCATGTACACATACACACACAGGCATGTACACACACACATACAGGAATGCACAACATGCATGGCAGTACTGTCAGAAATGATCGGGCAAGTCAGTGATGTACTGCTTTTAGCTGAGAAGAAAAAAACTGCTTATACCCGGAAGTTCAGCCACCCCAACGGGCATGGCAGTACTGCCAGGCATGATCAGGCAAGACAGTGACGTGCTGCTTTTAGCTGAAAATAAAAGCAAGGGCGTGACCGCCCTTGAATTGGGGAGGGGGCTCCCCGGTGTCACTAGCACGCTTTTTGTAACGTCGCGCTGCTTCGGTGGCACATCTCGTTGACTTTGGTTCCCTGCTGCTACTAGGGTTTTTTGTGTGCCGTGGTCGGTGTGTCTAACCTTGTTGCTGCCCCTGTGTCTGATGTTGTGGAATGTGTGTCTGCTTTTACCCGGAAGTTCAGCCACCCCAACGGGCATGGCAGTACTGCCAGGCATGATTAGGCAAGTCAGTGACGTACTGCTTTTAGCTGAAAAGAAAAATACTGCTCTTACCTGGAAGGTCAGCTGCCTCAACAGGCATGGCAGTACTGCCAGACATGATAAGGCGAGTCAGTGACGTCATCCCAGCAATGGCCACCATCAAGCCTCTTGGAAGACCTTGATGGTGCTTGAAGTGGGAAACATCCAACACCTGGGGACAATAAATAGATAGTACCCTTTCTTATGAGGGGTGAGGCTGAGGGGGCCAACCCGTTTGCATGCGCTGGGGCCAACCACCAATTTTGCACCAGTGTAAATAAATAAATAAATAAATAAATAAATAAATAAATAAATAAACCAATAAACCAATCAATCAACCAATCAATCAACCAATCAATACATACATACATACATACATACATACATATATACAAACATATGAGATGAATAAATAAATAAATACATAAATAAATAAATAAATAAATAAATAAATAAATAAATAAATAAATAAATAAATAAATAAATAAATGAATGAATGAATACATAAATAAATGAACAAATAAATACATAAATGAATGAATACATAAATAAATGAATGAATAAATAAATACATAAATGAATATCTCCAATGGTGCCAAATTATTGGCCTTTTGGGACAGACGGTTTTGACCCATGGACTCCAGTCCAGTGAAAACAAAAAAATGCTAAAAAGTTGCTTAACCACATCACCTCAACATATAAATACTTGGATTTGGGTATGCTCAGGGTTTGTGAACCAGATGAAGTAAACCCTTTTTTCCCCTTCTCTATGAGGGTCCCTAATTCAGGACAGATTTTACACAAATGTGGGACGGAGCCAAAAGCAGTCATTTTTTTTTTAATTGAATTAGGCAGGCCTGTTTTTCACATCTTCCCTTTCAAGTTATTGTCACAGCAGGTTGTGGAAGATACTGTGCAGGCAGTACGGGCTGTACAAAGCCAAAAATCACTGTGTATTTGCACATTTTGGGCCAATTTAGGAGTCCCTAATTATGTAACAAGCTGTACAGCCGCAACTGCATTGTTTTGTGTCTTCGTCATTTAAGCGAAGGGAACGAAATCACTTTTCGAAAAAATTGGAATTTGAAATTTGAAATCTCAAATCCCAATTTCAAAAAATATTAAAAAAACAAACTTTGTTTTCTTTTCTCATCAAACATCCACATCTGAAGGTAGATTTTGATATGTAATTTTTTCAGGTATAGACCGAACTGGCAGGTGGAACGCTGGTATCGGCCGAGATGGCAGATGGAATTGCTATTGCAGTTCACTCAGACGCCGAGGCTGAAGCGCAGCCTCCGACCTTGCGGTAGGGGCTAGATATGCCTTTCGTCCCGCGGAAACTTGATTCGCGATATCTCGCGCGACCTCGTATTAGACGCGAATTGGATTTGTCCTAAAATATTTCGTACATATCGAGTACTGCCAACTGCCTGCCGGCCTGGGCTGCTCGCGACCAAATGCCCATCGGAACAAAAATAGATGCGCGTCTAGCTGAAACACTGATGAGAAACGCTATCTACTCAGAATTCGATTCTGATCATTTTGGGGTGTGTACGGCTCTGTCCCACACTCTTGTCCCTAGGGCGTTTTAGGGATTAGGCACCATCGGAGATACATAAATAAATAAATAAATAAATAGATCTATAAGTAAATAAATCAATAAGAGTTTGCCTTATTTCGAGGCGGGAGGTTGAGGTAGCCAGCCCGTTTGATTGGGGGCAACCACTATTCTGAATATTTCAATCCCTTTTTTAAATATTTGAACTGAATAATCGCCACGTACATCAAGTGGCAACTGTATGCACAGCAAACAAATACACACATATAAAGCCTTGGTGATCGGCCCCAGTGCAAGGAAACGGGCTGGACCCCTCAACCTCGGGCCTTGTAAAAAGGAATACTATTTATGAACGAATCAGACACTCGAGGCATGCTGTGGGCTGAGGTACAATGCAGTGGGCTGAGGTACAATGCCGTGGGCTGAGGTACAATGCAGTGGGCTGAGGTATAATACAGTGGGCTGAGGTACAAAAACAATGCAGTGGGCTGAGGTACAATGCAGTGAGATGAGGTACACAAACAATGCAGTGGGCTGAGGTACAATGCAGTAGGCTGAGGTAAAATACAATGGGCTGAGGTACAAAAACAATGCAGTGGGCTGAGGTACAATGCTGTGGGAAGAGGTACAATGCAGTAGGCTGAGGTGCACAAACAATGCAGTGGGCTGAGGTACAATGCAGTGGGCTGAGGTAAAATACAGTGGGCTGAGGTACAATGCTGTGGGCTGAGGTACACAAACAATGCAGTGGGCTGAGGTACAATGCAGTGGGCTGAGGTACAATGCAGTGGGCTGAGGTACAATGCTGTGGGCTGAGGTACAATGCGGTGGGCTGAGGTACAAAAACAATGTAGTGGGATGAGGTACAATGCAGTGGGCTGAGGTACCATGCAGTGGGCTGAGGTACAAAAATAATGCAGTGGGCTGAGGTACAATGCAGTGGGCTGAGGTACAATGCGGTAGGCTGAGGTACAAAAACAATGCAGTGGGCTGAGGTACATACGGTGGGCTGAGGTACAAAAACAATGCAGTGGGCTGAGGTACAAAAACAATGCAGTGGGCTGAGGTACAATGCAGCGGGCTGAGGTACACAAACAATGCAGTGGGCTGAGGTACAATGAAGTGGGCTGAGGTACACGAACAATGCAGTGGGCTGAGGTACAATGCGGTTGGCTGAGGTACAAAAACAATGCAGTGGGCTGAGGTAAAATGCAGTGGGCTGAGGTACAAAAAAGTAATGATAACACCTGGTGGGGCGTTGTATTAAGGGAGCCACTTACGGCCGTAGAGAACGGGCTGCTACTTCACCTGAATAAATCTACCATGGCGGTTGGCAGCGACTGCGAATACTAAAGTGCACCCGTAGGGATTTGAACCCCGCACCTTGTTTCAACAAGCTCTACCATTGAGCCATTTGTTGGAACGAGATGGAGGTACACATATGCCGACCCTCATGTACCCCCATGGATCTTGACAAGTAATTATTCCATATTGCACTTCATACCAGAACTTGCAACTTCACCAGAATTCCATATGCAATTGCGCCTTTACCAGAATTCCATATGCAACTGCACATTATCCGGAATTACCAGAACTTGCACCTTTACCAGAATTCCATATGCATCTGCACATTAACCAGAATTACCAGAACTTGCACCTTCACCAGAATTTCATATGCAATTGTACCTTCACCAGAATGAACAGAATTTGCAGTTTTAACAGAATTTCATAAGCAATAACACCTTCACCAAAATTTGCACTTTTACCAGAATTCCATGTGCAATTGCACCTTTACCAGAATTATCAGAATTCCATACGCAATTGCACCTCTCCCTATTACTGTCCGATCTAGGGAGATCTGCAGTGTGGGAGTGCGGTGTGGGTAGAGAAGGTACTTACATTCAAACCAGTCATCGCTGAAAGCTTTGCAAGGGCCTCATCCATGCTGCGAACTCCTGGCCGGGTCATGCCCTTGCAATGGCTGAGGTCCAGGTCGGTCAAACTCTTCAAGTTCCAGAGCGGTGCCAGAGACACCATATCCAGCGAGCTGCAAATTGCACGTATGTGGATTTAAACAACTGCAGAAGCTGGAAGTCGTTTGATCCTTGCAATGAATCAGGTCTAGGTTGGTCATACTCTTCAAGTTCGAGAGCGGTGCCAGAGACACCATATCCAGCGAGCTGCAAATTGCACGTATGTGGATTTAAACAACTGCAGAAGCTGGAAGTCGTTTACATTGCCATGACTCAGTCTAGGTGGTCTACTCTTCACGTCGAGACGGGACCGAGAGCACCAGATCCGCGAGCTGTCAAATTGCACGTATGTGGATTAACACACCTGCAGAAGGGAAAGTCGTTTGATCCTTGCAATGAATCAGGTCTCGGTGGTATACTCTCAACGTCGAGATCGGTGTCAGATACACCTATCAGCGAGCTGCAAATTGCACGTATGTGGATTTAAACAACTGCAGAAGCTGGAAGTCGTTTGATCCTTGCAATGAATCAGGTCTAGGTTGGTCATACTCTTCAAGTTCGAGAGCGGTGCCAGAGACACCATATCCAGCGAGCTGCAAATTGCACGTATGTGGTTTAAACAACTGCAGAAGCTGGAAGTCGTTTGATCCTTGCAATGAATCAGGTCTAGGTTGGTCATACTCTTCAAGTTCGAGAGCGGTGCAAGAGACACCATATCCAGCGAGCTGCAAGTGGGGGTCCAGTTGTGTTCATGCTCTTCAACACTTCGAAAGAACGGTGCAGAGAACACAACAAATCCCGCGAAAAAGCATGCAAATTAAGCGAGATTCACATATGGTGGGTCTAATGTAAACACTGCAAAATACTGGGACGTCATGGTTGAGGTTGTGCAATGGAACATCGGGGGTCAAAGGTTAGTCATGCTCTTCAAGTTCGAGAGTGTGGGAATCGCCGAGCCACACCAATATACGCAAGCGGCTGCCAATTGAACAACAATAAAGTGAGGTTTTAAACCACATGCAACGACATGGGGCCATCATTAATGATCACTTGCAATTACTGCAGGGTCCGCTGGGTTGGTGATGTCTCAATATAATATCATATGTGCTTTTTCTAACACCTACGATGGGGTTTAAACAACTGCATAAACTGGAAGTCATTTGATCCTTGGACAACAGGGGCTTAATATTTCATCTGAAAAAACCCACTTTCCATTGAAACAACAGACCCCAGACCTTCCAAAGAAAGAACCATCCGTTGCATTGCGATGAGGAATGGGGAGGAAAAATATTGGAGGACCTTTGCATCAAATCAAATTGCTTCAGAGTTCAAATCGCCGGAAGAATAATAATTCTAATCCCTAATAAAAGTCCGTCATAAAATACGACCATTTTATATCCACGTGTCCGACCCGCACAGTGACTGTGCAACTTTGATTAATATAGGCCGGGGGCAGGACAGTTAACTTCGGGAAACGACGTTGCTGGCGGTGGTTACTTCCTGTTTTTGCCCGGAAAAGGCTACGGATAGTGTGAAATATGGATAGGGCATCCTGACGAATCTACCTTCGCGCTAAAAAAAACGTGAAACTACATTCTTCTTCTGCCCTCTCATAGTTGGGGAAATGCGAGCATATTCATTCCCATTGTCCCTAATGAGCAATTTGGGGTGATTAGGCCTGTAATAGCACCGGCCACAAACACAGAGCGAACCCATAAGACCTTTGCTGGCACACTCCACATTTAACTGTACATTGCATGGAAGGGGTGTTGAATCCTTATAAGACCGTGTGTTGGCGGCTACAATCCACAATGTAAAATTGATAACATGCACGAGGTGTTGGGTGTTATGTGTAATACTGTTTGTGTTGCACTCGCACATGGAATTGTACAATGCACGGAAGGTGTGATAAAGGTAAATGTCTGTCTGTTCACTCCACATTCAATTGGAGTTTAACTGCAGTGTGATAAGTGTGCTGGGCTCTAATGCCTGGCAAGTTTCGCACACTGCAGGTTGACAAGTGTGCCTGTCTCATCATTCTGTATAGGCATGAGTGGTGCTCAACACCTATGCCAGGTCCCACAGTGATATAAAAGTTGAGATTAAAGAGAAAAGGGAGGAAGTCTCAGCTGATGTGGCATGCGAGGGTAGACGCTGAGGGAATTACCATACGCAGTTGGACATAAAACAGGGTAAGAAAACAAGAAATCAGAATTCATCAAATCAGATGCTCTTGAGAGATTCCCATACCCTGTGAAAAGAACCAATGCAGAGTATATCAATGGTCTCGAACCCCTGTGGGGGGAATCGCTGGTATTCAAGTAAGCGCCCGCACTTATGGCGGTAGGGAACCGGCTGCTACTATAACACACCTGGACAAAGCTACCATGCGTGTTGACAAAGCGACCAAGCAAAGCAACACTAAATCGCACCACTTGGGGATTCGAAGCTCCGTTAAACAGTTTTCGGGCTCTTTATCTTTGAGCATCACCCATAGGAGCCATTCGTCGGAACGGGATAGAAGTCATGGTGTAGAATAGAATAAATGGTTCCAAGTTCTATTACATGTTTTCTGGAAGTTCTAGTTTTGTAAGCGCCTAAAAAAACCGTCGGGGCACATTTCAGCGGATGATTGTTTATATCCCAAGGTGAAAGCGAGAACCAACGAACAGGAGATTTCTAGACTGTGCACACATGTCAAGTGGCAGAAGTCTAGAGCCGAGGACTCCTCCGTAAATGGGGTTGTGGTGTACTAAATGGTCTAAACCCGTGTACATCAACTATGGACAAAGATCACATGGGGCAATCGGGGGACGGTAATGGGGGAATGAACACCAGGTGGTGCGGGAAGGTTTCATGTATGAACAGAACCGGATCGTTCGGAGATAAAGGTATTGGCTGACTACCAAATGACCTGGACATAGCTTACCAGGGGCGCTTGAACAGCGAACCACCGCTACGCTCGGGTGCATGCGGAGGGAACCCTGCACCTGCATCGTCGAGATAATGGTTGATAAGGGATCACAGGTGCATGCAAGAAAGATAATGGTACCAAAATCATATAATGGACGCAATCACCTGTGAACCCAATAAAAAAAACGGCACACCAACCACCCACCCCAAACAGATCGAAGATTGTACCTGCACTTACAATTCAATACTTGTTCGCAAATTGCTGCAAATCCCGTGGGGGCTATTGGCTTGCATGCAAATAATGCACTATCTAAATTTTGAGGACAGTAATGTAACAAAGAACCAATCAATCCCAAAGGATGATATGTGGAATAACGGGCCTTGTCCTTGAGGTCAACAAATTGACTGTATAAGTACAAAGGTAGTATGTAGAATGTATACAGGTTTTTTTATTAGGAACCTCTTACAACCAACGCCTCAAGTGAATTGTGAGTTAAGCAAACAGTGTCTAAAATTGTCATACACATGTTTCCTTCTTTTTGGGGAAGGCTCAAACGCGTAAGCAGCTTCTAGGCAGCGCTCCCTTAATACCTGGCCGTGGGCCAACCGAAGCGGGCGTGGGGCGGATGAACAACTGACATGGCAGGCATGCACTGCAAAACTTTGGTTTGACCCCGGAGCGGTAAGAGTGGCAGTAAAGAAAGCGTGCGATGAGTAGCGCCAAACAGGTCCAAGTGCATGCTCCGCAAACCTACGCGGAAAATTGAGCGGGATTGTTTGCCAACGAGAAAACGAAAAAAGGTAGTGGGTGGCACGAGGAAAATGAGCTGACAACGAAGCGAGTTTAGGGGGATGTAAAGATCGACGACGTTGTGCTGCTGTCGTGTAACGTTCGTATTTTTTGTCATGGAAACAAACTGGACACATGATAACATGGGGCTCGGCCCCGCCCCCTTGACGAGGCCTCCGCCAAAAAGAAACAGGTTGGAATCAATAACAATGTGTCCTATAAATCATGTGGCATGCAGTATGCTGCTATGCAGATAGCTGACGACGGGCTAAGAGTTACCAAAAACTCTAGGGCATCGCAATAATCAATATGAATAAGTGGATGTGCAACTTAAGTTGTATCATACTAATTCAAACTCGCCTTGGTCAACATCAATAAATGATTAGCCCAGTCCCAGACATTTGTAGTTGCCAATTATAGCCAACTCATTCCTCCTTATCCCACGCATGTCCACCCACCCACATTCAACCGTACCACCAACCATCATCATCCCCAACACATCGCCCGAACAACCTCCCCCCCACCCACCCACAACACACACGTAACACAGATACAACACAGCACTGGGGCGCTAGGATGTAAACAAACTGTGTCAAACCTACCTCGGAATTCCATTACAGCCCTGAGCCAGACTTCCCACCACCAACCACTCCCAGAAACCAAAAAAAAAGAAACAGGAAAAACGAGATCACCACCGACGCACCACTATCCAAGCCGACTAACACCGGACCACTACGCACCAGATACCGCCACCGTCAGGACCCGACAAAAGACCACATACGCACTCCCCACCACCACCACTACCAAACCGAACCCTCTACACCACACCACCACTACGCTCACCTCACCACCACACCCCCGACTATTCATAATTGGTACGCCATCAAAGCCCACCAAGCAACACCACCCACACTTGTTTGCAAACTGTGTCAGCTACACTGAAGCGCTACGCCACCTTAAGGCTCAGACTAATCAGCTGCGGATCTGGAAGTTCAGAAACTGAGGGAAAACCTCCAATATCATAGACAATGCTCTAACAAATTGGGAATAGCACAATAAATGTAGAATAAAGGATGGAAAGTGGGGAAATGTAGTTGTAATGCAAGGGTGACGGTGTAACACTGTGGGAATACAAGTGGTAAGAGGGAAAAAGTGGGAATAGCAAGGGTGGAGGTGAAATGTGTGTGAATAGGCAGTGGTGGAGGGTAGTACATATGGTGCACTAAAGCAAAAGGGTTGGTGAGGTGGAAAATGTGAAGATAAGACAGGGGTCAGAATACAAATTGTGGAATAGCAAGGTGGATTTAGGAAAAATGTGGAATAGGCCATGTTGGGGTGTAATGAAACAAATGTGAGGTAGCACAATGAAATTTAGTGATAGCAGGGTGGAGTAGTGGGAATGTGGAATAGCACGGAAAGGAGGGTGAGGAAAATGTGGCCATAGCACAATAACAAATGTGGTAAGTAAATCCAATTGTGGGGGATAACGGAAAAATATGTAAGTAGCATCATTTTTAAAAATGAAATGTGAATCGCAAGGGTGGATGGTACAAAGACAACAACTGTAATCAAAACCCCACAATAATTAAAAATAGCAATTGTGGGGTGGTGGTAAATGTGGGAAGGCACAATATAATATTGGACATAAATGCCAGAGTAAACTGTGAATAGCCAGGGTGAGGGTGTGTGATCAAAAGTGTGGAAAGAGCACCAGTCCTACTACAATGTATGAAAAAAAACACAATAATGATTGTATCGGAAGGGGACGTGGTGCAACCAGGAGTATTATAAAACGCAGAGCGTCGCGAAAAAATCAGGGTAGTTTATTTATATCATGGAAACATGTGCATTAACGAATTGTCTTTGAGTACAAATCCCATGTAAATTCTAATTTAGGCATGGAAACCACCCACACCACGCTCATAGATGGGGAGAACAACAGCATATATACAACAAAGTCTTCATCGAATGTATAACTGTGGTAAAAATACGAGTCGAAACATGAATCATGTGAAAAACACACTTCCTGATGGGGACAGTCTATGCAAAGGGGCGGGAAGCGTGTGATTTCAAGCGACACCAAAGGAAATAAGCGTAGTTGTGGTAGGCAAGCAGAATGAAAGGTTGTTAAAGCATACTGAAAATGGGAGCTGACCAAAGCAGAACCTTAGGTTACGAAAAGAGGGCCGTATGGCTACATGTCGGGACTTCAAGTTTTCGGCCGGACAAACGGACAAGTGGGTAAACATGGGGGCTCCCGCCCCCTTGAAGAGGGGGCTCCGCCAAAAACAGTGCATTTACACATCCCTCCATCAATGTATAACAGTGGGGAATACACCGCTTAATTGATAGGGGGAAACAGTGCACTTACAATTAAGTTTGTCAGGAATCTTCCACTTAATTGATGGGGAAAGCAGTGCACTTACAATTAATTTAGTGGGAAATCCACCTCTTAATTGATGGGGAAAAGAGTGCACTTAAATTAATTTAGTGGGAAATCCACCACTTAATTGATGGGGAAACAGTGCACTTACGCATCCTTCCTTCAACGCAAAAACACTGGGGAATCAATCACTTAATTGATGGGGAAAACAGTGCACTCACACATCCTTCTTTCGCTGCAAAAATACTGGGGAATTGATCACTTAATTGATGGGGGAAACAGTGCACTTACGCATCCTTCCTTCAATGCAAAAACACTGGGGAATCGATCACTTAATTGATGGGGGAAACAGTGCACTTTCAATTAATTTAGTGGGGAATTGATCACTTAATTGATGGGGAAAACAGTGCACTTACACTTTTTCCTACCACGCAAATTTCTGAATTTTCAACTCAATGTAAGCAAAGAAGTACAAATCCACATTCTATCCCATATATATCACCTAGCCCATATCAATTACACCTAGCCATCCCACACCTGGATACATCCCCTCAAGTTTAGATGCCTGAGGGCTTTCAAGTGCTGCGAAATGTAGACGGTGCAACGATCTGAAAGCCGCACACAGCTTTGCAGGCTTAGGAACTCCAGCTGCACCAGTCCTTTCAGGTGATTCACTCCTGCACACCGGCAGTGGTGAAATGTAAATAGAGGAGAAGAAAATAGAGAAGAAGAAGAAGAAGAAAAATCAGGCAGTGGTGAAATGTAACTTGAACTTGAACTTGGTTACATAGTAATTCAGCCAGAAATTGGCTGCTCGCCGTCTTCGGCAGTAAAACAATTATTACTTAGGATATGCAGCTGTGACAGTCCTTGCAGATGGTTCACTCCTGCACATCGGCAGTGGTGAACTCTTAATAGAGAAGAATAAGTCCTATGCAGCGTCGCAAGCGCCGCAAGCGTCGCAGAAAATAGGCGGAGTGTGTTGGCAACGGAACGAAAGGTGGCAACGGAAATGGAGCTGACGGAAGCCAGTTAGTTATGAGACAGTTGGCTGACGTGTCAGGCTTCGTCTTGGTCGTCGGATGCAAAGGAACTGCAGGTGCACCAAGCATATATATATATATATATATATATATATATATATATTATGCACCCTACAACTATTGATTCCTTCCTATATTCCTTCCTTCCTTCCTTCCTTCCTTCCTTCCCTTCCTTCCCTTCCTTCCTTCCCTTCCCCCTCCCTCCCTTCCCTCCCTTCCCTCCCTTCCCTCCCTTCCTCCCTTCCCTCCTTCCCTCCCTTCCCTTCCCTCCCTTCCCTCCCTCCCCTCCCTCCCTCCCTCCTCCCTCTCTCCCTTCCCTCCCTCCCTCCCTCCCTCCCTCCCTCCATCCATTCATTTAATTATTTATGTATTTATGTATGTATGTTTGTCTTTATTTATTTATGTATTTACGTGTTTATTTATTTATGTATTTATGTATTTATGTGTTTATTTATTTATTTATTTATTTATTTATTTGTTTATTTATTTATTTATTTATTTATTCATCTATTTTATTTTTTATGTTTTTATTACGCACCCTGGTCACTGATGTCAATGCAGCCCGAGCAGTCCAGCTCATGCAGCTGCTTGCCGTATTGGCCCACTAGCAGCAAAAAGGCGTCATCAACAAAGCTCAGTGTGCAAGTGTCGCCAAGCACCAAGCTCTTCAGCCGAGAGAGTAGCTGTGGAACCCCGTCATTGCTTGCTTCAACAGCTTGATTCTTTACGCCAGCACAGTTCAGATGTTGGAGATTTGGCAGGCGACTTAGCTGTCCCAAGCCAGTCCATGTGAGCTGTAAAAGTTGGAAATGGGCAGCAGTAGGGATGATTTGACAATCCAGATAGGCTATTACTAGTCAAGATTTGATGCAACATACCCTCAGAATCCAAAATGAAGAATGCGATGGTGAAAAAAAGCCTTGTAAAAATTGTTCACATCACATCGAAGTCCCACCTTATCTGCGATAGTCAAGATAGGCTATTACTTGTCAAACTTTGATGCAACACACACTCAGAATCCCAAATGTGATGCAATATACCATCAGAACTCATAATTTGATGCAACATACCCTAAACTCATATAAACAAGATGTATATACGTAGTATTTAGATCATAGTATTTAGATATGTATATCATATAAACGAGGTATTAGCATACCCTAATCCAAAATTGGATGCAACCAACCCTCATAATCCAACATTTGATGCAACATACGATCATAATCCAAAATGTGATGCAACACACCATCAGATCATATACACAAGGTATATATACCTGGTATTTACATCATATATATAATATACTTATATCATATATACAAGGTATTGCCCTCAGAATTCGAAAAATGATGCAACATACCCTCGGAATCAAAAATGAAGAATACGATGATGAAGAGAAGCCTTTAAAAAAATGAAACATCAAATTGAAGTCACTTATGTTGAAGGAGGACTAGGCCCACCGTACTTCACCCACGCAGGTTCAAAGTAGTCAAGCTGCCCAGCTGGACATGGCCCAGGAGTCCAAGTCCCACAAGTCCCACAACAACCAACCAACAACCAACAAGTCCACTAGTCCCACCTTACTTCACCCACGCAGGTTCAAAGTAGTCAACCTGTCCAGATGGACATGGCCCAGGAGTCCAAGTCCTGCAAGTCCCACAAGTCCCACAACGAAGAACCAACAACCAACAAGACCTGCTAGTCCCACCTTACTGCAAATTAGTCAACCTGCCCAGCTGGAAATGGCCCAGGAATTCAAGTCCCACAAGTCCCACAACAACCAGCCAACAACCAACAAGTCCCACTAGTCCCACCTTACTGCATCCTGGCAGGTTCAAAGAAGTCAACCATCCTAGCTGGACATGGCCCAGGAGTCCAAGTCCCTGAAGTCCCAAAACAACCAACCAACAAACAACCAACAGCCAACAAGTATCACAACAACCAAACCAACCAACAACCAACAAGTACCACTAGTCCCACCTTACAGCATCCACGCAGATTTAAAGTAGTCAGCCTGCCCAGTTGGACATGGCCCAGTAGTACAAGTCTCACAAGTTCCACAATAACCAACTAACAACCAACCAACAACCAAAAAGTCCCACTACTCCCACCTTACTGCATCCTCGCAGATTCAAAGTAGTCAACCTGCCCAGCTGGACATGGCCCAGGAGTACAAGTCTCACAAGTCCCACAACAACCAACCAACAAACAACCAACAGCCAACAAGTCTCACAACAACCAAACCAACCACCAACCAACAAGTACCACTAGTCCCACCTTACTGCATCCACGCAGATTCAAAGTAGTCAGCCTGCCCAGTTGGACATGGCCCAGGAGTCCATCTGTCAGCTGCTTGCAGTTCTCCAAGCTCAATTCTTCCATCAGATGGAAACGTGAGAGAGATGACACATGCTCCGACGATAAGGTCTCGCGGAACTTCAAATCCAGGCCTCGGAGGTAAGGAAATCTGCAAACATGCACAGCCCTTTTCAAATCCAAATCCAAGTCCAAGCCCTGGACTTATCCAATTCAAATACAATTTCAAGCCCCGGTCTTTTCCAATTTAAATTCAAATCCAAACCCAAGTCCAAACCCCGGACTTTTCCAATTCAAATCCAAATCCAAGCCCCGGAGGTAAGGAAATCTGCAAACATGCACAGCCCTTTTCAAATTCAAATCCAAGTCCAAGCCCTGCACTTTTCCAATTCAAATCCAAATCCAAATCCAAGCCCCGCACTTTTCCAATTCCAATTCAAATCCAAACCCAAGTCCAAGCCCCGGTTTTTTCCAATTAAAATCCAAATCCAAGTCCAAGCCCCGGAGGTAAGGAAATCTGCAAGCACGCACAGCCCTTTCCAAGGAAACAAAAATAAAAAACTGTGGGGAGTGGTGTTAAGTGGACCGTCCCATAAACCGTTGCCCTTTTCAAGGAAAGAAAAAGAAAACAACTGTGGGGCAGGGTGTTAAGGGGACTGTCCCAAACACCGTTGCCCTTTTTAATTGTTCAAAATTTCTGTTCACAATTACACCTGGACTTAAATAAGCAAGCGGCTGTTTATAAGACCGTTTGTAAGACTGTTCATAAGACCGTATATGAGACCGTTTATAAGACCCTTTAAAAGACTGTTCATAAGACTGTTAATGAGACTGCTTATAAGACCGTTTATAAGACAGTTTATAAGACCGTTAATAAAAACGTCTATACAACTTTTTTTAAGACTGTTTATAAGAACGTTTATTCGACCGTTAACAAAACTGTTGGTAAAATTGTTTGTAAGACTCTTTCTAAGACTGTAAATAAAAACGTTTATTCGACCACTAATAAGACTGTTTATGAGAACATTGGTAAGACCTTTAATTGTTCAGTCCGGGTTCAGGTTGGTTATGGAGACAGGTTTAGTGGGGTCAGAGGTTTGTGTGGGTGTAGGGAATAGGATTGGTTGGTTTGGGAGACTGGGTTATTGGGGTCAGAGGTTTGTGTGGGGATAGGGAATAGGATGTTGGCAGAGACTTGTGTAGGGAATAGGATGTTGGTAGCAGTAGGCTGACCTGGGCTGGATATGATAGGTGTAGGTGTAGGTGTAGGTATACGTGGAAAAACGGTTTAGGGGCGTGGGGGTGGGGTGAGCGTGTGTGTCAGGGAGTGGTCACCCACGCCCAGCCCCACCATCACGTGCAACAATTCAGGACCCCCACTACCATTAGCTAAAAGCGCGACGGTTTACAGTCGGGTACGAGCGAGGGCCCTCGCTAGGGGTCTTTTTCTCGGACACCGCGTTGAAACCATATATCCGTCCGCTTGGGCCCACCTGGCATGCAACTTAACATAGTCGAGGGGCTCCTTGGGGGTGAGCGCCAGGACACCCGAGCTGGCAAGCTCCTTCCAGTCTGAACACACTTCTGTTAGAGAGCTCAGGTCGCGCGAGGAGAGTAGCTGGCAGATGAGGTGCGCCACAAATTGGTCCACATGGGCGTCCGACCGCCTAGTAGAGGACATGGCGTCAGCGCTGCAGCTTTCCTCGTGAGACCGAGCTACCTATTCTTTGTATACTGACGTGGTTTGGTGCAAGAAACCAAGCTCAGGATATGCGCGCCCGCACCCGGTTCTCTACCAGTCTATCCCAGAACCCTAATGCCGAGCTGTCAAGCATGCCAACCTTGTACCGTCGGCGTGACATCTCATGTAGGTACATATATGGTAGGCGTTGCGCCGCTATTTGACAGCAACCAAAACATTCCCCGCTATTAGAGCAGAGGCGCGGCGTTACACCTTACGCTGTCACTCGCGAGGAGCTTTTTACAGCCACGTGTGCTTCGAAATGTTATCCACATCCAATTGCCAGGCACTCAATCGCACCCCTACTCATCGGCCCATTCCAAGAGGCTCGAAGAATTTATGTCCGCTTGTCTACCTGCCTGACTGCTGTGTTGGATAACGATCCCCGCATAGAGACACCTCGTGGTGGAGACGACTTCCCGGAAGGAGAGTCTTTGTCTTAGCTACCGGCTAGCTACTCGAAAGAAACCACACCTGCCTGCCTTAGGGACAAACACTGGTTTGTCATACATCGGACAGGTGCAGTCACAGGCCGCATGCATCGCTCATCGCTCATCTCTAATTTATCACGAGGGATCAATGGAGGGGGGGGGGGGGGGGGGGGGGGGGGGAGGGCAAAAAAAGGTGAAAGACACCCCCCCCAAAAGTGTGAAGGCACCCTTCTGCAGACCCCCCCCCCCCCCCCCCCCCCCCCCCCGGCTCCAGAACCCACAGCCACTATCTCAGCCATTACTTAGTGGTATTGTGTCTAATTATACTCATTTTACAGGGCTTTTAAAGGCCTATCCATTGAGGTTGGTCTCGAGACCATTGGGACTGTTTGAAGCATAGAAAATCATCATCATCAATGTTACATGTGGACAGGTCCCCTTGGCCCTTCATGTGCCCACCTTCAATACTCTTCAATTATCAGGTCTTCGATAATCAAGACCCCCCCCCCCCCCCCCCCCTCCTGCCCTGGGCATAATATGTTGTGGATCTCTCCCCCAATAGCATATATGGACCGGATATGGACTGGTATTTAGTTGAGTTGCACTCCCATGTCATTCTGAAGGCTAGAAAAAAAGTACCTGCCTGAAAGTGCCTAATTTTTTGAAAATGTCGGATTTTCCCCTCGACCCCTCAACCCCCACCCCCACCCAGCCCCAAACTTTGGAAGACCATTACTTTTTCTACTGGGCCAAATTAAGAAAAAAAACGGATTCTTTATCCTCTCTATGATATCTACTAAGTTGGAGGATGGTGTCATTTTGGTTAGTAGCCCCCCCCCCCCCCCCCCCCCCCCCCTGCGAGGGATGCTGAAGTAGTGTGCAGAAAGAGTGCATGTACAAACAGTGCGGAACTACAGCAGGCGCAGTCCGTGATGACCGATAAATATTAACTCCAGGCGCGGTCGATGGGGAATCAGCTACCGTATGTGACGTATACTATCCCAAAGTAGCCCAGAAAAATGGTATACTGGTATGTAGGGACCGGCATATCATATGATGTGGGCCAAAGTCAAGTATGATTTTAAACAAATTGCATCATATGATATATTATTATAAATGGTATTTTTAGCCTTATCAGACTGCCGGCAGTGATGTGATCATGTTTATCATCATATCACATCATGTGATATCATACGTCATGTTTTTTTGCCGTTCGCTACTGGTATGTCAATCCAACTGGTTACAATCTTGACAGGCAGACATGGAGGTGGAGGGGAGATCAGGGGGGTGGCCCGGTGTGTGTGGGGTGGGGTGGGGGGGGGGGGGGGGGCTGTTGTCAGTTAGGTCCACATCAACAGAAACTGCTCAAGACGGGTGTTCGTCAGGGTACTTCAAACGGACCCTAGGCGTTGCGTCCTGGGACGCACCCTAATCCGGTAGGTTGCGTCCAGGGACGCAACCGATTTCGTAAGTTGCGTCCTGGGACGCAGTCAAGTCCTTAGTCCCACAAATTCCCTATTTTCCCTCAGACAGAAACTGCTGCAGTGAGACGCATGGTACAAAAGTGAGACGCAAGCAACATCCCAAACCTGCGTCTGCGACGCAACCAATCTACGAAAGCTGCGTCTGGGACGCAACGGACCCTCTCCATGTTGCGTCCTGCGACGCAGAACGCTGCGTCCTGCACTACCCTGGTGTTTGTGTGTGGGGTGGGTGGGCGTGGGTGTGGGTGTGGGTGGACTTTTGTTTGCAGCAGTAAAATAACAAGTTCAATGCCTGCGACGCTAAAAATTGGCGGAGAGTGATCGCGAGGGAGCGACAGGTGGCAACGGAAGCGAGTTAGTTACGAGACCGTTGGCTGACGTGTCGGGCTTCATCACGGTTAGACGGATGGATGGATGGATGGATGGATGGATGGATGGATGGATGGATGGTTGGTTGGATGGATGGACGGACAAATGGGTAACCCTGGGGGCTCCCGCCCCCCAGAAGGGGGGGCTCCGCCAAAATAGGCAATTTATGTGCCTGGACATGCATGAGCGTGAGACAAAATAACCAGAAGTCCTTGATTGGAGCCCCAATTGCCGTAATTAGACTTTTGAAAGGACCACAAAGCAGAAGGTGCTGTCTCCGGCCAGACCCCCCCACCCCCCCCACCCCCCCCCCCCCACACACACACCACCCCCCCCACCCCCAGGTGGTGTCAATCCCACCCAACTCCCTCAACTGATTGACCTGTTCGTGAGTCCCTTTTTATTTATGACAGGAGGATGCGAAACTCCATACACAGTTAGGCAGTGTCAGTATGCGGCTGTGCTGGAAGTGGTAGCGGTTAGATTAGGGTGTAAGCGATCGATTCCGAAAATCTGCTGGAGTTCTGGCCGGGGGAGTCTGAAGTCAACCGCCACCCCCCCTCCCCCTGTACTAAAGTTGGGGGGGGCGTTAAGAATTCTGACCTGCGTTGATTTTGACCGGTTTAGAGTGTAACGGGAGTAATGGGTATATGTATATCCTGTGAGTAACGGTTCTACACGGATGTAACAATTTCAATTTCAATATATGTACTAGAGGATTAGTACTCGGGTATCATATCAACTCCTTTGCCGAATGTCGCTATGGTGTAACGATCCCAACCCATTACACTGGTTTCGGAGCTGGTTAATACATCAGCGAGGCGAGTTCGAATCGCAGCGAAAACGGTTTCGCGTTTCCATTTGGGCCTCGCGAGCAAAGTTGTATTTGCTAAAGCCACCCGGTCCTCTCGATCGGTTCTCAAGAGAGACGCAGGACAGTCACCGCGGTACACCGGTGCACGGAATGGAATCTGGCTGCAAAGTCATCCGTCACAGTACAAGATACCCTACCGTTTACCTACCACTTGAAGAGTCCGGAGTCCGGACTACTAAAGGAGGGAGGAGTGTAACGGGAGTAATGGGTATATGTACTAGAGGATTAGTACTCGGACATCATATGACTTCTTTGCCGTATGTCGCTATGATGTAACGATTCAGATCCGCTACACAGAGCATAGGGTACCCGATGCAGCTCCTAATTTCGACCGGCGTATTGGTTGCGCGCGGTAGTCGGACTGTTATTGCGGTGATTTTTCAAGACATAATGTAGGTGTGTAGCTTTGTGTAGGTGTGTGTTTCGTGTACATCGGGATAAGGTGTTCGATATGCAAGAGAGCTGCGGGTCAGCTCGGAAGCTGAGTATCCTTGGATTGCTGTTAATCGCACATGCCTGGAAGCCTCGCTTGGCATCACTAAATGTCAGCTTTAAACGGCATCTTGTACTCTAGGGTAACTCGAAGGCACCATAAGCATGATGAGGAAGCCTGTGGCCATGATGTTGTCGCTAAGTGGTTGTATGGGTCGCATCTCCTACTGACTTAGTGCGAGCGCCGAAGGTGTGTTTATTGATACCCGCATCACGAAGCATCCCCCCCCATCTATCCCCCCTCTCTCTTTCCACTCCCCCTCTCCCTCCACCTGCACCTCCCCTAAAGACGTGAGTGCCGAGCAAGTAAGTTGGGTATGATGGCGATATATGGGATCTTTCCCCCCCCCCCCCCCTCCCCCCAAATACCAATACTCCTCCTCCCTCTGCGCTCCCATCACATGCATGCCTCTTGCTGCTCCTGTTCAGCTTTCTGGGTGCCTTGCACTGGCACGCTCAAAGACTTCTGCAGTCATAGGATCCCCTTGTGTAGTTTCTTGGCATGGTGTTTCCTGCCGTTATGATCCCCCCCCCCCCCCCCCCCCCCCCCCCCCCCCCCCCCCCAACACTTCCCGCCTTCCTTTCTCTCTAGTACAGCTCAGCTTCGTTTGAAGCTGTTGTTTCTGTAGTTTCATCCCTTGCTTGTGGCTGCTGACTTAAGAGCAGGGCTGTGTGTTGGTTGCAGAACCTATTAGATGCTTATAGCCAACAGGCCTGCCCTGTGAGGTGGATTATTTAGCCCCTATAATATGTGCTTGCTTGCTGAGCCTCAGGGCTTTTTTTCAAATCTGAGCAGTGGCAGCCTCCTTGGTGAAAGATGTACAAGCAGGTGCTTACTTATCCGAACAATTTCACCTCTGGGGGTTCAAGAATCAATATAGAATGGCATGGCAGTATTATTCAACTTGGTGGCCTGTATGGCTGTATGGCTAATGAACTTAATAGCTCACTGACTCCCTGAAGTTCCATGGAGGCAGGTGCAGCAACTCCCAAGGCTACAGTTTATACTGCGCAACCTGCAGGTATTAGTGCGAAACAGAAGATTTATTTGTCAAGCACAATGCGCTGATGCAATGAGCTACGTGAGGCACGGAGATGCGAATTTCACAAGGAGAAACCGTAGGCATGCTCCAGGTCCCTAGATTGAGTCCACAGGATAGGAGGGAAACGACAAACAAAAACGCCGCGTCCAAAGTCCGCAACCCTGAGATCCGTATGCGAAAAAGTGCGCCCCGAGGTTAGCCGACCCCAGCGTGAGCGGGAATCGAACACGGGTTGCGTAGATGTCAGGGCAGTCAGTTTAACCGGCAAATTTGACCGGTTTTCTTGGGGAAATTTGAGAACAGCACGATTTGAGAATTTGAGCTTGGTTTGTGGGTACTCTGTATATAGTCTGGACTCTCCCTTTACTCCCTGATGTGCCTATGTTATTATCCTAGTTGGGGGGGCGAAACCAGAATGCCGCCCCCGTCCCTCCCTGGGTCTACGCGGGTCTGTGGGTCTGTGGTTGGTCTCGGTCTCGGTCTGGGTCTCGATCTCGGTCTGGGTCTTCATCTCGGTCTCGGACCTCGGTCAGTTTCTCGATCTCGGACCTGGGATTCGATCTCGGACCTAGGTCTGGGTCTCGACCTCGGACCTAGGTCTGGGTCTCGATCTCGGACCTGGGTCTCGACCTCGGACCTAGGTCTGGGTCTCGATCTCGGACCTGGGTCTCGGTCTACGTCTCGGTCTCGGACCTGGGTCTCGGTCTCGATCTCGGACCTGCGTCTGGGTCTCGACCTGCGTCTAGGTCTCGCACCTCGGTCTGGGTCTTGATCTCGGACCTGTGTCTCGACTTGCGTCCGGGTCTCGACCTGCGTCTAGGTCTCGGACCTCGGTCTCGAGCTCGGTCTCGGACCTGGGTCTCGACCTTGATCTCGGACCTCGGTCTCGGTCTCGATCTCGGACCTCGGTCTCGGTCCCGAGCCGCCGCTGAGTCACGCGCAACGTCGGCTGGCGTATCCCGAAGGCCCTCCGAAACGCCGAACCCTTAGGGCTAACTTGTCCTCCTCCTCCTCCTCCGCCTCCTCCGCCTCCGGCAGTACGCCTGCCGTACTGGGTTTGCTCCCTAATACGGGGGCGGTAACCAGAATGCCGCCCCCTGCCCCCCTTGGGGCCCCTGTGAGGTCTGCGTGGGTCTGTGGGTCTGTGGTCTCGGTCTCGGTCTCGGACCTGGGTCTCGATCTCGGTTTCGGACCTCGGACCTGGGTCTCGATCTCGGTCTCGGTCTCGGTCTCGGTTTCGATCTCGGACCTAGGTCTGGGTCTCGATCTCGGACCTAGGTCTGGGTCTCGATCTCGGACCTTGGTCTCGATCTCGGACCTAGGTCTGGGTCTCGATCTCGGACCTCGGTCTCGGTCTCGGACCTGGGTCTCGATCTCTGTCTGGATCTCGGATCTCGGTCTCGGTCACGGACCTCGGTCTCGGTCTCGGACCTCGGTCTCGGTCTACGTCTCGATCTCGGTCTGAGTATCGGTCTCGACCTGCGTCACGGTCCTGGGTCTCGACCTCGGTCTGGGTCTCGGACCTCGGTCTCGGTCTACGTCTCGGTCTCGACCTGCGTCTCGGTTTCGCACCTCGGTCTCGGACCTGGGTCTTGACCTCGGTCTCGCACCTCGGTCTCGGTCCCGGCCGCTGAGTCACGCGCAACGCCGGCTGGCGTTTCCCGAGGGCCCTCCGGAACGCCGAACCCTTAGGGCTAACTTGTCCTCCTCCTCCTCCGCCTCCTCCCCCGCCGGCAGTACGCCTGCCGTACTGGGTTTGCTCCCTAATACGGGGGCGGTAAAGACTTCAGACCCGCGGCGATTTCGCCCGTTCAAGAGTTTTAGAGCATAGGGCCGGCATAGGGTACCCGATACCCGAGGGTACCCCATCTTCCTCCTCCTCCACCACCACCACCACCACCACCACCACCAACAACAACCCCTGGAATCTAATCTCCCTCGGCCACTGCGGGCTGGCTGTTCTTTTATTTTCTTTTATTAGTCTATAAGCTTTGGGCGTGTCGTCTTTCTTTTTTTCTACTTTACTCTTTGTCACTCTTGTTTTTCCTTTTCCTTCTCGAATCGAGGGTATAGCATCCTTCCTGTCAAGAAACTGCCACGTGTTTAAATGGCCACGAGTTCACAACCAGGTGTTACTAGATTACGCTGGCATAGACCGAAACCATTTGACCGGCAGGAAGGAATGGCGCATGGGTAGATATAGACGCAGGCGCAAACGCAGGAAGTGATTAGCGAGGTCGGAGACCAATCTAAACGAGGCTGATAAGGAAGCCTATCCATCATTGACACAGTCGTTACAGTAGGATAACACACGAACAACACGAGACTGGACGCATTAGTTTCCAGAGAAGATGAAGTCTGGATATTTTGTTGCGAATAATTTTGCTCGCTCCGTACTTTTCTAGTGTCTGCGCCTGCAATTCGCATGCGCTATGCAGTACCTACGAATTAATCGGTAAAAGAAGATCTGAAGGATCAGGACCTAGCGCATGGTGAAATGATGAGCGAGGAGAGAGATAAGCGCAACCTCTCAGCCTCGAGACGTCCCACGACAACCTGCATGCTCCATGAAAACACTGGACGAGGCTGTATAGATTGCCTCGCCATTGATGAAAGAGACGTAACTGCAGGGTTTTACTCGGGAACAAACGAGACTGAGTACGCATGATGTTTCAGAAATAATGAAGTCGTGAGATTTTATTGCGAGTATCTCTTCACTCGTTTCCTACTTCTGTAGCGCCTGCGCCTGCAGCTCGCATGGATAGAAGAAGGCCAAGACCGCACCAGCACCAGCTCATGGTATCGAGATGGGTAACAGGGTCCATCAACTCCGCCATTGAAGAAGGGTTAAGCACCAGAATTTTGCTAGGCACGAAGCAAGGTGTTCGCATGATTGGAATAATTGTCGAATTACTAGGTGTTGCGAGTATCTCCCCAAGCACCTGCGCCTGCTGCTACGATGCGCCATGCGGCAGCTGAAATTTCGATGAAAGACCGAGGCTGGAAATGAGGCTCCAGCACCTCCACCATTAAACGAGGCTAGAGCAACTCAGACAGTAATCATTCTGCCCGAATGATTGTGCAAGTTCATAGGTTGTTGCTACTATTTCCCCCTCGCTCCCCCACTTATCAAGCGCCTGCGCCTCCAGTAGCATGCGACATTCGGCACGTAAAAGTTCATAAATTCGCTCGTGCCCAGGTCTTGCCGGTCAACTGGTTTCGGACATTGCCAGCGTTATCTCCTAAACCCCACTCAACACGTGGCACTTGCACCGTTGGCAGACAGTTGGCTTGTGGCATATCTCCTGTTTCCTGCTTTTCATTAACGGCGAAGCCCCCTCGCGCCCCCCCCCCCCCCCCCTCCCTGGAAGCTAATCTTCCTCGGCCACTACGTGCCGGCTTTCTTTCGTTCTTTCTCGGCCACGGACGCGCCGACCGTCTTTCTTTCTTTCTAGTTTCAACACTAATGGAAGAAATAGCGGGTGATGCAAGGTCCCAGTGCGAAGGAGCAGCTTGCAGCGGGCTGGGCGCAATCCCCGGGGATCTGTTCAGCAACAGTATCTTGCCGCTTCTCAGCCGCTGTGAGAAGTCGGCTTTGCGGTGCAGCTGCAAAGCATTAGCGCAGAAAGCTCCCATCACTAGCCTTAACTGCGCTAAATTCGGGGTAGACCTCTGGAAGGAGGACGAGGTCGCTACTTTTACCCCTCGCAAGTTCAGGATTCCATTGCTTGACGTTTTCCCGTCGGTGCGAGATCTGCATTTTTGTCTGGATATGGCATATCCCCAAGAGATCTCTATGCCAGACCCCCAACAGCTCTTAAAAAACGGCCCTCGGAGCTATCTTGAGGTTGACTATTATAAGTGGTTGGGGGGTGAATTGGAGACGTTAAGTCGCCAGGTCAACCTGGAATGGCTTCCCTTCCCTCTTGTTTATATGATGAGGTCAGGCTTGCTCGTCCATTCCTTCCTGGACATACCAGGTGTCAGAAGTCACATGGAACTGTGCCCCGTGGGGTTAGTGGATACGCACCAGATAGCGTCCTATTTACAGGTCATCGCTGACTATTTGGGTGACTCACTAAGTAGCATCAGCATACAGCACAATGCTAGCAGCAGGAGTCAAGTGCTGGTAAAGGACATTAAACTCAACCCCTTTGCCCCCCTGGCTGCTTGCCACAACCTCACCAGCCTGGAGTTGGTATGCATGGAGCTGAACTCTGACCTTCGCCTAGGTCCTGAACCATTCAATTACATGCGATCTTCTGTGTGTGAGGTGAGAGGCTCAGATGGAGAGGTGGAAGGTTGTTGGATAGGGTTACGGAAACATGCAGCTACAGAAGAATGATTGGAACATCGTTATGTACGCCTGAGGGCGTCTAACGGAATGCTAAGTGCAATTTATCCCCCCTTGCTAAACCCACGGACACCAGGGCTGTAAAAACGCAGCAGTATAATATCAAGCTCAATATATAGAGCCCTGGGCCGGTGTTCCCCATTGTTTTTCTACTGAAACTACATTTGTTTTGCACGTGATAGTACTCAGATTGTACAGACCCTTTTTTTATTGGATCGGTTTCATTTCTTAAACAAGCATGGTCAGAAGCAGTTCCCATTTCTGCTAAAATGTGCCAACGTTTGTCTCCTACTGCTCCACTACTGGATCCTGCAACCTTAGGAGGCATTTGGTATATAATTTGTACTGCTTGCTGTTTCTGCCCACCTCATGTTGCCAATCTTAGTTGTTCTGCTTGCCGTTTCAACTCACCCCAAGTCGCCAATCTTATTTGTAATGCTTTCTGTTTCTGCCCACCCCATGTTGCCAATCTTAGTTTTTCTGCTTGCCGTTTCTACTCACCCCATGTTGCCAATCCTAGTTGTACTGCTTGCCGTTTCTGCCCAACCCATGCTGTCAATCTTAGTTGTACTGCTTGCCGTTTCTGCCCACCCCTTGTTGCTAATCTTAATTGTACTGCTTGCCGTTTCTGCCCACCCCATGTTGCCAATCTTAATTGTACTGCTTGCCGTTTCTGCACACCCCACGTTGCCAAATGGTTGTACTGCTTGCCGTTTCTGCACACCCCATGTTGCCAAATGGTTGCGAGTCTTGAAGGAAAGGCCGACATGGCAGGCAGTGATTTGTTTTCAAATCTGAAAGTGGGTCTTCCCTAGCTGTATGGGTTTAGGCCTCCCCCAGGGACAGCTTCATAGCTTTTTAGGGCCATTTAGGGCAAACAAAAAAAAACTTTTTGTATAGCGATAATTTCGCTGAAACGGGGTAAAAACTAGCGATCGCTATATATAGCGGGGAAAAAAATCCCTGATGGCAGATGGATGTTTTGTTTGCTTGCAACCTGGGTACTAACTCTGGTTGTAAGTGAAGGAGCTAGGTTGCTGGTTGCCAATGCTGCAGCACCCTATCATGCCATCGAACACCAGATTGCGCCTTGTAGTAGTAGATTGGAATTAACTACACAATTATCTGATATGATGATCGTGTAGATACTCCACTCTTCTGCATGCTGCCCCCCGCCACAACAACCCCCCATATTACCCCATACCGCCCCTCACTAACTACCCGCCACCCTCCCACCCACCCCTTGCTACACAGTCAGTACCCTTGTCCTGGCTTACATCTTTGACAAGCCTCACTAGTTTGAAGCTGAAGCACCGCATCCACACCGAATGTAGCAGGCATAGAGCTTCAGTAGCTTCAGAGATTCAGTTCAAAGGCGTGCGATGGAGGCTAGGACTTGAGCACTTGGGTTGTGCACCCAGGCTGAGGGTCTTGCACTTGGGCGGGGGAGAGGATTTAGTGCATGTTTTTGGTGGCGCCCTCCCCCATGGCAGCAGCAGCAGCAGCAGCAGTTCCATGGCAGCAGCGATAAGGCAGATGCCCTTCCTTCAGGACCTGATGCTGGGTGCATGGTGTGCCGTGGACGATTGTTTGGCCCAGGCCCTGAGTGGGCTTGCTGACTTTCGCTCTCTCGAATTCTGGAGAATACGCTTGTCGTGTCACCATCCGCTGGAGAAGCTTGAAACACTTATTCGCCGTCACTCTGACAACTACTTATACCAAATCCAATACGGTGCCTCCATCTCATGCACGGAGCTCTCTTACCTTCTCTCTGGCACCACCCGGCTGCGTAGGCTGGAAGGAGTGAGCAAGCTAAGTGACATCGGGTCTGCTTCTTGCCTGCTGGCAGTAGCTGAGGCACTCCAGCACTGCAATATCAGCAAACTCTACGTGGATGGTGACCTGTCTCTGGATGCAGATTATAGTGAAGATGATGAGGAGGAAGAGGAGGAGGAGGAGGAAGAGGAGGAGAGTGTTGATAGTGAAGTTGAGGAGGAGGAAGAGGAGGAGAAAG
The DNA here is from genome assembly GCA_013435795.1 of Chlamydomonas sp. ICE-L. Taxonomy (NCBI): domain Eukaryota; kingdom Viridiplantae; phylum Chlorophyta; class Chlorophyceae; order Chlamydomonadales; family Chlamydomonadaceae; genus Chlamydomonas; species Chlamydomonas sp. ICE-L. The sequence continues at coordinate 8,242,036 of JACBWV010000472.1, forward strand.
TTGATAGTGAAGATGAGGAGGAGGATGAAGAGGAGGTGAAAGTTGATAGTGAAGAAAGTGATGATGGCAACACAGAAGATGATAGTGATGAGTCAGCAATGTCGGATCAACTTCCAGCAACAACACTACAGCCACTGGGAAAGACACTGACCGACCTGGTTTTGGAGTGCACTTCCATCCAACAGCAATGGGCACAAGCCTTGGTTCACTCACTACCTTGTCTCAGCCACCTCAGCTTGAAAGACTGCAAGATCATGGATGGCGCCCTCACTCCTCTCCAAGACCTTCCAACGCTACAATGCTTGAGTATCCAATCAGGCTCGCTGACGAAAGAAACCATTGTGGCGCTCTGCTCTGGAGCCTCCTATGCCTTCACCGTCAATGTACCTGATTGGCCGGTAGCGCTGTTGGATGCGTGCCGTGCTTCGCTTCCCTCCTGCCCAGTCACCCTAACCAATGAGCAAATGTAGCCCCACGGGTCTTCAAAGTTGAGAGAGTCAATTCAATTCTGCTGCTCTATCTCTATCTCTATCTTAGTGGTGTAAGTCGAGGATTGAAAAGACAGGTCGGATCCGTCCAACAGGGACAAAACTAGAGGAAGCCTAACACCTCGTCTCTTCAAGAAATAAGGCTGCATGTTTCTTGTACCTTGTAACTTGTGTACATGGCTCCAGCCTAAAAGGCTGCTCGCCGTCTGGCTGGTGCATGTTTCATGCTACGGTTTTTATTCTGGGTAATAATACGGCCTGCTGAGCTAAGCGAATTTAATTCGAACTGCTGAGCTAATTTGGGGCCCAAAAGTACCCCAAAAACGACATATCACCTGCTTGATCGAATCTGACCATCAAAATCAAAAATGTGTTTCACTAGGACCAACCAAATGCCTTTTCTTTGGGGTCAAATTTAGCGTTTCGAGTTACACAAGTCCCCCCCACCCACACCCACACCCACACCGCGCCCCAGCCGTACTGCCGGGTGAGCAAAACGGTGCGCTGGGGAACCTAAGGGTTTGGTGCAAAGTTGCCTGCGCCCCACGCCACCTGTATATCACGTCACACTCACATGTCACCCCACACGTCACGTCACGTCACACTCTGCCTGTGTCGCGTCAGGTCACCTCATGTCACGCCACGTCACAGGTGTGTGCGCAAGTCACATCAAAATCCAACTCAAGGGCGGTCACGCCCTTGTTGGATGTACCATCCAAATAACCCATCCAAGTCTGTGAATGTACTGACAAAGCCTAACTGAATTCGAGAAGAAAGTATCAGAACCTGATTTCCCAATCTGAGAGTAAAATGATTCCTCTCCGTTACCTGATGTGATGTATGATTAGTTATACTCAGTTTATACTGTATTGTTTTTATCGTTCAGAAGAAGAGGGGGAGTAAATGGGGAAAGGTAATTTGTTCGCGTTTACATTTTCCTGGCAATTCTTTTTCGTTTTACTGCCGAAGACGGGGAGCAGCCAAATTGCTGGCTGAAGCTATGTAACCAAGTTCAAGTTCGACCAATCCAAGACGGTTTCAATTTCTTCTTCGGCATTCTTATTTCGACGTTCTTTATCTTTATCTCGTCCAGGATAGTCCAGGAGGAGAAAAAAATGAAACCCTACCCCATGCCTAAAAAACTAAGGAGGGCTGACCCCCCCCCACACACCCCACACCCCCTTTTTAACATATATAAATAAGAGGCACGACGGGGCAGTGTGGGCACCAGGGGTGGGCACGAACTGAAATTATGTATGGATTCTGGGTCTGTACACCATGGCGCATACAAGGGCATCCTCAGAATTCCCAAACAGTGTGATAGTCAAAATACTCACCCACCCATGACCCATCCATACCACGCATAATCACCGATTAATCCACCCATTCACCCACCCACGTTATCCACCCATTCACCCCCAACTTCGTGAATCGTCATGATTGAATCGCCTAAAAGCAGCCTTCCCATACAGCAACTCAGATAGCTGTACTCGCCTGATCTCTCTGCCTTCCGTTTGCGTCTGCGCACCATCTTTGGATAATTGGATGCCGTTGGTTACTGCCAACCGCTCACGCTTTGAAGTAGAACGTCGCCGAGGCAGAGTCGATACAGAGTCGGTACAAAATGGTGCAGTGATGGTTTCTGGGTTTCGGAAACGTGATTTTCATCCCCGTTTAAACCGTATTTACAGGAATCCCAACCACTTTTCTGCCATTTCCGGGCGGAATACAAACCGTTCTTGCAGGCATTCTAACCACCAACCTCTTTCGGCAACCGGTTTTTCGATCATTTCGTGAGTTATTATATAATGCATAGGTCTACCCGGGTCTACCGTCAAGCGTCAAGGGCCGACCAAACGACCAACACAGGGCACCTTCTAGTCGTATTGGGTATTGTCAGGCCAGGTTAGGTCCGGGGGTTAGGTCCCCAAGTTAGGTCTGGTTGGGTGGGTTCAGGCCTCGATGTCGCAAGAAACCGTACCTTGTCCAGCTCACCCCAACTCACTCCACCCCTTCGCCTTCCTTCTTGCCTTCCCATGTCGAAAATCCGCATGCCCAGCACATCCCGTTACCCTCGTGCGCAAACCAAGTATATTCGGGCCTCGATCTCATCGAATATGATGCGAGCACGCGACTGATGTCTTTGTCTTGTCGTAGACTTACTTCGTACTGGTCTTACTTTGTACTAGGGAAGTGTATCGCTACAGATCTGGGGCCACATTCAACATGATGATGTTCCTACAATGCGTCGCTCTGCTCTGTTTAGCCCTTGCAAGCAGCACTCGAGCAGATACGGAGCCGGAGCCTAGTGCAACTGATAAGCGATGGTTCTCTATAGGACGGTTGTCCCCCTTTGTGGGTGACGTGAGCTCATGTAGGTGCTTTTATCTCATTCTTGATGTGTGATGATGTTATATAGGTTACTGGGTCAACAAATGTTCTCTGTAAAAAGGCTGGACTCCTTCGTGGGTGATATCAGCTCATGTAATGCTTGTATCCCATTTTTGATGCATTATGATCGTAGAATTACATTTTCACTGTTGCGCGAACTCAGGGCCCCAGTCGGTAAAACGATCGTTTGGGGTTCAGTTCATCACTTTCTTTTCGTTGTATTCCCTCCTATCACGGTTGGGCAAGCCCATTAAGCCTATTTGGCCCACACCTGGACTGTAACAACATACATACAGCAGGTATACAGATCAGGTTATTTATGTTTGTGTTTGTTGGTGTGTGTCAAGTTTTCTGTCCATTGGTGGTGTTTGTGGTTGGTTGGATACTTGTTGGTCTTTTGTCCTGGCCTTCTGACGACATCCATGTTGTATGCACATCATGTCCAGTTCATCAACGTTTTTCTTTTTAAGCTCTTCCTATCACGGTTGGGCAAGTCCCTTTAGCCTATTTGGCCTACCCCTGGACTGAAACATACATACATACATGCACGTCTATTTATAATATCATCAAATTAGCAGCCTATACATCATGGTCGTTTATGAAAATTGAAAATTGAAAAATAGTAAGACCTGCCACAGGCCGTGAGATGGAAGGAACCCTCCCGTTTGCGTGTACCGTACATACTGGAGAATGGCTACTATGTTGGGTTTATTTGGTTTCGCAGACCACAAATGTGCCTGTGCTTGGACTATCGAGGTTGTTTGTGTATAATTTAAGAATATGGTAATGAAGATCATAAAATAATTGTTACCATGTGAATAATTTTATCATGTGAATAATGGTATCATATATTCATATGAATAATTTTATCATGTGAATAATGTTATCATATATTCATATGAATAATGTTATCATATTTTCAAATGAATAATGTTATCATATGAATTATGTTATCATATGAATAATGTTATCATGTGAATAATGTTATCGTGTGAATAATGGTATCATAAGAATAATGTTCTTATGTGAATAGTGTTATCATATCTTCATATGAATAATGTTATCATATGAATAATGATCTCATATGAATAATGTTATCATATGAATAATGTTATCATATGAATAATGATCTCATATGAATAATGTTATCATGTGAATAATGGTATCATATATTCATATGAATAATGTTATCATATGAATAATGATCTCATATGAATAAAAATATCATATGAATAATGTTATCATGTGAATAATGCTCTCATATGAATAATGGTATCATGTGAATAATGGTATCATATATTCATATGATTATATGAATAATGTTATCATGTGAATAATGTTATCACATATTAATATGAATAATGTTATCATGTGAATAATGTTCTCATATGAATACTGTTATCATATGAATAATGTTATCATGTGAATAATGGTATCATATGAATACTGTTATCATATGAATAATGTTATCATGTGAATAATGGTATCATATGAATACTGTTATCATATGAATAATGTTATCATGTGAATAATGCTATTATATGAATAATGTTATCATGTGAATAATTTTATCATAAGAAATGCGATCAACTTTGGTTTTATATTCCACCTCTGTATAATGTTCTCATATGAATTTTGATCACCTTTGGTTATGTATTCCATCTCTGTTTAATGATCTCATAGGAACTGTGGTCACCTTTGGTTTTGTATTCCACCTATGCATAATGTTATCATAGGAATTTTGATCACCTTTCGTTATGTATTCCATCTCTGTATAATGATCTCATAGGAACTGTGATCACCTTTGGTTTTGTATTCCACCTCGGGGGATCTTAGCTCAATGGTAGAACTCGTTGAAATTAGAAGGTGCGGGGGTCAAACCCCTACGGGTGCGCTTTAGTGTTCGCGGTCACTGTCAACCGCCATGGTAGCACTGTCAAATTAAAGTAGCAGCCTGTTCTCCACCGCCATAAGACAGGGCTCCCTTAATACCACGCCCACCAGGCGTTATCATAACTTTTTGTTAGCAGGCTTGAACAACGACAGCTCTCGTCCCACGGTTTGAAGACAAAGCTAGAATATGCCTCTCCATGCTATTCCCCATTCCTCCCCTCAGCGCCCCCCCCCCCCCCCCCCCCCCCCCCCTCACCCACCTACCCCACACCACCCACCCACACCTACCCCACACCACGCTCAGTTACAATATTCCAATACTCTCCCTGCTATTCCCCACTCCTCCCCTCAAGGCCCCCCCCACCCCCCCCACCCCTTCCTAACCCCCCCCCCCCACCCCCCCTCACCCCCTACCCCTCAACCACCCTCATTACAATATTTCAATACTCTCCATGCTATTACCCCATTTCTCCCCTCACCCCCCCTTCACCCCCCCCACACACACTCCCGTCAGCCCCCCTCCCCCCCCACCACCCACCGCCCACCCCACACACTCCTCCCCTCGTCCGCCCCGCCCCCCGCCACCCACCCATGGACCCCCCCCACCCCCCCCCCCCCACCCCCCCCCCCCCTCAGCTCCCCTCCCTTCCCCCCCCAACCCCGCCCCCCGAGCCCCCCCCCGCCCCCCCCCCTCCCCTCCAACTCGCCCCCCCCCGCCTCCGACCCCCCCCCGCCCATCCCCCCTCCCCGTCTCTCCCCGCCCCCCGAGCACCCCCCCCCCCTCCCTCCACCCAACACCCGGGTCACCCCCCCCCCCCAACGCTCCCTCGCACACATACCCCACCCCACCCACCCCCCACCCACCCCCGCCCCACCCCCCCCCCACCACACACTCCCCTCAGCCCCCACCCACTTTATTATGGGAACTGCGATCACCTTTGGTTTGATATTTCACCTGTGCAGCGGATGGCTTGAAGTCAGCTTTGAAATCGCGCTCGTTCAACAAGGAGCTGATTATCATGGTGAGTGTTTAGGGTTTAGGGTTTAGGTTGTAGGGTTTAGGGTTAAACCCTAAATCCTAAACCCTAAACCTCTGAAATCGCGCTTGTTCAACAAGGAGCTGATTATCATGGTGAGTGTGGGTTTAGGGTTTAGGTTGTAGGGTTTAGGGTAAAACCCTAAATCTTAAACCCTAAACCTCTGAAATCGCGCTTGTTCAACAAGGAGCTGATTATCATGGTGAGTGTGGGTTTAGGGTTTTGAGTTTAGGATTGAACCCTGAACCCTAAATCTCTAAAATCGCGCTCGTTCATCAAGGAACTGATTATCATGGTGAGTGCTGGAGTTTTGCGGCTTTGGGATTTGTGGATGGATTGGGTTGGTATGTGTGTGTGAGGAGGGGGAAGGGCTGGGGAATGGGATGAGGGGGGGTGAGGGGGGTGGGGGGGGAGTGAGGGGATTGGGTGAGGGGTGGGGGAGGGGAGGGGGTGAGGAGGAGAGGGCAGGGGGTGAGAGAGGGGATGAGGGGTGAGGGGGGGAGGAGAGGAGGGGAGGGCATTGGGTGAGGGGAGGGGAGAGGGGGTGAGGGGGGGGTCAAGGGGATGGGAGGGGATGAGGGGAGGGGGGGTGGGGGTATGGAGAAGAAAACAATTGTGAATTCGGATTTATAACTGAAAAGCCACAGCAGTGCAGAACAAAAAACAAAACTAAAATTATACAATACGAAAACAGAGCTGCTGAATTTGGACAGCTGAGGCAGTTTTCTGCTCATGGTGGGTGTTGGGTGTGGTGGGTGTGGGTGTGGGTGCGGTGGGTGTGGGTTCGGGATTGTTAGGGGAGAGGTGCTAATTTCTAATTCATCATGGTCTTTTCTCACAAACCAGCGTGGGCCAGCTGCATCTGCCAACAACGCTAGAGCGCGCAAGCTCAGACCTAGAAACCAGCCAGCGCACACACATATACACACACAGACACACACGCATGCACACACACACGCACTCAAATACACACACGCAAACACACACACACATGCACTCAGACACACACACATACACACAGACGCGCACACACATATACACACACACTTACACACACATACACACACGCACACACAGACCTAGAAACCAGCCAGCGCTACCTACAATGCCGGAGACCTGCATGCTGTCCCCGCCTCCTCTAGACGTCACACCCAGGGAGGCACCGAGCAATGCAAACCAAACCAAACCGAATTAGACCAAAACAGAGCCGAGAAGACAAGACCAGACCAGACCAAACCGCGGAATGCCGCTGCAGGCCACATCCCTATCGCAGATGCTGCCAGCAAGCCAAGCACTACAGATGCTGCCAGCAAGCCAAGCACTACAGATGCTGCCAGCAAGCCAAGCACTGCAGATGCTGCCAGCAAGCCAAGCACTACAGATGCTGCCAGCAAGCCAAGCACTACAGATGCTGCCAGCAAGCCAAGCACTACAGATGCTGCCAGCAAGCCAAGCACTACAGATGCTGCCAGCAAGCCAAGCACTACAGATGCTGCCAGCAAGCCAAGCACTACAGATGCTGCCAGCAAGCCAAGCACTACAGATGCTACCAGCAAGCCAAGCACTACAGATGCTGCCAGCAAGCCAAGCACTACAAAGCCTGCACCGCTATGACATAGAGCCTTTCTTCCTCATGCCCTCTGTCACGCCTTCAGACTCTTCATGTCCTTTATCACTCTCCCTACCCCTTGCCCATGCAGGCGACCTCGCTATCTCAAATGCTACCAGCAAGCCAAGCACTGGAAAACTTGCGCCGCTATGACATCGAGCCTTTCTTCTTCTTGCCGGTTGTCACGCCTTCAGACTCTTTACGTCCTTAATCACTCTTCCTACCCCCGGCCCATGCAGGCCCAGCAAGCCAAGCATTTCAGAACTTGCGTTTCTATGGCATCGAGCCTTTCTTCCTCATGCCGGTCGTCAGGTCTTCAGACTCTTTATGTCCTTACCCACTCTCCCTACCCCCAGCCCATGCAGGCGACCTCTCTATGTCAGATGCTACCACCAAGCCAAGCATTCCAGAGCCTGCACAGCTATTGCATTGAAGCTCTGTTTCTCGTGCTGGGTATCAGGTCTTCAGACTCTTCATGCCCTTTATCACTCTCCCTACCCCCAGCCCATGCAGGCCCACAAAGCCAAGCACTGCAAAACGTGCACCGCTATGGTATTGAGCCTTTGTTCCTCATGCCGGGGTGTCAGGTCTCCAGACTCTTCATGTCCTTTCCCCCTCTCCCAACCCCCGGCCCATGCAGGCAACCTCCCTGTCTCAAATGCTACCAGCAAGCCAAGCACTTCAGAACTTGCTCCGCTATGGCATCAAGTTTTTGTTCTCCATGCTGGTTGTCAGATCTTCAGACGCTTCATGTCCTTTATCACTCTCCCTACCCCCGGCCCATGCAGGCGACGTCCTTATCTCAGCTGCAACCAGCAAGCCAAGCACTGCAAAACATGAGCCGCTATGGCATCGAGCCTTCGATTCTCATGCCGGGTGTCAGGTCTTCAGACATTTTAATGTCCTTTCCCACTCTCCCTCCCTTCGGCCCTTGCAGGCAACCTCCCTGTCTCAGCTGCTACCAGCAAGCCAAGCACTGCAAAACTTGCATCGCTATTACATTGAGCATGTGTTGCTGATTGCGGGTGTCACGCCTCCACACTCTTTATGTCCTTTCCCCCTCTCCCTACCCCCGGCCCATGCAGGCGGCGTCCCTATCTCAGATGCTACCAGCAAGCCAAGCACTACAGAACTTGCGCCGCTACGGCATCAAGTTTTTGTTCCCCATGCTGGTTGTCAGATCTTCAGACTCTTTATGTCCTTTCCCTGTCTCCCACCCCCCGGCCCATGCAGGCGACGTCCATATCTCAGCTGCCACCAGCAAGTCAAGCACTACAAACTTGTCCATATCTCAGCTGCTACCAGCAAGTCAAGCACTAAAAAACCTTCGCCGCTATGGCCTTGAGCATGTGCTGGTGATGCCGGGTGCCACGTCTTCAGACGCTTCATGTCCTTTATCACTCTCCCAACCCCCGGCCCATGCAGGCGACGTCCATATCTCAGATGCTACCAGCAAGTCAAGCACTACAAACTTGTCCATATCTCAGCTGCTACCAGCAAGTCAAGCACTACAAACTTGTCCATATCTCAGCTGCTACCAGCAAGTCAAGCACTACAAACTTGTCCATATCTCAGCTGCTACCAGCAGTCAGCCTACAACTGTCCATATCCAGCTGCACAGCAAGTAGCACTACAAACTTGTCCATATCTCAGCTGCTACCAGCAAGTCAAGCACTACAAACTTGTCCATATCTCAGCTGCTACCAGCAAGTCAAGCACTACAAACTTGTCCATATCTCAGCTGCTACCAGCAAGTCAAGCACTACAAACTTGCGTTGCTATGGCGTTGAGCCTTTCTTCTTCTTGCCGGTTGTCACACCTTCAGACTCTTTACGTCCTTAATCACTCTTCCTACCCCCGGCCCATGCAGGCCCAGCAAGCCAAGCATTTCATAACTTGCGTTTCTATGGCATCGAGCCTTTCTTCCTCATGCCCTCTGTCAGGCCTTCAGACTCTAAATGTCCTTCATCACTCTCCCTACCCCTGGCCAATGCAGGCGACGTCCCTATCTCAGATGCTTCCAGCAAGCCAAGCACTGCAAAACCTGCGCCGCTATGGCATCGAGCATGTGCTGCATACAGTTGGGTTGAGATGGGGCACTGCAAATTTGGAGGCTCTCTGGCACCCTGTCTGCACCCCTTAGGCACCCTTATACACCCAGAATACACCCCCTAACCCCCCAAAGGGTGCCGAAGACCCCGCAACTTTGCAGTGTGGAGGGGAGAGGTCCTGACTTCAGAGATATCATGTCCAACTTACCCACTCTCACTACCCCTGGCCCATGCAGGCGACATCCCTGTCTCAGATGCTACCAGCAAGCCAAGCACTGCAAAACTTGCGCCGCTATGGCATCGAGCATGTACTGCTGATGGCCAAGGACAAAACAGCTTGCAGCAAGATCTCTCAGCACCTACGCACATATGGATGTGCGTGGGACAGCTTTGCATTGCCAGCCCCTGAAGGGTATGACCCCGAACTCCATGACCGCACTACGCGCTTGTGGCATTCAAGGTAAGGGAGGGATGTTGAAGGGGAATTGGAGGCAACACCAACACGACAAACACAAGCATGAACACAAACACATACACTACCTCCACCACCACCACCACTACCACTGTCCTTTCCCCAGCACTAAACGTCTATACCCCCCCCCCCTCCAACCCCCAACCCCCAACCCCCAACCCCCCCCAACCCCCAACCTCCAACCCCACCCCTGCCCCACCCCAACCCACCCCAACCCCCGCCCCACCCTACCCCAACCCAACCCACTTCCTCCAACCCACCCAACCACGACTACCACACCTGATCTCTTGTCCCTGTTATGCACGTCTAGGTATCGCACATTGGCCCGCGGGCACATTGCCCCCCACCCCCACCCCCTTCACTCCCTGTCACCCCCCCAACACTCCCTCCACTCCACCCAACCACGACTCCCACAACCATTACCACACCACCACCACCACAATCCCCCCTCCCTCACCCCCCCCAACACTCCTGTCACCCCTCTAGCCCATGCACCACCACCACCACAACCACCCAACTGTCCTCATGCCCCCGTTGTGCACGCCTAGGTATTGCACATTGGCCCGAGGGTACATTGCCCCCCACCCCCCCCCCAACACTCCCTGCCACCCCCCCAGCACCCCCACAACCACCCACCTGTCCTCTTGTCCCCATTATGCATGCCTAGGAATCGCACATTCGCCCGAGCAGTGCGTTCTGATACAATGTTCTGTGCATGGACAAAAATATATGCGCTACCACCACCACCACCACCACCCTTTCCCCATCATTTTACGTCTAACCCCCCTCCCCCTTCCTCTTCCCCAACCCCAACCACCTCCACCACCCTTTCCCCAGCACTATAACCCCCCCCTCCCCCCCCTCCCCCTCCCCCCCCCAACCCAACCACCACCACCACCCTTTTTCCAGCACTATACGTCTATACCCCCCCCCCCCCCCCCCTCCCCCCCCCCAACCCTAACCCCAAGCACCACCACCACCACCACCCATTCCCCAGCACTATACGTCTATTACCCCCCCCCCCCCCCCCCCCCCCCCTCCCCAACCCCAACCACCACCCTTTCCCCAGCACTATACGTCTATACCCCCCCCCCCCCCCCCCTCCCCCTCCACCCCCCCAACCCCAACCCCACCTCCCTACCCCATCCCACCCAACCACGACTACCACACCTGACCTCTTGTCCCATTGTGCATACCAAGGTATCGCACATTGGCCGAGCAGTGCGTTCAGGATACAATTTGCTCTGCATGGACGAAGACACATACACTACCACCACCACCACCACTATCACCACCACCACTACCACCACCACTACCACCACCTCCACCACCACCACCACCACCCTTTCCCCAGCACTATACGCCTATTATTCCCCCCCCACACACACCCCCACCCCACCCCCACCCCACCCCACCCACCCAACCCTCCCCACCCCACCCAACCCCCACCCACCCACCATCCACCCCCCCAACCCCTCCCACCAACCCCTCCCCACCCCCACCCCACCCCACTCCCTCCAACCCACCTACCAGCCCTCACCTCCACCCACCTGACCTTCTTTTCCCCCGTTGTGCACGCCTAGGTATCGCACATTGGCCCGAGTAGTGCATTCAGGATACAATGTGCTCTGCATGGACACAGACACATACACTACCACCACCACCACCACCACCACCACTACCACCTCCACCACCACCACCACCACCCTTTCCCCAGCACTATACGTCTATTACATATTATTAAACATCGTCCATCCCCCATCAGCCTCCCCCTATCTCATCACTCATGCCATCCCTATCCTCATGATCCAGTCCTCCATCAATCCATTTCTTTACCCCATCCTCCTCTTATCCTATCATCCTATCTATCCCTCCATCCTCCTATCCCTCCTACCTCCAAATCCCATCTATCCTATCCTTATCGCATGCTCCCCTCCAATCCTTATGCAGCCTCCCTTATCCATCCTATCCATCCCTATCCTTATCCCACATTTATGCCATCCCGCGCCTCTGCCCTCTAGTCCTACTCATCCGCTTCCTTTCGATCTCGGCCTCCGCTGCGGACCATCATCCTCTCTCCTACCGCTCCCGGTATCCCATCCCCTTACTCCCGAACATCACTCCATTATCGCTTCAATCCCCCATCCTTCACATCTCCCGCGCACTCTCCATCCTCTCCTCCACCCTCTCATGGACCCTCGCACATCCTCTCCTCGAAATATACCGCGTTCCTCATCGCCTGTCTGCTTCCTCGGCACTTTCTCAGAGTCACTCCGGTCGCCTCGCCCATCCACCGGTCTCCGTCCCTAGACTTCACCAAAAAAACCATCAACCAATGAATTCTCCGAGGGGTTGGATAGGGGTGGATTGCCTCGGCCCAATCCATACTTCCCGCCCCAGCTTCCTCCGTCATACCACTGCACACAGGGGGAGGGCGTGGCTAAGTCACCGCCGGCGCTGCCTCCCTCACGCCGCCATTGCCCCTCCCTTCCACATTGCGCTGGCCTCTCCTGCGCGCCCTATATCCCCCTATCCTATCCTTACCCTCCCCATCTATCCACTATCATCCCTCTCATCCCTCATCCGCTATCGCCTATCCCTCCCGTCATCCATCCTATCCACTCCCCCCCATCTAGCCTCCCTCCTTAATCCTCTATCCCTATCCAGCCCCCAATTATCCATCCCTCCTCTATTATCCCTATCATCCCAGCTATCCTATCCCTCTCCATCCCCAGCCCATCTATCATCATCATCCCCAATTATCATCAGCCCCCTTTATCCCCTCCATCCAATCGCAATCCATCCCTCAGCCTAACCCCCTATCATTTATATCCCTCTCCCCATCCATCCCCATCCCTCATCCCATCATCCCCTTATTTATCCCCCCTTCTCCTAATACCTTATCCCCCCGTCTTTCACCGTATCCCTATCCCCATCTATCCCACCCTCCCCATCCCATCCCCGGATCTCATCCCCCTTATCCGCCCATCCATATCCTATCACCTCCCCTATCCATTAATTCTCAGGTCATCCATCATATCCATCTCTCCTCCAGCTATCCTATCCTCCCATCCCCCCCCATCCCCTTCCCTCCGCCCAATCCCCAGCATCCCCCAGTCCCCAATCCTATCCCTCCCCCTATCCAAACGTCTATTATCCCATCCATCGCCCCAATCCTTTAATCCTATCCCCCCCCCCTAATCCTCCCAATCCGATCCTTATCCTATCCGATCCCTTACCATCCCTATCGATCCATCCCCCCATCATCCCTTATCCCCATCCCCATCATCCGGATCCGACCACAATTCCTATCATCCTCATCCCGACCCTATCCTTATTCCCTCCCATCCAATCCTCTAGCATCCCACAATCCATCTCTTATCGCCACCATCATCCAGCTATTCCCCTCTCCATCCATCAATCCCCTTTCCATAGCCCTCCCCCCCCTCATCCCATCTCATCTTATCCATCCTATCCCCTCCCCCACACACCCCACCACACCCACCCAAACCCATCCCAACACACCCAACCTCCCCACCCACCCCACCCCACCCACCCATCCACCCACCCAACCCCTACCCACCAGACCTTTACCCACCTCCACCCCACCCCACTCCCTCCAACCCACCACCACCCACCCTCCCTCCCACCACCACCAACCACCACCCACCCCACCCAATCTTTTCCCCGTTGTGCATGCCTAGGTATCGCACATTGGCCCGAGCAGTGCATTCAGGATACAATTTGCTATGCATGGACACAGACGTCATTTTTTTTGACAACCCCTACAGGTGATTTATGTTTTTCAATGATTAGTCATCTTTTTGAGAAACCCTGTGAAGTCGACACAGACGTCATCTTTTTGGACTACCTCCTATAGGTGATTAATGTTTTTGGCGGAGCCCCCTCTTCAAGGGAGCGGGAGCCCCCATATTTTCCCATTTGTCCGTTTGTCCGACCGAAAAATAATTGAAGCCTGACACCTCAGCCAACGATCGCGTAACTAATTGGCTTCGGTCAGCTCCATTGTTGCCACCTTTCGTTTTGTTGCCAACACACTCCGCCAATTTTCCGCGTCGCTTGCAACGCTGCATATGACTTGTTCGATGATTAGTCATCTTTTTTGACAACCCCTACAGGTGATTAATGTTTTTCAATGATTAGTCATATTTTTTGAAAACCTTAACAGGTGATTAAATTGAAATTGAAATTGAAATTGTTACATCCGTGTAGAACCGTTACTCACTGGACGTGAAGTTAAGGACACCATAGCGTAAGCCGGAGCTAGCTATAGTCAGCGTAGGACCATCTCAGTAAAAAGAATTACCACCGATGCCTGACCGGCAGGCACCGTAGCCACATCATGCCAGTGCAGCTTAATACGGGGGTTTTTCACCCCGGTTGGGAAGCACCGGCACAATACAGCTGGTAAGACAAAACCTGAGAGGGGGGACGGTCTGTGTGCTAGTCCCCGGGTATCGACCCGGGGTGTGCTTCCATAAAGCGTCTGCACTGTAAAATACTCTGGAAACTAGTAATGTTGTGAGAATGGACTGTTTCCGCCAGTTTGAGGGCACAGGATCTCTGAAGTCCAAGAGTGGTCATAGAAGTCAAAAAAGAGGTAGGAATAGTACCAGTTGTACCAACGGTAATAACTTCATAGTGAACAAGGTATCCTGCCGATCGAAGGCCATTTACTAATTCAACATGCTGGGCATGTTTAGTAATAAACTTAGTAGCATGGTTAGTATCAGAGCAGTATCCAAGCTCAAGAACCCAGAGTTCTTTATCAGACATACAGGTAGGAGAGTCTATGTCAGGTAGGACGGCAAGATCAGGTCTCATCCTCTTCCAATCCGCTACAGTAATAGTGGAGGGGCGTAGCCAGTCAGGGAGACGTTTGCCCAGGACCCCCCTGGGGAGGTCCTCTTCCTTGCCAGCGTCCATGATCATTCTGCGAGATCCCAGGGCTCCTGTGCAAATGGCCTTGTGGATGAGTCGCACTGCGGCGTCATGTCTCTTGATGTAGAGCCCCTTGAGAGTCCGGTGTGTGCAGCCCACCAGGATGTGGCCCGCTCCGTCCTCACAGGTGTGGCAGATGGGGCATAGGGAGTTCGTGGGTGGGTGAGTGCTGGTAATATAAGGAAGTTTCCAGCGGAATGCAAGTTTACGGTTCCACAGTCTACCCCAGCGGGCTTTAAGGATGTGGAATTTAGTTTTATGCTGGATAAGGGTTGAGGTCCAAAATTTGTTACTTGCTTGAGGAAGTTGGTGGGGGGTGTTATCAGCCCAGGTGGTTGCATAAATCCCTTTAAGAGGGTGTTGACCAAGGTGGCAGCTAGTGGGTAGGTTATAGGTGATACCTTGTATAAGGTTAGGTGCTAAAATTCTTGGGGGAATATCTCCCATGGGTGTACGAGGAGGTTGAACTGTAGGCCAGTAAACATTGTGGCGGGGGATTTCCCCAGTGTTATCAGTAAAATTAGTTGAGGTAGGGTGCTCAGCTGCCTTGCGTGCCAGAGTGTCTGCTCTGTCAATTCCAAGGATACCTGTGTGGGAACGGACTTTACAAAGGGTGGTGTGTGAGCCATGCAGGATGCGTTGAATGAGGTGTTTTTGAATTGATTGCAGTAATTCAGTATGAATGGAACGGGTTGTTGTGGTGGGGTCATGAATCATTTTTTTTATAAGTTGAAGAGAGCAGAGGCTGTCTGTATGAAGGGTAAGAGATTTGTCATAATCAATGTTGAGAAGGGCTTGGTGGATGGCTACCAGTTCTGCCCGGTTGTTAGTTTTGGTGGCCCCTATTCCCCCAGGGTTGATGGTGTAGCTTTGTCCTGCAGCCGGGACATATACTGCAGCACCTATTTTGCTAGGGTGACCTGGTTTACCTTTTATTAGGCTACCATCTGTGTAGACCTGGAGGCCAGAGGAGGGGGTAGCAAGGTAAAAACAAGGGTGGGTGATGGTAAGAGGAGAGGGAGGAGGGTGTTGGTGGAGTGGAGGTTGCCAGGGATTTTTGGCAAGAGATTTAAGTTTCCGAGGGTAGGTGATGACAATGTCAGTGAAAGTAAGTGTGGGAGGTGGTGTGATAGTAGAGGGCTCCCAGGATGAGGAGAGGCTTTGCATGTAGTATGTCCATTGGTCAATAAAATCTGGGAGTTTAGGAAAGTAAGTCTCTTGGCTGTGAGGGTTGCATATAAAAATGAGGTGTAATTTTTGAGTGGAGGGTGGGGTGTGAGATTTGCTGCCAAGCCAAATTTCAGAGGTAGTATAAAATTCAGACTGTGGTCTAGAGTCAATGTAGTGAATCCAGGAGTGATGGAGGAGAGTTTTGTAAGGGGCAGCAAGGTCATCAGGGAGGAGCATCAGGGTGCAGGTAGGGCTGAGAGTATTTTCAGCATGGTCAGCACTGGCTAGAGCCCACCTTAGAGCTTGGTGTGCTTGTGTGGTGGAGTTGGGAATGTCCACCAGTGAGCCCCCAGTCCAGATGGTAAGAAAGGGGTCTTGGTTGGAGCCAAAGAGCTGGTCAGCAGGGCTGGTAGAAGAGAAGCTGGTGAGGCTTTGGTCGTAGCTAAGAGGATTGGAGGTACGATGGTGAGTAATGCCCAGAGCAGCTGCTGCTTGGTAGAGGAAGGGAGACAGAATGTTAGTGGCAGCAGGAGCAGCTCTGTATCTGGTGAAGAGGGCAGCTAAGTCAGTGTGGTATGTTCCTCCTTGGGTCAGTTGGTTCCATTTGGTAGGGTGGTGATTTTTGAAGTGGTCATAGTTTTGTTTGAGAGAGGTTAGTCTGTCGTTGGGAATGTGCCCAAGACAGTGACCAGTGGGGTTATAAAGATATGAAACGTTGGTGTGTGTGTGTGTGGATTGGTCATCCAGAGTGGTGAGGATGCCTGTTTGTATAATGTAGGCTGAGGGTGGTTGAATGTCCCAGTCTGGGTGCCTGTCGTGTGCGTCAATTTTCAGAAGTTTGTGAACAAGGTTGTGGTTGTCAGCATTAAATCCTGGGGAGGTGGCCCTTTGGCCTTGTTGTTGAAGGTTAGTAAGGTGGGTGTCCTTCCTAGGGTTGAGGTGTGTGGTTAATGGGGGAGTAGTTTTAAAAGTGTGGGTTAATTGGTCGTATGCTGGTTGTCCCAAAAGTTCAACAAGGTGAGACGCATTGTGAGATTGGGGTTTCCAATGTATGGTGGAGGTAGTGGAGGTAAGAGATGTGCTGTGGTGGATGCTGTATCCCATGTGTGTGTAGGAGTTGATATGTTCGTTGTGCATGATGGTTGGGGCCCATTGAACGTGGACAACAGTGGAAGTGACTAGTTTGTCGTCGTTGTAGGAGCGCTTGCCCCGCCAGCTCGTGATGTGCAGGGCTTTGTATTGGGATCCGTAGGTAAGGTGGAGCAGGCGCGCCGGTGGTGCAGGTGCGCTGCTGTCGGGGGATGTCATGGCCTCGCGGATCCTGTCAGGGTGTGAGGTGGGAGTTATTCTATATGCACGGTAAAATTTGGAGGAGTGACGGATCCAGGATTTGCACAAGTAGTGGCGTGCTGCCCAGGTGGCATCACTGCTGGGGCAGCCCCATGCTTGGTGCGCGTGACTGCCTTCGGTCTGCGTGGGCCACGCCCACCATTGGTTTCCTTCCAGGTCCCCAATGGAATCCGCCTCGTAGTCTGCGTCAGTAACAGTGGCGTGAGGTTGGTAACGCTGGGTGGGTGGGGTGGAGGGTTCAATAGAAGCAGGAGATTTAACGTTATCGGTTGTGTTCTGCGCAATTGCGTAACCGGGCGCAAGTTGTCGGTGTGAGAGGGGAAGTGGGTCAGAGTGTATTGGGGAGGCGACAGTTTGGAGGGAGGAGAGGTGAGCGGTGAGGCGGTTCAGGGACCGTTTGTGGTGTTTAGTAACTTTGTGTAAGGTGATAAGAGAGAGATCTGTAGTGCTGACAAGGTGAGTTCCCATGGGGGTGACCAGGTCATGGTATGAATAGATGGCCAGGTCATGGAATGGAGTCATGAGTGATACAGGGATTGCCTGTGGAGGGAGAGGAAGAGAGTGTATGTTAAGTTTGTCAAGAAGTTCTGTGTCATTCCAAGAAATTGTTGTCAGATTTTTAATAATTTCCAGCTGGCGGGCTAGGGACATATACTTAAGTTGCTTGCGGGATAGAGAGAGAGGATCTAGAGTGGTCATGGTGGAAGTTGATTTATTAAGGAGAGCTCTAGTGAGGATTCCCAGGTGACCTTGGTCGTTCATGGACTGGGTGAGGGCTGTTGCAGTAATCTGGGTGTATTCAGTGAGTAGGGAGGGCACCCCTAGTCCTGCCTCTGTTTTAGGGAGGTGGAGTGCTCTTGTCGGAAAAGATCTGGGAAGGGAGCAACAGAGTTTAACTGTTTTTAATACTGCTCTGTCAATGACGTGAATGTCGGTTAGTGAGAAGGGAGCTACTATCATGGGGTATTTAATAGCTGCTCTGACACATTGTGAAATTATTCGTAAGCATTGGGTGGGGGTTGCCCTGTTTTTAGCTTTGGTGAGGACACTCAGCCCTTTATTGTGAATGGTTTCAATAGTAGAGTGGAGTTGAGTTTTCCAATTGAAGGTGATAATGTTAGTGAGATAGAGTGCAGTTTGCTGTTGTTGAACAGGATGTGAAGTAGTATGAGTAATTTTAATTATTTTCGTTGGAAGGGTTTTGGTGGTGAGTCTGGGAGGAGCAGGTTTCTTGTTAGGAGGTTCTGCCCCAAAGATTCTGCATTGGCGAAACTTAGTGAAGTCAGGAAGGACGACTTTGCTAGGTATAGGGAGAGGTGTGTTGTGCATTTGGTGTGTGCTGAGGTGTGGGCGTTTTGTAGTTAAATTATTTTTCTTTGCAGGAGATGTTTTTTGTTTTGATCTGGGAGGTTCCTCATCGTCAGAGACTAAGTAAATAGTCTCTGTGGGGTCTTTTTGATTTAAAGAGGGAGAATCTATGGGATCTTCTTGATCTGATAAGGTGGAGTCTAGGAGATCTGAGAAAGTTAGATCTGAGGAGTTATCCTGATCTGGTAAGTTGTGATCTGTGAGTTCTGCAGGCCATGGGGAAGTTATGTGGTCCATACTGTGGGGAGAGTCAGGATGGTTGTGAGTGGGTGTGGTGTTACTAGTAGGGGAGATCATGTCAACAGTCTCCCTAATAGGGTGGCCTGGTGTGTGGTTAATTTCTGGTTGAAAAGGGTGTGAAAGGAAGGAGGGTGATGTTTTGGTAAGAGTGTAGATGTGCCCTTGGAGTTTTATCCAATCTTGTGAGTGGAGAAGACTAGGGCCGTTGTGTTCAGAGTTCATGTCCCACCACTTACCATTAATTTGCTTAATGGTGGTAGCATGTCCATATCCACAGTTGTAGTGGAGGATAAACCTTGAGCAGCTGGGAGGAAGCCGAGATAAAATTTGCTGTTTAGTGCTTCCAGGCATAATTCCTGCAGAATAATTCTCAGATGTGTCTTCAGTTGTTGGTGTAGTAGGGTTTGGATGGGATGGAGTATATGTTTGTGAGTTCCTGTGGCCAGTGAGAGAGCCTAAGTGAGATTTCCTGTTAGCCAGGTAATAGTTGACTAAAGGGATTGTGTAGTTACCGGTTAGTTTGTTGAAATAGCAACGTTCTAGATCCCACTCATGTTGAGTGTAGTTAGTGACGTGTGTGTTGAGGTTTATGGAGAACTGTAGGACCTCTTTGTAGTCCAGGGCCTTGTATCCGAGGTAGGCGTTAATAGAATGAACTTGACAGTGACAGTCTATTTGGGGTTCCCAATAGCTAGAGCTGTTTACAGGAGTGGAACGAAGTCTGGGAGTAGGTTTACCTCCCCTAGGAGCTGTATCCCAGGTAGGATGAGTCAAAGTTCTAAAGTCCTGAGTACAGGATTTCCTATTAGGTTCACAGCTAGAATTCTGCTTTACAGAGGAATTAAGAAGAAAGAAGCTATTCACGGTTGACTTGTCAATAGTGGGTGTACTCTGTATTGTGGTGATTAGGGTTTAGGGTTTAGGGTTTTAGGGTTTAGGGTTTAGGGTTTAGGGTTAAACCCTAAACCCTAGGTGATTAATGTTTTTCAATGATTAGCCATCATTTTTTAGAAACCCTTTCAAATGGACACAGACGTCATATTTTTGACAACTTCAACACGTGATTCAACGACAAGTCAGACTGTTTACAACCCCTACATGTTGTAAAATGATAAGTCATCATTTATTACGAACCCTAAAGGTGATTCAGTGATTAGTCATCTGTTTTGAAAACCCCTGCATGTGGTTAATTGTTTTTGGCGGAGCCCCCTCTTCAAGGGGGCAGGAGCCCCCATGTTTACCCATTTGTCCGTTTGTCCAACCCAAAAATTGAAGCCCGACACGTCAGCTAACGGTCGCGTAACTAACTCGCTTTGGTCAGCTCCATCGTTGCCACCTTTCGTTCCGTTGCCAACACAATCCGCCAATTTTCTGCGTCGCTTGCGACGCTGCATAGGACTTGTCAATGGTTAGTCTGGATTAGTCATCTGTTTTGACAAACCCTTTCAAATGGACACAGACGTCATATTTGTTTACAACCCATACACGTGCTTCAATGATTAGTCATCTGTTTTGAAACCCCCTACACGTGGTTAAATGATTAGTCATCTGTTATACAACCCTTATATGTTGTTAAATGACTAATCATCTCTTTTGACTACCCCTGCATGTGGTTAAATGATTAGTCATCTCATACAACAATCCCTGCTTGAGGTTGAATGATTATTTATAATGTTTTACAACCCCTACATGTTAAATGAACTGTCATCCTTGATTCCAACCCTACAGGTGGTTATATGATTAGTCATCAGTTTTAACAACTCCTGCATGTGGTTAAATGATAAGTCATCTTATATTACAACCCCTACAGGTGGTTATATGATGAGTCATATGTTTTAACAACTCCTACAGGTAGTTTTTGACAACCCCTCACCCCATCCTGTCCTACCCCTTCCAGCACCTCACCGCATCCCACCCTACCCCTTGCAACTCCTCATCCCATCCTATCCTAACCCTTCCAACCCCCCACCCCACCACATCCCATCCTACCCCATCCCATACTACCCCTTCCAACCCCTCATCCCATCCCATCCTACCACATCCCATCCTACCCCTTCCAACCTCTCACCCTATCCAACCCTACCCCTTCCAACCCCTCACCCCATCCCATACAACCCCTTCCAATCCCTCACCCCATCCCATCATACCCCTTCGAACCCTTCATCCCATCCCATCCTACCCTATCCCATCCTAACCCTTCCAACCCCTCACCCCATCCCATCCTAACCCATTCCATCCCCTGTGCCACCCTCTTGCTTGGGCTCCACATTCAAAAATACTTTAATTCCCCACCCTATAGATACTTCAACCCATAGACCCATCCTATTCTACCCATTCCAACCCCTCACCCCATCCCATCCTACCCCTTCCAACCCCTCACCCCATCCCATCCTACCCCTTCCAAAACCTCACCCCATCCCATCCTACCCCTTCCAAACCCTCACCCCATCCCATCCTACCCCTTCCAAACCTTCACCCCATCCCATCCTACCCCTTCCAACCCCTCACCCCATCCCATCCTACCCCTTCCAGCCCCTCCTCCTACAAACATACTTCAAGTTCTCACCCCATAGATACTTCAACCCCTCACCCCCATCCCATCCTACCCCTTCCAACCCCCTCACCCCATCCAATCCTACCCCTTCCAGCCCCCTCTCCCTACAAACATACTTCAGTTCCCACCCCATAGATACTTCAACCCCTAGACCCATCACATCCTACCCCTTCCAACCCCTTCCAACCCCTCACCCCATCCCATCCTACCCCTTCCAGCCCCTCCTCCTACAAACATACTTCAAGTTCCCACCCCATAGATACTTCAACCCCTAGACCCATCCCACCCTACCCCTTCCAACCCCTTCCAACCCCTCACCCCATCCCATCCTACCCCTTCCAACCCCTTGCCCCCATCCCATCCTACCCGATCCCATCCTACCCATTCCACCCCCTCCTCCTCAAAAGATACTCCAAGTCCCCACTTCAAAGATACTTCAACCCCTAGCCCTATACCATCCTAACCCTTCCAACCCCTAGCCCCATCCCATCCTACCCCATCCCATCCTACCCCATCCTACCCCATCCAACCCCTAGCCCCCATCCCATCCTACCCCTTCCAGCCCCTAGCCACCATCCCATCCTACCCCTTCCAGCCCCTAGCCCCATCCCATCCTACCCCTTCCAGCCCCTAGCCCCATCCCATCCTAACCCTTCCAGGCCCTAGCCCCATCCCATCCTACCCCTTCCAACCCATCCTACCCCTTCCAACCCCTCACCCCCCATCCCATCCTACCCCATCCCATCCTACCCCTTCCAGCCCATCCTACCCCATCCCACTACCCCCTCCCATCCTACCCCATCTCATCCTACCCCATCTCATCTTACCCCTTACAACCCCTCCTCCTCCAAAGATACTTCAAGTCCCCACCCTTCAAAGACTTTGTCATCATAAATCAAGCAGAGGTGTGGACAGACGAGAGTGAATATGAATCCATAACGGAGCCTAATGGTGGCCTGCTGTACGTGCAGGTGAGACTGGATGTGTATATGTATTACATGTCAGATGTGTATATGTATTACATGTCAGATGTGTATATGTATTACATGTCAGATGTGTATATGTATTACATGTCAGATGTGTATATGTATTACATGTCAGATGTGTATATGTATTACATGTCAGATGTGATGTTGAGTATTAACGGATGAGAGCATATACCCACTCCCACTCCCACTCCCACTCCCACTCCCACTCCCACTCTCACTCCCACTCCCACTCCCACTCCCACTCCCACTCCCACTCCCAACCTTAAACCACTCCCACACACCCACCCTCACCACTACACAAATCAACCCTCTCCTCAACCTCCACACTCCCACACCACCCTAACCCGTCCCCCCCAACCCTCCACCACCCCCCATCACCACCCTCCATTCTCTCTCCCACTCCCACACCATCGAAACAGACTCACCACATACCACCTCTCCACCACTCCCACATCAACCTCTCTCTCTCCCCCTCCCACACCACCTAAACAGCGTTCCCACAACCACCCTCCCACCCCTCCCACATCACCCGCTCTCTCTCCACTCCCACTCTCAAAACCCTAACCCAATCCAGCATCCACCACTCCCACACCACCCTAAACTGTTCCCACACCACCCTCCACCACTCCCACTCCCACTCCCACTCCCACTCCCACTCCCAACCTTAAACCACTTCCACACCCCCCCTAACCACTCCCACACCACCCTCCACCACTCCCACATCACCCTCTCTCTCTCTCTCTCGCCCTCTCTCCTCTCTCTCTCATCTCCCTCTCTCTCTCTCTCTCCTCTCTCTCTCTCTCTCACTCTCTCCTCTCTCTCTCTCTCTCTCTCCCCACTCCCACACCACCCTAAAACCACTCCCACACCACCCTAAACCGTTCCCACACCACCCACCACCACTCCCACACCACCCTCTCTCGCTCCCACTCCCACACCACCCAAAAAGACTCCCACACCACCCTCCACCACTCCCACATCACCCTCTCTCTCTCCCACTCCCACACCACCCTAAAGCGTTCCCACACCACCCTCCACCACTCCCACATCACCCCCTCTCTCTCTCCCACTACCACACCACCCTAAACCGTTCCCACACCATCATCTACCACTCCCACATCCCCCTCTCTAGCTCCCACTCCCACAACACCCTAAACCGTTCCCACACTGCCCTCCACCACTCGCTCATCACCCTCTCCCACTCTCACACCACCCTCAACCACTCCCTAACCACCTCTCCCAGAATTCATCACCTGCGGGGCCAGCAGCCTGGCTTCTCGCAGAAGTAGTGGATAGGTTGCTCCGCTTCATGGATGACGACTACCTCACTGTTATGAAGAAACTGGGGACCAGGGATTGCAATATAGTCGATCAGGTAGGTCATATGGGCGGATGCTTCCATATCGGCTGCTAGCAGCAGCTTCTAGGTAGCCCCAATGGCCTAGACTCTTCTTTATGAAGTAGTGGGTACATGGCTCTGCTTCGTGGATGATGCCTACCTCACTGTTATGAAGAAACTGGGGACCAGGGATTGCAATATAGTCGATCAGGTAGGTCATACGGGCCGTTTTTTCGTATCGGCTGCTAGCAGCAGCTTCTAGGCAGCCCCCTGAGAGACCAGCAGCCTTGGCTCTCGCTGACGTTGTGGATTGATCACTTTGCTTAATGGATGATGACCACATCACTGTTATGAAGAAACTAAGGACCAAAGATTGCAATATGGTCGATGACGTAGGTCATATGGGCGGATTTCCGCGCTTCCATCAACCTGAGCCCCAACACTATCGGACAGGCAGGTGCTGTAGGGTCGTTTCTTCCCCGTTATAGCCCCTCCTGTCAGGGATTTGTGTTCCGCTATATATATATATATATATATATATATATATATATCCATATGTGCCTAAGTCCTAAAACGCCCTAAGTTGAATCGCTATTATGATTCAAGGTCCTACACGACCCCAACTGCTCGGAATTAAATTCTGAGTAGATCATGTTGTCCACAAATGTGTCAGCTAGGCTCGCAGCTAATTTCTGTTCGCATTCACATCTGGCTGCGAGCAGCCCAGCTCGGGAGGCCGGCTGGCAGTACAGGAGATGTACACAAAGCTTGAATGGACTTCAACGGGATTGCCGTACGGGATCGCGCGAGCTACCGCGACTTCAGTTTCCGCCTCATGAAAGGCGTATCGAACCCCTGCCACAAGGTCGGATCTTGTGCTTCAGCCTCGGCCTCGGAATTTATTGGAATAGCTGTACAACTCGAAAATTCACCTCCCTTTGTCCCAATTCCACCTCCCAACTCGAGATTTCACCCCCCATTCCCAAATACAAATTTAACTTCAGATGTGGACGATTGAAGAAAAGTTTCAAAAAAAAACTTTTTTTTGAATATATTTGAAAAGTGTGATTTGAAATTTGAACTTTCAAAAACCGTTTTTTTGTTTTCAGTATTTCTGCAAGCTATCAAGCAAAATTGAAACTCAGAATGATGCAACTGAGTCTACACAGCTACGCACATGAGTTAGGACACCCACGAAATGCAAGTTATCAATGATTTTTGGCTCTGTATACTGCCGTACCGCCTGTATGCTACATCCCACAACCTGCCATCACCATGACATGTAAAGGAAGGTGTGAGCTATAGGACTACCAACTTTTTATTTTAATGGAATTTGTTTTGAGCGCGATAGACCTTGAATCATCCTCATGAAAAAGGTGATTCAACTTAGGGAAGCCAATAGTTAAGAAATCGGCATGTTTCACTTGACCTGGTTCCCACCAATTGAGCAAACCCAAATTTGAGTATTTATATATTGAACTGATGTGGTTGGGCGACTTTATGCCAAAAAATATTTGCCTTCGGACTGGAGGCCATAGGCTAAAACCATGCAATTCATGCTCACCAAGACTTAGGCACCTATGGATATATATATATATATATATATATATATATATTTATATATATATATATATATATATATATATATATATATATATATATATATATATATATATATATATATATATATATATATATATGTATATTCTGCGATCGCTACTTTTGACCCCGTTTTGGCCCATTGGAATGTCTGGGAAGGCGTGGTCACAAGGGAGCCCCGTCTTACAGCGGTAGAGAACGGGCTGCTACTTTACCTGGACAGTGCTACGATGGCGGTCGACAGCGACCGCGGACACTAAAGCGCACCCGTAGGGATTCAAACCCCACACCTTCATCATTATAACGAGCTCTACCATTGAGTCATTCGTTGGAACGGGATCTCTCACCTGCACTGGATGGCCAAGGAACACGACTGGCCACTTTGAATACTGAGCGGCTGCTACAAGTGATAAATATATGAATATATGAATAACCGTTTTTAGCGGAGCACCCCCTTCTGGGGGGCGGGAGCCCCCATGTTTAGCCCCCTTTTGTCCGTTCATCCATCCATCCGTCTGACCGTGATGAAGCCCGAGACGTCAGCCAACGGTCTCGTAACTAACTTGCTTCAGTTGCCACCAGTTGCTCCCTCGCTATCACTCTCCGCCATTGTTTTCAGCGTCACAGGCGACGCTGCATAGAACTTGTTCCTTATAGCCCTTCAAATATTGGTTGTATCTGTGCAGCCTTGCCTCTCACCTGCACTGGATGGCCAAGGTACACGACAGGCCACTTTGAATGCTGAGCGGCTGCTCTGTGCTGATACACATCCTAACTGTTGCACCTGATAACGCTTGTATTTGTTAACTCTTGTATCTGATCACTGTTGCATCTGTCCAGCCTTGCCTCTCACCTGCACTGGATGGCCAAGGTTCATGACTGGCCACTTTGAATACTGAGCGGCTGCTACGAAGCGGTAAATATATGAACTATTTTTCCTTATAGCCCTTCCTTTATCTGTTGGATCTGTCCAGCCTTGCCTCTCACCTGCACTGGATGGCCATGGTACACGACTGGCCACTTTGAACACTCAGCGGCTGCTGGGAACTGATACACATATTCACTGTTGCTCCTTTTACGCATGTATTTGTCAACTCTTGTATCTGTCCAGCCTTGCCCCTAAAACAATATAATTCCTGGAGGGGCGTGGTGTTAAGGGGACCCTCCCGTACGCAGCAGCTTGCCTCACTGGCACTGGATGGTCAAGGTACACGACTGGCCACTTTGAATGCTGAGCGGCTGTTGTGTGCTGATACACTTACTAACTGTTGCACCTGTTAACGCTTGTATTTGTTAAATCTTGTATCTGTTCACTGTTGTATCTGTTTAACCTTGCCTCTCACCTGCACTGGATGGTCAAGGTACTCGACTGGCCACTTTGAATACTGAGCGGCTGCTCTCTCCACACTTTCTGTCTGAACCATTAAATCATTCCCTGGATTGCTATAACTTTTTTATCTGTCCAGCCCTGCCTCTCACCTGCACTGGATGGTCAAGGTACACGACTGGCCACTTTGAATACTGAGTGGCTGCTCTCTCCACACTTTCTGTCTGAACCATTAAATCATTCCCTGAATTGCTACAACTTTTTTATCTGTCCAGCCCTGCCTCTCACCTGCACTGGATGGTCAAGGTACACGACTGGCCACCTTGAATACTGAGCGGCTGCTCTCTCCACACTTTCTGTCTGAACCATTAAATCATTCCCTGACTTGCTATAACTCTTTTATCTGTCCAGCCCTGCCTCTCACCTGCACTGGATGGTCAAGGTACACGACTGGCCACCTTGAATACTGAGTGGCTGCTCTCTCTTAACTGTCTTTCTGAACCACCAGGATGTTGGTGCTAGCTGCTCCTGTGGGTAGGGTGGAAGTCTCTGCAAGCAGCAAGCGTGGCTCAGTGGCTGCTCTCTTCACTATCTTTCTGAACCACCAAATCATCCCCTGAATGGCTGTAAAACCGGCTTGAAGTCCGGTCTTTGTATACGTCATTTTTCCAAAACTTAACTCCCAAATCATCCTCTAAATTGCTTGAAAGCCCAACTCCCAACTCCCAAATCCCCGATCCCCTGAATTGCTATAAAGCCGGCTTGAAGTCCAGTCTTTGTGTGTATCTCACACGTGTGTGTATGTGTGTGTGTGTGTGTGTGTGTGTGTGTTGACCTATTTACTGTTGCACCCCAGCTTGAAGTTCAGTCTTTGTGTGTATCTCACACTTGTGTGTGTGTGTTGACCTATTTACTGTTGCACCTGTTGACAGTTGTCTTTGTTAACTCTTGTATCTGTCAACTCTTGTATCTGTTAACTCTTGCATCTCACCTGCACTGGATAGCCAAGGGAAACCACTTTGAATACTCAGTGGCTGCTATGAAGTGATAAACCTCACCCTAAACCTAACCCATGAGTCTTTGTGTGTATCTCACATGTTTGATATTATCATGTGCTGTTGTCAAATTTGGCTGCAGGACGCTCTATCAGATGCCCTAAGCTCTGTCAAGTCTGGTAAGGTCCTCTTCCTCCACACACTTGAGACGTGCGTTGATGAAGAGCACAGGAAAGCTCACGGAAATGAAATCAAATCGGTGAGGACAGGGAGGGGAGGGGTTATGGGAGGTGAAGGGGATACTCTATCAGATGCCCTCAGCTCTGTCAAGTCTGGTAAGTTCCTCATCCTCCACACCCTTGAGACTTGCGTTGATGTCTTAATGAAGCGCACAGGGCAGCTAACAGAAATGAAATCGAATCGGTGAGGACGGGGAGGGGGGGAGGGGGTATGGGAGGTGAAGAGGATGTGGTAGGGGGAGGGGGGGGATTCTCTATTAGAAGCCCTAAGCTCTGTGAAGTCTGGGAAGGTCCTCTTCCTCCACACCATTGGGACTTGCGTTGATAAAGAACACCGGGAAACTCAAGGAAATGAAATCGAATCGGTGAGGATGGGGAGGGGGGGGGAGGGGTATGGGAGGTGAAGGGGATGCTCTATCAGATACCCTAAGTTCTGTCAAGTCTGGTAAGGCCCTCTTCCTCCACACCCTCGGAACTTGCGTTGATAAAGAGCACGAGGAAGCTGACGGAAATGAAATCGAATCGGTGAGGACGGGGAGATGGGGGGGGGGGGGGGGGGGGGGATGGGAGGGGGAGGTGGAGGGGGAGGGGATGCTCTATCAGACGCCCTAAGCTCTGTCAAGTCTGGTAAGGTCCTCTTGCTCCACATGCTTGGGACTTGTGTCGAAGAAGAGCACAGGGAAGAAGTCATGATAATAATAACGCCTGGTGGGGCGTGGTATTAAGGAAGCCCTGTCTTACGGCGGTTGTTAACAGGCTGCTACTTTACCTGGACAGTGCTACCATGGCGGTTGACAGCGACCACGAACAAAAAAGCACAAAGGTAGGGATTCAAACCCAGCACCTCTTCAGTCCAGCGAAATGATCAACGGTTCATCTGTAGTACAGTACCCGTGCATAACGCATGTTAGTAGTTCTGACTGGCATTTTATCTCTCTCGTACAATGCGTCACAAATTGAGCGACTCGGTGCGACCCCAGCGCGACGAGCTGCCCCCCGAACCCGGCGGTTGATAACGGGCTGCTACTTAACCTGGATAGTGCTACCATCACTAGTGCTCCACGCCCTTGGGTCTTGTGTCCCTGGGTGAGACAGTGTAGCTGAGTCCCTGGGTGAGACATTCATCTATGTGAGATTTCCCATGCAGAACATAGGGAAGCTCACATAGATGAAATTGAATCAGTGAGGACAGTGCTACCATCACTAGTGCTCCACGCCCTTGGGTCTTGTGGTGTTCATGCAGAGCATTGGGTAGCTCAAATAAATGAAATTGAATCCGTGAGGGCAGGGGAGGGTAGAAGGAGGGGTGGGGGGAGATAACGGTAGTTTTGCACACATCGAAGAAACTGAATCGGTGAGGACAGTGCTACCATCACTAGTGCTCCACGCCCTTGGAACTTGTATTGATGAAGCGCACAGGGAAGCTCACATAAATGAAATCGAATCCGTGAGGACGGGGAGGGAGAGGGGGATGAGAGGAGGAGGGGATAGTGCTACCATCACTAGTGCTTTACGCCCTTGGGTCTTGTATTGATGAAGCGCACAGGGAAGCTCACATAAATGAAATCGAATCCGTGAGGACGGGGAGGGAGGGGGGGATGAGAGGAGGAGGGGATAGTGCTACCATCACTAGTGCTTTACGCCCTTGGGTCTTGCATTGATGAAGCGCACAGGGAAGCTCACATAAATGAAATTTAATCTGTGAGGACGGGGAGGGAGGGGGGGATGAGAGGAGGAGGGGATAGTCTGTCTTGCGGCGTTTGATAACAGGCTGCTACTTAACCGGGATAGTGCTACCATCACTAGTGCTTTACGCCCTTGGGTCCTGTGTCCATGCAGAGCATAGGGAAGCTCACACAAATGAAATTGAATCGTTGAGGACAGGGCGGGGTAGTAGGAGGGGAGGGGGGAGATTACGGTATTTGGCACACATAAATAAAACTGAATTGGTGAGGACAGTGCCACCATCACTAGTGCTCCACGCCCTTGGGTCTTGTGTCCCTGGAGAGCATAGTGTTCGTCCTGGGTGTGTGTTACGGGTAATACGCGTGTATTACGGGTAGTACACTAGGCATCGATTAACATTTTAGGCGCATTGAGTCACAAACACCCCCTCGCACGCTGTGTACCGCTTTAGAAGTACGCAATCTTCGTCTCAGTAGTCAGGCGGGTGTGGTCGCAAGTGCAATATTTCGCGGATCCACCTCCCAAAGTTGGCATATGGCGGGCCAATTAGCTAAAAGCTCACACAAATGAAATTGTATCCGTGAGGGCAGGGAAGGGTAGAAGGAGGGGTGGGGGGAGATTACGGTAGTTGGTACAAATAAAGGAAATTGAATCGGTGAGGACATGGCGGGGTAGAAGGAAGGGTGGGGGGAGATTACGGTAGTTGGCTCACATAAATATAACTGAATCGGTGAGGACATGGCGGGGTAGAAGGAGGGGTGGGGGGTGGGCGGAGATTCCGGTAGTTGGCACACATGAAGGAAAGTGAATCAGTGAGGGCAGGGAGGGGAAGAGGAGGGGTGGTGTGTGTGTGTGGTGGTGTGTGTGGGGGGGGAGATTGCAGTAGTTAGAACTAATAAAACAAATTGGATCGGTGAGGACAGGGAGGAGTAGAAGGAGGGGTGGGGGGAGATTACAGTAGTTGGCGAACATTTATGAAATTGAATCAGTGAAGGCAGGAAGGGGGCGGGGTAGAAGGAGGGTTGTGTGTGTGTGTGTGTGTGTGGGGGGGGGGGGGGGGGGGGGGGGGGGGGATTACGGTAGTTGGCAAACATGAAGGAAATTGAATCAGTGAGGACAGGGAGGGGTAGAAGGAGGGGGGGGGGGGGGGGGGGGGGGGGAGATTACGGTAGTTGGGGTCAGGAGGGTAGAAAGGGGTAGAGACGGTGTTTGTTATCGTTTATTGTAAACCTAAGTGGCATACTTATGTTTGTAGCTTTTTGCCCTAAAAAGCTATAAAAGGCTATAAAAGCTGTACAAAACTATAAAAAATACCGTACTGGTGTCCCTGGAGAAGGCCTAAACCATAAAGCTAGAAGGAAAAAAAACTTACAGAAATGAAAATAAATCCCTGCCATACTTATATCTTATGTCATGCCGCAGGCTGTTGCAGCAGCAGAAGCACTTGTGCAGGACTCAGTGAAGTCAAGTGAGGTTCAGCTGCCCCAGTGGATGGCGCCAGTGGCGGGAGCTTCCAAGGTGACCATGCGGTGAGTGGAAAATGTGAAATCATAAGATAAGTGCAGCACTCGAAGTCAGGTCATCTGTTGCCGCGGCAGAAGCACTTGTGCAGGACTCAGTGAGGTCAAGTGAGGTTGAGCTGCCTGAATGGATATTGCCGGTGGCGGGGGCTTCCAAGGTGACCGTGAGGTGAGTGGAATGTGTAAAATCATGAGATAAGTGCAGCACTCGAACTCTGGTCATCTGTTATGGCGGCAGAAGCACTTGTGCAGGACTCAGTGAGGTCAAGTGAGGTTGAGCTGCCTCAGTGGATGGTGCCAGTGGCGGGGGCTTCCAAGGTGACCATGCGGTGAGTGGAATGTGTAAAATCATGAGATAAGTGCAGCACTCGAACTCTGGTCATCTGTTGCCGCGGTAGAAGCACTCGTGCAGGACTCAGTGAGGTCAAGTGAGGTTAAGCTGCCGCAATGGATGTTGCCGGTGGCAGGAGCTTCCAAGGTGACCATGCGGTGAGTGGAAAATTTATAATCATGCAAAAGTAATGAGAAAGCCTGGTGGCGCGTGGTTTTAAGGGAACCCCGTCTTACAGCAGTACGGAACTGGCTGCTACGTTACCTGGACAAAGCGACCATGGCGGTTGATAGGAACCGCGAACACTACAGCGCACCAGGGTACTACATTCTGTCTAATTGGTCAGCGCTTAAAGCGCACAAACATCAAATTGGTCAGCGCTTTAGTAGTAGTGCAAAAAGCGTAAAAACTGCATGCTGAGTCCAAAGGGGGTAGAAAAAACTGCGCAAAATGCGCAGTGGGGCTCAAAAAGCGTGCGCGAAATCTTGTAGTACCCTGCAGCGCACCCGTCAGGATTCGAACCCGGCACCTACACTGTAAGATACTTACCTTTAGGTGAGGGGAGTGTGTATGCCTGTGTGGGTCTGTGAGTGGGATGAGGAGGAAGGGGGTGGGATGAGAGACTTTGAATGTGTATTTGTACGTGTATGATGTGTGTTTCAGTCCAGGGGTAGCCATAGAGGCTAAACGCACTTGCCCAAACTTTAATATCAACAACACTCTAGGTTGCCGGCTTCATTCTCTTTCCCTTTTTTTTTTTTCTTTTTCCTTTTTCCTTTTTTCTTTTTTCTTTTTTACACAAATGTAACTATTCCTCTTTGATGTCAATCCAACCACTCCTGATACATGCAGGAGCTTTGAGATGCAAATGCTGCACAGAGGGAAGCAGTGGGACGAAAGCATTGCCGGCAACTTGTATGGAGAGATGAGAGGAAAGCTGCCCCACTTTTTTTTCTTTTTCTTTTTTCTTGTTTACACAAATATACTTATGCCTCTTTGTAGTCAATCCAACTACCTGATGCATGCAGAAGCTTTGAGATGCAAATGCCGCACAGAGGGGAGCAGTGGGACGACAGCATTGGCGGCAACTTGTATGGAGAGAAAAGAGGAAAGCTGTCCAAAGATTTTTTGGATCTTCTTAAATCAGATTGTGGAGGGTACGTGCACTTGAGCATCTCTCTCTCTCTCTCTCTCTCTCTCTCTCTCTCTCTCTCTGGTTAACGGTGTTACACAATTATATTGCCGTCCAGCCGAACAGTAAAAACATCTTAATTTAGAGCCAATAAATAGTTAGCCAGCCAGCCAGAAAACAACTTTAATATATCAAATACAATAAGTCATCTAGTTAGGGACTTGCCCTTGTATCACATAACATTTGCTATACTAGGTGTGTCATTAAGCTGAACACTTCTATCTATACCCTTTTGGCTTGCAGCCAAGCTGCTGCTTGAGGGGGATGGGGGGGGGGATAAGGGGATTTGATCTAGGTGGCTCTAGACCTCTAGTTGGCCCTAGGGGGCACAAGCTGGAGGTGGGTGGGTGATTGGGGGAGGTGGAGGGGAGGAGTAGGGGGAGGAGGAGGGGGGGACATTCTACCTTGAGTTTCTAAGTCTTGGGCTCTCCAAGCTAATCCGTCTTGGGATTCTAATTTATTTATGTGCTAGAGGTGAGGGAGGGAGTGCCCTATCTAGGTGGGGACTGTACTATCTTTACTTGGTTGGGTCTAACGGCTTTGAAACTGGTTCAAGGTCTAAGCGATGTGTGCGTTACTGTGGGATTCCGGCCTTAAGCAGGGGTGGGGGGGCGGCCAGCTCGCGCACCCGCTCAGGGAGGAGCTAGTGTCTAAAGTCATTAGCTCTTGCCTGACATCGAGGCTCTATAGTAATGTCGGTAACAACCCCAGTAGGAAAAAACCTTGTCATTCTAAGAGCCATCGAGGCTTGATGGGCCCTTGGGGGGAGGGATGGTGATTATGGGGAGAGGGGGACCTGTGTTGGTCCATGAGGGTGGGGGGGTGGAGGGGATCGGACTGTAGTAGGTAGGGACACTATTAGCAACTGGTTCAAGGTCTAAGCGATGTGTGCGTTACTGTGGGAGTCCGGCCTTAAGCAGGGGTGGGGGCGGCCAGCTCGCACACCCGCTCAGGGTGGAGCTAGTGTGATCGAACTGTAGTAGGTAGGGACACTACTAGCAGATACTAGGTGCTACTTGGATGTTACTAAGGGGCTACTAGACTCTATTAGGT
Source organism: Chlamydomonas sp. ICE-L (assembly GCA_013435795.1). Classification (NCBI taxonomy): domain Eukaryota; kingdom Viridiplantae; phylum Chlorophyta; class Chlorophyceae; order Chlamydomonadales; family Chlamydomonadaceae; genus Chlamydomonas; species Chlamydomonas sp. ICE-L. The sequence goes on from JACBWV010000472.1 coordinate 8,275,891, forward strand.
GGCTTCTAGGATGACAGGCAAGGAGCTCAGCTCCACTAGGGTGAATCCATATATAGCCACGCGCCAGGCGCTGCAAGGGGAACAAGCTCAGCAATCCACGGTGGCGAAGGCTTCCACTAGAATATGGTTGACCTGGCATGGCCAAACAACTGGGTGTAATGGCCATGCAGGGCCGGAAATCAGTAGTGAAAACGTGGAGCGTGGTGGAGATGGCCAGAATGGGGCATGGGTCTCTCTCTCTCTCTCTCTCTCTCTCTCTCTCCTCTCTCTCTCTCTCTCTCTCTCTCTCTCTCATCTCTCCCTCCTCTCTCCCCTCTCTCCAGCTCTTCTCTCTCTCCTCTCTCTCTCTCTCTCCCTCTCCCTCACACACACACACACGCACAGCTGCTGCTTGTTGGTAGCCCTCCAGATAGTTATAATGATCTTGCTTATTTTAGGTTGGGCAAGACCTAATTGGCTACCCTCTGGAGTGTCACGTACATGCATACATACATACACAGTTACGAATATAGCCTCACACGCATACGCTCACAGGGGTATGGATAAAGCATCACACGCACACACACACACACACACACACACAGAAACACACAGCCACAGACAGACAGACACACACACACAGATACAGACATACACACACAGAAATACGGACAGACACACAGACAGAAACTCAAACACACACACACACACAAGCAGGCTCATGCTTTCATACAGGTTGTCTAGTTGGGAATGGTTCGGCATACCGAGGCCTGCAATATATTATTCACACTCGCATACACACAGCCACAGACACGCACAGACGCAGACGTGCAAACACACACGACAGACACACACACAAGCAGTCTCACGCTTTCATACAGGTTGTCTGGTTGGGAATGGTTCGGCATACCGTATTTCGTCTCCATCATCTGTGAAGCCTGCCATCCATCATTCACACTCACCACACACAAAAACGCACACATATAAACACAAACAAACACACAAACAGACACACACACGCCAACAAACCTCCTTGAAGCATGCAATACAGCATTTACACACACACACAGAAACACACACACAAACACACAAACACAAACAAACACACAAACACACACACTAACACACACGCACAAACACACACACAACCGTTAATTCGATGCAGATTGACTGGCAAGAGATGGATCACATCATCATTGCACCGCACTATCCATGAAGCATGCAATACAGGATTTACACACAGACGCACACACACACACCTCACACCTCACACACACACACACACACACACACAAACACACACACAAACACACACGCACATACACAAACACACACATGCACACAAGCACTCGCGATTATATGCAGATTGACTGGCAAGAGATGGATCAAATCATCATTACACCGTCACTATCCAAGAAGCATGCAATACAGCATTTGCACACACAGACACACTCACACCCCTCACACACAAACACACACATGCACACAAGCACTCCCGATTATATGCAGATTGACTTGCAAGAGATGCATTAAATCATCATTACATTTGCACCATCCAATAAGCACGTAATACAACATTGACACACACAGAAACACACACACAAATACACACTCGAACAGACACACACACGCCAAGACACACACACAAGCGCTAATGATTCTATGCAGATTGACTGACAAGAGATGGAGCACATTATCATTACATTGCCACTATCCTAGAAGCATGCAATACAGCATTTACACACACAGACACACACACACACACCTCACACCTCACGCACACTCACACACTCACAGACACAAACACACACACAAACTCACACAAATACACACAGACAAGCACACACACACGCACACAAGCGCTAATGATTATATACAGATTTACTGACAAGAGATGGATCACATCATCATTACACCGTCACTATCCTAGAAGCATGCAATACAGCATTTACACAAACAGACACAAACACACACAGACACACACGCCTCACACACACACACCTCACACCTCACGCCTCACACACACTCACACACACAGACAAGCTCACGCACAAACGCACACATGCACACAAGCACTAGCGATTCTATGCAGATTGACTGGCAAGAGATGGATCACATCATCATTACATCTGCACCATCCAGTACGTCCTGTAATACAGATTATTCGACACCCATCACAGCACATAGATTTCCAAGCACGCCTTTTAATCACACACACCACCTCACTACCCTCTACCACCCCACACTCACACAAATACAAACCCCGACAAGCACCACGCACAAACCCACTGATTACAATACCTTTGTATGGATTAGTAACACCCTCGATACAATACTAATGTGATCTGCCCTGTACCCACACCTTTTATGGTGATTTATGTTCCTGAATTACATACCAATGTGAAGTTACTATGATTAAAATACCAATGGGATAGCCTAACCTGATACATACCAATGGATTTTCTTTTCAAGTAAACCTGATAACAATACCAAAGGATTTCACGACCCTGATACAATTTACCAATGGATGTACCCGGCATGTCAAGACCCAATGGATAGGACCTGATTACTAATTACCAATTGTGACCCAGTACCATGTTATTGACAATTTTAAAAAAAACAAAATACAAATGGAAGTACACGATACTTTTCAATCCCAATCGACAACGTTCCATTGATAAAATACCAATGGAAGGACCTGTACCAATTACCCAAGGGTAATTCCCTGATGATTTATTGTATACTCCATGTGAGCAGTACCATGATACCTTAATACAAATGGAAGTACCCTGATACAATACCAATGGAAGTTTCCCTGTACTACTATTACCCAATGTTGATACGTACCCCCGCTACACAAATACAACTGGAAGTACCCTGATACAAACTACCCAATTGGACTAGTCCCCCTGATACAATACCAATTGGAAGTTGGATTAGTACCCTGCTACAAACCATTATGGATCCGTCCCATGATACTTAATCACACAATGGAACCCTACCGTACCTTCTGACCACATTTAATGCCATAAGGACAGTTCGACCTTATTAACATATACAATGGATTATACGTACCTGAGATACTTTATTACCTCAAGGGCATTGTTCCCGGATACAATTAACAATGGAAGTTCCTGACTACATAATACACAGGAATGTACCCTGATTACATACAATTTCAGCGGTTTTTTTACCCCTTAGTACCCTGATTTACAATACCAATGGACAGTACATGAACACTACCAATGGAACCCCCTTTCGTGTTATACCGATTCAAGTACCAATTGATTCTTACGTCAGAATCCTGCATACAATACAATGGATCTATTCTGGAGTCCCCTTGATACATAGTAAAGAAATGCTACTTTCCATGATACAACAATCATGGAAGTTCCATGATTACATATACCAATGGACGGGTCACATGAGATACCAGTACCATATTTTGGAAGTAAATTCTGCGCATACAATACCAATGGAAGTACCCTGATACAATTACAATGGAAGCACCCTGATACAATACCAACTGTTTGAAGGTCTGAACCAAATACCAATGGATAGTATTCCCCTTGATACCAAATACCCAATGGAAGGACCTCGATACTTTAATACCAATGGAAGTTCCCTGATTTACCAATACCATGGAAGTGTACCCTGATCCAATTTAACCAAATTGGAATACCCTGATACTTTAATACCAATGGAATTGTACCTGATACTCAAATATACCAATGCGAAGAACCTATACATTTACCCAATTGGTACCTTGTAGTACCTTGATTATTACAACGACATGGAAGTACCCTGATACAATACCAATGGAATTCCCTGATACAATACCACATGGACATCCATTGTTTCCCTGATACAATACCAATGAAGTACTCCCTGAGATCTAATACAAATGGATTTTTAGTACCATGATTACAATCCCAATGGAAGTACCCTGAAGAAAATACCAATTTTGGACAGTACCCTGATACACACTACCAATGATTTTAGGTACATTTCTGATACAAGACCAAGGATAGTACATGGACAATACCAATGGATATGTTTACCCTGGATTACAATTACCAATGAAGTCCCTTGATACAATATTTTTCAATGGAAGTTCCCGGATACATTATATTCCAATGGAAGTACCTGAACAATACCAAGGATCATGTTCGAATCCATGATACAATACCAATGGACAAGAACCTGATACAATTTGAACATGGACATTTTATTGTATCATTGTATACTCCAATAACCAATGCCAACGTTCCACTTGATAACCCAATACCACCTGAATTCACTGATAACACTACAATGGGAAGTTCCCTTGATACCACTCTAACCACATTGAAGTACCCTGATACAATTACCCATGGACTCATCGTAGTACACTCCGATAACAACTTACCAATGGTACCACCACCAAAAGTACCGGATTACACATAAACCCATGGAAACTACACCTGAACCTACCAATGGAAGTACCCTGATACCCCAAACACGTACAATGGAGTACCTGTGCGAGAGCAAGACCAAGGGACATTTCCATGAGACAATACCAATGGAAGTACCCTGATACAATACCAATGGAAGTTCCCTGATACAATACCAATGGAAGTACCCTGATACAATACCAATGGAAGTACCCTGATACAATACCAAGGAGTACCTGAACATTTACAAATGGAAGTACCATGATACAATACCGATGGCAAGTAGTACCTGCTTACGACTACCAAATGGAAAGACCCTTGATACCAATGACAATGGAAGTACCCTGATACAATACCAATGGAAGTACCCTGATACAATACCAATGGAAGTACCCTGATACAATACCAATGGAAGTACCCTGATACAATACCAATGGAAGTTCCCTGATACAATACCAATGGAAGTACCCTGATACAATACCAATGGAAGTACCCTGATACAATACCAATGGAAGTACCCTGATACAATACCAATGGAAGTACCCTGATACAATACCAATGGAAGTACCCTGATACAATACCAATGGAAGTACCCTGATACAATACCAATGGAAGTACCCTGATACAATACCAATGGAAGTACCCTGATACGAATCCCAATGGAAAGTACTGAACTAACAATACCCAACTGGAAGTGCCCTGATACAATACCAAGAAGTTCCGGATACATACCCACCTGGAAGTTCCTGATTGTACCAATACCAACTGGAAAGTACCCTGATACAATACCAATGGAAGTACCCTGATACAATACCAATGGAAGTACCCTGATCAATAAAATGGAAGTACCTGTACATACAATGGAAGTTCCCTGATACATACCAATGGAAGTCTCCTGATACCACCAAATGGAAGTCCGTGAACCAATAACCAATGGACGAGTATCTAAACAGTACCCTGATACAATACAAATGGAAGTACCCTGCCTGATACAATCCCCATGGGAAAGGGAAAAGTAGTACACTGATTTACCCACTACCATGGAAGTCAGACCATGATCAATACCAATGGAAGTACCAACCCCCTGATATCAATCCCAATGGAGTACCCTATACATACCATGAAAGTAACCCTGATACAATATCACAATGTAAGTACCCTGATACAATACCATGAAGTACCCTTATACAATAAACATAGGAGTTCCTGTCATACAATGGAAGTACCCTGAATACATACCAATGGAAGTACCCTGATACAATACCAATGGAAGTTCCCTGATACAATACCAATGGAAGTACCCGCTCCAACATAACCATGGAAGTACCCTGAATACATACCAAGGAGTTTCCCGGATCAATACCATGTAGTACCGCCACTGATAATACATGGAATTACCCTGATACAATACCAATGGAAGTACCCTGATACAATACCAATGGAAGTACCCTGATACAATACCAATGGAAGTACCCTGATACAATACCAATGGAAGTACCCTGATACAATACCAATGGAAGTACCCTGATACAATACCAATGGAAGTACCCTGATACAATACCAATGGAAGTACCCTGATACAATACCAATGGAAGTACCCTGATACAATACCAATGGAAGTACCCTGATAAAATACCAATGGAAGTTCCCTGATACAATACAATGGAATGTCCTTCCTGAATTACATACCAATGGAATTACCCCTGATACATTCTAATTGGCATACCAGATACATACCAATGGAACTTCCCTGATCATACAATTAAGTACCCTGATACAATACCAATGGAAGTTCCCTGATACAATAACCATGGAATGTTCCCCTGAATACCATAACCCATGGAAGTACCCTGGGATACAATACCAATGGAGTACCCGATACATACCAATCGGAAGTACCCCGATACATACAATGAAGTCCCTGATACAATACCAATGGAAGTTCCCTGATACAATACCAATGGAAGTACCCTGATACAATACCAATGGAAGTCCGCCTGGCTGAAAGTGCTTTTTACTAATTCCTATTTGTTTACATACTGATGAGTATGACGTTGTTTATCAATCAATGATATATCATGCTCTCCTTTGGATAAAAATCGTATGATGTGCAGATACTCTACTGACTTTGGAACGGCAACTAATTTAGTGTTTGGATTCACTAATATTAGGTAATATTGTTTATAGTGTCCACAAAAATATAAGTTTTTCATAATTCCGAATTTCTGGTGAGAACAGGATCGTCTGACTAGTATTACTGATATTACTAATATTTTTTTGTTCACTATATTTCTATGAAGATAGCCAACCCCTAATAACCTGTGTCCAATGTGTCCAGAACATTAAACACCACAAACAACATACAACACCAAACCACCGCAAGACACATCACATAAACCATCACGACACTACACGCAAAACACAAGCTTAACAAACCAGGTTACTTCATACACATAGACACAAACACTACCACACATCACACAACACATCACAAACATGCACCCACCAACATACCACACATCATACAAACATAAACCAACACCTAGGCACATACACGGTGTCCGAATAGTGCCAGACCGGTGATAAGCCATAACATACACAACACTACACACACATACACACATACACCACATCACACACCACGCACCGACACACACTGGACACCGCGCATACACACTAATATAACACTAAACACGCAACACACATACACACAGAACACGAACACATCCACACACTACACACAATCAGACCACCATACACTCAAAACACTACACACCATACAACACGCAACACGCAGAACCACAAAGAACATATCCACACCCATACACTCAGAACACGTACACACCCCCCTACCCATCAACACATAACCACGAAACATACGCGCACTACACCAAACACATCACCACATACCCCAAACACCTAAACACACATACACGCAACACCACTACCACAAATAATACACACCATAAAACTCAAACAAATACACACACATACACACACATACCAAAACAAATACAACCACTACACACACATACACCACACCACACACATACGTCACTACACGCCATACCTACACAACATACACGACAGCACACACATACACACCATCCACACACGCATACACACACATACACACAATACACACAATACATACACACACCAAACCGTACACACCATTGCACGCAACATACACACACATACGACACAAATCATACACCCACATCACGCAACACATCACAACACATACCGCACCCACTACACACAAATGCATACACAGCCCACTACACGCCAACCATACCCCATACACGCAAACACATACAACGCAACTAATACGCACACTACCGCAAACACATACGCACACATACACGCAAACCATCACCCACATCACCAAACTACACATACACACACTACTCCCACACATACACGCAAACAAATAAAACATACATACACACCATACACGCAAAACACGTACCAACACATACACCACAACATCACACACCCATACCCACACATACCAACACATACACCCCATACATCCACCTCAACGCACATACACACTACATACCAACATAACACCACATACACACACATATCACACATACCACACATACATACACACACATACAACACACATACACACGTACACACACTACACACCATACACACCATACATACAATACATACCCCCATCACGCAACCTACCACACATACACCAACACATACACACCACATACTTGTGAAACCTCACACCATACATGGCACACTTCACATACATACCTGCAAACACCACAATACTCCAAATCCACACACCATAACAATGCAAACACCTACACACACACACATCACCCTACGACACTACGCACCTACAGTGTGCTGTGTGGCTGGACCATTGTGTACACATACAGCGCAAGCACCCACAAGCACACACATACCTACACACCACACTACACACACATACTACAACACCTAAACACAAACTCAGAGCCCTACAGGTGTCCGTGTGAGGCTGGCCATTCATACACCAACATCACATCACACCAAAATATACACTCATACACACAAATACATGCACACACACATACATATAAATACAAACACATGCACACAAGCACACACATACACACAAACCCTGCGGAGTGCCGATGTCTTGCCATTGAAACCCTCACATAGCCACACATACACATACATACAAGCAAATACACAAAAACACATACACACAAACACAAACACATACACACAAGCACACACATACACACAAATACGTACAGGTGTCCGATGTGGCCAGACCCCGAGGACCCTTCTTCTGCTCAAGCTGCTGAGCAGACTCCCAGGGAGAAGTTCCTCTTTGCGCCTCCTTTCTTGATGTTCGGATACTTCCCCCGTGGCCGATTTGGTAAGCACTGGTAGTCAGGGTGGGGGTGTGTGGGGGTAGGGTGGGGGAGTGTCTTGCTCAGTATCCTTTCTCTGATGTTCGATACTTCCTTCCCCCCCCCGTGGCCTTTGGTAAGCCACTGTAGTCAGGTGTGTGCGTGCGGGGGTTAGGGGTTGGGAGAGTCTTTGCTCACCTTGCTTGATGCTCCGATACTTCCCCGATGGCCAATTTGTAGCCCCACGGGTAGTCTGATGGGTGCGGTCGTGTGTAGGGGTGGGGGAGTCTTTGCTCATTCCTTTCTTTGTGTTCGATACCTTTCCCTCTGGCCTATTTGGTATACACAGGTAGTCAGGGTGGGGTGTGTGGGGGGGGGGTGGGGAGCGGTCTTTGCTCATCCTTTCTTGATGTTCGGATACTTCCCCCGTGGCCAATTTGGTAAGCACGGGTAGTCAGGGTGGGGGTGGTGGGGGTAGGGGTGGGGGAGGGTCTTTGCTCATCCTTTCTTGATGTTCGGATACTTCCCCCGTGGCCAATTTGGTAAGCCCGGAGTTTGGTCGGGGTGGGTGGGGTAGCGGTGGGGGAGGGCATGTGCTCATCCTTTCTTGATGTTCGGATACTTCCCCCGTGGCCGATTTGGCAAGCACGGGTAGTCAGAACAGATGGTGGTACAGTCTTTACTGATGGTGGTACAGTCAGTACAGATGGTGGTACAGTCAGTACAAATGGTGGTACAGTCTTTAAATGATGTTGCGTAAGCAGTACAGATGTTCCACAGTCAGTAGCGATGGTGGTATCATCATCCGATGGTGTACAGTTTCATTACGGATGGGGGTGCAGAGTCAAGTACTGATGCGTGTGTCAGTCTTTGGTGCAGATGCATGGTACAGTCAGTACAGTTGTTGTACAGTCGTACAATGGGTGGTTCATTGGTGCCGATGGTATACACGTCAGCTACAGATGTGGTACGTCATACATGGTATTGTCGCACGTACAGGTCGTTACAGGGTGGTACAATCCATTCTGCATGTTGGTACAGTCAGCACCGATGGTGGTTCGTTGGTGGCAGATGAATGTAACAGTCATTCAGATGGCGGACTGTCAGTACCTCGGTTGGTTCAGCCTTGGTGCAAAGGGGGGTACAGTCAGTGCAGATGGTGGTACAGTCAGTACAGATGGTGGTTCAGTTGGTGCAGATGATGGTACAGTCAGTGCAGATGGTGGTACAGTCAGTACAGATGGTGGTTCAGTTGGTGCAGATGATGGTACAGTCAGTGCAGATGGTGGTACAGTCAGTACAGATGGTGGTTCAGTTGGTGCAGATGATGTACAGTCGTTACAGTGGTGTACGTCCAGTTACAGATGGTGGTTCAGTGGTGGGCTATGAATGGTACAGTCAGTGGGGGGGCGATGTGTACAGTCATACAGATGTGGTTTCAGTTTGGTGCAGATTAATGGTACTTCAGTACGATGGTGTACAGTCCAGTACAGATGGATGGTTTCAGTTTGGTGCAGATGATGGTACCGTCGTGCGAGGTGGTACGTCAGTAAAGATGGGGTTCAGTTGTTGCAGATATGGTACAGTCAGTGCAGATGGTGGTACAGTCAGTACAGATGGTGGTACAGTCAGTACAGATGGTGGTACAGTCAGTACAGATGGTGGTACAGTCAGTACAGATGGTGGTTCAGTTGGTGCAGATGATGGTACCGTCCAGGGACAGATGGGTACAGTCATACGATGGTGGGTTCAGTTGTGCAGAATGATGGTACAGTCATGCTGTGGTGGTACCGTCAGTACGATGTGGTTCGTTGGGCAGATCGATGGTACGTGCAGTGCGATGGTGGTACCTCGACAGATGGTGGTTCAGTTGGTGCAGATGATGGTACAGTCAGTACAGATGGTGGTACAGTCAGTACAGATGGTGTCAATTTGGGGCCGAATGATGGTACTTAGTTCATGCAGATGGTGGTACGTCATACAGATGGTGTTCAGTTGTGCAGATGATGGTACAGGGTCGTGCAGAATGGTGTACAGTCGTACCGTGGTGGTTTTTAGTTGGTTGCAGATGATGGTACAGTCATGCAGATGGTGGTAGCAACCGTACAGATGGTGGGTTCGTTGTGCAGATGATGGTACGTCAGTGCAGATGGTTTGTACATCAGTACCGATGGGTGGTTCCGTTGGGCAGAGGATGGTACAGTCGTAAGATGGTTGTTCAGTCAGTACCTATGTCATTAGGCGGCAGCTACACGTCATTACAGATGGTGATGCAGGTCATTAAGATGGTGTAACAGGCAGTCAGAATGTGGTACAGTCAGTATCAAGATGGTGGTACCGTCACTCTCCGATGGTGGTCCGAGTGGGCAGATGATGGTACAAAGCTCGTCAGACTGGTGGTAGTCAGTAATGTGGGCTGGGTCAGTTGTGGGCAGCATGAATGGTAACTCAGTGAAATGGTGTACGGTAAGTAAAGAATGGTGTTTCACTTGGTGGGCATATGGATGGTAAAGTCAGTGCAGATGGTGGTACAGTTCATACAGGAACTGTGTGGTTTTTGGTGTAGATGCAGTACGTATTGAAGATTGGTGGTAACAGTCAGCTACAGAAATGGTGGTTTTCAGTGTGGGTGATCAAATGTGCGACTCTACAGCCTTCAAGTGCAGATGTGGGTACACGTCGATCAGATGGTGGTCTCACTTTGGTGCACGAGGAATGGTAAGTCATATAAGAATGGTGTTAAAGTAATAAGCAGATGGTAGGATGTCGGAAGTACAGTCTTATCCGATCGGTGTGTGAAGTATCACATGGTGGTACATCAGTAATGATGGCGTAGCAGTCCCAGTAAAGATGGCTATGGGGTAACAGTCCGTACAGATGGTTCATTAACAGATGGACATTCATTCCCTGCGCAGGTGAATGCGCATTGTAATACATGATGTCAATAAATATATAGTATCTGACATACAGAAAGATAGAGATAAAGATAAAGAATTATGTTTACATCATCAATACTTTCGTGGGAATAAAGAATATGATAAATTCGGCGACTTTGCGGTTATCTGGAAGGGAGAAGTATTATTGTGTGGACAAACCGCAAGACAAGCATATTGCGGACACATACACTAATTACCTAAGTAAAGATCAATAGTATGAGCCACAGATTTTGTCTGATGCGTGGTTCCTAAAAGAATAGCTCATATAAAATTTTCTTGGTGACACCCCCCGAGCAGGGTCTTATTCACCTACACTACAAAATCAAACGTAAGCTCCCTAGTTCTTTATGCACTTATTTTTTTATCTTGAACTCTCATAAAAAGAATCTCTTTAACTCGTGCGATATAATCTCCTCAGCGGCCCCCACACGTCGTGAAGCGTGTCTTAATAATTCCTCCCGGCGAAATATCTCATAGAAATACTCCTCAAGCGCCCGCCCACATTCTGCGTGTCTTAAATATAATTCTGCCCTGAACTATCCTCACATAAATACTCCTCAGCGGGCCCCCACATACTGCGTGTCTTACTACTAACTACCTGAATTCTCTATTAATGCGCCTTGGTGTCCTCCGAGCAATCAGTGGGCCCCTACTCTACATCCCAGTAAGGCTCCCATGTATGCACGTCTATGGGTCCGCTATGTCATTGCAAACACTAAACTCTCTACATTACCGCAAGAATCGCTCTGCCTACTATCTGATAATAATAAATACTAGATGTCATTATAATAATAATCCTTAGTGGACTCCCGCATACTGTATATCTCATATAAATACTCCTCGTTGGACCCCGCAGCAGGTCATTAGCCACCTACGCTACATCCCAAGTAAGCTCCCTAGTTCTGCACATATTTTGTCTGCACATCTTGTATACATACCTGAATATCTCATATAGATACTCCTTGGTGGACCCCCGCAGCAGGTCATTAATCACCTACACTACATCCCAAGTAAGCTCCCTAGTTATGCACATACTTTGTTTGCATATCTCATAGTAATAAATACTTTGCTCTTGTTCGGTTATCCGCTGCAAATGATGCCTTCAATGGACCTATTTATGATTGATTTAACATTTGTTTGTAATTAATGTATGGGATATGTATCTTATGTATGGTTTATTTATTCATTTGTTATTTATGAGGTATGTATTTGTTTATTTTTATTTTGTATTGATTGCTTCCTTCGTGTATTTATTTATTCATTTATTTATTTATTTGTTATTTAGGAGGTATGTATTTATTTATGTTTATTTTTATTTTGTATTGATTGCTTACTTCATGTAGTGATTTATTTAATGTCTCCGTGGGCCTCAGCTCATTTCTCCACCCCCCCCCCCTGCCGCCTTTCGTCGTTCTCCCCTCTCCCGCCCCCCCCTCCCCCCTCTCAACCCCCTGCTTTGCCTGCCGATCTGTTGCCGCCCCCATTAATTAACACATACCCGTCCCTCCGTCCTCATCTCCCCTCTCTCCCCCCACCCCCCTCCCCCCCCCCCCCCCCCCCTCGTATGGTAGCCCTGGCTCCTCGCCTGGCCTCGTTGACAGATCCGGATCGCGAATTGCGAATCGCGAAGGGCAGGCCAGGCCAGGGTATTGCAGGACAGGGCAAATGCAAACACTACGCAAAGTCAATCAATATCACCACTAGCACCACTAGCACAACCACCTACACCAACACCAGCATTAAAAGTAACAACACCGATACCAGCAACAGCACCAACACTAGCACCCAATATTCAACCGAAAGCAACAAACACCAAAGTGAAGGACAACCCAAACCTACCAACCAGCAAAGCACCACACCAACACCATCACCAACAAAAACAGCACCAACAACACAGTCGCCAACACCAACAAAACCAACAGCACTGTCTTCAACGACACCAACAACACCAGGATCGACGCCAACAAAACCACCAACACTTACAAAGCCAACTACACCAACAACACCAACAACACTTCCAACACCAACAACACCGTCACCAACACCAACAACCCCAACCACACCATAAACAACACCAACAGCTCCAGGGACACCAACAACACCAACAGCACAAACAACAACACAAACAGCTCCAGGGACACCAACAACACAAACAGCACCAACAACACCAACAACACCACCAACAAAAACAACAGCTCCAGGGACACCAACAACACCAACAACACCAACAACACCAACAACACCAGCAGCACCACTAACAACAACACCAACAACACCAGCAACAGCACCAACAGCACCACCAACAACACCGCCACCAGCTACACCAATAACACCAACACCAACACCAACAGCACCTCCAGCACCTCCAGTAACACCAACAACACTAGCAACACCAACAACACCAACAACACCAAAAACACCATCAGCAACATCAACAACACCAGCACCCGGTCTCCAACACCAACACACAGAACCATACCACCACCATCTAAAAACAACATCCCACAACGTACAAATAACACACCACAACGCTCCAACAACACCAACAACACCAACAACACCAGCAGAACCAACAGCACCACCAACAACCACACACACTAGCACAACAACACAACAGCACCAACACCTCCACAACACAACAACACACAATCCGTCACCTACTACATCCAACACACCAACACAACAGCGCCACGCACCCTCCAATTACACAGCACAACATCAACAACACTATAACACCACGCACCAATCATCACTACCAACACAAACACCACACAGGACCAACACACGAACAGCCACCAACCCACAACACCAACATGCCGTCACCAACTCACCAACACACCAACACAACCAACACCACCCTCAACAGCACCAACACACGCCTCCCATAACACCAACACACCAACAACACTCTAGCAACACCCAACAGCAGACACACAACACGCAGCAACACGCCAAGTCACACCACAGCACATCCAGCACATGTCGCCGCCCCAACACACAGACACCAACACCAAAGCCCAGCACACACGCACAAACAACAACACCATCAAACCAGGCACACCAACACCATCAGCACCAAAACAACCACCAACAACAAAGTTAAGAAACACCCCCGACCAAACCAACAGCAACTGTTAAACATACAAAACATTTAAAAACACCCAAAAAAAATGGGTTGGGGAAAGGGTAGCGCTGGTGATTCAATCTCTGTGTAGGATCTTTGCCAAGATGTATCGCGGCCACAGTCCCACCACACACCCCCTTTCCCATAACAAAACCGTCAAACACCATAATCATAACTCCCACCCGTTCCTACCTCCTCCCCACCTCCTTCACACTACCCACCACCAAAAAAAAAACTACAACCAAATCAAAAACTCCAGACCCCCACTTCCTAGCCATCCCCACCTATCCTCCCTTACGCACAGTCACCCAACCCCACCTACCTTACCCCCTACCTCCTCATCCCGTCCGACCTCCCCAAACCCTCCCGTCCCACCCCTCACCTTACCTACCGTCCCCACCGCTCCCACCCTAATCCCCACCTCCCACCCGCCTGCACCGCCCCCAACCCCCCAACCGGTCCGACCCTCGCCCCCCCTCCACCCCTATCCCAACCCCTCACCGTCCGACGCTCCCACCTTCTTTTCTGCCCCCCATCCGCCTTCCTATCCCCCACCTCCCAGCTCGGGGACCCCCTCCCCCCTCCCGACCTCCACACCGGGCCTCACCCCCCCCCCTTCCTACCGCTCATCCCCACCTACTCACACCCACCGGCCGTACCACCGATCCGCAGCCCCCTCATTACGTTCTGCCCAACTCCCCCTCCCCCACCGTCCACCTCCCCACCCCCTCTAGACTCCCACCCCCCACTGTGCCGAACCGACCCACCGCCTCCCCCTCCAACCTCCTCCCGCCTCACCACCCCCACCTCCTACCAACACGCCCCACCCCCTCACTTCGTCTACACGCATCGCCCACCGCCGCACCGCACCAAAACCCCCAACTTCCTTTACCTCCCCACTTCTGTACCCCCCCAACTCGGGGCCCAGCCCCACAACCCACGGCCAGCTGTGGTCCAGAGCCCCTCCCCACCTCATCCCGCCTCACCCGCCTACCCTTCCTCACCCCCCAACTCCTACCTCTCCACCCCCCACCGTCCGAACCCCAACCCCCCATAACATAAAATTTGCCGCACCCACCCCCACCGATTCCTACGCTTAGCTCACCTGGCCTCACCCCTACACACCTTCCGAAACCTCAGCAAACACAACACGTAATAACCTCCCCCACCCCCACCTTCCTACCGCCCAACCTCCCAGATAATAAAAACCCTACCCCACCCACCCACCCACCCCCCCACCCCACCTCCTCACCCATGCGTAGCAGCTGGTGATTCCCACCTTGGGAAGACCCTTGCCAAGATGTCAGTGGGGCGATATGACTGGCTTGTGTCGCACGAGCTGCATGGTATTAACGTATTTCGTCTGCACTTGGATGTGAGTGGTTGCATCGTTGTCTCTGGATCCTCATTTAGATGTTCACGTGTTGGCATGGTATACACGTATTTCGTCTGCACTTGGATGAAAGTGGGACGATATTTCTTAACCAATATTATATAACATAGCCGACACCTAGATATGGCTTTCCTAGATATGACTGGCTTGTGTCTCTTGAGCTGTATGGTATTAACGTCTTTCATCTGCATTGTATTCATGGTCCTTATGACTGGCTTTGCTGTCGCACGTGTCTGGCATGTGTGATTAACGCCTCTTTTCGTCTGCAATTGTTATGTTCTGGGGCATTTGACTGCTGTGTCGTCTTGTTGCTTCATGTATAACTCTTTCGCTCTGCATTGCTCTTCATGGGGCATTATGACTAGGCTTCTGTGTCGACGTGGTTGGCAATGGTATAACGGCTTTCGTCTGCAATTGTGTCCCAGTGGGCCATTATGACTGCTTGTGTCGCACGTGTTTGTGCAGGGTATTAACGTCTTTCGTCTGCATTCTATGTTAGTGGGATGAGAACGGGACGGCTCGACGCGGTTGTGCATTGGTAATTAACGGGTCCGTTTATTTTGGTGTCTGTAATTCCGTCACCCACTTATTTTGTTTTTTGCATGGAACTTTTGATCATACCTTAATTGTCTTTGGATGTCAGTCTGAATGGGCATTTAAATGAAACATAGGCAGCGTTTTTGAAGTGACAGTCGCACGTGTTGGCATGGTATTAACGTCTTTCGTCTGCAATTGTATGTCAGTGGGGCATTATGACTGGCTTGTGTCGCACGTGTTGGCATGGTATTAACGTCTTTCGTCTGCAATTGGATGTAAGTGGGACGATATGACTAGGGAACAGCAACTAATATTAGTGTTTGAAAAACTAAGATTAGCTAATATTATTGTAGTGTCACAATAATATTAGTTTTTCAAATAAATTCAAAATTCTGGTGAGACGGCTCGTCCGACTAATATTAACTGATATTATATATTAACTAATATTATATAACATAGCCAACACCTAGATAGGACTGGCTTGTGTCACACAAGCTGCATGGCATTCACGTCTTTCGTCTGCACTTGGATGTAAGTGGTTGCATCATTGATCATCACTCCTCATGTATATCCACACGTGTATGTCAGTGGGACGATACAACAGGCTTGTGTCTCACGAGCTGCATGGTATGTATCAACTCTTGGTACTCCTCCAGCCACACCCCTCAGCCCCCCCAACTCCCCCCCACACACCTACCCACACCCCTCAGCCCCCTCCCTCCCCCCCCCCCCCCCCCCCCCACACACACACACACACAAGCCCACCCCATCGCCTATGTATTATTTAGCCTATTTGTCCTAACCCTAGACTGTAACATACATACATGGTATAAACGTGTTCCCTCTGCACTTGGATGTGAGGGGTTGCATCACTGCATATGGCTCCTCATTTAGATGTACACGTGTTGGTTAGGCTGTTGTCCTTTGTCTACACTTGGATGTGAGGGGGTGCATCATTGCCTCCCGTTCAGCATGTATGTGTTCATGTATATGTTATGGGGCAGTGTTGTTGAGGCTGTTGTCTTTCGTCTGCAATCGGATGTGAGTGGTTGCATTGCGTTTCCGGTTCCTCATTTATATGTTCATGTGTTGGCAAGGCTTGTCCCTGGCTCATCATTTAGATTGCACGTGTATGTTGTGGGGCAGTGTTGTTGAGGCTGTTGCCTTTCGTTTGCACTTGAATGTGCGGGGCTGCATCGTTGTCTCATTTATATGCACATGTGTATGTCATGTGGCAGTGTTGTTGAGGCTGTTGTCTTTCGTGTGCACTTAAGTGGGAGGGGTTGCATTGTTGATCTTCACTCCGCATGTATATTTACACATGTATGATATGGCACCCCATGTACAGCACACGATTTAGGCAGTACGGTACCCCATGTACAGTACACAACGTAGGCAGTACGGTACCCCATGTACAGCACACAACTTAGGCAGTACGGTACCCCATGTACAGCACACGACTTAGGCGGTATGGTGCCCCGTGTACAGCACATAACTTAGGCAGTACGGCACCCCATGTACAGCACACATCTTATGCAGTACGGTACCCCATGTACAGCACATGACTTAGGCAGTACGGTACCCCATGTACAGCACACAACTTAGGCAGTACAGTGCCCCATGTACAGCACACAACTTAGGCAGTACAGTACCCCATGTACAGCACACCCCTTTTTTTTTTTTAGCAGCCAGTTCCCTACCGCAATTAGACGGGGCTCTCTTAATACCACGCCCCACCAGGCGTTATCATAACTTAGGCTAACGTTGCACTGCTCACCATGTTTTGTTCCATCAATGCAACGGTAAGTAACGGGGCATTGTTATGCATTGTTCGTGCATTGTTATGCATTGTTCTTGTGGCAGTTGTCTTTTTTCCTTTTTACAGTCCACGGGTAGGCCAAACAACGGGTAGGCCAAATAACGGGTAGGCCAAATAATAGGCTAAAAGCTCTCCCTAAACTCTAAATCCTAAACCCTAAACCCCTAAAACCTAAACCCTAAACCTATGTACCAACCTTCTTGTGTTCCCATTGCTTACTCAGCATAAGGGTGAGGTGTCCCGCACCGTACCGCGCCCCAACAGTGACCAGAGAGTGCCTAGCGTGCTCGCCCTACACCCCTCGGTCAGATTAGACCGACTGGGGAGTCTGGAGGAGTACCAAGAGCTGATCATCGGAATGAGTCAGGTGGGGGCGATGAGGTGTGTGTGGGGGGTGTTGTGGTGGTGGGTGGGTGTGAGTCAGATGGGGGCGATGGTGTGTGTGTGTGTGTGTGTGTGGTGGTGGGGGGGGGAGGGGGGGGGGGAGGGGGCTGAGGTGTGGGGGTAGGTGTGGGGGTGGAGTTTGGGGGGGGGGGGAGGGGGGGCTGAGGGGTGTGGCTGCAGGAGTACCAAGAGTTGATCATCGGAATGAGTCAGGTGGGTGTGATGGGGTGGGTAGGTGTGTGTGTTGGGGGGGGGGGGGGGGGGGGGGGGGGGCATGGGGGGGGGGGGGGGGGGGGTAAGTCAGGTGGGGGAGATGGGGGGGGTAGGCTGTCCACAATAACAAACATACAAACACACACACGATGGCACACACACACAAACACACACACAATGACACAATGACACACACACTCACCTACTCTCCCCTTTCTATCACTTAGCAGGCAGCAGGCACAGAGCAGCAGACACACACACACACACAATGACACACACACAGTGACACACACACAATGACACTCTCACACACACACCATGACACAATGGCGCACACACACAAACACACACACACTCTCACCTACTCTCCTCTGCCCCTTTCTATTTCTGAGCAGGCAGCAGGCATCATGAATAGGGCAGGAGTGTATCCGGAGGAACCTTGCAATGTGCCCTGGGTGAAAGACCCCAACACACAATAGCACACACACAATCACACACACACACAATCACACAATGGCACGGGCACTGACCTACTCTCCCCTGCCCCATCTGCTGCTGAGCAGGTAGCCGTCATCATGACGCGAGCTGTAGTATACCCTGAGGTACCTTGCAATCTCCCCTGGGTGAAGCACACACACACAAACACACACACAGTGACACACACACCATGACACTCTCACACACACCATGACACAATGGCGCACGCACACAAACACACACACACTCACCTACTCTCCCCTGCCCCTTGCTGTCTCTGAGCAGGTAGCCACCATCATGAAGAGGGCTGTAGTATACCCTGAGGTACCTTGCAATCTGCCGTGGTTGAAAGACCCCAACGCGGATCCAAAGCGACCCTTGCAAGTCAGCCAGTGGTGGTTTCCCCGAGTACCTGCAGGCGTCAAGTTCCCTGGGCATGAGTGTTCATCTGACATGTTCGGGTGAGGGGATGAGGGTGGTGGGTGGGTGGGTATTGGCTGGTGGGAGCAAGGAGGGTGGGTGGGTGCAGTGTGGGACTGAGGGAGCAAGGAGGGTGGGTGAGTGTGCAGCGTGGGACGGAGGGGATGTGGGTGGGTGGAGGGTGGGTGGGTGGGTGGAAGCAAGGAGGGTAGGTGTGTGTGTGCAGCGTGGGACGGAGGGGACGAGGGTGGGTGGGTGGGAGCTAGGAGGGTGGGTGAATGGGTGTGTACAACGTGGGATGGAGGGAACGAGGGTGTGTGTGTGTGCAGCGTGTACCTGCAGGTGTCAGGTTCCCTGGGCCTGAGTGTTCATCTGATAAGTCCGGGTGTGTGTGTGGGACGGTGGAAATGAGGGAGGGAGGGTGGAAGCAAGGAGGGTGGGCGGGTGGAGGGTGGGTGGCTGGGTGGGTGCATGCGTCAAGTTCCCTGGGCATGGGTGTTCATATGATATGTTTGGGTGCGTGCAGCGTGGGACGGTGAGAACGAGGGTGGGTGGGGGTGGGGGTGCATGGAAGGTGCTTGGAGGTTGGGTGCGTGGAGTAGTATGGAATCAGGGTGGGTGGGGGTGGGTGCGGAATGGAATGGAAAGGGGGGGGGGGAGGGCTGGAGGATAAGTGCAGATAGTGGAACGGAGGGAAGGAGTATGGGTGGGTTGGGTGGGTTGGGGGGGGGGGGGGGGGGGGGGGGGAGGTGGTGCCAGGTTAAACCCCATACTGGAATTGTCATATAATCAAACTCTCAAATTCCCTCTACAACCTCTTCCATGGTTGAAAACCCTAAACCCTAAACCCTAAACCCTAAATCTGTATCCTCTTCCGTGGTTGTGCTAGGGCCTATCGAGAGGAGGGAGAAAGAGCTTCTGATTCCTCAGGCAACTTGAATTACAGCTCTCCTCTGGACCCCTCTCCCCTCTGTACGCTGTCCATGCTCACCTACGACTCATGCATGGTTGAGGTGAGGCACGTCTACCCCCTACCTCACCCCCATCCCCCCATTCATCCCTCCCTCCCATTCATCCCTCCCATCCCTTCCTCCCCCTCCCCCCCATCCCTCCCTCCCCCTCCCCCTCCCCCTCCCTCCCCTCTGTACACTGTCCATGCTCACCTACGACTCATGCATGGTTGAGGTATGCTGTCCACTCTGTGTGTGAGTGGGTGTGGGTGGGTGGGTGGGGTGGGGGGGTATGAGGTGTGTATGTATGAGGTGTGTGTGTGGAGGGGGGGCACATACACGCCTCATACCCCCCCCCTACACACACACACGCCTCATACACACACTCCCCTCTGTGCGCTGTCCATGCCCACCTACGGCTCATGCATGGTTGAGTGTCAGTGGGATGGACTGTGGGTGGGGGTAGAGGGGGAGGGAGGGGGGAAGGGGGGGGGGGAGGGAGGAAGAAAGGGGGGGGGGAGGGGGAGGGGGGAGGGAGGAATGGGGGTAGAGATGCACCTTGAGCTGCTGAATTTTTGAGGCTTAGCCCAGTGGCTGGCTCAGGGAGCTGCCTAGAAGCTGCTGCTAGTAGCCAAAACGAAAAAGAATGTGAAAATTCAAAGAAAGAAAAAAAGAAAAAAGAATAAGAATAAGAATAGAATTAGGAAGAGCAGTCTCACAATGTGAGACTGAGGGAACTCTCCCGTTTGCATGCATGTGTACATCCTGGAGAATTGCTACCATGTTAGGTTTATTTGGTTTTGCAGAGCTAATTCCGTGCTATTGTGATAATTTGATTTCTTGGTTTTGCAATTATTGATTTTGCGATTGTTTGATTTTGCTGCAGGGTAAGGGAATGCTTAGTGCAGCGTTTGAGCATTTGATGCTTGATTGATTTTGCAATTGATTGATTTTACAATTTATTGATGTTTTGCAATTGTTTGATTTTGCTGCAGGGTAAAGGAATGCTGGGTGCAGAGTTTGAGCATTTGATGCTTGATTGATTATGCGATTGTTTGATTTTGCGATTTTGTCTGATTTTGCAATTGTTTGATTTTGCTGCAGGGTAAAGGAATGCTGGGTGCAGAGTTTGAGCATTTGATGGCTCGCTACAACGCTCTTTTTCCGCTCCTACCAGGCAGAAGCAACACATTCCTGTGGCCAGGTGAGGTTGATAACAGGGATTTGTATTTCTGTTATATATAGCGAACGCTAGTTTTGACCCCGTTTTAGTGAAATTATCGCTATAAAAAGGTTTTTTCCCCCCTCAATGGCCCTAAAAAGCTTCAAAAAGCTACAGAAAGCACTAAAACGCTGTCCCTGGAGGAGGCCTAAAACCATAAAGCTAGAAGAAACCCACTTTCAGATTTGAAAAACAAGTCACTAGTTGAGAACACATTCCTGTTTCCATGTGATGTTTCACTACAAAGATATTTTCAGAAGAAAAAAAATCAGAAGAAAACAAATTCAGAAAAACATATTCAGAAAACAAACCAGAAACAAATCACTAGTTGATATTACATTCCTGTTGCCATGTGATGTTTCACTACAATGCTATTTTTCCACTCCTACCAGGCAGAAGTAACAATAAAATAACACGTTATTGGTGAGGTTGATAACACATTCCTGTGGCCAGGCGAGGTTCATACATGATGGTATGCACAGCAGAAGTAACACACTATGTTGCTTGGCCTGGTGAGATATTACATTACGTTCACATATATATGTCACATCACATAACATTGCATGATGGTATACACAGCAGAAGTAACACACTATGTTGCTTCGCCTGGTGAGACATTACATTACGTTCACATATATATGTCACATCACATTACATTACACTATAGTATACACAGCAGAAGTAACACTATGTTGCTTGGCCTGGTGAGATATTACATTATGTTCACATATTCACATCACATCACATTATATTACCTGCTTACATTATATTACATTGCATAGTATTACATGTACATATTTATAGGGAACGGCAACTAATATTAGTGGTTGAAAAACTAGTATTAACTTGTATGATTGTAGTGTCACAAAAATATTAGTTTTTCAAATATATCCTTAATTCTGGTGAGACGGCGCGGCAGCCTAATATTAACCAACATTCACTAATATCATTAATTCGCAAATATTAACTAACTTTCCCTACATATTTACATTCCATTTAATTAATTTACAAAACGTTGCAGTATATTGCATTACCTTACATCACTTTACATTACATTCCATCACATTACAATACATTGCATCGCATTGCACTGCATACCAATACGTTACATTATGCTACGTTAAGTGACTTTATGTTGCGTTGTCACATTACGGTGCATTTGTTTACGTTGTATTACATTGCATTACATTACGTTCCTTTATGTTAAATTATATTATAAGACAAGACAATGCTACATTCATATCCTCACGAAATCAGCCTCTCTCGTCAGAACTGGGAACCTAAACGTGAGTGAGCTCCATCAGTACTGGGTTGAGTGATCCCCTGGGAACCAGGAGTGACATGACAAGACATGACATGACACAACTTGGTCATAGACAGGCCATGGTTGACCCAAAACAAGCCCTGTGGTACAGCTGCCTGCGCCCTGTTCAGGTTGTTTAACAGGTGTCCAGGGTGTTAACACCTGTTTAACCAATGTGTAGACCAATGATGTATGTATGTATGTATGTATGTATGGATGGATGTATGTATGTATGTAACAGTCCGGGGGTGGTCCAAATAGGCTAAAAGGACTTGCCCAACCGTGTTAGGAATGGCTTGAAAAGAAAAAGCACTGATGAACTGAACCCCAAACAATCGTTTTGCCGACGGGGGCCTGAGTTCGTGCTACAGTGACCATTTAATTATACAATATGTTTTTCGAGCTGAACAACGATACGATGGATCAATACTCCCCAATGCCACCATGCACGCCATTGGTCAACATCATACGATGGATCAATACTCCCCAATGCCACCATGCACGCCATTGGTCAACAACTTACGATGGATCAATACTCCCCAATGCCACCATGCACGCCATTGGTCAACATCATACGATATGCAGTTTTTATTTTCTTCAGATTTTCTCAGGCAAGGTTGTGTAGCCGGGTGGGCTACTCAACCCTGATTTCAGAAAAGTTGAGTAGCCCACCGGAGTCGATATGCCGGTCCCTACTCGTGAGCCACTGGAGGTAGTAGACCACTGCTAGGCTTCCAGTGCTACAGTGACCATTTAATTATACAATATAATTAAATCATCATCTCATCTGGGACCAATGATTTAACCTAATGATGTACATATGATCATGTACATATCATCATCTCATCTGGGACCAATGATTTAACTAATGATGTACATATGATTTAACCAATGATGTACATACGATCATGTACATATCATCATCTCATCTGGGACCAATGATTTAACCAATGATGTACATAAACACCCTGAAGCCATCATATGTACTCAAACACCCTGAAGCCATATTTCCCGCACCAAAGTGTGAGAAATGAAGTTTTCTGATGACTGACACGGATACCACAGCCGCACCACAAATTTCAAATATGAAACGCCAAGGTGAAACCGGAAACCCGTGAACCGCACATCATCCGCAGTACAGAGCACAGCCGGTATTTAATCCGAGCGCAACCGAATTGTAGCACCTGTTTGCTGCTCATCTGGCAAGCGCTCGGCTCATTACCAATGTTTCGTTCTGAATCACCTGTTTAACAACCTGAACCGGGTGCAGGTAGCAGAAAGGTCGGGCTTGTCTTGGATCAACAATGGCCTGTCTACTACACAGTCACGTATTGTTTATAGCAATTCAGGGGATGAACTGAACAAACCGTTTCCGCGAGAACTCGTGCTTCGTACTTAGTCGAGAATTTTGGCCTGGAAATCCGAGATTTCTCGCCAATTTGACCTGGAATTCTCGATAATTCTCGACGAAGTGCGAAACGTTTGTCCAGTTCATCCCCTGAATTGCTATAACAACATGAACCGGGTGCGGGTAGCAGTAAGGTAGGGCTTGTCTTGGATCAACAATGACCTGTCTATTACAAAGTCACGTCATGTCATGTTACAAAACGTAAGGTACATGAATGTAATGTAATGCACTCTAATGTAACACAGTGTAACGTAAAAAAACGTAATGTAACGCAATGTAATACAACGTAATGCAACGCCATTGGGATATCTACCACATCCTGGGGTGTGCTATGACCATTCTCCGATTAACAATCATGCAGGATTGCTCACCGATCAGTAACACGCTTGCTGCTTGCAGAGCCTTACGTAACGTAACAAAACGTAATGTAATGCAATGTAATGCAATGTAATGCAATGTAATGCAATGTAATGCAATGTAATGCAATGTAATGCAATGTAATGCAATGTAATGCAATGCAATGTCAAGCAACGCCGTTGGGATATCTACCACATCCTGGGGTGTGCTTCGACCATTCTCCAATTTACAAATTGCTCATCGAAGGATTTCTCACCAATCACTGATCACTTGGTCCTCTAGGTCTCCCATCTGACCCTGATGAACGAATCAAAGACTGCTGTGTTGAAATAAGTAAATGCCCTTGCTAATGCTGTGTCTCGCTGATTGCTCATCAAAGGATTTCTCACCGACCACTGATCGCTTGGTCTCCCATCTGTCTCTGCTGAATGAGCCATAGGCTGCTGTGTTGAAACAAGGCAGTGCCCTTGCTACTGCTGTGGCTTGCTGATTGCTCGCCGAAGGATATCTCACCGATCACGCTTGCTGCTTGCAGAGCCTTCTACCCTACCCACAGGAGCAGATAGCACCACCATCCTGGGGTGTCCTCCAACCATTCTCCAATTTACAAATTGTTCATCGAAGGATTACTCACCGATCAGTTACACGCTTGCTGCTTGCAGAGACTTCCACCCTACCCACAGGAGCAGCTAGCATTAACATCCTGGTGGTTCAGAAAGATAGTGTGGAGAGAGCAGCCACTGAGTTTTCAAAATGGCCAGTCGTGTACCTTGGCCATCCAGTGCAGGTGAGGCAAGCGTTAACAGGTGCAACAGTTAATATGTGCATTAGTTCACAACAGCCGCTCAGCATTCAAAGTGGCCAGTCGTGTACCTTGGCCATCCAGTGCAGGTGAGAGGCAAGGCTAGACAGATACAACAGTGAACAGATACAAGATTTAACAAAAACAAGCGTTAACAGGTGCAACAGTTAGTATGTGTATCAGCACACAACAGCCGCTCAGCATTCAAAGTGGCCAGTCGTGTACCTTGGCCATCCAGTGCAGGTGAGAGGCAAGGCTAGACAGATGTTACAGTGAACAGATACAAGAGTTAATAAATACAAGGATTAACAGGTGCAACAGGCAATAAGTGTATCAGTTCACTGCAGTCGCTCAGTATTCAAAGTGGCCAGTCGTTTACCTTGGCCATCCAGTGCAGCTGAGAGGCAGGGCTGGATAGATGGATAGATGGATGGATGGATGGATGGATGGATGGATGGGTGGATGGACGGATGGATGGGTGGATGGATGGGTGGATGGATGGATGGATGGATGGATGGATGGATGGATGGACGAATGGATGGATGGATGGATAGATGGATGGATGGATGGATGGACGAATGGATGGATGGATGGATGGATAGATGGATGGGTGGATGGATGGATGGATGGATGGATGGATGGATGGATGGATGGATGGACAAATAGATGGATGGATGGATGGATGGATGGATGGATGGATGGATGGATGGATGAAAGGATGGATGGATGGATGGATGGATGTTACAGTCTAGGGGTAGGCCAAATAGGCTAAAGGGACTTGCCCAACCGGCATAGGAAGGGCTAAAAATAAAAACAGTTATTAGGATTATCACTTCATAGCAGCCACTGAGTATTCAAAGTGGTTTACCTTGGCTATCCAGTGCAAAGTGGTTTACCTTGGCTATCCAGTGCAAAGTGGTTTACCTTGGCTATCCAGTGCAAAGTGGTTTACCTTGGCTATCCAGTGCAGGTGAGATGCAAGAGTTAACAGATACAAGAGTTAACAGATACAAGAGTTAACAGATACAAGA
The DNA here is from genome assembly GCA_013435795.1 of Chlamydomonas sp. ICE-L. NCBI lineage: Eukaryota > Viridiplantae > Chlorophyta > Chlorophyceae > Chlamydomonadales > Chlamydomonadaceae > Chlamydomonas > Chlamydomonas sp. ICE-L. The sequence continues at coordinate 8,303,046 of JACBWV010000472.1, forward strand.
GTTGACAGATACAAGAGTTGACAGATACAAGAGTTAACAAACACAACCATCAACAGGTGCAACAGTAAATAGGTCAACACACACACACACAAGTGTGAGATACACATAAAGACTGGACTTCAACCCGGCTTTATATAAATTCAGGGGAGTTGGGAGTTGGGCTTTCGAGCAATTTAGGGGATGATTTGGGAGTTGGGAGTTGGGCTTCCGAGCAATTTAGGGGATGATCTCGGAGTTGAGTTTCGGAAAAATGACGTATACAAAGACTGGACTTCAACCCGGCTTTATAGCAACTCAGGGGATGATTTGGTGGTTCAGAAAGATATTGTAGAGAGCAGCCACTGAGTTTTCAAAGTGGCCAGTCGTGTACCTTGACCATCCAGTGCAGGTGAGGCAAGCGTTAACAGGTGCAACAGTTAATATGTGCATCAGTTCACTGCAGTCGCTCAGCATTCAAAGTGGCCAGTCGTTTACCTTGGCCATCCAGTGCAGGTGAGAGGCAAGGCTGGATAGATACAACCGTGGACAGATACAAGATTCAACAAATACAAGCGTTAACAGGTGCAACAGTTAATAGGTGTGTCAGTTCACTGCAGCCGCTGAGTATTCGAGGTGGCCAATCGTGTACTTTGGCCATCCAGTGCAGGTGAGAGATCCCGTTTTGACAAATGGCTCAACGGTAGTGCTCGTTGAAATATGAATGTTTGGGGTTCAAATCCCTACGGGTGTGCTTTAGTGTTCGCGGTCGCTGTCAACCGCCACTAGTGCTGGTACTTATCTGGTACCACTGTCCAGGTAAAGTAGCAGCTCGTTCCCTACCGCCGTAAGACGGGGCTCCCTTGAAACCACGCCCTTCCAGACGTTATCATTATTAACAAACATACATCGTAACAAAACACAACATCACATACATCATCATATACATCATAACGTAACCAGGGTACTACAAAGCGCGCGTGGCAGCGCAATTTCGCGCACGCTTTTTAGCCCCACTGCGCGTTTTGCACAGTTTTTCAACCCCCTGTGGGCGCAGCGCAGTTTTTGCGCTTTTTGAACTACAGAGCGCTGACCAATTTGTCGTTTGTGCGCTTTAAGCGCTGACAAATTAGACAAAATGTAGTACCCTGAACATAACACAGCGTGCGTCATAACATAACACAACATATATCATACCATACCATACATACATACATAACATAACATAACATAATACAACATAACATAACATAACATAACATAACATAACATAACATAACATAACATAACATAGCATAGCATAACATAATACAACATAACATAACATAACATAACATAACATAACATAACATAACATAACATAATACAACATAACATAACATAACATAACATAACATAACATAACATAACATAACATAATACAACATAACATAACATAACATAACATAACATAACATAACATAACATACATCATAACACAACACAGCACAAGACAACTCTCTCCTCCTGTCTCCAGGTTATGACGCCTGAGAAGAAGTGGGCAAAAGGTTACGAAGGATTTGAGCAGCCCTGTTATGGTTTGGAGAGGAAGGCCCTGCGTGATCGTTTGGGGACAGACTTCACCGCCACCAAGGCCACCAGGTCTATGTGGGGCAGATCCAAACCTGGCATCAACCGTTTCGCGGCCTCCATCCAGACCGGTGGTATTCTACATGGTAGCCGGGATAAGGTGGACCTTCCCACAATCGACCAGTGATGCTTTGCTCTTGAGAGGCGTATGAGTGGCATGAGTGGTATGTTACACCACACCCACCCACCCACCCACCCACCCACCCACAATCTCCCACCCACCCACCCACCCACAATCTCCCACCCATCCACCTACACACCCACCCTACACACACACACACACACACGGTCAAATGGTATTTGGTATGAGTTGCATGAGAGGCGTATGAGTGGCATGAGTGGCGTGGCACCCTACACCCACCGACCGACCCAGTCGAATGGTATTTGGTATGAGTGGCATGAGAGGCGTATGAGTGGCATGTCACCCTACACCCACCCTTCACCCACCGACCTACCCAGTCGAATGGTATTTGGTATGAGTGGCATGAGAGGCGTATGAGTGGCATGTCACCCTACACCCACCCTTGACCCACCGACCTACCCAGTCGAATGGTATTTGGTATAAGTGGCATGTCACCCTACACCCACCCTTGACCCACCGACGTACCCAGTCGAATGGTATTTGGTATGAGTGGCTAGAGAGGCGTATGAGTGGCATGTCACCCTACACCCACCCTTCACCCACCGACCTACCCAGTCGAATGGTATTTGGTATGAGTGGCATGAGAGGCGTATGAGAAGCATGTGAGGCACCTGAATTAGGCATGGCCTGGATTCCCATACAGGGAGCAAAAGCAAACATTGGTGCGTGCTATATCCTACATGCTAACAGCTCATACTACAAACATGGTGACGACTACATTAGTATAGAGGACCACTTCCTCACTCTGGGTAAAATCATTGGGAACTTCCAGGAAAAAGGCAATGTTGTGGTAATGGGTGACTTTAACGCTCGGGTTGGTCTTGGTGTGGACAATGATGATACCGAGATAGGAGATGAACCAGTATCCCAACCCAATATTATAGCCCCCAACCAAAGCATTCCACCGAGGTGTAGCATGGACACAGCTCCCCCCAATCGATTGGGGGGGGGGGGGGGGGGGGGGGGGGGGGGGGGCTACTCCAGCTATGTGTAGTAACTGGTCTTATCATCCTTAACGATAGAACAGAAGGTGATATGCAAAGTGCACATACCTTCTTTGCAGATGGCATGGACAAGAAGTCTGTCATAGATTATGTGCTAGCCGCCCCTAGTCTTCTCAACACCCCAGGAGACAAGTTTAGTGTGACTCCCAAGCATGACTGCCCTCTCAGGCCCGGGGGTAAAAAGTTTGACCAGATGCCTATCACACTCCACATACCAGATGCTGCCCTTAGGCCTTCTCAAGGTACTATTAGTACACCTGCTTGTGGTAAACCTTCGCCCAAGCTGAAATGGAAAGACAACTATGTTCAGATTTATGCGCACACAATTAAGTGTGACCCAGACGTTTACCGATTACTTGACAATGCACTCCATAGCTCATCTATGGAAGATTCAGAGAAGGGGATTGCTAGTGCTATTGAACTATCCATAAGCAAATGCACACCATGTCACAAACCTGTAGCTAAACTTAAGCACGGGCCCGTGAACGCATGGTATGGTGCTAGACAGGCAGCAAGCCAAGCAGAACATCAACATGGCTCTAGCTCTGACTTGGCTGGTTCTATGCACAAGGAGTACAAGAGGATTATCAGAAGAAAGAAGAGGAAGTGGCTAGAAACACGCATGGAGAACCTTCATACGAATCTTCGGCATAATCCAAACAGTTTTTGGAAAGACGTGCGTGAGCCTAACAAGGCCACTACAGCAGATGTCACAATTCATGATTGGACTGATTATTTTGCAGACCTCTTTGACGTGCAAGTAGGCATTGATCCAGGTCTGGATGCTAGGGACTTTGTCTCTCAAGCTGATGGACCTCAGGTAGAGGCCGCACCAACGTGGTAACGTCAAGACTTTACCACCCAAGAGGTGTTTTGTGTTCTCCAATCCCTACGGAAAAACTCCACCCCCGGGTAAATGGTATCCCTGTAGAATGGTACAGATTTGCTTCCCATTAGGCCAACTCAATTTGCACAAGCTATGACTAACCTGTTTAATCTCATATGGAAGACCTCTTACCCTAGCCAATGGGCTGCAGCTGCCTTGGTACCCGTACCCAAATCCAAAGGCAGTGTGTATGACAAGGACAACTATCGAGGTATTGCGGTAAGCAACTCCATAGGAAAGATCTTCTCCCTCTGCATGCTACCTTGACTAGATGATTGGGCATTACATTACATTACATTACATTACATTACATTACATTACATGTTAAAGTCTACTTGACACCGCGAGGGTGTATGAGACTCTGTGCTTTAAACAAAAAGAAAAAGCACCCACAAAGCAAAAAACCCCATTACATCAGGGGTGTGTCGAGGACAAACAAACCAAACTCCCAACCACCGTTTTGGTGGCGTAGGTATTAAACCCCTTAGAGCAGGACCCAGATCTCAACCACTTACAGTGGCGGAGGTAAGAAGCTAACAAATGAGAGGGCAGAAGAATTCAACCTGTGGCGGAGGTAAGAAGTTAACAACCTCAGTGGCGGAGGTAAGAAGCTAACAAATGAGAGGGCAGAAGAATTCAACCTCAGAGCCGCTGGCCAATATGGATTTAGAAGTAGTAGGGGTACTGCAGATGCGTCATTCTTTCTTAACCATATTGTAGATAAATACAGAGAGAAGAAAAAAACACTCTTTGTGGCTTTTGTCGATTTTAAGAAGGCTTATGAAGTAATGATTGGGTCAACAGAGACTTGCAATGGGATTGCTTAGCAAGGCTAGGAGTCAGAGACCCCTATCTTAGTATTCTGAAGTCCATGTATAATCATGTTGTTTTCCAAGTTCGCCTACATGGGGACATTGGATCCTCCTTTCCATCCCTTGTAGGAGTTAAACAAGGAGACCCCCTATCCCCACTCCTATTCGGTCTGTTCATTGATAGAATTGAATCGTTCCTCCAATCCAAGCTCCCAAATGTAGGGGCTGAGCTTAGGGGAAAGATAATGCAACTGTTACTTGATGCTGATGACCTAGCTATAATGGCAGAATCCCCAGCAGAAATGCAAGCGATGCTTGAATGCCTGATGGATTTCTGCGAGGCTACTAAGATGGCTGTGAGTATGGAGAAAACTGAGATTGTCGTTTTCAACAAGCAATTCTGTGATGAGGCCCGCATGGATCCTGATTACAAATTTGTCTATGATAGAGCATAGCTTTCTACAAAGTTATCTTTTATCTACCTGGGATCCCTCTTTGTGGATGGTGACTCAAGCAGTCGTGCAAAAGCTGCTTTCTCTAGGATGCTCACTAAGGCCCAAAAGGCTCACCACTTGCTCCGTAGACGATGCCATACTATGGAGATATACAATATTGATATTCTCACCCACCTATTTGATTCTCTTGTACAACCTATCCTGAATTTTGGTTGTGAGGTGTGGGCTCCTATTCTGAACAACACACCTATCTCAAATGACCATGCTTGTGAGGTATGGCATAGAGGTATACTTCAACAAATGTTGGGCATTTGCCAATCTACTACATCTAATATTATCATGGAAGAGCTGGGTAGAACCCGGTGTGTTTTGCTTGGCTTAAACAAGCTTTGCGCTTCTGGAACAAGATCAAGGATAAAGAACCTGAGGATCTCATTAGAATGGCTCTTGAGGAATCTTTTGATTCCAACACTGGCTGGTTTCATGACTCATGTTGTGCTCTCCACAAGCTAGGATCCGGTTAAAACCTCAACATTTTGGAGGCTGTCGATGTCGAAGGTATTATGTCTGAAGTTGGTCGGCCACCTATGGGGGACAGACCTATACGATACTTACGCGAAATCGTCACATCTTCAAATATTCAAATATTCAAATCTTCCCAATAAACAGTTAAACCGACTTCTATCGCATGGAATTGACCCGTGTTAATTTCTCTGAGGGCACCTTCGATATCCGCAAAGCAACTCCAATGGTCGAAGAGCAACTTCGCTTCTCAACTTCCTTGGGAGTTGCTGTACCTGCGGCAAAATGGTGCATTATGCGAAACCAACCTGCTGTCGGAGAGCACTTCTTCGCATACGGATCTCAGAGTTGCGGACTGTAGACGCGGTGTTTTCATTTGTCGTTTCCCTCCTGCCCTGTGGACCAAATCTAGGGACCTGGAGCATGTCCAACACAACAGCTGACTAACAAGCTCTTATCGTAGACACACGGAAACCACGTTCCACATCCATCAGAAACAGCCAAATAAAGGCATCCACCTCAACTGCATTCACACTCCTGGCACAATAAATGACATATACATGCTCCTTCACAGTTCTCCAAGTTCTACAAGTAAAAGCATACCATTGGATGCCAAGCCTAGACATAAAACATAACATGACAATCTACGTTAAATATGTCAAACGATCAAGTTGTTGGCGATTGCAATTAGCGAATGTATTCCGCTGTGCGTCGTTTCACCTTGACATACCCAAGTGGACAACTTTGTCATATTTTTCAACATTCAACAAGAAATGTAACCATTTTAGACAACTGAACTACAAACCCAGAAGCCACCGTGTTCCTGACCCCACCCCCGGGGCCGACCTCCAAGGGACCCGCCAGGGCCCCCTACTAGTTTTGAGTCATGGAGGTTTAAGTATCCAAGTAACACCAATGCAGTCAGAGACATCCCTGACTAGAGCAGGGTTGGCTTTAACGCCTCATATACCAGAAATGGTTCGCAGCCAACAGTAATGATGAGAATGGCTTGATTCCCTTTACATCCGCCTTACATAAGCAGGATCAGATTCGATATATAGCACGGTTTATAATGGTTTCCCATTGGCTGAACACAGAAAGAATGAAAGTGGTGGATGGAGCAAACATCCCTCGTTCTACGAGACACTGTCAAATGTGTGGGTTCCAAAAACCTGAGAATGAAATGCATATGTTTTAGTACCCTTTTTATAATAATATTCGCCGCCGCTACCAGAAGCTGTTCACTGATGTTTGTAGGCATGTCCATGAGGATACCGACTTAAACGTATGGAATGTGGAATTCTGCGATTCCACATTCAGAACCTTCATGAATGGAAATAGCACTAAGACTTTTTGGAGCAACCTAGCCGACTATTTTTCTACTTGTAGAAGAGCAAGACAGGAAGCCCTGGACTGCTTAGTGGCACCGTAATTAATTATCCTTTTTCCCCTTGTTACTTCTTACCTCCACCACCGTTAGTGGTTGAGATCTGGGTCCTGCTCTAGGGGGTTCAATACCTACGCCACCAAAACGGTGGTTGGGAGTTTGGTTTGTTTGTCCTCGACACACCCCTGATGTAATGTTTTTTTTTGCTTTGTGGGTCCTTTTTCTTTTTGTTTAAAGCACAGAGTCTCATACACCCTCGCGGTGTCAAGTAGACTTTAACATGCACTGTACTGTACTGTAATTGCCATTACCTAGTAATATGTGTATAAGTCACTACGTCTACCATGGTGACTTCCCCCGGCTGCAGCGTACGGGAGGGCCCCGTTAACACCACGCCCCTCCAGGCGTCATCTTATTTTGTGTGAATAAGTCTAGCGTCCTGTTCTCCCGTTTTGACGATTGGCTCAATGGTTGAGTTCGTTAAATCAGGCAGAAGGTGCGGGGTTCGAATCTCTACGGGTGCGCCTTAGTGGAGCTGTGAACCACCATTGTAGCACTGCCCAGGTTAAGTAGCAGCCCGTTCTCTACCGCCGTAAGACAGGGCTCCCTTAATCCCACGCCCCACCAGGCGTTATCATTACTTTCTAGTGTCCTCTTCTCCTGTACGCGTGGCACAGGTTTCTTCATTTTATTGTACCGGATTAGATTCTTACGAATACGACGAAATATACGTTTCTACTTGTTGTACCAGAGTACAAACGTCTATTTGCCTAGATACATCTTCGATATATCTACGTATACATAACTATCTACATATACATCTTCTATTTATATACACATACATACCTATTTGCCTAGATCATCTTCGATATAACAAACACACCAGTAGAAACGTCTATTTGCCAAGATACATCTTCGATACATCAAACACACCAGTGCTACCAGAGTAGACACGTCTATTTGCCTCGATTCATCTTCGATATATTAAAAACGCCAGTGCTACCTGAGTAGAAACGTTTATTTGCCTAGATACATCTTCGATACATCAAACACACCAGTGCTACCTGGAGCACCAGTGTTGACGTTCACCATTTCCACTGCTCCGAAATTGCTTACACCCAGATCATCGGCCTCCTCACACACCATCAGGCCTGCCAGCTTGACCTGAAGTGGAATGTCAAGTATTTGTGGAATGTCAGGCGTATGTGGAATGTCGAGCAGTTGTGAAATTTCAAGCATTTGTGGAATGTCATGCATATGTGGAATGTCGAGCAGTTGTGGAATTTCAAGCATTTGTGGAATGTCAAGCAATGCCAGTCCATTCCTCACACACCATCAGGCCTGCCAGCTTGACCTGGAATGCCAAGCATTTGTGAAATGTCAAGTATTTGTGGAATGTCAAGCATCTGCGGAATGTCAAGCAATGCCAGTCTATTCCTCACACACTATCAGGCCTGCCAGCTTGACCTGGAATGCCAAGCATTTGTGAAATGTCAAGTATTTGTGGAATGTCAAGCATCTGTGGAATGTCATGCAATGCAAGTCCATTCCTCACACACCATCAGGCCTGCCAGCTTGACCTGAAATGCCAAGCATTTGTGGAATGTCAAGCATCTGCGGGAAGTCAAGCAATGCCAGTCCATTCCTCGCACACCATCAGGCCTGCTTGACCTGAAATGTCAAGTATTTGTGGAATGCCAGGCAATGCCAGTCCATTCCTCGCACACCATCAGGCCTGCTTGACCTGAAATGTCAAGTATTTGTGGAATGCCAGGCAATGCCAGTCCATTCCTCGCACACCATCAGGCCTGCTTGACCTGAAATGTCAAGTATTTGTGGAATGCCAGGCAATGCCAGTCCATTCCTCGCACACCATCAGGCCTGCTTGACCTGAAATGTCAAGTATTTGTGGAATGCCAGGCAATGCCAGTCCATTCCTCGCACACCATCAGGCCTGCTTGACCTGAAATGTCAAGTATTTGTGGAATGCCAGGCAATGCCAGTCCATTCCTCGCATACCATCAGGCCTGCTTGACCTGAAATGTCAAGTATTTGTGGAATGCCAAGCAATGAACAATCGGAGCAGTGGAATGTCATGCGATGCCAGTCCATTCCTCACACACCATCAGGCCTGCCAGCTTGACCTAAAATGTCAAGCATTTGTGGAAGGTCAAGCACTGGATATTCGGAGCAGTGGAATGTCATGCGATGGATATTCGGAGCAGTGGACTGTCATGCCATGCCAGTCCATTCCTCACACACCATCAGGCCTGCCAGCCTAACCTGGAATCAACAGAGTAAGGAACCAGTTACACGGGGGTCGGGCGGAGTGTGATTTTCAGACAATTGATGATGCTGATGCTGATTGGTGATGATTATTGATGCTGATGATGCTGATGCTGATGCTTATGATAATGATGATTGATGATGATGATTGGTGATGATGATTGATGATGGTGCTGCTGCTGCTGCTGCTGCTGCTGCTGCTGCTGATGATTGATGCTGATGATAATATACAGTATATAATTATACTTTGGTGGTTGCCCCCAGTGAAAGCAAACGGGCTGGCCCCTTCAACCTCACGCCTCGTAATAAGGCGTACTATTTATTTATGTATAATTATCTTGATAGTCTGAGGAAGGGCACCCCCTGGACTGTAACAACATGCATGCTGAGTAATGAGAAGCCCTTACCTATGGTTTGTATTCATGCCATGCGTCGTAAATTGAGCGACTTGGTGTGACCCCAGTGTGACGCGCTGCCCATGAAGCCTGCGGAGCGCACAGGGTTCGGAGGGGCATTTCTGACTAGTTTAGCCGGACCCATGCGTCGCCATGCAGCGACAGAATGGCGACGCATAGCACACAAATAAATGGGCTTATCTTGCGAAGACCACTGTCGGTCTCTGGCATGGCGGAGAATTACACCTAATTATCTCTATTACCCCTAAGTTACCCCTAATTATCCTTATTACCTCTAAGTATCCCTATTACCACTAAGGTACCCCTATGTATCCCTATTACCTTTCGGTGACCACTGTCGGTCTCTGGCATGACGGAGATCGCGACGATGCACTCGTCGCTTTGAGAGACTCGCATTTGATGGAGGAAGAGCTGCAGGGGGGGCAAGGCAAAGATTTGGTAAAACATAACTCAAGCAGAAGCTGTAGGGAAGGAATGGCGACAGACTTTTGTGAAACAAATGAGAGACAAGTCAGTTACAAACTATGTCAGACAAAAGTCAAGCAAAAGCTGTAGGGAAGGCAAGGCAACAGACTTTTGTGAAACACAACTCAAGCAGAAGCTGTAGCGAAGGCATGGCAACAGACTTCTGTGAAACAAAGGAGACACTAGTCAGTTACAAAACTATGTGAGGCAAAACTCAAGCAGAAGCTGTAGGGAAGGCATGGCAACAGACTTTTGCGAGTCAAAACTCAAGCTGAAGCAAGTAGTTTTCTTTCATATATAAAAGTAGTTTTTTCTAGCTTAATGGTTCTAGGCCTCCTCCAGGGACAGCGTTTTTATAGTTTTGAAGGGCCGTTTAGGTCCATTTGTGTGGGTGTGCGGGGGGGGGGTCTAAAGAGGCAAATTGGGCCAAAACGGGGTCAAAAGTAGCGATTGCTATATATAGCAGGGGAAACAAGTTCGATGCAGTATCGCCTGCGACGCTAAAAATTGGCGGAGAGTGATCGCGACGGAGCAACAGGTGGCAAGGGAAGCGAGTAAGTTACGAGACCGTTGGCTGACGTGTCGGGCTTCATTACGGTCAGACGGATGGATGGATGGATGGTCGGTCGACCGGACAAATGGGTAACACTGGGGGCTCCCGCCCCCCAGAAGGGGGGGCTCCGCCAAAAATCCCTGAGCAGAAGCTTGGGCCTTCTGCAAGTAGATTGCCAGGCCATGCAGCCAGAAAGAGACTGTAGAGCTAGTTTGGTTGTGAAAATTACCACCACTATCAACATCACCATCACTTTCAAAATCACTACCACCATCACCACCACTATCACCATCACCATCCTCATCATCACTATCATCATCCGCCGTCATCCACTGTCAACACCATCACTATCCACAGCAAGCACACTATCCACATCACCATCCTAACCAACACAGTCACCATCACTACCACCATCACTATCCACATCCCCATCCTAACCATCGCTACCCACATCCCCATCCTAACCATCACAGTCACCATCACCACCACCATCACTAGCCACATCACCATCCCAACCATCATGACCATCACAGTCATCGTCACACTCACCACCACCATCACCACCACCATCACTAGCCACATCCCCGTCCTAACCATCACCACCACCATCACTACCCGCATCCCCATCCTAACCATCACAGTCACCATCACTACCCAAATCACCATCCTAACCATCACAGTCATCATCACCACCACCATCATCACTACCCGCATCCCCATCCTAACCATCACAGTCACCATCACCACCACCATCACTCTCACCTGAGAGTAGTCCTGAGTCGGAGGAAGATGGCCTTGAATGATTGTTGTGTTGCAGGAGCAGCCGGACTCACAAATGACTGATGCCATGCCCATACCCTCGTACGATCGCAGGTGTGCCAGTTCAACCAAAATCTGCATGGGAATGATGGTGATAATAATGGTCATGATGATGGTGAGGATGTTACTATTTGCCATGCCCATGCCCTTGTAAGACCTTAGGTGTGCCAGCTCAACCAAAATCTGCATGGGAATGATGATGATAGAAATGGTCATGATGATGGTGAGGATGTTACTATTTGCCATGCCCATGCCCTCGTACAATCGTAGGTGCACCAGCTCAACCAAAATCTGCATGGTAATGATGGTCGTAGTAATGGTGGGTGGGTGGGCGGGGGTGTGGGGGGTTGAAGGAGGGAGAAATAGGGTGTGTATAAATGGGGTGCGAGTGGGGGGTGGAGGGGTTGAAGAGGGGAGGGGGACTCACAAGTGACTGATGCCATGCCCATACCCTTGTACGATCGCAGGTGCGCAAGCTCAACCAAAATCTGGATGGGAGTGATGATGATGATGATGATGATGATGATGATGATGATGATGATGGTAATGATGATGACAAGGATGTTACTATTTGCCGTGCCCATGCCCTTGTACGATCGTAGGTGTGCCAGCTCAACCAAAATCTGCATGGAATGATGGTGATAGTAATGGTCATGATGATGGTGAGGATGTTACTATTTGCCATGCCCATACCCTCGTACGACCGTAGGTGTGCCAGCTCAACCAAAATCTGCATGCGAGTTATGGTGGTGGTAATGGTAATGATGATGGTGAGGATGTTACTATGATGATGGTGTGGATGTTACTAATGATGATGGTGAGGATGTTACTATTTGCCATGCCCATGCCCTTGTACGATCGTAGGTGGGCCAGCTCAAGCAACATCTTTTAAGCCAAATATTTCAAGCAACGTCTGCAGATTCAGGGGCCAGGAGAGCAGCTTGTTTTATCAAGGCTATGCAAATGATGATGGAGGTGGCGGTGGTGGTCATGATGGTGGTGGGGGTGATGGTGGTCATGATAGTGGTGGGGGTGATGGTAGTGATGATGGTGATGGTGGTGGTGATGGTGGTGGTGGTGGTGATGATAGTGGTGGTGATGATGGTGGTGATGATGGTGGTGATGATGGTGGTGATGGTGGTGGTGGTGATAATGGTGGTGGTGGTGATGATGGTGGTGATGATGATGGTGAGGTTGGTCTTGGTGTTGTTTGTTTTACAACAACAGTGATCGATTTTAGATAAAAAAAAGTGCCTCAAATACTGCCAGCCAGCAAGGAAGGCGAGGGGGAAAACCACCGCAACCTCTTCCCACGTCATTGAGAAGCCAGTCATTGCACATTGTGCGATAGCGAGCGAGCGCAAGAAAGAGTTCAATGAATCAATTAATGAATGAATGGAACTCATACTCAACTCACCAAGTGGTTATGCGCATGAGGTGCTCACGAAGTTGAATGGGTGAATGAATGAATGAATGAATGAATGAATGAATGAATGAATGAATGGGGGGGGAAGGGGGGGGGGGGGGGGGGGGGGGGGGGGCATCCTAGCTCGTAACCGGTTCCGTAACCCAGACCAGACCTAGACTCAGGACCTGGGTGGGTGGATGGGTGGGTGAGGGTGGAGGTTGGCCAACGGCCACACGGGCAATGTACTAGTTCATATATAAATACATACATTTGAATAAGCAGAAAAATACACATACATACAAACAATCATACCGATGCATTAGAATTTCCAGTAGGAGAAGTCGTGTTGACCTTCATCTTGATCGTTGAGCCAGGGGTGTCTGCGATGTAGCCAAACTTGGGGCGGGCTGGGTCCTTTCCTTCGTCCTTCCATACCTGAAATACAAATTCGGTGTCTGAAATGAAACTAAACTTGGTTTCTGGAATACAAACTTGGTATCCAAATTTGGTGTTTGAAAGGTAACCAAACTTGGTGTCTAGAATACAACTTGGTGTCTGAGATGTAACCAAATTTGTTGTCTGAAATATAACCAAACTTGGTGTCTGGAATACAGCTTGGTGTCTGAGATGTAACCAAATTTGATGTCTGAAATGTAACCAAACTTGGTCTCTGGAATACAAACTTGGTCTCTGGAATACAAACTTGGTCTCTGGGATACAACTTGGTGTCTGAGATGTATCCAAATTTGGTGCAGGCTCTTTTCCTTCGTCCTTCCATACCCGAAATACAAATTTCAAACAAGGTTGACTTTGATTTTGATTTTGATTTCAAACAAGGTTGGTGTCTTGGCAGATAGGTAGTGAGTGTGAGTGAGTGTGTGAGTGAGTGTGTGAGTGAGTGTGTGAGTGAGTGTGTGAGTGAGTGTGTGAGTGAGTGTGTGAGTGAGTGTGTGAGTGAGTGTGGGTGAAGTGAGTGGTGGTAGTGAGTGGGTGAGTGAGTGTGTGGAGTGAGTGTGTGAGTGAGTTGTGTGAGATGCGTGTGTGAGTGAGTGTGTGCTGCGGGTGTGCGGCGTGTGTGCGTGCGTGTGTGCGTGCGTGTTTGCGTCGTGTGTGACGTGCGTGATGGTGAGTGCCGTGTGTTCGTGGTGGTGTGCGTGCGTGTGTTGCGTGCGTGTGTGCGTGCGTTGTGCGTTCGTGTGGCGATGACGCGTGTGTGCGTGCGTGTGTGCGTGAGCTGTGTGCGTCGTTGTGCGTGCGTGTGTTCGTGCGTGTGTGCGTGGTGTGGTGCTTGGCGTGTGTGACGTGCGTGTGTGCGTCGTGTGGTGCTGCTGTGTGCAGTGCGTGTGTGAGTGCGTGTGTGCTGCGTGTGTTGCGTCAGTGTGGTGCCGCTGCGTGTGCTGCGTGCGTGTGTTAGTGCGTGTTGTGCGTGCGTGCCTGGGTGCAGTGCCGTGTGTGCGTGCGTGCTGTGCGTGCGTCTGTGCGTGCGTGGTGCGTCCGTGTGTGGCGTGCCGTGGTGTGCGTTGCGTGTGTGCGTGGTGGCTGTGCGTCGCGTGTGTGCGTGCGTGTGTGCGTGCGTGTGTGCGTTGCGTGTGTGCGTGCGTGTGTGCGGTAGTGAGCTGTGTGATGAGTTGTGTGAAGTGAGTGTGGGTGAGTGGAGTGTGTGAGTGAGCTGTGGTGAGTGAGTGTGTGAAGTTGAAGGTGTGGTGAGATGAGTGAGTGAGTGAGTGTGTAGCGAGTGTGGGTGAGTGAGGTGTGAGTCGAGTTTGTGAGTGAGGTGTGAGTGATCGTGTGTGAGTGTGAGTGTCGTTAGTGAGTGTGTGGTGTGTAGTGTGAGTGAGCTGTGTGCCTGAGTGCGGGTGTGAGTGAGTTGTGAGTGGTGTTGTGAGCGGTGTGTGAGTGAGTGCTGTGAGTGATTGTTTCTGGTGACGTGAGTGTGTGAGTGAGTGTGTGATCTGCGTGTGTGAGTGAGTGTGGGTGAGGGAGTGTGTGAGTGAGTGTGTGCGCTGAGTGATGTGCGTGAGTGTGTGAGTGAGTTGTGTGAGTGAGTGTGTGAGCTGACTGGGTGAGTGGTTTGTGAGTGCGTGCGTGTGGTTGAGTGAGTGTGTGAGTGTGTTAAGAGTGAGTGTGTGCGTAAGTGTGTGAGTTGAGCTGTGTGAGTGAGTGTGGTGAGTCATTGTGTACGAGTGAGTGTGGGAGTGATGTTGTGAGTAGTGTTTGGCGTGAGGGTAGTGAGTGAGTGTGTGAGTGGTGTGTGAGTGTAGATGTGTGTGAGTGGTGTACAGTGAGTGTGTCTGAGTGAGTGGTGGTGAGTGAGTGTGTGAGTGGAGTTGGGTGTGAGTCAGAGTGTGTGAGTGGGAAGTGGTGGGTGATTGTGTAGAGTGAGTGTGTGAGTGAGTTGTGTGAGTGAGTGTGTGGAGTGAGTGTGTGAAGTGAGTGTGTGAGTGAAGTGTGTTAGTGAGTGTGTGAGTTGTGTGTGAGTGAGTGTGTGAACCGATGTGTTGAGTGACAGGGTGTGATTGAGTGTGGAGTGAGTTTGTTATTGAGTGTAGTGAGTAAGTGTTTGCGTGATGTGTTTTGGGGGGTGGAAGTGAGTGTGGTGAGTGAGTGTGTGAGTGAGTGTGTGAGTGAGTGAGTGTGTGAGTGAGTGTGTGAGTGAGTGTGTGAGTGAGTGTGTGAGTGAGTGTGTGAGTGAGTGGTGTGAGTGAGTGTGTGAGTGAGGTTCGTGTTAGTTAGTTTGTGAGTGAAGTGGGTGAGTGATTGTGGTGAGTGATTGTTGGGTAGTGATTGTGTGAGGATGTGTGTGAGTGAGTGTGTTAGCTTGAGTGTTGTGAGTGAGTGTGTAGTGAGTGGTGTGATGAGTGTGTGAGGTGAGTGTGATGAGTGAGTTGGTGTGAGTGACAGTGTGTGCGAGTAGTGTGTGAGTGAGTGTGTGTGTGAGTGTGTGAGTGAGTGTGTGAGTGAGTGTGTGAGTGAGTGTGTGAGTGAGTGTGGGAGTGAGTGTGTGAGTGAGTGTGTTATTGAGTGTGGCTTGAGTGGTGTGAGTGGTGTTGAGTGAGTGTGTTCGTGTAGTGTGTGAGGTGAGTGTGTGAGTGAGTGTGTGCAGTGAGTGTGTGTGACAGTGCGTGATGTGAGTGAGCTGTGTGAGTGAGTGTGTAGGGAGTGTGTGAGTGAGTGTGGATGATAAGTAAGTGTGTGATGGTGTGTGAGGAGTGTGTGAGTGAGTGTGTGAGTGGTGTGTTAGTGATGTGTGAGTGAGTGTGTGAATGAGTGTGTGAGTCGAGTGTGTGTGTTAGTGAGTGTGTGAGTGAGTGTGTGAGTGAGTGTGTGAGTGAGTGTGTGAGTGAGTGTGTGAGTGAGTGTGTGAGTGAGTGTGTGAGTGAGTGTGTGTAGTGAGTGTGTGAGTGAGTGTGTGAGTGAGTGTGTGAGTGAGTGGTGTGAGTGAGTGTGTGAGTGAGTGTGTGAGTGAGTGTGTGAGTGAGTGTGTGAGTGAGTGTGTGAGTGAGTGTGTGAGTGAGTGAGTGAGTGAGTGTGTGAGTGAGTGTGTGAGTGAGTGTGTGAGTGAGTGTGTGCGTGCGTCCGTGTTGCGTGCCTTTGTGTGCGTGCGTGTGTGCGTGCGTGTTGTGCGTGGTGTGCTGCGTGCGTGTGTGCGTGCGTTGTGGTGCGTGTGTGCGTGCGGTGTGTGCGTGCGTGTAGTGCGTGCGTGGTCGTGCGTTTATGGCTGCGTGCGTGCGTGCTTTGTGCGTGCGTGCTCGTTCGTGCGTGCTGGGTGCGTGCACGTGTGCTGCGTGCGTGTGTGCGTGCGTGTGGTCGTGCGTGTGTGCGTGCGTGTGTGCGTTGTGTGTGTGCGTGCGTGTGTGCGCTGCGCTGTGGCGTGTGCTGTGTGCGGCGTGTGTGCGTGCGTGTGTGCTTGCGTGTGTGCGTGCGTGTTGCGTCGTGTGTTCGTGCGTTGTGTGCGGGCGGTGTGTGCGTCGTGTGTGCGTGCCGTGTGTGCTTGCGTGTGTGCGTGCGTGGGTCTCGTGCGGTGCGCGTGCGTGTTGGCGTGCAGTTGTGCGTGCCCGTGTGTGCGTGCGTGTGTTCGTGCGTGTGGGTTGCGTGTGCTGCGTGCGTGTGGTGCGTGCTTGTGTGAGTAAGTTGTGTGACTCGTGTGTGGCGTGCGTGTGTGAGTGCGGTGGTGTGAGTGCGTGGTGTGAGTGTTGTGTGAGTGAGTGTGTGACGTGAGTGTGTAGTGATTTGTGGTGCGTGTGTGAAGTGCGTGTTGCGTGAGTGTGTGCCGTGCGTGTGTGCTTGCGTGTGTGCGCTGCGTGTGTGCGTGCGTGTTGTGCTTGCTGTGTGCGTGCTGTTTGCGTGCTTTGTGTGCGTGCGTTTTGCGTTGCGTGTGTGCGTGCGTGTGTGCGTGGCGTGGATGCGTGCGTGGTGCCGTGCCGTGTGTGCCGGGCGTGGATGTGCGTGCGTGTGTGCGGTTGCGTGGTGTGCGTGCTGTTTGCGTGCGTGTGTGCGTGCGTGTGTGAGTTCGTGTATGAGTGCGGTGTCGTGCGTGTTGGTGCGTGCGTAGTGTGCGTGCGTGTGTGCGTGGAGTGTGTGACGTGCGTGGTCGTGCGTAGCGTGTGTGCGTGCGTGTTGCGTGCAGTGGT